>CM066038.1:298536411-299242278 GCA_033557465.1 Ichthyophis bannanicus
ATCTTATTATGCAATAATAAACTATCTTTTAAAAGTATTACATACCGACTGACACCACCCACCACTGTGCTCTCACAGTTTGATGCTTTACCTTCCAAAACTGGTAGAGCCGAGAGACTCCAACTTGATGTTTGTGGTAAACCCCCTGTGAGATATGTACACAATTGAGTTGACTGTCCCCTTCAAAACTTCTTCCAATCCCGGATACAAATTAACCAAACCTCTTTTTATTTAAGGACGATATCAACACCCCCCTCTACACCCGCATAGGCCAAAGTATACCGCCGAAGCAGGCCCGGAGACTGGAGTCAGGAGGGACAAAACAAAATCCATCCGCATACTGTTTAGAGTAGTAGAATCAAGAAATATGTTACCAGCGTTAACCTCAGTCACCAACAACCAGATTTATCAAAACCTTCTGACCAGTTTTGGGAGTGGTTTGAAAGGGGAGGGGTATTGAAACCCCAGAACTAATAGAGGCTTCCGAGGATGAAAGACGTTCCGCAAACAACAAAGCATAAAGTATACCGTTAGCATTCACTCACGAAAATCTTATCCATCGGTCCTTGAACAGCCACAGAATCCCTTGATGTACACTTTCGCTTTATGCTTCCCTCATACTAACCAAATAGGGAGGACCAAAAATTCCTCGTGTTCCCTCAATGGCATCCTCAGTGCTCCTGAATTGCTCCCAAGGGTCCACTGTCTCATCACCTATTTACTCTACTATGTCATCTGAGTCTGTTGATGAGGCAGTAACTTCCTACAACACTGCACTCTCTTCTGCTCTGGATGCTCTTGCTGTACCCATGTCACGTCCTATGAGGTGTATTGTATCTCAACCCTGGTTGTCTTCCACTATCCATCATCTACGTTCCTGCACCCGCTCAGAAGAGCGTGCTTGGCTCAAATCCCACACCCTTGCAGATTTCTACCCTTAAAAGCATGCTTATCTCGTTCCAGTCCATCCATAGCACTTACTGCCAAACAAGGACGATTAGGTCCATCTGACTAACTCTCCTTGCCTTCTGACCCTTGTCGTGCTCTTTGCAGTTCTCTCCTCAAGGTGCCTCTTGCCTCTGTCCCCCTCCCTCCCTTTCTGCCCAAACCCTAGCCTATTCTTTCCATGACAAAATTCCACAACATCACACTCCAATTTCCCCACGAGGTCTCTACTTCCCCTCCTCCCCCTCTTCCACTCCCAACTTCATCGCCCCCTATCTCCTGCTACCTTTTCTTCCTTTTTAATGATCTCTCTTCCAATATTCCCTACCTGCTCCTCTGATTCCTATTCCCAACCCAAATCTCCTCTAGCCTCCATCTCCTCAACCGTCCATCTCTCATATTCTCAATCTATCACTCTCCACTGCAAACTTTCCCCTGCAGGGCCCTTCAAGCCGCTGTGGTCACTCCCTCTCCTCACGAACCCTCACTATCACCCTATCTGTCCTTCTAACTATGGACCCATCTCTCTCCGCCCCTGGGTACTCGAAACTGTTTGAAGTGTTTTGTTCACCACTGGGTTGCCCCGCCTCCACTTTCTCTTCTTCGAAGCCCTTGCTGGAACCTCTACAATCTGGGGGACTTTCAATCCTTTACATTCTACTGACACGGCTCTTACCAAAGTCATTCAGCTACCCTGTTCCTTGCCAAACTCCAAAGGGTCTTTACTCAGTCCTCATCCTTCTTGAGCTTTCTGCTGCTTTTGACACTGTTGACCACAACCTTGATACCTTGTCCTCACTTGGTTTTAAGGGCCCTGTGCTATCCTGGTTCTTTTCTTATCTCTCCCATCGCTCCTTCAGTGTTTGTTTTGATAGATCCCACTCTACTGCTATCCTACTCTCAGTTGGTGTACCCCAAAGGTCTGACTTGGGTCCACTCCTTTTCTCTCTATATACCCTGTCCCTTGGTGCACCCATCTCTTCCCAGAGCTTTAGTACCATTTTTATGCTGATGACGCCCAGATTTACCTCGCTACACCTGAAATCTCTCTGGCAATCCAGGCCCGAATCTCTACTTGCCTTCCTGACATTACTGCTTGAATGTCTTACTGCCGCTTGAAATTGAACATGGCCAAAACTGAGCTTCCTATTTTTCCCCTTAAATCCTCCTCTCCCTTTCCTCCTTTCTCAGTCTCTGTGGATAACTCTCTACTCCTCTCTGTTTCCTCAGCTGACAACCTCGGGGTCGTCTTCGACTCCTCTCTCTCCTTCTCCATACACTTCCAACTGATAGCTAAAACCAGCCGTTTCTTTCTTTATTCTTTATTGCATCATTTTATATACCACACCTTTATAACATCAGGGTGGTTTACAGCAAAATATTAATTGAGAAAAAAAATGAAAGGAACTACAAAACTGATAGGATAGGCACATAGTCATATGTTCCTTTCTAAGCACACTACTATTTATCCACTCTTATCCACTCTTTAGTCACCTCCCATCTTGACTATTCTAACCTACTCCTTTCTGATCTCCTTCTGAATCATCTCTCTCCCCTTCAATCTGTTCAACACTCTGCAGCGCAGCTAATCTTCCACCAGTCTTGTCATGCTCATATTACCCCTCTTCTCAAATCACTTCATTGATTCCCTATCCATTTCCACATCCAAGTCAAACGTCTCCTGCTGACATATAAGTGCATTCAGGACCCATCAGCCCCTGCGGGCTTAACAGAGACGCGAGGGAGACAGTCTCCCTTCGCACCTCTCACAGCCTGCACGGAGGGAGGCACGGAGGCACGGAGGGAGGGATCGAGCTTGCAGAGGGGCCCCCCGACGGTCAGTCCATGACGCCGCGGCCAGGGCAGAAAAGGGGGCCCCGCGGCGGCAGCCAGCCAGGTTTTTTTTTATTTTATTTTATTTTTAAAAAAAGCCTCAACTGTTCCATTTTTGTGGGCCCTTTGCAATCCCGGCACTTGGCGCAACCCCCCCATGTTGAGACCAGGTTTGCGGCCGGCCCCCCCTGCACCCCCCCACCGCTACGCCTCTGCCATAGAGCAGAGGCCAACCAGGGGTACAGACACCCACACCCACAGGCTCCACTATCCAAGGAGCCTCATGGAGAGGGCAGGCTGTTGGGCCCTGCGTGCAGCAGCATCCTCCCAATACTAGCACCTTTCATACCTTTAGCAATGCCACCCTAAACCTGGGAATACGTTACACAAATATCAAAAGGTTGCTAAATGATTAATGGCAGATAGCAATTCCTAATTTAAGCACAATTTTGCTGATTGAGCTGCATCATAGCAATCCTTTCTGATATCTAGTGGAGGTGTGTTTCAGTTCGTTTTCTGCCAGTGTGGTTTACCCACCCCGGGGAGTGACCCCAACAGTATTGCGTACCATAGCCATGCCTGCACTCTGCTCAGGACTGGTGAGGTGGCCAGGGCTGCCAAAAGCCTCTATATTTGCACAAAGCTGGCATAGGTGTGGGAGTGTGTGTCTGTCTATCCAGTGTGTGGTGGCTGCCAACACCTTACTCAGCCCACACTGCTTGCACTGTTTTCAGTGTTAGCCTGTCCATGTGCATAATGAGGAGCAAGGTACTGTGGGTATAGCCCGGACAGGGCGGCCTGGGCAGGATGCATCTGCACAGGGCATAGGGCAATGGCTGGGACATTGTAGTGCCCGGCCACCACCTGCACGGACAGGGTGGCCACAGCATGTCCTGCTGGGAGGTCACTCTCACCCTGACTGAGCAGTGACCATGGCATGGCTAGGTTCCCCCATAGTGCTATATAGTGTTTTTTTCAAGTGATGTTTATGGGTTTTCTTTTTTGGGGCCCAATCACTGACTTATCTGCTTGGTTGGTGTGCTCACATCTTCTCCAGGAACATGCACTATGGACTAGCTAGCAGACTGTCTGCAGTTAGTATGTGTATGGCTGGAACACCTTGCAGGGTGCAGTGACTGGAGACTCACTGTGCTTGCTACTAGAGAATATCAGATGGTGGTGGGAGGCAGCTGAGTGGTTACAGGCCTACTGTCTGTCTGCCATTGCTTTATGGAAGTGTACAGATCTGCATTAACTGCCCTGTAGGGTGTCTGTTCCCCAGCAGGACTGGGGTTGATGGTCCTCTCTACTGCCACCATTGCAGGGATGTAGAATGTGGATCTGTTGGTGGGAGATCCTGTTCCCCACCCTGAGCCAGGTGCTGCAGACCTGGTGCTGGGCGCCCCACCTCACCCTCAGGGTGAGCACAGTACCCCCATAATGTGATGGTCTGTAACTACTCTGTGCCAGTAACACACATGGTCAGTTCCCCCTACCAGGCCTAGGTGCTGTGGGGGTGCATACCCCATCTTGTAATCATCTGTAGACTGCCGATCTGCATGTGCAGTGCATCATGGGTACTGGTGGGTTAACCCTATCCTGGTAACCACAGCAGACAGTTTGTGTGGTGACCTGCAGTCCTTCTGTAGCCAGCCAGGGGTTTGTTAGCAGCTATAGAATCTCAAGTATATCATTCCTAGCCAAAACTATTGAAAAGGCAGTCCAACAGCAACTACAAGATCACGTTGACTCCAGAAATGCACTAGATGATCATCAATACGGATTCCACCAACATCATGGTGTTGAAACCTTACTACTCGTGCTTCTTGATAAACTACTCAAAGGCCTGGAAGACAAAAAGAAAATGTTCATACTAATATTTATAGATATAACTGCTGCATTTGATACAGTACACCATAGAACCCTAATCAACAGACTGGAGTCCATAGGAATAACAGGAACCCCTCTGAACTGGTTCATATTCTATATAATAAACAGAATGCAGCAGGTCCAATTCAATGAAGAAAAAGCGAAGGCATTCCCCCAAACTCAAGGAATACCTCAAGGCTCAGCATTGTCCTCCCTACTGTTCAACCTATACATAAAACCGGTCTGCACAATCTTTCAGAAACACAAGATCAATTACCACATTTATGCTGATGACCTAATGCTATATGCACAACTGGACATGAACAACCCAAATTACAACCACCTAGAGGAATGCCTAAATGAAATGCAAACCTGGCTACAACAAAACAATATGTCTACAAACCACAAGAAAACAGAAGTAATGTACATCTAAAAAAAAACAGATTTCAACTCTCCCTCAACAATCACCATGAACAACAACTCTTATAACATAAAGAATGAGATAAAATACCTAGGGGTAACTCTCGACAGTAACCTAAAGATGGAAAAACATCTTCGACTGCTCAACCGGGCAATATTCCATAAACTAAAGATCCTCCAACCCCTACGCAACATCATCGAACACTCTGATTTCAGAACAGTAACACAAGCACACATTACTCCTCACCTAGACTACTGCAATGCCATTCTCCAAGGTCTACCAAAGAAAACCCTCAACATACTGCAAATGGCGCAAAACGTCACAGCCAGGATTATCATGAAGAGAAAACTCACCAAACATATTACAGCTATACTAATCGAATTGCACTGGCTCCCCATTACTGCCCGCATAAGATACAAAATACTAGTAACAACATTCAAACTGATACACAAAGTACCACCATCTTACCTCTCCAACCTCATCACCACACAACCCCCTAACAGAAGCAGAAGAACACACAACTTAAACACTCTTTGAGTCTCAACTAACATCAGAACTGTCAAAGCTTGCACAAGCAATAGGGCATTCACATATTCAGCACCCACGTTATGGAATCAGTTACCAGATGAACTGAGGTCGAACAGCGACCTATAGGACTTTAGGAAAAAACTAAAGACCCACCTCTTCCAGGAACATTATAACTTAACTTAGGTAATGTAGAATGAACCACACCTCGTAATCCAAATGAACAAAAGCTTTAAGAACCTATTTCGTTACTACTATAAAATTATATATTTTCAGCCATATAAATGCAATTGTACATGTCTCAAACTATGTAAAAAAAAAACCATAATAAAAATACGAAATGTATAAATGTACATACAATTATCCCACAATGAAAATGTAAATAATATTGATTCCTATCATATGTAACCAAGGGGTATGTTTACTAAACCGTCTTAATGTTACCGGCGTTAGTTGCAGTCTTACTGTGATGAATGCCATATAAGGTAGTGGGCGTTCTGGTCTTAAGGTAGCATTTCGGGTTATCGTGCGATAAAGTCCGTTTTCGTGCGATAGAGGGAGCCATGGCACGTTAACACGCGTTAGCCTTAATTAGGCGCGCTGACCTACAAATACAGCAACAGAGGTGTAGCACAATGGTTAATATGTTGACTAATGAAGCAAGAGTCATGAGTTCAATCCCCCAGTGGGCTTAATGAGTAAGGCTGACTGAGGCATTACTCTTTACTTTAAATCAGTGCTGTCTGAGGCATTTTCTTTTTAATTTAAATTAGTGCTGCCAGCAAACACACCCTCACAATGCCGTAACCTAAAGTGCCGCATAAGGCGTCCTATAAGGCACTCCAGAGGGCACATTATAAAGTGCACGGTCCGCCTAGGCACCTTATAATGTTCCCTATAGAGCGCCTTATAGGGCGCTTTATAGGGCGCCTTATGAGGCACCTTAAGGTTGCAGCACTGTGAGTGTGTTTTTGCTGGCAGCACTAATTTAAATTAAAAAAAAGAAAATGCCTCAGACAGCCCTATCAAATAACCCCACTATGGGATCAAACCCATGACCTCTGGCTCCACAGGCAGTGAAGTAAACAATGGACTACAGCTACTAACAAACCCCTAGCTGGCTACAGAAGGATTCAGGTCACCACACAAACTGTCTGCTGTGGTTACCAGGATAGGGTTAACCCACCCGTACCCATGATGCACTGCACATGCAAATCAGCAGTCTACAGATGATCACAAGATGGGGTATGCACCCCCACAGCACCTTGGCCTGGTAGGGGGAACTGACTGTGTGCATCCCCACAGCACCTCAGCCTGGTAGGGGGTACTGACCGTGTGTGTTACTAGCACAGAGTAGCTAAAGGCCGTCACATTGTGCAGGTACTGTGCTTACCCTGAGGGTGAGGTGGGGCACCCAGCCCCAGGTCCACAGCACCTTTCATGGCTGAAGTTGGCTATATTGCAGGTCTCCATCAGTGTTAGTGTGTGTGAGATAGGTAGTTCCTGCAGACACACCTAGGATACATCTGTGTCTATCTGTATTTCTCAGTCATGTCTAGCCTTTATGGACTATGATGCACCTGTGTTGGTGCCATGGTCATATGATGTAGGTGAAGGGGGGTGTTTGGACCCATAGGCAGATTATGTACCACCACCCAACCCACCCTCTTTGGCTCAGGGTCAGAAACATGATCTCCCACCAACAGATCCACATTCTACATCCCTGCAATGGTGGCAGTAGAGGGGACCATCAACCCCAGTCCTGCTGGGGAACAGGCACCCTACAGGGCAGTCAATGCAGATCTGTACACATCCATAAGGCAAAGCAGACAGACAGTAGGCCTGGAAATGCTCAGCTGCCCCCCCACCACTATCTGACATTCTCCAGTAGCAAGCACAGTGAGTCTCCAGCCACTGCACCCTGCAAGGTGTTCCAGCAATACACATACTAACTGCAGACAGTCTGCTAGCTAGTCCATAATGCATGCTCCTGGAGGAAATGCATGTACCCAAAACTGGGATATCAGCATACACACCAAGCAGATAAGTCAGTGATTGGGCCCCAAAAAAACAGAACCCATAAATATCACTTGAGAGAAGTACTAGAAAGCACTATGGGGGAACCTAGCCATGCCGTGGTCACTGCTCAGTCAGGGTGAGAGTGACCACCCAGCAGGACATGCTGTGGCCACCCTGTCCTTGCAGGTGGTGGCCGGGTACTACAATGTTCCAGCCATTGCCCTATGCCCTGTGCAGATGCATCCTGCCCAGGCCACCCTGTCCGGGCCATACCCACAGTACCTTGCTCCTCATTATGCACATTGGCAGGCTAACACTGGAAACAGTGCAAGCCGTGTGGGCTGAGTAAGGTGTTGGCAGCCACCACACACTAGATAGACAGACACACACTCCCACACCTATGCCAGCTTTGTGCATATATAGAGGCTTTTGGAAGCCCAGGCCACCGCACCAGTCCTGGGCACAGTGCAGGCATGGCTATGGTATGCAATACTGTTGGGGTCACTCCCCGGGGTGGTAAACACTTAGGATGCCGTAACGCCGCAGGCGCGTTATTGCGCGATAATGCGCCTTGATTGCCCGGTAATGTACCTTATTGCGCGCTAATTCCGCCACTGCGACGTGTGACATAGTGGGTCCCTCCAGCCCTTCAGAAAGAGCTAAAAAGCAGGAAACAGGAGCAGTGCTGAGGCATAAACAAAAGCACATGGCTAATGGTGGCCATGGAAACCAAGTACAAGAGAAAGAAACTCACCCGTGCTGCCAATTAGACAGGGAGTCACGAGCTAATTCAGAACACCTGTTAGGGGGTGGAGTTAAGCACTACCCTAGAATTCAGACTCATAAAGAGGTCCCAGTAGAGCAGGGGTGGGGAACCCTGGTCCTGGAGAGCCGCAGACCAGTCAGGTTTTCGGGATATCCCTAATGAATATGCATGAGATATATATGCATTAGAGATATCCTGCCAACCTGACTGGTTTGTGGCCCTCCAGGGCTGGATTTGGAGACCCCTGCCTTACACCTCTGTCATTTAAGATTGTGAGTGGGCAAGGTGCAGATGTCCTAGACATCGAAAGGGTATATAGAATGTGTCACATTCCTCCTTGATTCTCACCACCACCAAAAAGTTGTCTAATAGACAATATTTTGGTGGTGTGAGAAGTGAGGAGGAATGTGACACATTCTATCTAACCTTTTTGATGTCTTGGACATCTGCACCTTGCCCACTCACAATCTTAAATGACAGAGGTGTAAGGCAGGGGTCTCCAAATCCAGCCCTGGAGGGCCACAAACCAGTCAGGTTGGCAGGATATCTCTAATGCATATATATCTCATGCATATTCATTAGGGATATCCCGAAAACCTGACTGGTCTGCGGCTCTCCAGGACCAGGGTTCCCCACCCCTGCAGTAGAGGAAAGGGGAGGTATCCACGGTACCAGAGGGATCCAGGGTATCCAAGGTATCAGAGGTGTCGAGGAAGGTTTGGAAGGTATTGAGGAGAACGGAACAAGCAAGGTTATTCCGGGGAGGAGAAGGACAGAGTCTCCGTGGAAGGGAGGAACCAAGCTTCCAGTCAGAGAGAGGACAGAGTCTCCAAGAGAAAGATACAACAGAAGCAGACCAGGTTATTTGCAGTATCCTGAGGATTACAGAAAGGAGAGAAAGCCAGGAAGGCAGTTTAAACCTTCTGTGCACAAGTCAGGTTTGGAACCTACAGCCATTCCCACGTCTCAGAGTAAACCTTGTTCAGCCAAGGCTAGAGATAAGCCTAAAGGCTCGGGTTTTAATAATCACTGTGATTTTATCTACCCGGAGGGTTGGGGTTGTGAGGAAAATGACTGTGATAAGAATGCTTGTTGGAAGCAGTACCTGATTCAAGAGTATAGCCAGAAGCCTAAAGCAGTGAGGAAAGGCGTGGCACAAGATTTAACATTGCAAACATTTCCTGCCTCAGAAGAGGAATTAATGGAGACAGAGTCAGAGTTTGTAAATACGCCAGAGGAATTAATGGACTGTACGATTACATTATCCAAAGATATATTATCCCTGCGTTGAATTAATGCTTTGAAGAGAAATACAGAATTGTTGGGATTTAAAAGTACAAAGCTGTGAAGAAAACAGAACTGTTTACCTTGATTGCTGGAAGCCATGTTTTTGTGCTGAAGTAAGCTGTTTGAGTTTGAAAGTTTTATTTTGTCCTTCTGCCGGAAGCACCTGGTTTTTGTACCTTATTTTCCTTGTTGAAATCCACCCCGGGAGGGGAATAAATCCTTTGCTGCTTTAACCACTTTTGAGTCACACTACCCTTTATTGGACGGTAAAAGAGAACTACATTTCCCAAAAGGCTTTGCCTCAGGAAATAGTGGAATACCTGTTCAAGAAGGAAACAAACCCCTTAAGCCCTACATGCCTTCGCTGGGGGCATTAATAGGGGGTCACAGACGTTAGCGCCCTTTAGTAAACATACCCCCAAGTTTGCTGTGCAAAGTAAACCGCTACTGATCGCTGGAAGTAGCGGTATACAAATGAAAACCAAATATAAATAAATAAATATGAATGTAGTCCACTGGTTACTTCACTGCCTGTAGAGAGGTCATGGGTTTGATCCCACAGTGGTGTTATCTGATAGGGCTGTCTGAGGCATTTACTTTTTTATTTAAATTAGTGCTGCCAGCAAAAAACCACTCACAGTGCTGTAACCTTAAGGCGCCCCATAAAGCGCCTTATAAGGTGCCCTATAAAGCGCCTTATAAGGCTCCCTATAGGGAACATTATAGGGTGCCTTGGCGGACAGTGCACTTTATAATGTGCCCTCTGGAGTGCCTTATAGGGCGTGTTATGCGGCACTTTAGGTTACGGCACTGTGAGGGTGTGTTTGCTGGCAGCACTAATTTAAATTTAAAAACAAATGCCTCAGACAGCCTTATTCATTAAGCCCACGGGGGGCTTGAACTCATGACCCTTGTACCATCAGTCAGTGTATCAACCATTGTGCTACACCTCTGCTGATGTGTTTGTAGGTCAGCGTGCCTACTTAAGACTAATGCGCATTAACGTGCCACGGCCCCCTCTATCGCACAATAATGTGCGCGGCACACATTGTCGCGCGATAACGCGTGATTGCTACGTTTAGACCGGAACGGCCACTCCTTTTATGGGATCCTGCACATTATCGCTGGGCGCACATTAATATGGTTTAGTAAACATACCCCTAAGAGGAGTTCTTCCGATCGCTGATGTCTTATAAGGCATTGATCCTCTTGGGTGGGAAATCCTTAGTAGAGGTATAACAGCTTTAACACTGAGGTCTTTTCTCCTCTTTATAAAATTTATGAGGTTGTTATTTATTAAAATTTATAAGAAATTATATAAAGTCTTTTCTAGAGTATTTATGATCAGCCTCCCTGTTGACTATTGAAGATTTTTTGCATTTAAAGATTATAAGGTGAGTGTTAATAGGTTGGAATATTGGTTAATTTTAAACATTGGTGTAGATTAGCACTAGTTTTGGTGTTTTGAGGGTATGTTTACTAAACCGCGTTAACGTAGCAGCGGCTACATTAATGTACGTTAAGTAACGTTAACGCTTGTTAAGGGTACCTAACGCACGTTAACGTCACCGTCCGCGGTAAGTCCCGCAGAGGACGGAGAGAAGGGGTCAATGGGTGGGGAGTGGGCGGGGAGAAGCTCCCGCAACACTAACGTGAGGAACTGAAGGGCTGAGCATTACCGGGACTGAAAACCTGTCATTAGATGCAGATTTGCAGGAGGGTGAAACCATTTCAGCATCAGCAATGTACAACATAGGCAGGGAGCCTTAAGAAAAGTGATAGTAGTGATCCATATGCAGTAACAGCATAGTGCACAAGTATGAAAGGCCACTATGGCAATGGTGCAAATGGGGAATAGGGGGCTGAAGGCAGGACATGTAGTGGGGGCAGCTGGGGCACAGGGTGGACTAGGCTGTCGCCTAGGTGGCACATAGGAACATAGAAACTGGAAAGCAGCAAGACAGCAGCTGACCAAGGCCAAACACAATCCACCTACACCTACCTGGTCCATCCTAGGGCACTGACCTGACATCCCCCCAGCTATCCCTCCCTCATGTGGAAGGGACATAATATTGGTAGGCGGTGATGGGGGGGATGTGTGGATGTCCATGTATGCCTCCCCACCCCATACCCAGCTCCCTAGGCGACTGCTGACCTGCACAGTGGATGGCCTGGAAATGCACACTACCAGCACCGACAGCATACGGCCAGGCAGCATGGCAGGGGGGCGTGTGTTGGTGCTGGAGGGGGCAGTGGCATCTGCCTGCAGTGCACCTAGGCCATGCCCTGTACCAGTATGTGGTGTGCAATGCAACAGAAAAGATTTGGCTGAGGCAAAGTAAAGGTAGCCCCAGGGACTGCTGTGCTTCTGTGACAACAGTGTGGTGCAGTACACACAGCCAGTGTGTCCCAGAGCAGAGGGTCACAGGTTCAGGTCCCAGCTGTGGATCCTGCAGAGCATGTCCCTATATTTTACCCTAAAATGCAGCTACAACATCAATATGTGCAATCCCCAAAGCAGCGGCCAACAGGGGTGCAAACACCCACTCGCACAGGCCCCACTGTCCAAAGCTCCATGCATGCATGGAGCCACAGTCACCACCGGAGCATTACTACTACCTCCTGCACAGTCTGGCAATGTCGGTACTGTGATCAGGACCAGTGTGGCGGGCAAGGTTGCCAACCACCCCTATCTTTGCACAATGCTGCAATAGGTGTGTGTGTGTGTGTGTGTGTGTATATGTATGTCTATCCATTGTTTCGTGGCTGCCTATACCTCACTGGGCCCACAATGCCCCACTATTACAAGCGTTAGCCTGCAAATGTGCATAACGAGGAGCAAGGTATTGTGGGTATGTCCCAGGCAGGGCAGACTGGGTAGGATGCATCTGCAGAGGGTGTAGGGCAATGGCCGGGACATTGTAGTGCTCAACCACTACCTGCATGGACAAGGTGGACACACCACATCTTGCAGGTAGGGTACTCTCACACTGACCAAACAGTGACCATGGCATGGCTATGTTCCCACATAGTGCTACATAGTATTTGTCTCAGGTGATATATGTGTGCCCCCTGTTCTGGGGGCCAGTCACTGGGGTACCTGCTGGGTGCCTGTGCCATACAACCCACGTTTAGGTGTGCATAGTTTCACTGTGAACATGCAGGATAGACTGGCTAGCGGAGTGTCCACGGTTAGTTCGTGCATGGCTGGAACACCTGATGTGATGCAGCAGGTACAGTCTGACTGTGCCTGCTGCTGGTGAATGTCAGACTATGGTTAGGGGCTTGGGAACAGCTCTAGTCCTACAACTGGTGGGAGCACAGTGGAAGGGCAATGGACAGGCAGTCTACTGTAGTGTGCAGTATTGTGGCGTACGCGTGTTGCATCTTACACGCATTGCAGTTCCGAAGATGCACAGCCCTCATAGTGTGTTGTTACGTGCCATAATCTGATCACATATCCTAAGGTGCTTTGATGTATCTCATAAGGCATGTATAAAGCTCTGTAAAGTCATGCCCGTTATTGTGCATGCTGCGCATCAGATGCCCTGCTACGCGTGTTCTCCGCAACATGCGTATGGCACAATGCGCGTAGGACACACTACTGCGTGATACTCCAGCAGACACGATGGGCACTTGGTGGAACATATTTCCATTGTGCTTGTTGTGGTTGTTTGGTATAGTGGTTGCAGACGTGCATGGAGCCAACATAGGTTGTGGGTTTGGGTCCCACAGGTTCCTTTTCCTTTTTTTTCGTTTGTTCTGTTCTTCTTACCATACAATGGCTCTGGCTTTGTCCCTTCTCCACACACCCTTCCTTCTCTTCACTGTACACTACAGTGTCCCCTACATGCAGCCTATCCGTCACATGCTAACTGTTACATATGCTCCTTTCTTTGGGCTGTCTGGGTGGGCAGGTGGCTCAGTGGTTTGGTATTGGTGTCGGTGAGCTGTGTTTCGGCTCTTCAGTGTACCATTTCAATTCCCTCCTACTCCTTTTTGGATTCCCTGCCCATTTTGCCCTTATACACACACCATCCACACAGCTGGCCCTTCAGACCAACCCCTGACGCCCACTCCATTACCGTTGTTTATTCCTCTGCATGCTGGATTCACTGCACACCATTTTATGGTGTGTGTGCATGTGTTAACTGTTGCTCACGTCCCCATTAGAGACTGCGATATGGCCTTACACCTACGGCTCCGTTTCTCATGTGGCACCATGTCTGCACATCCCTCAGTGCATCTTCTACTGTCAGCGCACCTTAGATTGCAACCCCTTCGGATGCGCTACTGCTTCCTGTCGGCTGTGGTGTTCACGCACGGTGGGTCCATGGTGCACTGTACCGCGCGTTACACGCCTTGTAACGCGCATTACCTGACACGGCTTGCTTTAACGATGCACCACCCACTCCTTTATATGGGCATCCGTAACATTACCAGGGAAATTAATGACGGTAACATTACCGCTCTTTAGTAAACATACCCCTTAATGTGATCCAGAGGTTTTTTGTTCTTCTCTGGTAATATTTATATTCCATTAACGCTTGAAAAATAATCCAAAATTCTAAGTGGATCACAATACAAAATAAAATTACACATTAATAATATGTCATATTTTTACAATGTCATTGGACATATGTAGTGATAAATTGTAATATGTATTCAATTACAATACCTATCTGTCTCAAAGATCTTATAGTCCAAGTGGGTTTCTGAGGCAATAGGAGATGTGCAGGTTAATTTTGTAAGCAGGGTGCCTAGATAGGAAGTCCACGTACGTGCCTATTTTAGGCTATTTTATGAAAACATAGGCAGCTATGGGGTATGTTTACTAAACAGCAGTAAAGGAGCAAGTATGCCGTTAGCGCATGCTAACTGTGCATGTGCACACTTAGTGCATGCAAAAAGCCACTTTAGCACGTGCTAATGGTACCAGCCACATTAGCACACACTAACGACACCTGTGGGTGGAGAGAAGGCATTCACGAGGCGGAGAGTGGGGGTCATTGAGTGGGGAGTGGGCAGGAACAAGGCTTGTTCCCTTAACACAGGCACCTTAACAGCAGGAACCCTAACGAAATTCAAAACCTGGTGGAAAGGGTGTTTTTTGAGGAGAGAGAGCCTATTTTACATCTGCAATGTGATGCACAGACATGGGAGCCCAAGTGAGTGATAGTAGTGCTCCATTAGCAGCAACAGCATAGTGCTAAGTATGAAAGGGCACTATGTTGATGGTGCAAATGGGGGCAAAGGAGGTGGCACATGGGTCATGCAGTGGGGGCCGCTGGTGCACAGGGGGGACCAGGCAGTTGCCTAGATGGCACATAGGAACATAAGACTACAAAATATGCCAAACTGTGCCAGACCAAGGTCCATCATGCCCAATATCCTGTGTCCAACAGTGCACAATCTAGGTCACAAGTACCTAGCAGTTTCCCAAAAAGACACACAGGATCCCCAATAACTGTAATGGGGCAAGCAGTGCATAGCTAAGGTCCTCTGTAGCGATGGTTTATGGAACATTACCCAGAAACCCACCAAACCTTTTCAAACCCAACTACACCGCCAGCTTTTACCACATCCTCCGGTAATGGATTGCAGGGTCTGATTACGCGTTGACTGAAAAAATATTTTCACCTAGAAGACCCAAATGGGTTACACTGTAGCCACATTACAGGTCCCCTAGTCTGTCCACAGTCTGATTGCATAAAAAAGCAACCTACATTTACCTGTTCCACTCTGATCAATAATCTATAGACCTCTATCATATCTTCCCCAGGTTTTATGAGCCCAAACCTTTTAGCCTCTCCACAAAGGGGTATTGTGCATCCGTAGAACCATCTGTGATGTTCGTCATGATCCCACAGTGAAAGAGGCAGCACACAGTCCTGCTACTGCTGTGGAAAGGCAATGTGCCACATGGGGTGGTCCAAGGGTCCTGGTACCCCAGGCAGAGAGCCAGGCTGTACCACCTCCCCCCCCCCTCCCCCCGCTGCTGCTGCAGAATCCAGCTGTTGGGGAAAAGAACAATAGTGCCAGATGCTGTAGCCCTCCAGGTAGCTGGAAAATGCAGGTGCCAGGGAAATACCACAGCAGTGGCTGCCATCCTCCCCCCGAGATGAATCAGTGGCAGGTGGTGATGCGGCCCCCACATGGGCAGCTGGGGGGGCTGCTTGGCCATCCATGAGTGCCCCTGCCCCCCCCCCATTCAGACCTTGTGCCCAAGGCGCCCACCAAACCCACATGTTCGACAAGCTGGGATTCCGACCACCACCACTGACAATGCATGGGCAAATCTGCATGGTGGGGTGTTGGTGGTGGCGTGGGAAGTGGCACTAGCCTGTAGCAGACAGAAGCCTTGTCCTGGTCATGTGCGCCATGCGCATTGCAGCATATGCCAAAGGCCAGCTAAAGGGAAGCATGTCAGCAACAGGAGCTGTTATTTCCATAAGGCAGCACTGTGTTGGAACACACACTGTTGATGTGTATATGTGTGGAGAGTCACAGGTTCAGGTCCCTGCTGGAGTTTCTGTATTGCATCTTTCTGTGGACAACGTTAAGCTGATAGAGTAAGTACAGCTCCAGCATGTGCAACCCCAAAGGAAATGGCCAGTAAGGGTGGAAACTATCCACAGCTGGTTGGACGCTAATAGCACACGGTAACAATGCATGGTGAGGCCAAAGCATGGTAATAGCATCTGCAAACAGAGCATACATTATTAGTCCTTCTGCTGACATTGAGATAGGAGTGTCAAGCAGGAATGCCAACCATCTCCACTTTTGCACTGTGCGCCAATGAGAGTGTATGTGTGTGTGTGTGTGTGTGTGTGTATGGCTCCTCTTTGTCCTGTGGCTTTCTGCACTGCATTTTGGCTCACATTGTCTGAGTTTTTCCCAGCCTGTTTAGAAAATGTGAATAAGGCAATACAGAGCATTGTGGGTATCGTCTGAAACAGCGCAGATTGGCCTGGATGTGTCTGCCACAATGGTAGGATCACTGGCTGAGACGCCATTGTGCCCGTCTGCATGTGCATTGCCTGGGTGACCACTGTATGTCATGCTGAGATGGCACTCTCACTATGACCAAAACATGACCATGGCACGGCTATATATCCACATAAAGTTGTTATAATGTCTGGCTCCAGTGATGTGGAAGCATTCTCTGTCTGGAGATGCCAGTCACTGAGTAAACAGCTGAGTATCTCAAGGCAGAATGGTCATGGTCATGGTCATGGTCATGGTCATGGTCATGGTCATGGTCATGGTCATTGTCTGCATATGCCATGCATGTTGACCAGTAGACCAACTGCAGTTGGTTTATGCTTGGCTGACACAGCTGCCCAGTGAACAGCAGCTGAGGCAGTCTTACTGCTTGTGCTGTAGTCAACTGTTAGTCCTCAATGGGTGGGACAGCAGTGGTTCATGGCTCACTAGGGTCCTGGTAGGACAGTAGCCCACACCAGCCTATACACCCCAACTGCAGTGATTGTCCATAGCAGCAGCATATTAACACTGGCCACTAACCTGCACTGTTATCAGAGAGTTAATGTCCAACATGGGCAGAACACAGGGCCAAGCTATTGCTGTCATTCTGACCTACAGCATGCACGAAACAAAGAGAAAAGCATAACACACAGCAGGCAATACCTGCCACACACTACCAGTGATGCAGATCTGCAGCAAAGACCATCTCTAACAATGCAGCTTCAGTGAACCAGGTGCTGGGCACCCCTCCTTAAGGTCGTATAGTGTGGTACTGCAGAGCCTATGCAAACAGAAAAAAAGGTTTTAAATTCAGAAAAAAGATTCCAACACCAGATGCGACATTACGAGGAGCCAGATAGGGGGAGCAAGAGAGACCTTCCAAGGCCTAGAGAACCGCACCCCAGAGCTTGTGATGTGATGCCGGCCAACAGCCAATCCAGGAAAGGGGGAGTTCCTTTTAAGAAAGGCTGGGAAATTGGAAATGGAGGAGTGAAGAAGAAGAAGGAGGAGAAGGAGTCTTGGCAAAGGGACCCGAGAGGAAGGAGTTCCTGGCAAGGAGACACAGGGAGTCTGGTGCAGCAAGATACCAGGAGTTCTTGGCAAAGAGATACTGGGAGGAAAGGTACCAGGAGAGAAGCAGAGGTCAGAGGTTTATCTGATGAACTGGTACCAGCAAACTCAGGACCCTGTGGAAGTTACCAGAAAGGTGGTGAAGTCATTGCCATAGGTGGTAACACTCCTTATTCAGGGAGCAAGAGGTATGGGTGTGAAAGGGAGATAACTCCACCCGAAGGCCAGATGGACAGTGGGAGGCCTGCTAATCGAGTAAGGCTGAATTGCAGCAGGACTAGGCCTCAAGCCTCAGCTCACTGGGATAGGCCTGGAGAACAAGGTTATCCACATTTTTATACTTCTAACCGTTATAACCGGGTGACACAGGGAGCACAAGGAGCAAGGGTGTGCTCGCCTTATCAAGCTGTTTGTAAGACAAGACACAAGCTTTTACCAGATGAAAGACTGTTTTGTGGTAGGCGAAGGCCTATGATCCATGCTAATTGAACTAAACAGACAGGCCTAAGCAGCTTGACCTGTAACTGAAGCCTGTAGTTAGGCCCAGAGGAATGAAAACCCCCCTGAATGATGACACCATAGAATTGAAACTTAACTGAACACAATTTAGTATAGCTAAGCAGAATCGAAACTTAGAAAATATAGAAAAACAAGTCTAATTGGTACTGATAAGAGAGCACAGCTTCTATGGAATTAATTAACTCTGCAGAAAGCAAGGTTACAGTGCCCCGCTCTCACTCATATTCCAGCAAGCCAGTGACCTTGGAGGAGAGAAGTATCGAAAGTCTAAGAACTGTCCATTGTAATGAGGACTGAAAGGGGGGCAACCAGGTGCTGAGCCCAGATCAAGGTCCTCATTGGATAGCTACGTAGTGGTACCAGGACCAATAGATGGGTGAGAGGGGTTACTGGGACCAATGAAAAGTTTGCCTATGTCTAGAATGGAGAAGAACGGTATAAAAGTTGTTGTTTTGCTAGAAACCATTGCTCAGCCATTTTGAAATTGATTATTGCTTGAGCCTGTGCACATTAAACTGGCTTGGATCCTTGAAAAGACTCCTGGTTTTATTTATTGCATGCTTATCTGCTGCTACATTTCTTGGTGCGTTGGCCGGGAAGTGCGAGTGGTGGATGGTGTTCAAGTGAATAAATCCACGTAATTCGCCTTGAGGTTTGGTCCAGTTGGAACCATGCCAATCCGACGCAGGGGAATTTCCCTGGGCCCACCGATCCTCTTGTATCGGAGGGGGTTCTGCCTGGCCTCGGCAGGCACTGGGTCCAGCTGGCCAACACCTCCGACCCGGGGGAGTCCAGGATCCAACTCAGAAGCTAGTGAAGTATCGGGGACCGGATCCGGTAAGTATAGTTTTGAAAACCTGTCTAGACAGATGAGTTAGAACTGCAGTTTAAAACTTGTGAAACTTTGGTAAGAATTTGAAACTTGTAACTTGTAATCTCGAGAACTTGGAACTTGGTATTTGGTAATGAGAGCACTGATCCCCTCTCAAGGACGGTCCTATTACCCTTGCATGAGTATGCGCAAGGCGAAGCCATCGTCCTTCTTGTTTGGTAAGACTTAAGTCAACCTCGTATGCGTATTCGCGAGGTCCCTACATGAGTATGCGTGGGGAAAAATTTGTTTGAAAATCCTTGCATGAGTATTCGCGAGGTACAGCTGTTAAAAAAAAAAATCATGATTCAGCCTAGTCAGAACAGACAGGACTGGGGTTTTTTTTTGGGATATGTTGCTAGCATGATTGTGAAGCGTTTGATGTGTATTGTCTGCCCTACTGTGTATCTGTTCTTTTTGTTCTCTGTTGAAACTGCGAGTTCCCCTTCTGTTATAAATGTGAGATTATTCTGTTGAGTAATTTGTGACAGTTCACTGATTAAGAAATTGTATTAATAAAGCAGAACGAAGACGCAAAACACCTAGAGTCATTTTAGAAATCCAAAAGCTGGTCTGACCCAGTTCGCTTTCCTACTGCACAGCGAAAAACTGACAGGGGGCGTGTCTGGAGGAAAGAATGTACAGTGTCTTTTGTGCTTACCTCAGGAACAGTGTACCTGTTTTATTCAATATGTTTTTAATAGTAATGTTCCTTCTGCTATGGTTATGTATTATATGTCATTTATATATCATTTAATAAGAATGTTTAGTCAGGATTGTGGGTCCCGATAGTTTTTGGGCTTAGCCTGAAAAGGGTTAAGTTTGTATTAATCCCTTACGGGTTGCGGACCAAGTGAGAAGAATTTCTGTCGGCTGTATGTTCAAATTTTCAGTAAGCACTGTAATAGTTTAAATAGGAAATGATAGAGAACTGTTTTTGTTTTTCCTTTGATCTACAAAGTAATTATTAGATCACGACTTGACACTGATTTAAATGATTCTTGCTAGCATGTCTCTGTGTGTCTGTGAAACTGTGATCATTTCGTTTCCAGTGAGCGGAGGGGTGTGGCTCACACAGCTTACTAGGGAATGAGACAGCCGTTCCCGATTGAGCAGTCTCTTGCTTGTGTAAAATAAAGGAAGTATATCTGTTGTTTCAAAAAACTAACGGACACAGACAGG
This sequence comes from Ichthyophis bannanicus, assembly GCA_033557465.1. Classification (NCBI taxonomy): domain Eukaryota; kingdom Metazoa; phylum Chordata; class Amphibia; order Gymnophiona; family Ichthyophiidae; genus Ichthyophis; species Ichthyophis bannanicus. The sequence continues at coordinate 298,556,707 of CM066038.1, forward strand.
AGAGAGAAAATAAAGTGTTTTTCCTTTGTCCCTCAAAAATAGAGGTTAAGAACCTTGGGGGATGGTGCGGCATTCTGGGTTGGAAGTGTATCAGATTGCAACCTGAGAATGAATGGTTTAAATTCTGAGTGAATAAGAAAATTGTGTTAGGATTTTATCTTTGAAATCTGTACTAGTGACTAATGACGACCTTTACAATTCAAGATAAATTCATTTGTTTTAAAATTCCAAGACGTTATTACCTGATTTACTCCATTGGGAAAATTGCGATTTACATGGCTTTAGACAAGGAAGATCTTGTCTTACTAATCTGTTATGTTTTTTTGAAGGAGTGAATAAACAGGTGGACAAAGGTGAGTCGGTTGATATTGTGTATCTGGACTTTCAGAAAGCCTTTGACAAGGTCCCTCATGAGAGACTTTTGGCAAAACTAAAGAGTCATGGGATAGGAGGCAGTGTACTACTGTGGATCAGGAACTGGTTAAAAGATAGAAAGCAGAGAGTAGGGCTAAATGGCCAATTTTCCCAATGGAGAAAGGTGAATAGTGGTGTACCCCAGGGATCTGTGCTGGGTCCGCTGCTTTTTGACATATTCATAAATGACCTGGAAAGTGGAATAACGAGTGAGGTTATCAAATTTGCTGATGACACAAAACTATTTAAAGTTGTTAAAACCCAGGAGGATTGTGGAAAATTGCAAGAGGATCTTGATAAATTGGAAGACTGGGCATCAAAATGGCAGATGAAATTTAATGTGGAGAAGTGCAAGGTTATGCACCTAGGGAAGAACAACCCAAACTATGGTTACACGATGCAAGGTTCCACATTAGGAACCACCACCCAAGAAAAAGATTTAGGCGTCCTTGTGGATACCATGTTAAAAACCCTCGGCCCAGTGTGCAGCGGCGGCCAAGAGAGCAAATAGAATGCTAGGTATGATAAGGAAAGGAATGGAAAATAAAACAAAAGATATTATAATGCCTCTTTATCGTTCCATGGTGAGACCGCACCTTGAATATTGTGTGCAATTCTGGTCGCCGTATCTTAAAAAGGATATAGCGATTTTAGAAAAGGTTCAGAGAAGAGCCACCAAAATGGTAAAGGGGATGGAAGGCTACTCCTATGAAGAAAGGCTAAAAAGGTTGGGGCTCTTTAACCTGGAAAAGAGACGGCTGAGGGGAGATATGATAGAAGTCTATAAATTAATGAACGGAGTGGAACGGGTAAACGTAGATCGATTGTTTACCTTATCAGAATATAGAAAGACTAGGGGACATGCAATGAAGCTACAGGGTAAACTATTTAAGACTAATAAAAGAAAATATTTTTTCACTCAACGTGTAATCAAACTCTGGAATTTGTTACCGGAGGATGTAGTAAAGGCTGTTAGTGTAGCTGGGTTTAAAAAAGGTTTGGACAAGTTCCTGGAGGAAAGGTCCATAAACCATTATTAAGAAGGGACCCAGGATATCAATGCTTGAACCAATACAAGCATTGTGGAACCTGTGTCCCTTGGGGAAACTGCTAGGTACGTATGACCTAGATTGGCCACTGTTGGAAACAGAATACTGGGCTTGATGGACCTTGGTCTGACCCAGTATGGCATATCTTATGTTCTTATGTTCTTATGTACTGTGGCAAGCACCTGATGAAGACATATTTATTGTTTAAAAAAAAGAAAAACAAAACAAAACAAAAAGAGGGTGTATATGCATTTTAGATATCCACCACAGCTATGGAAAAGTATCCGTTTCATGTCTTTTGAATATTTGCTTTCTGAACTGAAAAGAAAATATAAAAAAAAAAATAATTTATTTTGCAGAGACCCCCCAGAGGCCTATTAGACGTCTTGAAGGAGCAATGGGTTGAACCCGTGGAGACGGAAATAGGGGTGCCTCTATTCCTAAAGAACCTAAGAACGCGCCTGGAACGCACTTCCCAGGTTGCGAGTGAAAATTTGGAAGACAGTCAACTAAAACAGAAGAGGTATTATGATCAGCGGACAAAGCCTAGACAACTAAAAGCAGGAGAAAAAGTGATGGTCCTGGTATCAGGAGCTACTCCAAAATTCGAGGCTCGGTGGAGGGGACCTCATGTGATAGTTAAGCCTAAGGGACCCACCTCCTACGAAGTCCAGGATACCAAAGGACACACACAAATTTACCATATTAATGCTCTTCGGTCTTGGCACGACCGATCGGTTTTACTCATAACTGATTCCACTACAATAGAGTGGTGAGGAAGCTGAGTTTTCTGGAAACCAGGACACGGAGGTACTCGATACATGGCATCCAGTCTACGAGAGTGAGGAGAGGTGTTAAGAGGGGTTTCCCACATTCTCAACATGAGATCATGTAAGATCTCATGGATGGGCAAAGTAGCTGCCTCTTTAGGAGCCTTGGGATATTGTAGAATCTCCAACTCCTTTTCCCTGGGCTCTGTTTCAGGAGCCACAGTGATGGAAAGACCTCGAGCCACCTCCCTGATAAAATCCTGAAAAGAGGTATCTTCTGGAGGAGACATCCTGCGTTTAGGAGAGGAAGGCTCCTCCGGGAGAAGTACTCCGGTACCGACGGAGCTGTCATGTCAGAATCCTCAGATTCCTCCGAGAATTCAAAGTAGCTCCTGTCAGGATGCTCTTGTAGATCCCGATACCCGTACTGACCGAAGTTGGTACCGGGGGGAATCGGTACCGGTGTATCGGTACCGGAAGGCATAGGATGACTGGGTGCCGGCAATGCAGACACCAATGTCGATGCCGATGCTGTCGGTACCGGTACCGATACCGGTGCCGGTACCGGTTGAACTGTCTGACGCGGTTCCGAGGGTGTCGATGCCGCAAGGAGAGCCGCCAGACTGCATTCAATAGCCAGGAACCTCTGGTCTATCGACACTGACGATGCCTGGGTATCAGTACCGGAGAAAACAGCCGGTATCCCAGAGCATGGCACCAGTAGTTCTGCCGAGGTTGAGGCCTCGAGAACATCCTGGAGCCCCGATAATGCTTTGGAAGCCGAAGCCTCCCGCCGGGGCAATTTTGCCAGTGCAGAATCCTCAAGGGCAATGCCAGAGGCATCTCGATGCTTGGAAGGAGATCTACCCTTTGAGGACCGGCCAGACATATGTTTAGTTACCTGAGATCCACGGGAGGAAGACGAAGCCCTGGAAGACGTCGATGCCACCGAGGCTGCTTCGAAGGGAAACAGGGTACTGAGCTTAGCAGCTCGGTTTTGTCGACCCCATTTGGACATCATGGCACAGGCCATACACTCCGTGATGGAGTGATCAGGACCTAAACATTTAAGACACCACTCATGGGTGTCGGTGATGGAGATGGTACCGCCACACTTGTTGCACTTCTTGAAACCCGAAGCGGGTTTTTCCATGTTAGAGGAAATTTTGGGCCTAAGGCCCAAAAAGGCGCGTGCACCTGAGGAAGAAAAGTTTGGAAAAAAAGTATTGTTTTTTTTAAAAAGAAGAAGAAAGAAAGAACCAGCTGTACCGGTATAGCGTCGAAGGCAGACGCGACCACAAAAAAAGAGAATAATAAAGGGAATTTTCTGTGGTGACAGGAACGACAATCTGCTGGCTCGGAGGAAAAGGAAGAACTAGAGAGAGGCAGTTGGGAAAGGTAGGAAGGCAGCACACAGGCGCTGTGGGATGCTCCCAAAAGCTTTCTAATTGGATGCTGGGGAGCATTCCCGCGCAGGCTCCATCGGTACCGACGATACCCATATGTGAAGACTACATTCCTGCTTGTTCCTGGAGATATAATTTTACTTATAAAATAAGTGCTTGGAATAGTGACATCTTACTTACCAGATAATGTCCATCCTTGAATCCTGCTAGGCCAGTCTGGACAAGTGGCTATGACAATCCAAACAAGTGGGTTGTGTTCCACTACCAGCAGAGGTGGAGACAGAGAAAGATCCAGAGATTTCTGATGACCTCTTCCTGTATTATAGCTAGAACAGTGAGAGGACATGCTACCTCAGTATTCATACCCAAGCCATGGATAACAGCCCCTCTCCACACAAGCCCCAATGAGGGTAAGAAGGACTAACAATCCAAAGAATAGAACCATATACAGAACACCCTGTGTGCAGAAAGTCAACGAAAAGAAATGTAGCTCTTTGGGCTAAACTTCAGAAAAATGGCCGATCATCTCAGATTGTAGCAGATCAGATCATAGCAAATCGTAACAGATCCCAGGGGCAGGTCCTGGACTGGTCTAGCAGGACTCAAAGAAAGGACATTAAGAACATAAGAACATAAGATATGCCATACTGGGTCAGACCAAGGTCCATCAAGCCCAGTATCCTGTTTCCAACAGTGGCCAATCTAGGTCATACGTACCTAGCAGTTTCCCCAAAAGACACAGGTTCCGCAATGCTTGTACTGGGTCAAGCATTGATATCCTGGATCCCTTCTTAATAATGGTTTATGGATCTTTCCTCCAGGAACTTGTCCAAACCTTTTTAAAACCCAGCTACACTAACAGCCTTTACTACATCCTGCGGTAACAAATTCCAGAGTTTGAGTACACGTTGAGTGAAAAAATATTTTCTCTTATTTGTTTTAAAGTCTTAACACGAAGAACCACAATCTCACCTGCTTCCGCTCTCATCAGGAATCATATAGCTGCACTTAGCGGCTTTGTATATAGTTGCCTTTTGTACATAGTTTATTATGTTCGTTATTAAGAAACCTGTTTAATGTAAACCTGTTTAATGTATTGCCCTGTCTACATAGTTTATTATGTTCGCCGTTTAAGAAACCTGTTTAATGTAAACCTGTTTTAATGTATTGCCCTGTTCATTGTAAGCACTGATCAATGTTGTGAAGTGTAATTTCTGTTCACTGTAAACCGCGCTGATGTCGAATAGCGCGGTATAAAAGAAACTTTAAATAAATAAATAAAATAAATAAATAGTTTACCCTGTAGCTTCATCGCATGTCCCCTAGTCTTTCTATATTCTGATAACGTAAACAATCAATCTACGTTTACCCGTTCCACTCCGTTCATTAATTTATAGACTTCTATCATGTCTCCCCTCAGCCGTTTCTTTTCCAGGTTAAAGAGCCCTAACTTTTTTAGCCTTTCTTCATAGGAGTATCCTTCCATCCCTTTTACCATTTTGGTGGCTCTTCTCTGAACCTTTTCTAATAACTCTATATCCTTTTTAAGATACGGCGACCAGACTGCCTTACTACGTTTGGGACTGCCTTACAAGAGTATCACAGTTTATAGGTTTTGCAGCATGCCATGGCAAAGTATCATATATGCCAGGAGGCAAAAACGTACCCAGCAGACCTTCTGCAATATCACTTATAAAAATGTTAAAAAGCACAGGACAAATGACCAAGGACCAATCCCTGCAGTACAAAACTGGTAATGCCTCTGGTGCACCCTAGGTAGTAACTAGGTCTCATATGTCTCCCATTATATGCTCATGCACCCGGAAATCCTAGACTATGAAAGGGAACAGAGACTGCTTAGCTCAAAGTGCTGGTACTAAGATAAGGCTCATCTCAATCTGGATGGCTCTCAGTAACCCCATCCTAAAGAATACCAGAGTCTTCTCTTTGGCAAAAGTGATGGCTTGTTAGATCAAAGAAGGGCCACAAAGCTTTGAAATATGAGTACTTTTGTACTGGCTCAAGGAGCATATTGCTCGAGACCCCAGCAGTCTCATAACCTCTACAAAGACTACAATTTCTCATCTGTTTGGATATAGTAGCCAGCTTTTCATTTTCACTCCAAATCTGCTGAGACTGAAGGTGGAGATGAAAGCAGACTTTTACAGTACGTATTTCACAGGAAACTCATTGTGAAAAGTAGGATACATTCTCTGTGGTTGGAATTCTGCTACTATTTCTCCCAGAATGGAGAGGGGAGACTAAGATTATACTAGATATGACAAGCTGTCTGATTTAAGATACCAAAGGACAAAGAGGATCTGCAAACTCAAAATTTGACTGATCAGATGTAGCCCTTCTTCTGACAGCCTGTCTTAGACTAATATGTCATATATTAGTTATTGTTTTCAGGTAAGTAGCTGGTAAGTAAAATGTCACCTTCCATATCATTCTGCTAGGCCAGTCCAGACAAGTGGAATGTACCAAAGTTACACCTCCACTGTGTGGGAAGAAGACACAACAGACATCAAAACGTCTGCACTGAAGGCTATGCCCAGGGGCGGCCCAAGGGGGGTACGGGGCCTCATTTGCATAAGGGGCCTCATTTGCATAAATATTTGCATAATGTTACCATATACTAACTTTTAGTAAACATGCCTCTTAATGAGTGTATGAATAAAGAAAGACTAAAAGATTTCTACATTACTATAATCCAGTGCCAACCGCCAGACACATTAGGAACTACTACAAACACTGCCCATTGAGAACCCATAGCAAACCCGCCGTATCCTAACAGCACCACCAGGACTCACAAAGCACCATACCCTACCTATCAAAAGGAAACATGCAAATATTAAACCAATACATTTCAGAGAATACCAATACATGACCTACTGGGGAAAGAGAACAAGTGGCAATGTCAAATAGGAATTATATAAACAGAATACCTCAGCTCAGTTACACATGAACAGAACATAAACCATCACCAAACAAGGAATCACAATTTAGAAACAGGACGACAGTAATTAAACTGGGAATCCCAAAAGCCAAACTTGGAATGTACAACACTGTAGAAATAAAACTATACATTAATTTGCTCTCGTACTAAACAAAGCGCAGACGTTAATGATGCACATTTACCAGAGCTGACATATTCCAATTAATAAATTCAAAATAAAGAGATATTTTTCTACTTTTTGTGCATTTTTTTCAGCTGCAATTGCTCCAGCCACTTTCTTCTGGTTTCTTCGTGTCTTCTGCTAACTCTCCATCGTCTGCTGTCCATTTGTCCTTTCTTCTCTCCTAGTTTTTTTTCCATTCTCTCTCTACATCTGCTTTAACATACTAATCTTTCTCCTTTTGCTCTTTCCTCATTCCTATTTCATCCACTCAAATTTTACCCCGCCATCCTCAATCCCCACTTACTCTCCCAATACCCGGCCAATTGTAGATTTTTCATCCCTCCCACACAAAATATTTTTCCCCTCTCCATTTTACCTTCCCAGCCCCATCCCATTCTAATCCTCCCCCAACATCAGCTCCCTTCTAGTTCCAGCCTCACCCAGCATCCATTCCCTTCTAGTCCCTGCATCAGCCCATTTCCAGTCCTAGCCCCCCATCAGCCCATTTCCAGTCCTAGCAACCCCCCAACTCAATACCAATCCTAGCCCCCCATCAACCCACTTCCAGTCCTAACCCCCCATCACCCCATTTTCAGTTTAAGTCCCCCCTATAACCCATTACCAGTCCTAACCCCCATCAGCCCATTTCCAGTCAGCCCCCCATAGCTCATTGCCAGTCCTAACCCCATCAGCCCACAGCCCATTACCAGTCCTAACCCCATCAGCCCACCTCAAGTCCTAACCCCTCCCCATCAGCCCATTTCCTGTCCTAGCCCCCCCCATAGCCCATTATCAGTCCTAACCCCCCCATAGCCCATTACCAGATAGCCCCCATCAGCCCAAAGCCCATTACCAGTCTTAACCCCCCATAGCCCATTACCAGTTCTACCCCCCCCAACAGCCCACAGCCCATTACCAGTCCTAATCCCATCAGCCCACCTCAAGTCCTAACCCCTCCTCATCAGCCCATTTCCTGTCCTAGCCCCCCGATAGCCCATTATCAGTCCTAACCCCCCCATAGCCCATTACCAGACAGCCCCATCAGCCCACAGCCCATTACCAGTTTTAACCCCCCCAGCCCATTTCCTGTCCTAGCCCCCCCATAGCCTATTACCAGACAGCCCCCATCAGCCCACAGCCCATTTCCTGTCCTAAACCCCCCCCAACAGCCCACAGCCCATTACCAGTCCTAACCCCATCAGCCCACCTCCAGTCTTAACCCCCCCAGCCCATTTCCAGTCCTAGCCCCCCCCATAGCCCATTACCAGTCCTAACCCCCCCCATCAACCCCCAGCCCACCTCAAGTCAAGTCCTAACCCCCTCCATAGCCCATTACCAGTCCTAACCCCCCCCCCCTCATCGGTTCAAGGAACATTAAAAAAAAAAAAAAAGCTGGCTGCTACCGCTGCCGCTGCTGCTACCGCCGCAGCAGAATGGAGTGTCCCGCGGGGCCCCCTCTGCCCGGCTGAGTCCCTCCCTTCCTCTCTCTGCGATGGCTGAGCCCCTCTGTGCCGGCTTTCAGATACGCGAAGGGAGAGTGTCTCCCTCATGTCTCTGTTAAGCCCGCAGGGGCTGATGGGAAATTTTTTTTACTTAATTTTGAAAAAAAGCAGAATGTTCTTTGCGCGGGGCCCCCTGAAACGCGGGGCCCTGTGCAAAAAACATTCTTGCTCAATGGACGGGACGGCCCTGGCTATGCCCGCCTGATTGTGGACATCCAAACGGTAATGTTTGATAAAGCTAGAAAGCGATGACCTTGCTGCTGCCTGACAAATGTCTCAGGGAGCAATGAGCTATGCTCCACCCAGGAAGAAGTCTAAGCCGATGTGGAATAGCCATGTGGAACCATATGGATCCTGCAACAGATAGGCCAAGGTTATCATCTCCTTCATCCAGCAGTCCAAAGAAGGTTTTGTGCCACTTTGCCCTTACATGGTTAAAGAGCCCTAACCTTTTTAGCCTTTCTTCATAGGAGTATCCTTCCATCCCCTTTACCATTTTGGTGGCTCTTCTCTGTACCTTTTCTAAAATCGCTATATCCTTTTTAAGATACGGCGACCAGAATTGCACACAATATTCAAGGTGCGGTCTCACCATGGAACGATATAGAGGCATTATAATATCTTTTGTTTTATTTTCCATTCCTTTCCTTATCATACCTAGCATTCTATTTGCTCTCTTGGCCGCCGCTGCACACTGGGCCGAGGGTTTTAACATGGTATCCACAATGACGCCTAAATCTTTTTCCTGGGTGGTGGTTCCTAATGTGGAACCTTGCATCGTGTAACCATAGTTTGGGTTGTTCTTCCCTAAGTGCATAACCTTGCACTTGTCCACATTAAATTTCATCTGCCATTTTGATGCCCAGTCTTCCAATTTATCAAGATCCTCTTGCAATTTTTCACAATCCTCTTGGGTTTTAACAACTTTAAATAGTTTTGTGTCATCTGCAAATTTGATAACCTCACTCGTTATTCCACTTTCCAGGTCATTTATGAATATGTCAAAAAAGCAGCGGACCCAGCACAGATCCCTGGGGTACACCACTATTCACCTTTCTCCATTGGGAAAATTGTAGTGTGTCAGCAGTCTCATATTTCAGTTCTTTCAACACCCTTGGATGAATATATGAAAAAGCAACAGGCCCAGCACAGATTACTGGGGTACTCCACTATTCACCTTTCTCCACTGAGAAAATGGGCCATTTAGCCTTACTCTCTGCTTTCTATCTTTTAACCAGTTCCTGATCCACAATACTACACTGCCTCCAATCCTATGACTTTTTAATTTGACCAAGAGTCTCTCGAGATACCTTGTCAAAGGCTTTCTGAAAATCCAGGTACACTATACCAATCGGCTCAACTTGGTCTACCTGTTTATTTACACCTTCAAAAAAACATAACAGATTAGTAAGACAAGACTTTCCTTGGTTAAATCCATGTTGGCTTTCTCCCATTAAACCATGACTAATTTTATTCTTTATAATGGTTTCTACCATTTTACCCAGTACCAATGTCAGGCTCACCAGTCTGGGTAGTTTCCCGGATCCCCCCTGGGAACCTTTTTTAAAAAATTGGCATTACATTGGACATTCTCCAATCTGCAGATACCACAGATGATTTTAATGATAGTTCACAGATTACTAATAGTATGTCTGCATCTCATTTTCCAGTTCTTTTAACACTCTCAGATGTATACCATCCAGTCCAGGTGATTTATTACTACATATGTACTTGAAAAAGATTTTACTATGCGTTTTTGCTTCCACGGTAGGCTTTTTTTCAAATTCTTTCTTTGCCTGCCTTATCAACATCTTGCATCTAACTTGCCAGTGCTTATGTTGATTCATGTTTCCTGAAAGATGCTTTTTTGCCTACAACAGCATCTCTGACCTCACCTTTAAACCATCCTGGCAGTTTTTTAGTCTTCTTTCCACTTTTCTTAAAGGATGGAATACATGTGGTCTGGGCTTCCAAGATAGGATTTTTAAGCAAGGCCCATGCTTGATGTAAATCGTTAATCTTTGCAGCTGCTCCTCTTAGTTTTTTCTTAACTATTTTCCTCATTTTATCATAGTCTCCCTTTTGAAAGTTAAAAGGTAGTATTGTGGATTTCCTTTCAGTTCTTCCATTTATTAAATCAAACGCGATCATGCTATAATGACAATTGCCAAGTGGCCCCAACACCCTTATCTCTTGCACCAGATCTTGTGGTCCACTAAGCAGGGGCGGCTCAAGACAATCTGCTGCCTGAGGCAAGGGATGAGATGGCGCTCCCCACCCCAGTCAGGGACTGAACCAAACCAAAAAGCCAATTAGATTATATGGAAGAAATGCAAAATGTTTGCACACCAAGGAACTAAAAGAAAGAGTGAGAACCACAGCACAGTTTATAAAACTAAATTATAACTCATTTTTATTTTGTTGTTATAAACTGCATTATGGTTCTTGCTTTTTCTTTTTGAACATATATTTTGCATCCACAGAACCTCCTTCCTCAACAGCGAGTACAGAGCAGAACCAGGACATTCACCCACAGAATTCAATATCTTAAAAAATAAATCTGATTCTGATCATTTCACTAACAATAACAACAAACATTCTCCAGTACCAGGCATATTGTGAACTAATACAAAACCCTACAACAAAGTCATTGAGTATCTATAGAACAAATCTACCATATCAGCACCAACTTCCAAAACTCACATAAGGAGCCCACCCAAAAAAAGCATCACTGTAAATACTACAGTGGGCCCTGGAACATCCAAAACCTATTTGAAAAGCTGAACAATTCAGATTACTACAATACAGATCCCTAAATACAACTCTATGTTAACAGAACACTGGGTCTTGGGCACACACTCAAAACACAGACCCTCACCAAATACAGAATAAATGACCATAACCTAAAAATAAACATATGTAGGTAAAAATTAAACAACCCCAAGAAGCCAGATTTTGCATAAAGTGCAATACCAGAGAAATAGAAACAGAAGCATTTCCATGTACTGTATAAAATATAAAGATAACACCAAGTCCGATCATTAAATTGAAAATAAAAATCTCTTCTTTGTTGTCCGACTATTTTATTCTCTGATCATGTAGGTCCTAATCTGAGTTTTCTGCTTTCCTCCACCTTCCAGTGCTTGCTCTTGTCTACTTTCCCCCAGGGACGGTATAAGGGTGATGTAGAGCCATGTGCGGAGACTCACTGTGGCATCATTTGCATAAATTTAGTATACATTATTTTAAAATATATATTCCACTCATCTTAAATCTTAGGTGGCTTCTAAACATACACATGCAATTTAGTAAAACAGATGTTACAATAAAACAAACAAAATAATAAAACACTAAGGGGTATGTTTACTAAACTGCGGTAACATAGCAGCGGCTACGTTAACGCGCGTTAACGTTACCTAATGTGCGTTAACGTCATCAGCTGCGGTAAGGTGGAGAGAGGGCAGAGAGAAGGAGTCAATGGGTGGGGAGTGGGCGGGGAGAGGCTCCTGCTACACTAACGCGGGAAAATGAAGGGCAGAACATTTCTGGGACTGAAAAACTGTCGTTAGATGCACATTTGCAGGAGGGTGACACCATTTCAGCATCAGCAACGTACAGCATAGGCAGGGAGCCCAAGAAAAGTGATAGTAGTGCTCCATTTGCAGCAACAGCATAGTGCCCAAGTATGAAAGGCCACTATAGTGATGGTGCAAATGGGGCACAGGGGGCTGAAGGTGGGACATGCAGTGGGGGCAGCTGGGATACAGGGTGGACTAGGCCATCGCCTAGGTAGCACATAGGAACATAGAAACTGGAAATCAGCAGGACAGCAGCAGACCAGGGCCAAACATGCCCAGTAGTCGGTGTTCCACAGTGACCCATCCAGGGGACAGTACCCAGCAAGTACACCAAAGGTCACAAAGGTACCACTATGCCTGTAATAGTGCACATCTGGGGACCACTCTAACAAGAGTCCACAGACCTTACCCAGGATGCGTCCCAAACAGTTCGTAGACCCAGCTAACTGAACACCCTTTACTGCAGCCCCTAGTAAGGCATTGCAGGGTGTGACCACACGTTGTTGGAAACATATATACACCCAGTAGGCCAAACTGGGTACACCGTACCTGAGGTGCATGCCCTAGCCTGTCCACAGTCAGCTGTCACAACACAATCTGCCTACATCTACCTGGTCCACCCTAGCTAATAGTTGCTAGAGCACCAAACTGACATCCCCCCAGCCATAACTCCTCCATGTGGAAGGGGCATAACATTGGTAGGCAGTGATGGGGGGGATGTGTGGATGTCCATGTATGCCTCGCCACCCCAGACCCCGAACCCTAGGCACCCGCCTACCTGTACAGTGGATGGCCTGGGACTGCGCACTACCAGCACCAACAGCAGATGGTCATGTCGGCATGGCGGGGGGGGGGGGTGTTTGTGCTGGAGGGGGCATTGGCACCTGCCTGCAGTGGACCTAGGCCATGCCCCATACCAGTACGTGGTGTGCAGTGCAACAGAAAAGGTCTGGCTGAGGAAAAGTAAAGGTAGCCCCAGGGACTGATGTGCTTCTGTGGCAACAGTGTGGTGCAGTACACACAGCCAGTGTGTCCCGGAGCAGAGGCTCACAGATTCAATTCCCAGCTGTGGATCCTGCAGAGCATGTCCATATATTTTACCCTACAATGCAGATACAACATCAACATGTGCAATCCCCAAAGCAGCGGTGAACAGGGGTACAGACACCCACTCACATAGGTTTCACTATCCAAAGCTTCATGGAGAGACAGGCTGTTGGCCCAAGCATGGAGTTGCACTTATCACCAGAGCACTACTACTACATCCTGCACAGTTTAGCAATGTCGGCACTGTGATCAGGACCAGTGTGGCGGGCAGGGTTGCCAACCACCCCTATCTTTGCACAATGCTGCAATAGGAGTGTGTGTGTGTGTGTATGTCTATCCATTGTTTTGTGGCTGCCCACACCTCACTGGGCCCACAATGTCCCACTGTTATCAGCGTTAGACTGCATATGTGCATAATGAAGAGCAAGGTATTGTGGCTATGGCCCGGACAGGGCGGATTGGCCAGGATGCATCTGCACAGGGTATAGGGCAATGGCTGGGACACTGTAGTGCCCGACCACCACCTGCATGGACAGGGTGGCCACAGCATGTCATGCTGGGAGATCACTCTCACTCTGACCGAGCAGTAACCATGGCATGTCTCTGTTCCCGCACAGTGCTCTACACTATCTGTTTCCAGTGATACTTTTGTGTTCCCAGTGCTGGGGACCAATCACTGAGTTACTTGCTTGGTGCACATAGTTCCTCTGTGAGCATGCACTATGGTCTGGCTAGTGGACTGTCTGAAGTTAGTCTGTGCCTGGTTGGAACACCTTGTAGGGTGCTGCAGGTGTAGTCTGACTGTGCCATCTGTTGATGAATGGCAGACCGTGGTGTGCGGTAGTTGAGGTTTTCCATGCCTACCCACAGCATTACAGCTGATGTGCCATTGCCCCAGTTACATTTATGGTTCTGGCCCACCAACCTTTGGGGGCTGTCTTTTGCCAGCAGGATGGGGTTTGCTGGTCCTACAGCCAGTCCTCGGGGCTCAGGCACCTGCCCCTCCACTCCCTCACCTTCAAAAAGGGTGGCTGTGGGCCCTTTGGGGTATGTAGTGTATACAACTTTGACCTGTAGAGGCACTGCTACACAAACCTCATGTGAGTCTAGACACCCCTCTGCCCTGATAACAGGTGCCCATAGCAGCCAGACCCTAACACTGGGTATGCACAAATATGGGTGATTTCAGATCCCAGAGAGCCACATGTGACTGCAGAATACAGATGGACACCGAATTACCTTCAGATGCACTGCAAGGAACACCTGTCACACACTGGCAGTGATGGGGATGTACAGCAGGACCTATCTCTAGCACTACATGTACTGCGGACCTAGTGCTGGGCACCCATCCTATCCCTCAGGGTGAACACAGAACCTGCAAAAGGGCATGGTCTGTAGCTACTCTGCCAGTATCACGCACTGTCAGTTTGTCTTTCCAAGCTGAGGTACCGGAGAGGTGCAGATCCCATTTGGTGATCAGCTGTAGACAGCTATTCAGCATGTGCTTTGCATTATGGGTACTGGTGGGGTTACCCTATCCTGGCACTCACAGCAGACAGTTTGTGCAGTGACCTGCAGTCCATTGCTGTGAGACAAGCTATGGAGGTATAGTCTACTGGTTAATACAGTGACGGTCTCAGCAGTGGTCATGGGTTCAATTCCTCGTTGTTCCCTCCTTTCATGCCTGTCCTACTCAAGTAGGTTGCATGCCTGTAACAGTCATATTTTTGCATATCTGTGCTGCCAGCCCATAATACCCTCGCCACAGTTGCCAACAATCCTTTAGTCCATCTATCTGCATCTGTCAGCTGTGTAGAGTCCTGTCTTCCTGTTCAGGCTGCCACCCCATGTCCTGCACTGGTACCCTTTCCTGCATTGCGCCTCTTCGTGCTTGCCTCACCTGTGCCTGATCTGCATGGCACCACCACTCCTCTGTCCACCCATCATTGTAACTATCCTGGCACCTCTGCCTCCACTGAGGGACACGTATGCCCATCATCTGCCACCCACTGTCATTGCAGTACTTTACATTGCCAACACCCTGTGCTGTGGTACAGCTGCCTCCAACATGTTTGTCAACATTACTGGAAGCCACATAGGATGCCCGCAGATATGGCAGGTCCAGCAGCTCCCAGCTCTCCCTCCTTCAGTCACCTGTTCATTGCCTTTCCTCAGCGCTCTATCCAGTGTTAGGGTTACATCTGTTTCTATGCCTAACAGGTCATGCATGTCAACCTGCAGCACCTTGCAGCCCTTAGGGCACATTAACCTAGGGCACCATAGCATTGTTAGGGCACCTTAACCTATGCTACCATAACCCAAGGTGCCTTCCAAGGTGCCGTAACCAAGGATGCCTGATAAGGCGCCTACCCTACGGAGCCCTATAAGGTGCCTTAAGCTAAGGCACCTTGTAGCCTTTAGGGCGCCTTATATTAGGACGCCTTATAAGGCACATCAGCCGAATGTGCCTTATAAGATGCCCCAGCCTAATGTGCCTTAAAGGGCGCCTTAGCCTAGGCACCATATAGGGCGCCTTATAAGGCACCTTAGCCTAAGGTGCCCTATAAGGTTCCTTATATGGTGCCTTAGCCTAGGTGCCTTATAAGGTGACGTTAATGCGTAGTAGATCCAGGGCGCACTGTACCGTGTGTTAAGCACCTTGTAACGTGCGGCACTTGACAGAGCTTGCCATAACGATGCACCACCCACTCCTTTATATGGGCATCCGTAACATTACCAGGGAACTTAGAGACGGTAACATTACCGCAGTTTAGTAAACATACCCCTAAATTTTATTAATGAAAACCCCCTCCCCCCAATCAAACCATTATAAGTATCTACACATCAGATTTATTTTGGTAGAACCAGATTATTGATGAGGAGGGAAGATATAAAATGTAAAACTAATCCTGGTAGCCATGAATTCAAAAACTGGATTGAATTGTGCTAAAGCTAGAAAAGTGCAGAACTCAGCAGCAGTGAAGCTATCAGGCTACTAAACAAAATTAAACTGAGAAGTTCCCTTAAAATTTGAAATTTCCTTGAATCTGAACTGAAAAAATATTTTAAATTTCAGTCTGGCAGCATAAGGAATGCAAAACTTCAAATCTCAAAAACAATGCATATTCCAGTACCCTCCCCCCCCCCCCCAACCAACACCCTACAGTTGACCTCACCAAGAACCTAGAATACAGAACCATAGAACAAATCTACTTTTCCATAACAGCACTAACTTCCAAAATTCACACAACATGGGGCATACCCAGAAAAGGGCAGCACCATAAATATTGCAGTGGGCCCTAGAACATCCATATTCCTATTCAGAAAACTGAACATGCCAGATTACTACAGCTCCCTACATAGAAACTCCATGCTAACAGAACATGTAGCCTCAGTCATACATATGCAGAACAGAGATAGATCTTCATCAAGTAGGGAATATATCAATACAAACTAAAAACAGACATATGTAGTCAAAAAAATGCTTTTACCCATAACTTAGGCTTATAGGATTTCTTTCTCAAAATTATACTTTACTACACAGTGAGGCGAGAGAAAGAACTCTCACATAGAAGCATCTGCATTGTAGCTAGAAACTAACATAATGGCTCAGCGCAATTAGCGTGAATGCAACTAATGCCACCTCAGTGGGTGACCTTAGCAGCACTGGCAGTTGTTTTGCCACGCTGAAATGTGGTAACTGCCAGGGGATGTAACTGTCTCCCTGCAGTTAACCTACGGCTTTGTGTATGGAATTAGTTACCAGAAGATGCAGTAAAAGCTGTTAGTGTAGCCGGTTTTAAAAAAGAGATTTGGACAAGTTCCTGGAGAAAAGGTCCATAAACTATTATTAAATAGGACCTGGGAAATCCACTGCTTGCCCTGGGACAAGCATTGTGGAACCTGTGTGCCTTTTTGCGAACCTGCCAGGTACTTGTGACTTGGATTGGCCACTGTTGCAAACAGGATACTGGGCATGATGGACCTTAGTCTGACCCAATATGGCATTTCTTATGTTCATATGTTACCAGTGCAGAGCCTAGGAAACATGCTGCTAAACATGCCAAACAAGAGGGGCTAAACAGCATCCATGCAGTATCTCCCACTTCCACAAAAACAAGAGTGACTTGGCATCTCAACACAGCATTTCCCACCCTCTGAAAAACAAAGAGAGGCTCAGTGGCCACTACACAGCACTTCCCACTCTCTGATAAACAAGAGGGACTTTGTGACCCCAACACAACACCTCCCACTCCAACATAAACATCAAGAAGGGCTTGGCTTCCCCAACATAACTCCTGAAACGGCACAATGGACCTGAATGGTGTTAATGTAAATAAATATTCCATAAAAAACAAAGGAAAATGCAAAATGCTTGCACACCAAGGAACTAAAAGAAAAAGTGAGAACCATAGCACATTTTATAAGACCAAATTATAGCTCATTTTTATTTAGTTGTTATAAATTGCGCTGTGGTTCTCACTTTTTCTTTTTGAGCATATATTCTGCATCCACAGAAACCTCTCCCTCGACAATGGGTACAGAGTAGAAGTAGGACATCCACCCACAGAACTCAATATATTTAAAAAAAATCTGATTCTGGTCATCTCACTAACAAACATTCTGCAGTACGAAGTATATTGGGAACTAAAAGTCACCTAGGGGTATGTTTACTAAACCGTCTTAATGTGCGCTCTGTGACCTTATCGTGCGATAAGGTACCTTATCGCGCGATAATGGCGCTTTATCAGGTGCACAGGTATCTTATCGCACGATAACGCGCGCAGCGGCGCAAATGAGCGCTGAAGGCGGGGAAAGGCTCCCGGAGGGCGGAGGAAGGCTCCCCAGGGGCAGAGAGAAGGGGTCAATGGGCGGAGAATGGAAAGGGAGAGGCTCTCTGCACACTTACGCTGTGAAATCCGAGGCTGAAAACTAACGCCAGTGAAACCCTGGCGTTAGAGCTGATCTAAAGGGAAGAGAAACCATTTCTGTCAGCAATGTACAGCAAAATCAGGGAAACCTACAAAAACGTGATAAGTGTGATACATGTGCACGGAACAAAAGTGCAAATAAACATTGAAAATGACCCCAACAAAATATAAAAAAACCATAACCAAGCTGGGCAATAGTGATATTAATGGGAAACATCGAAAAACACTCCCAAGAAAGCTCCAAAAAAATGATATGAATTTTGGAAGGGTCTACGCTCCGTCCCCATACAAGGTGAATGATCCCACAGTGAAATAGCGTTGATCAGGGTTTCGCTCTCCATTGGACAGGTTTCCTATGGCGTGCACATGTTCCACAACAGCAGGGCGGGCATGTCGGAATGGGAAACTGGACAGATGCTGGGAAAGGGGACACAGAGGGCTGCAGACGGCACATGCTGTGCTGCAGCTGGGCCACAGTACGGACTAGGGTGATGCCTAGGTGGCCCACAGGAATGCTGAAACAGTAGAGCAGCCAGACAGCAACTGATGAGGACCCAGAATGGGCACGAGTGTGCTTCCCATAGTGTCACAGGGGATAGTACACAGCAGGTACTGTGGGGCCTGGCACTGCAGTACCCCCAAGGGCACAGAACATTGGCAGGCGGTGCTGGGGGGAAGCGAGGACAACTATGCAGGCACCCCTACCCCAGAACCTGCACCATAGGCAGCCACCTACCTGCACAATAGATGGCCTGAGACTGCGCTCCACCAGCACCACCAGCAGACGGGCATGTCAGCAGGGTGGCAGAGGAGTACTGGTGGTGGAGGGGGCAGTGGCAGCTGCCCAGAGCAGACCGTGGCCAAGCCCTGTGTAGGTGGGTGCCATGCACTGCAACAGACAGGCCCTGTCTGACGAACATTCATGGTATCCCCAGGAAATGCACTGTCTCTGTGGCAACACAGTGTTGCAGTGCACACAGCCAGTGTGTGCAGAAGCAGAAGGTCACAGGTTCAAGTCCCAGCTGTGGTTCCTGCCAACCCAGCCCCCATATTTTACCCACTACTACAACATGCTAATACAGACAGAACCTGTAGTGCAGATGACGTAGACATGCCCAAAACACCTACATTTTACCCTACAGAGCACAGACACCATAAACATGCACATTACCTAGAGCAGAGTCTCCCAAATGCAGTCCTGGAGGGCCAAACACCATTCAGGTTCCATGATGCCTCTAATAAATGTGGCTGTGCTGCATTGCTATGCACCGCCCCCATGGTATGCAGATGTATCTCATGCATATTCATTAGGGACAGCATGAAAACCCGAACAGTGTTTGGCCGTCCAGGACTGGAGTTGGAAACTTCTGCCCTAGAGCAGCGGCCAACAGGGGCAGATACACCCGCACCCACAGACTCCATTATCCCAAGCCTCCTGGAGAGGCAGGATGTTGGGCCCTGCGTGCATCTCCCCATACTAGCACTTGCATACCTTAGCAATGCCACCCTAAACATGGGAAAACTGTACACAGCTATCAAAAGGTTGCTATGATAACTGGCAGATAGCAATTCCTACGTTAAGCACAATTGGCTGAATGAGCTGCATCATAGCAACCTTTCTGATGTCTGTGGAGTGTGCCTCAGGTCTGGTGTCTGACAGAGTGACCCCAACAGTATTGCGTACCATAGCCATGCCTGCACTGTGCCCAGGACTGGTGTGGTGGCCAGGGCTGCCAAACACCTCTATAGTTGCACAATGCTGGCATAGGTGTGTGGAGTGTGTGTCTGTCTGTCCAGTGTGTGGTGGCTGCCAACACCCTCCACAGCCCACACTGCTAGCACTGTTGCCAGTATTGGCCTGCCCAATATGCATAATGAGGAGCAAGGTACTGTGGGAATAGCCTGGATAGGGTGGCCTGGCCTGGCTGCATCTGCACAGGGCATAGGGCAATGGCTCGGACATTGTAGTGCCTGGCCACCACCTGCACGGACAGCGTGGCGACAGCATGTCCTGCTGGGAGGTCACTCTCACCCTGAATGAGCAGTGACCACGGCATGGCTAGGTTCCCCCATAGTGCTGTATAGTATTGCTTTCATCTGATATTTATGGATCCCTTTTGGGGCCCAATCACTGATTTATCTGCTTGGTGTGTATGCTGACATCCCAGTTCTGAGTACATGCATCTCCTCCAGGACTATGGACTAGCTAGCAGACTGTCTGCAGCTAATATGTGTCTTGCTGAAACACCTTGCAGGGTGCAGCGGCTGGAGGCTTGCTGCTGGAGAATGTCAGCTAGTGGTGGGGGACAGCTGAGCATTTCCAGGCCTATTGTCTGTCTGCTATTGCTTTATGGATGTGCACAGCTCTGCATTGCCTACCCTGTAGGGTGTCTGTTCCCCAGCAGAACTGGGGTTGATGGTCCCCTCTACTGCTACCATTGCAGGGAGGTAGAATGTGGATCTGTTGGTGGGCGTTCCTGTTTCCCACCCTGAGCCCCAGAGGGTGGGTTGTGTGGTGGTACATAATCCGCCTATGGGTCCAAACACACACCCCTCTCCCACCCATCCATCCATCATGTAACCATGGCACCAACACAGGATATGCACTATTCTGGGTGCATCATAGCCCATAAGGGCTAGACATGACTGAGAAATACAAAAGGACACAGATGTAACCTAGATGTGTCTGCAGGAACTACCTATCACACACAGTAGCACTGATGGGGACCTGCAGTATGGCGTATTTCAGCCATGAAAGGTGCTGTGGACCTGGTGCTGGGCACCCCACCTCACCCTCAGGGTGAGCACAATACCCGCACAATGTGACGGTCTGTGACTACTCTGTGCCAGTACCACACACGGTCAGTTCCCCTACCAGACCGAGGTGCTGTGGGGGTGCATACCCCATCTTGTGCCCATCTGTCGACTGCTGATTTCCATGTGCAGTGCATCATGGGTACGGGTGGGTTAACCCTATCCTGGTAACCACAGCAGACAGTTTGTGTGGTAACGTGCAGTCCTTCTGCAGCTAGCCAGGGGTTTGTTCGCAGCTATAGAGCTGTAGCCCACTGGTTACTTCATTGCCTATGAAGCCAGAGGTCATGGGTTTAAACCCATGGTGGGGTTATTTGATAGGGCTGTCTGAGGCATTGTCTATTTTTAATGTACATTAGTGCTGCCAGCAAAAACACCCTCAGAGTACTGTAACCTTAAGGCGCCCCATAAGGCACCTTATAGGGCGCCCTATCAAGCACCTTATAAGGCGCCCTATCAAGCACCCTTATAGGGTGTCCTATAGGGGACATTATAGGGTGCCTTGGCGGATAGTGCACTTTATAATGTGCCCTATGGAGTGCGTTATGGGGTGCTTTATGCAGCACCTTAGGTTACGCCACTGTGAGCGTGTGTTTTCTGGCAGCACTAATTAAAATAAAAGTAAAATGCCTCAAAAATCACTACCTAAATGTAAAGGGTGATTCCTCAGCCAGCCTTATGCATTAGGCATACTGAGGGAAATTATCGTGCGTTAAAGTGCTTAGCGGCATTTCGCCCGATAATGTGCGCAGCGCGTGTTATCGCGCGATAATCCCGTTTTGCTATGCTAAGACCGAAATGCCCACTCCTTTTATGGCATCCTGCACACTATCGCCGGGCGCACGTTAAGACTGCTTAGTAAACATACCCCCTAAGCTCTACAAGGCCAAATCTACCATACCATACCAGCATAAGTTTCCAAAACTCATACAAGGGGTCTACCCAGAGAAAAGCATCATTATAAATACTGTAGCAGGCCCTAGAATATCCATACATCTATTTGAAAAACTGAACAAGTCAAATTACTACAGTATAGTACAAATCCCTGAGTTCAAACTCCATGTTAACAGAACACCTGGCCTCATTCACACACTCAGAACACAGACCCTCACCAAGTACAGAATAAGTGACTACAACTTAAAGTAAAAATAAAAATATGTAGACAAAAATTAAACTGAAAACCCAAAAAGTCAGACACTGCATGCAGTACAAAATCAGATAAATAAGAGATGCAGTTCCCCATACTGTGTAAAATATAAAGATAGCGCAAAGTCCAATCACTAAATTGAAAAAAAAATTATGTTTTCTACCTTTGCTGTCTGACCATTTTATTCTCTGATCATGCTGGTCCTGATCTCAGGCTTCTGCTTTCCTGTCTTCTTTTAGTTCTCTTTCTATGGTCTATAGTCTATAGTCCATCTGCCATTTCTTGTCTCTTCTTTTGTTTTCTTCATTTCCTTCCATCAGCCTATTTCCAGTCCCAGTAACCTTCCCCAGTATCATTCCTCTTTACAGTCCTTCCCTACCAGTACCTTCCACTGTCAACCCCCTTGCATTACCAGGACTGCCACTGGTGTCCATTCCCTTCCAGTCACCCTCCTTCCACAATGTCCAGCCCCTTCTAGTCCAAATACTATCCCAGGTATCAGCTCACTTCCATGCCCAGTGGCAACCACCCGTGTAAGCTATCTTCAGTCACCCTACCCTCTGTTTATTCCCCTTCCAGTGCCATCCCCACATGCCCCCTCCCTTCCAGCACTAGTGCCCCTCCCTTCCAGCCTCCTCCCCATTACCCAGACACCTACCAGTCCCATCCCCAAGTGTTAATTCCCTCGAGTCCCACCCACAGGTGTCAGCTCCCTTCCAGTCCCAGTGCCTCAACCTTCCAGCCTCCTCCCATTACCTGGCCACCTTCCAGTCCCACCCCCAAGTGTCAGCTCCCTCCGTTCCCACCCCCAAGTGTCAGCTCCCTTCCAGTCCCAATGCTCCCTCCCTTCCAGTCCCAGTGACCCCTCTCTTCCAGCCTCTTCCCCATTACCCAGCCACCTACCACTCCCCTCCCCAAGTGTCAGCTCCCTCCAGTCCCATCCACAGGTGTCATCTCCCTTCCAGCCACCCTACCCTCTGTCCATCCCCCTTCCTGTGCTATCCCCATGTGTCAGCTTCCTTCCAGCCTCAGTGCCCCCTCCCTTCCAGTCCTCACCGTTACCCAGCCACCTACCAGTCCCACCCCCAGGTGTCAGCTCCCTTCCAGTCCCCCTCCAGTACCATCCCCAAGTGTCAGCTCCCTCCATCCCATTCCTCCCTTCCCTAGTGTCATTACCCTTCCAGTCCCCCTCCAGTACCATCCTCAGCCCTCTCCTTCCCCCCTATGTCAGCTCCCTTCCAGATCCCTCCTTCCCCTCTCATGTCAGCTCCCTTCCTGCCCCCCCCCCCGTGCCGGCTGTCTTCCAGCCCCCATTGTCAGCTCCATTCCAGCCCCCAACTTCCCTCCTTGTCTGCTACCTTTGAGCCCCCACCTTCCCCCCTTGTTTCTGCCCCCACCTTCCCCCTCGTGTCAGCTCCCTTCCTGCCCCCGCCTACCCCCCATGTCAGCTCCCTTCCTGCCCCTTACCTCCCCCCCATGTCAGCTCCTGTCCTTCCCCTGGCAGCCTCGGCACAACAGGTCTTAGAACAGACAACCAGGTTGCCATGTTCTATGTGAACAAACAGAGGGGACCAGGATCCTATCCCCTGTGCAAGGAAGTGCTTCGTCTATGGTTCTTTGCCATCGCCTGCCACATTCACCTCACAGTAGTCTACCTCCCAGGTGAACGCAATGTACTTGCAGACAGGCTAAGTCAAATTCTTCGTCCTACATTGGGATGACTGCTTGGATCTTCCAAATGTGGGGTACCCCACTCATAGATCTTTTTGCCACTCTGCAAAACACACAGCTTCCATTCTTTTGCTCCAGACTTCTGTCCCTGCACCGACAGGCTCCGGATGCCTTCCTTTTCCATTGGGAACAGGGTCTACTCTATGCATTTCCTCCCATCCCTTTGATACCCAAAATTCTGTTCAAGCTACAGGCCGACAAGGGCTCCATGATCCTCATAGCCCCTTTTTGGCCTTCTTAACTGTGGTTTCCTCTGCTTCTTCACCTTGCGCAGACTCAACCTCTCAGATGTGCGCCTGAACTCCTCTCCCAGGACCAAGGGATTTTATTTATTTATTTATTTAGACAGTTTTGTATCCCGCCTTATCCTTCAATCAAAGCGGTCACAACACAATTGGGGGATACATTTAACACGCGGGGATATGAGACACATACACTAATACTTACAGGGAACATGGGGAATGGAGGGTTAAGTGGCTTGCCCAAGACCACAAGGAGCATCTGTGGGACTAGAAACCCCAGTCCTTCCGGCCCAAGGTTGCTGTCCTCTAGTGGGATTTGAACCCCCGACCTTCTGGCCTGAAGTACCTTGCCCCAACCACTAGGCTACTCATCCCAATCCTCATGCCCTTCACCTCACGGCATGGCTACTGAAGGGATAGTGCTCAGTGACCTCGACCTGCCACAACAGGTTTGCCCTCTGATTGCTCCCCAAAGGGCAGTGAGCCCTTTTCCTTACTGGGGAATCTCTTTTACAATATCTCTTTCACTTGTACTTGGCAGATCTTGAGACCAGCTCAGTCAAAGTTCATCTTAGTGCCATTATGGCCTATCACAAACCACTGGGCAGACAGCCTATTTTCTCACACCCCTTAGTGGCTTGCTTCATGTGGGGTCTCCTGCTGTCCAAGCCATCCATTAAGCTTGCCTCTGGTGGCCTGGGACCTCAGCGTGGTTCTATCTCAACTTCTAAAGCCTTTTTTTGAGCCTTTAGCCACCACTTCACTGAAGTTATTGTCTTGGAAGATAATCTTCCTCATCGCCATTACCTCAACTCACCCCATCAGCAAACTGCAGGCTCTTGTGGTGACAAGGTGGTCCTCTGTACCCATCCACACTTCCTAAGATGGTCTCCTCCTTCCATCTGAATCAGTCAGTTATCCTACCAACTTTCTTCCCAAGACCACATGCATCTCAGGCTGAAGCAGCGCTACACACTGTAAGAGAGTGCTTACTTACTACTTGGATAGGACTATGGTTTACAGAAGATCCTCTCAATTGTTCATTTCCTTTGATCCCAGTCACCTTGGTCTACTGGTGACAAAATGTACTCTATCCAGCTGGATAGCAGATTATAAGGCAGGATTGACAGGCAGGATTCTCCATGGAGGGTCACGTTAGTGCTCATAATGTGCAGGCTATGGCAACCTCAATATCCATTGAAGAGATCTGTCAGGCAGTTACTTGGTCCTCCATTCATACATTTCCTGCACATTATTGTTTGGACAGACTCCCGTCGGGATGCGTCTTTGGCCAAGCTATACTCCAGCACCTCTTTGAGACTTCATCTCAACTCCTACCCTCCATCCCGGACTTCTACATAAGACCAGACTATCATTAGAGAGGGTATAGCCTCCTGAACTTAGTCCAATGGGACACATCATGTCCACACTCTTTGGCTCTAACCTTTAGCCTCAGGGATCACATTGCTCTCCCCCCCAATGCCAGTCTGCTACCTGGGAGCTGGCGAGTCCCATATGTGCAGACTGCATTCCTGCTTGTTCCTGGAGATAACGTAGTTACTCACTGTAACAGGTGATCTCCGGGAACAGCAGGAATCAGTCTTTACAACCCGCCCTCCCTCCCTAGCAGTTGTAGGGTTGGTTTATATTTTTTTCTCTTCCTCTCAGCTACAAACTCAACTGAGGAGAGGAATTAGGAAGGTGGGAAGGTAGACACGCTGGTGCAGTGGAGTGCACCCAAAGGCTTTCCTATTGGATGCTGGAGAGCATTCCCATGTGGACTCCGTCGGTACCGACATCATCCATATGTGAAGACTGATTCCTGCTGTTCCTGGAGATCACCTGTTATAGCTGAATAACTATACTGTCTCTAAGATGCTGATCATATCTAACGTTTCATTTAATGCTACATATTCTTGCACTCCCATCTTATTTTTTAAATTCTAGCATTTGCATACAAGCATTTTAGAGGTTGCATTTTATTCATATCAATCTGATTATCAGTTGATAAGGGTAATTTGGAATCTTTCAGCGCTGTACTTAAGGGCATCTGGGTTACTTTTATCTTTATTGGAACCCTTCTGTCAGGATGCCATAATGTGCCTCTTTTGCTAGTATCCTTCAAGGATACAACCTTCTGAACCATGTGCTCTTCAGAGACTGTCTGCTTTCCCCTATTATCTAGTTTAAAAACGGCTCTATCTCCTTTTTAAAGGTTAATGCCAGTAGCCTGGTAACATCCCGGTTAAGGTGGAGCCCATCTCTTCAGAGAAGCCCCTCCCTTCTCCAGTTTGTAGCCCAGTTCCTAATGAATCCAAAACCCTCTTCTTTGCACCACAGTCTCATCCACGCATTGAGACTCCAGAGCTCTGCTTGCCTTTTACATCCTGTGCGTGGAATGGGAAGCATTTTGGAGAAAGCCACACTGGAAGTTCTGGATTTCAACTTTCTACCTAAAAGCCTAAATTTTGGCCTCCAGAACCTCCCTCTCACACTTTCCTATGTCATTGGTACCAACATGTACCAAGACAGCAGACTCCTACCCAGTACTATCTAAAACCTTGTCTTGGAGGCGCATGAGGTCTGCTACCTTCACACCAGGCAGGCATGTTAGCAGGCAATCCTCACGTCCAGCTATCTACATACCTAATGATCGAATCACCAATTATAACAGCTGTCCTAACCTTTCCCTCATGGGGCATAGCCCTAGAGAAGCCTCCTCAATGTGAGAGGGTTTTACATCACCTGGAGAACAGGTCCTAGCTACAGGATCACTTCCTGCACACCAAGGTGATGCTCTCTTTTCACACGACCTCTCTCCTCTGTGGCAACTGAGAGGCTGCCAGACTGGGGGTGGGACTTAAGTACTACGTCACTGCAGGTCTCGTCTATGTACCTCTCTGTCTTCCTTATGTCCTCCAAGTCTGCCACTCTAGCCTCCAGAGATTTGACTTGTTCCCCGAGGGCAAAGAGCTCCTTGCATCTAGTGCACACGTAAGACCCCGCATCAACTGGGAGAAAGTCATACATGTAAAACTCAATGCAAAAGACAGGAAAGCCCATATCTCGCTGCTGGACTGCTGTCTGCATCTTAGTTTTAAGGTTTTGTTTAGCTATTTAAGTTGTCTACTTACTTAAAGTTGCTAGGGATACTTGTACTGATACAATTGTACGTAATAAGTATAAGGGACTTAGTTTACCTCAAGATTAATCAACCTATTTCTGGAAAAGATAACCAGCAGAACCTAAAATGAATTTGACCAGAAGTAACACCATTCCTGCAGCATCAACACAAACAAACAAAGAGCAGGACACAATTCACCATGGAAGGACTACTTTAATCAGCCAAACATGAGGTCTTCCGACACGTGTTTGAGCCAGGGGGCCTTCTTCAGGGGAATAAGACCTCTACAATAAAATAATAACATTATAATAATTAAAAACATCACAATAAATAAATAAATAAATAATTAAATAATTAAATAATAATTAGTCTTAGATAAATAAGTAAATACATAATGTGATAAGGAAACCTGTAGTGAGCCTATGGAAATAGGAGAAACTAATGATTTTGCTTTTAAGAAAAGTGACATCCCTGCAGTGCATAGGTTTCAGCGTTGGCATAAAGAAAGCAAACAGAGAGAAACTGAACCTAGGCTGCCGCACCCAAGCTCTGCTGACGTAGTTGCAGGCTTGGAAGAAATTGCAAGAGCCTCTTTCAATTGAAAGCAAGTTCTGCGACGAGGGGACATGGGATGAGGGTGAAGGGAGATAGATTCAGGAGTGATATGCGGAAATATTTCTTTACGGAAAGAGTAGTGGATCCGTGGAATAGTCTTCCAGTGGAGGTGGTAGAGATGAGGACAGTAACTGAATTCAAAAAAGCATGGGACCAACACAGAGGATCTCTAAAGGTAAAAAGTGGACTGTTGTAGTTGTTGTTATGGAAGGACAGACTAGATGGGCCTTGTGGTCTTTTTCTGTCATCATGTTTCTATGTTTCTATGTTTCTATGTTTCACCTGTCCAGAGAGGGAGAAACATTGCCCAGGAAGCAGGGATATAAACCTTGGCTAGAGAGAAAGCAGGGGAGAGAGCCCGGAGGGGGAGAGCCCGGAGGAGGAGGAGAGCCTGGAAGAGGAGAGCCCGGGAGAAGAGAGCCCGGAGGGGGAGAGCCCGGAGGAGAGCCCGGGAGAGGAGAGCCTGGAGGGAGAGAGCATGGAAGGAGAGAGCAGAGAAGGCTTCAAACCCCAGTTCCTGATCAGAAGGTTCAGAGAGTTCAGAGGTGGGAGCCCAGGACTCAGCACAGGAGTCAAAGGAGCCAAGCCTGGAACAGGGAGCCGTGGCAGAGCTCCAGGAAGGAACTCAGGGAAGTGAACCAGGGACTGTTTCCCAGAAGCTGGAGGGAGACTGGTGAACACAGCCAGGGAGAAGTGACCACAGCTTCAGGTACAATTTATCCTTACTGGGTGGAGCTGTGCTCAAGAGATACACAGGGATCCTCAGAGAGAGTATACCCTGAGACATACGTTAAAAACTCAGAGCAGGGCACTGCATTACCGGAGCCAGAGGAAATACAGGTTGAGCCTATTGAGCAGGATTTATTGCCTCCAGAAGTACTCATGGACTGTACTCTATGTCAAGCTGTTAGCATTGAGTCCCTTTGCTAAAGAATAGCTGAAAAGATAAAGTCTCCTGAAAAGTAGAGTAATGAAACCTAGCCTGAACTGAAGGTAGGAACTTGCTCTTTTTAATGGGAAGATACCTGTTGCATGTACATTTGAATGCTTAATGAAGACAAAGGTAAAAAGAAGATATTTTTACTGTGTTTCCTTGATTCGTTATATTGATAAGCAGCTGCATATAATTAATGACTGTGAAGCTCATCCAGCCTAAGTTGTAAATACCCTTGAGTGAATGAATGGAGAAGTATCTTGTTACAGTCTACATGGACTTTGTTTGCGTTTGGGGAAAAAATTTTGTCATTTACCTTTACTTTCGGTTTCATGACTACACTTCATCTTAGAAGGCCAAAACTACAACTCCCAGCATGCTTCACTGGAGAAAAATAGTTTATTCAACCTTTTATAAGAGAAGTTAATGGCAACCCTACCCCTTTAAGCCTTAAGCAGAGGGCTGGGGCGGGACAATAAATAAATAGAAAAATAAAACATACAAGGTTTAAAAAACAGAGGTACACCTAACAACCTAACCAAATAGGAAAAGCACCAAAAGATAAGATAAGTTACAGTAACATTTTTACCTCTAACTCAAACTGAGCCATTATACATTCAAAAATCCACCCATGAAGCCATCCCGAGGACCCGGAGCAAGGATAACCTCAGTAAGTGAGGGACTGTGGAATGTCTCACTTAAGAAACTCAACATGCTGGCGAATAAGGTATAAGAGCCATATAAGAATTTAAAGGTCAATATTGTGCTAAGCCAGTATTGTTAAACAATATTGCCAAATTATGCAGACTTAAAAACAAATGCCCAGCTTTTCACAGGTGCTCAATATGAAAGAGCTCTTCGTTCATTATGGCACCAAATTTCAAATGAGGCCATGCTGCACCACTGTAACTTATCTCATCTTTGGGTGCTTTTCCTATTTGTTTTTATGTGACAATCTCCTGTTGGTGAGTAATTGACCTTTTGATTCTGTGCATATATCTTTTGGTTTCTTGTTCTCTGGGTTCTTTCAGACACATACAGGTATTTTTTTAATTAACATTCAGCTCAATGTGTATCATTCACTTTTTAGTATATTCTCATGAACTATTTAACTCTGCATATGTATCTTATGTCTATTTTTGATGGTTCTTTTTGCCCTTGCACTGTTTTTTTTATAAAATTGACATATCTTTGTATGTTCATGTTTAGCATATCTTTTGTATACATGTATTTTTTTATTGTGAAATGTTAGGTTGCGCCTCTGGTTTTTACCTCTTATGTGTTTCATCTTTCTATGTATTTATATATTTACTTATTTATCTAAAATTGATTATTATTTATTTATTTATTGTGATTTTTAAAAAATGTTTTATAATGTCATTATTTTATTGTAGAGGTCTTATTCCACTGAAGAAGGCGCCCCGTCCCAAACACATGTTGGGAGACCTCATGTTTGGCTGATTAAAGTAGTCCTTCCATGGTGAATTGTATCCTGCTCTTTGTTTTTGTTTACCTAAAATAAATTTGGCCACCTCTTCCCCTTTAATAGGTTTAAGAGCCTATAAAGCTAAGATTATGTCTGGGGTAGGTGGGAATCAGGGTGGGTGGGAGGGAAAGAACACCTAGTAAAAGTTGGCTTGCTACACAGTGTCCTGATCTGTGATTCTAAGGTAACTGCTTAACAATTTCCTGGGTGATTCACCCAACCCTTGGTTTGATAAAGGAAGCTTTTGAATTTGCACCTTTGACCTGTCACTTGGCTTTAACACCTGTTTAAAAAAGCTTCATAGGTCTTCTGCCCCCTAACTGGAAGGCCTCTTTCTAAAGGTTTCTAGAAACAATTTAGTTCTTACTACTCAAAAAATATTTACCCTATTCTTCCTTGTATGCTAAGCTATACTCTAATTTGCTTTAAATTAAAAGCTCTCTAGGGCTACTGACTGAGGTTTAAATTTAAATTAGAAGCTCTGTGGGGCTACTGATTGAGGTTTAAATTTAAGCTAAAAGCTCTCTGGGCTGCTGACTGAGGTTTAAATTTAAATTAAAAGCTCTCTGGGGATACTGACTAAGGGGTATGTTTACTAAACAGCGGTAAGCGAACATGCCTTTCTGAGTGGTAATGACAGCAATAAGGGGTTACCGTGCGGTAAGTGTGCTGGGCGTGCTAGAGGCGTGCCGGAATTAAGGGGTGCTAGTGGACACTTAACGGGCAATTACAGGACATGCTGCATTAAGGGGTGATAGTAGACATCTAACATGCAGTAACAGGACATTAAGGGGTCTTAGTGGACACTTAACATGTGATAACAGAATATGCTGCGTTAAGGTGTTTTACATGCACCTTAATGCAGGAAAGCCACTGAAACACTAAAAGGAGGGCAGTGAAGCCATTGGAGAAGGTATGGATGCCATTGGTAGCTGAGTGAGTTGATTCAACTGATGCCTGGCTATGTGGCAGTATGTGTGATGAGCATGTTTGACCGTACAGCACGCCTATGCTGTTGACTAGGCAAGATAGGCGGCTGCCTTGTGATGCTGGTCAATGTGGGTGTTGACAGTGTCATGGGTGGGTGGTGGCAGCAGTGGGGGGTGCTGTGACAGGCATGCAGTCCTAGATGCTCCTGAAAGCATACACCATGCCGTAAGCTATATTATAGTGTTTGTGAGGCGTGAGCATGTATCCAGATGTATTGCCAGGACAGTGTCTGGGTGGAGGCAGTATGTTCCTGACGTGGGCAGCAAATTGAGGATTGTCCATGAATGCTCATGTGGAGCAGTCACAGGAGAGGTGTGCATGATATGGCTAACTGCTGCAAATGACCCCTGAGGGCCATGGTGGGGCAGCTTACTGCCAGTAAGCTGCTCCACCATGAATCTCCCTAACAGTCAAATGGTGGGTGCAGGGTTGTGCCATCGATCATCCATGTAGAGAATTTGCATTGTGTGTGGTGGGTGGATGTATGGGATCATACATGCCAAAAAGCATTTGGTGTGTGTGAACCAATCTGCACTGTTTCAAGTGATACCTACAATCCTCTGCCTCACGTTATTCACATTTTCAAACAAAGGCTGGGAAAAACTCAGGCAATGTGAGCCAAAGTGCAGTGCAGAAAGCCACACGACAAAGGGGAGCCATACACACACACACACACGCATGCATACACTCTCATTGTGCCACTGTGTTTAGCATTCCTGCATTCCACTCTTGTCTCAATGTCAGCTCAAGGATTGAGAATGTGTGCTCTGTGTGCAGACACTATTAGTGTGCCTTGGCCTCACCGCACATTGTTACCGCCCAGTCAGTGTGCTATTAGCTTCCAACCAGCTGTGGATAGTGGAGCCTGTCAGTGCTGCTGGTGGGTGTTTCCACCCTTGATGGCCTCACGTGCTGGAGCTGTACTTGAACTGTCAGCTAAACCTTCTTCACAGGAAGATGCAATACAGAAACCCCAGTGGGGATCTGAATCTGTGACCCTTTGCACCAAACATGCATGTTGCACAACAGTGCTGCCATATGGGGATAACAGCCCCTGTTGCTGGCATGCTCCCCTTTGGCTGGCCTTTGGCACATGCTGCAATGTGCATGGTGCACAGGACTAGGAAAGGGCTTCTGTCTGCTGCATGCTAGTACTGCTGCCCACACAACTACCACCACCACACCATGTAGACATGCCTACGTGCTGTCAGTGGTGGTGGTGCGCAGTCCCAGCATGTTAAACTTGTGGGTTAGGTGGGCGCCTTGGGTCCAAGGCCCAGATGGGAGGGGGATCAGAGGCAAGCATGGATGGCTACACAGCCCCCATACCAGCTGACTATGCAGGGGCCCCATCACCACATGCCACCGATACATCTGAGTGGAGGAAGGCAGCCACTTCTGAGGTATTTCCCCAGGCACCTGCATTTTCCAGCTACCTGGACGGCTACAGCTGCAGGTGCTATCAGCCTTTTCCTCCACAGCTCGGTTCAGCAGCACCATGAAGGAAGCCCACTGGGATCTCTGCCTAGGGTGCCATATCCCTTGGATCACCCCATGTAGCAGACCCCCTTTCCATAGTTGCTGTATGTCTGTGTTTCGCCAAAGTCAATGTGTGATCATGACTTTGGTGAAAATCATAACTATGTGCAGAGGTTACAACGGTTGGGCCCCTTCAAACTGGAGGACAGATGGCTAAGGGGAGTTATGCTGGGGGTCTATGCATTACTGAATGGCGTGGAATGGGTAAACATTAATTGGTTGTTTACACCATCAAAATGTGGGTGGACAAGGGGACAGGCAATGCCGCTACAGTGTAAACCATTCCAGATTGATAGGGGCATATAGTTTGTCAGGCAATGCACAGGCAATCTCTGGAACTCTGATCACGAAGACGTAGTGAAGGCTCCTTGTATAACTGTGCTTAGAAAAGGTTTGGCTAGGTTCCAGGGGAACGGTCAATGCACCATTATGCAGGGGGCACTGTGGATCCACAGCTTGCTCCACTACAGGCATTGTTGAACATGGATACATTTTAGGGACACAGCTAGGTACTTGTGAGCATGATGGCCACTGTGGGACAGAGGATATGGGACTTGACGGACCATGGTCTAACCCAGTATGGCATATCTGCAGATCCTCTGTTCTTATGCCACTATGTGTCACCTGGACAACTTCCTGGTCCACAATGTCCACTTGCACCTATCACTGCATGGCCAACATGCCACCTCCTTTGCTCCACTGGCAGCATCAGCATGGTGCCCTTTCCTACTTGTACACCATGCTGTTGCTGCTAATGGAGCACTACTATCACTGACTTGGGCTCCCTTGTCACTTCATCACACTGCTCACATTAAAATGGGCTCTCTCCCCTCTGCAGATACATTTTCTGCGAGGTTTTACATTGCGGTACGGTTACAGGCATTAAGGGACTCTTGGGTGCGTTAACGCAAGAGGCGTTAATGTTACATACAGTGTTACCTCCTCTTTTCCGCTCACTTACCGCTCCTTCACGCCCACTCTCTGCCTCTTGTTCCCTTTACGTTAGAGGCCTTTACCACGCAGAAACTCAGCATTTTTGCACTGGTAATGGAGCACGTGTGCTGTAACCACACATAAATGGCACACTTACTCCCTTACCGCCATTTAGTAAACATACCCCTAAGTTTTAAATTTAAATTAAAAGCTTCTGGGGCTACTGACTGAGGTTTAAATTGAAATTATAAGCTCCCTGGAGCTACTGAGCCCTGAAGGAGTTAACAAATACACTGGATTCTAATACACAGATTTGTCAACTTTAACCCAAAGAATTCTCTTTTCCCCAAGATTTAGAGAATTTCCCAGAAGTAAAGAAATACAAGATTCCC
The DNA here is from genome assembly GCA_033557465.1 of Ichthyophis bannanicus. Lineage (NCBI taxonomy): Eukaryota > Metazoa > Chordata > Amphibia > Gymnophiona > Ichthyophiidae > Ichthyophis > Ichthyophis bannanicus. Next base: position 298,590,473 of record CM066038.1, read on the forward strand.
AGAAGTAAAGAAATACTTCTCACCGGGATAAATCCAGTTAACAGGTCCTCTTAATGGCATAAGTCATTTTGAATACTGGCCCTGTTGTTTACAAATAAACTAGAATCACTCTGCTATTCCAGTAGTGTAACACCCTTCCCTCTCCTGCCCCCCCCCCCCCACCTCCGCATAGTACCTATATACAGCTGTGCAGTATGGTGGTTATTTTGGAAATACTATTTGTACTTTGGACATCTGAAAACAGGCATAGAAATGTCCAAAGCACAGAGAAGTCTCCAGAGCTATTTTAGAAGCCGAGTCTGTGGATGTCCAAGTCTCAGTGGGGGCATGGTAGAGACGGCTTGGGCATTCCCAGGAACCTGGACATCACTGCCTGATCTCAGAAATGTCCTGGACGTCCAGAGTCACATCTAACTTTAAATCTGCTCTAGGCATGAATAAGCATCAGGAAAGTACTTGTTTTGGCTGAAAAACATCCTGAAGGTGTGGAGAAGTTAGCACTCCATCATCCCCACTACTCAGCACAAACACACTGATAGCAACAGTGGGATTTGAATCCTGGTTTCCCTGGTCCTAGCCCACTACACCAGTGCTTCTCAAACCTTTTTGTTTTAGGGCACACTTTCACATTTTCTTCTGACACATGGCACACCAAACTAAATTTTGCAGTCAATATATTTGCTAGCCTTTCCTTCTCTCTGTCCCTCTAACACACACTGTGGCATATCCCTCTGTCTCTTCCCCCCTCCCCCCTCCCTCCAATGTGCACAGCCAGCCTGTTCCTCTCCTTGCCTCCTCCATACATACATATATCAGTCTGCCCCTCACTCTAACGCCTCCTTTAGCGCACAGCTAACCTTCCCCTCTCTCTACCCCTACCCCCCCCCATGCACATGGCCAGTCTGCCCCCTCGCCAACGTTCATGACCAGCCTCTCCCTCTTTCTGTTTCCCCAACACTGTAGTACATCCCTTGCGCATGCGCTCTCTCTCTCTCTCTGTCCCCCCCACCCCACATGTGCATGGCCATTTTGTCTCTCTCTTTGCCCTCCCAGTGCACACAGTCAGCCTATCCCTCTATCCAACACACATTGTGGCACACCTCTCTCTCTGTCCCTTTCAGTAAGCACAGCAGCCTGTCCTTCCCTCTGTTCCAAACACACACACACATACACACACACACACACACACACACACAAGCACACAGAGTTCATTGTAAATCACTCTGAAGTATGGCAAAGTTGCAATATATATAAAAATTATAACTTGAAAAATTCCTCTCTTTGTCTCTCTCAATCTCCCTCCATTTTCACTTCTTTTTAACATACACACACACCCCTCCAGGTACAGAAGTTTTTTCTTTTCACCCATCCACTGGCAGCATTTATTTTCTTTACCCCCTCTCACCCCAGAGGAAGCACTTTTTTCTCTTGACCTGATTAACAGCACTTCTTTTCTGTACCCCCCATCCCCAGGGGCAACACTTCAGCACTTTTTTCTTACTCTTCTCCCCACAGCCAGCACTCTCTTCTCCTGATTCCCTCACCAAACTCCTTTATTTTCACTCTCTACCTTTTCCCCCAAAACAGGCTTCCTTCTTTTTTACTTGTCCTGTTGATCTGACCAGGGTTCCTTCTCACCACAACTCCCCGAGCAGGCAGGCTAAGTGGCAGAACCAGTGGGGAAGTGCTTTTCAGATTCTAAAACAGCAGCAGCATCAATGTGGGGCTACAGGAGTATCAACTGGCAGTTGTGGAAGCTATTACTGGCTGCAGCAGTAGGGAGCTGTCTGGCAGTGTGAACAAGCAGCAGTGGCGGAGGAGGCCATCACTATTACTCAGCAGTGGTAGAGGAGACCCAGAGTATCCCAACAATAGCATCGGAGGAGAATCTCAGTTTCTCACAGAGGTAAAGGAAGCTCTCGCTTTCCTGTGGCAACTTGTCAGCTACCGTAATGGCAGAGGGAGGGATGGCATCAGAGTGGGGACCTCACTAAATTAGCAACGTGGTGGCAAGGGAGTTCCAAGAGTTGGCTTTGGAAGCGACTCTGTAATGATACTGAACTAACAGTCTGCTTTGCCTGTTATTGCACCTGTGTCCAATAGGGCAGGCTAATGAGATGGTGCAAAATTTAGCTCTTGTGGCACACCAGAAAATTCACTGCAACACACTGGTTGAATAGTACTGCACTACTTTAACCATTACTTGCCCGAACAGACCTAAGGCTCAAGACATCAACCTCCAAAAGCTCCGAACACTGCGAATTCATCAACACTGAAAACAAACATCTATCTATCTGCCTGATATACCGACCCCCCAACGCCCCAACAGAAGACACATCCAACATCCTGGATATGATATATGCAGCTAACTCACCACACAAGACTCTCATTGTGCTAGGAGACCTAAACCTCACATCTGCATCAACAACAATTGAATTGCTTTCCACAAAGCTATGGAATCCACTGATGCCCGCATCACTGCTAGTGCATCAAGACAAGACCATATAACCCCAATACTACATGACCTGCACTGGCTACCGATATCATCACGTGCAAAATATAAAGCAGCACTAACCATCTTCAAAATTAAAAACAACATGTCAGCAGAAATACTACATGAACTTATCGGAATCAAAACAAGCAAAAGATCAGACAATATACCAACACTCAATCTATTTACAAGAACCAACAAATCCACATCCATGAGAGCCTTCTCTCTTGCTGCCCCTGCTATCTGGAATGTCCTTCCAGATAAACTAAAATCAACAACAGATATAAAAGAATTCAGGAAACTACTAAAAACCACCCTATTCATTGAACAATTCAATGATGACCACCAAGTACCCTAATTACTGAAACCCCTCATTAGACCTGATCCAGGCATCAGACCCAGACGGCGAGGCACATCAGACACTATCATCATACCCAGAGTCTTCGCCAAAACAAGAAAAGACACTTCAAGAAGAGCACTACCCTGGGCCGCTACTGCGCTATGGAACTCACTCCCCGACAACCTGAGATCAACAAAAGACCTCAAAGACTTCCAGAAGATGCTAAAAAATAAACACTACAAGGACATCACATGAACTATCCAAACAAACTCCCTCTCTGCCACCAAAATGCACAAATGTAAAAATGTAAATAGTTCCTGCACATAGCTCATACTGTATATAGCTCACCACGCAATCAACCTCCTCACACCACATACACACACCCCTCGATTTATCACTGCATGCCCACACCCATGCACTCTGCCACTTGATTTGTTTGCTGTGTAACCCGCTTTGATTTCAGGATAAAGCGATATATATATCCTTTTGAATAAATAAATAAATAAATACTATTCTGAAGATGTCCCTGTGGATGCCCCCGTAGAAGTCCATATCGGGCACATCCACACCTGGATGTGCCTGATTGTTTTCAGACATTCTGGCTTAGACATCCTAGATCGCACTTGGACATCCTTTCTAAAATGCCCCTCCACACTTGAGGCAACAAGACATAAAGCAACTTACCCAGTAGGAGAAGCAGGATGTGAACCGTGATTTCCTTGGTTCTCAGTCTTTTGATCTAATCAGCTGGGATATTCTCATTCAAATTCTTCTTTTACCACAAGTCCAACATGTCCTGTCAGCTGTACACTTGTCCTTTACATTTGGTTAATTTTCTAGCCCAGTCTCTTTTTTTCTTTTTATGAATGGGATCAGCAATTATCCTACTTCAGAGGTCACTGCCAGTCCCCGTTATATTTCCAGAACAGGGTGCTTGTATGTAGCCTGCAACAGTAAACTCTCCCTCCAACCCTTTTCTATCCAACCATCCTTCTCCAAAATCTTTTATCCCATGCAGAAAACACAGTAAATCCTGAATATAAACAATGTACTGCCCCACTATTCCCCTCTTAGAATCAGACCCATAATTACATCATAGTTGGAACAGATATAAATTTGTGCATTTGAATTTGCATGACATTGGGGCTGCTTCTGGTTGCCTATTTCATAAAGGCACATAGAAGCCTATGTTGCATTTATAAAATGAGGATAAAATAGGATCCTTCTTATTTTTCAACATAGGCATCCTGTTATAGAATTACCTCAAATAGTTGAAGGAACTCAGCTCTCGACACATAACCCTCCATTGGATGAGGTGTAAAATGTCATTGTAAGCCTTCATGAACAGGGAACTATCTACTATACCTGGCTGTACCACATCTTGGACCCCAATTTGAAAAGGCGAGAAATTAAATCTAAAATCCAAGGTGGGGGGATATTCACAGCGATTAATGTGGTTAGCAGACCTGATAACCATGTTAAACTCAGCAAGCAGGATATTCAATGACTCTGAATATCCCTGGTTAGTGCCACTGAACACCCCAACACTAGCTGGCTAGTGTTGGGGCCTTCCGGAGGAGGATCAGAGGCAGCACCTGGGCATAACCAACTAGTGGTGATATTCAGCTGCTAACCAGTTATCCCTCAGTGGTAAAAATTAGGCACCTGAAAGGCTCGTCTAACTTTCACCACTGAAGCTAAATAGGCAGTGGCTGAATATTGCTGCTGCTCAGTTAGCTTCTGCGCTATCCAGCTGACCCAGATATTCAATGATGATGGCCGGATATAGCCCCGACATTGAATATCCAGGTTTAAAGTTCAGCCACTTTATCAGCGCTAGCCGCCACTGCTGAATATCTCCTCCCCCCAAACTTCTGTAGTGCAAAAAAAATCATGAGTGAAGGAAGTAATATCACCAGCCTGGATGAATGGCTGAGTTGGTGGCTCCATTGGACAGAGCGATAAAACGTGATTTTTCACCCTCCCAGTGATGATCATTGTGGCTAAACAGACTCCTGTGAACTGTTTTGGGTTGCATAGTGTGATTATGGCAAACACGTATAGGAAAACCACTGACTTGAAAGAGTTTGGAGAAAGTTCCACAGAGGAGGCCATGCCGAAAAGGGGTGACATGTGAAGAGGCCTTGTTGGAGGCAAGCCTTGCCATCTTGCTATAGGGCAAGGGTGCTGTTGTGCAAATCACTAAGAAGGAATTGAAGAACTGGTTTACTGACCTTAAAAATAATATTGGAGCTTTGTGTAGTGAGTTTGGAAAGCTGGTTGCAGAACTGCGATCTGGTGTGCAGGACTTAGGCTGTCGATTAGAGAAGGTGGGCATGTCTTGTGACAGAGACTCAATGAGGAACAAGCTAAACTTGCTAAGCGGATGCAGCTTCTGGAGGAGGAGGACAAGATGATGTCCCTCAAACTGGAGAATCTTGAAAATAGATTAAGACAAAATAAATTGCAAATAAAAGGGATGCTAGAGCTGCCTGAATTTCAGGACAGCAACGCTATGGCTATTTCTAGTTTTCAAGAGCTGCTGCGGCGTGATGCTGGAGAAGTGGAGCTCCCAGAGATAAAACTGGACAGAGAGCATCATGTGTTGGGGCCTCTGTGAGAGTCAGTCCCAAGGGACATTGTTACATGCATTCATGACTTCTTCTTGAAAGAGTGTATTGCTACCAAAATGCGGTCTGCAGGGACGTTTGACTGACAAGGTTATAAGGTGGCGGTGTTCACAGATTTGGCCTTACAAAGGTGTAGAGAGCTGCAGCTGGTAATGGAGTGGTTCTGAAAGAAGAAAATTAAATATAGATGGTTTCCATTTGGATCGACCTTCACAGTTAATGGAGTTACACATAAGGCAATGACATTGGAGAAAATGGTGAAAGCAATGGAGGAGGCGGGGCTACAGGAGAATCATGGTCTGCTTGCGGTAAAACCAGCAAAGGAGATCTGGAGACCACCATGGACAGTAGTGGAGAAGGGAGATTGATGCAAGAAGAAGCAGGGAACCAAGCAAGTAGAGTCTACCTGAATGGACACTTTTGTTGGACTGGTTTTAATCTGGTGGATTGGAGGGAGGTTTTAATCTCAGTGGATTGGAGGGAGGTTTGGGAGGAGGGATTATAGGGTGGTAAGATTTTTGTGGTTCAGGGGGGGTGGTATGGGAGTGAAAAGAGGGGTGAGGAAGTTTGTTCTTTTCCTTCTATGAGGTCTGAGATGAAGGGGGAATGGGTGGGATTAGGTGTTGGAGGTGATGGGTTTGATGGTAGGGTGGGAGGTGAATGAGTCAATGACTGTAGCACTGCAGTGAATAGCTGCAGATGAGGGGGGTGTAAAAGGGGTGTGGTGCTTGTGCGGGGTCTTGGTAGAAGGATGATATGAGTAGGCAGTGGGGTTGGGGAAGTGGAGGGTTTTACTATGGTGAGCTCTGAGACCCAGGCAGGGAGTGCATGGCAAAAGTAGAGTCTTGTTGGACGGTAGGGGTGGAGGGTGGGAGGGGTGGGGATGGAGGGAGGAGGTATAAGGGGGTTAATGGAGTGGGGAGATGGGGGTCTGATTCCTTCAGCAGGGATGCTCGTAGGAGGACAATGAGAGATGATGTGTTAACAGTGGAAGGAAGAAGTGGAGGAGGTAACATTAAATGTGAATGGATTGAGCTCATGACAAAAGAGATCACTGTTGTAGAAACAGGGTGTTAAGACTAGGGACTGACATATTAATGGTGCAGGAGATGCATTTTAAGAGGTCTTTTGGGAGGGGGGGGGGTACAAAATTCTTCCCATATGGATATTTAGCTGCCCATAGGGAGAATGCAAGGAAAGGAGGGGTGGGAATTTTGATTTTGTCCCTGCTGCAGGTTGAGGTGCTGGAAGTTAAAAGTAATAAGGGGTGGGGGGGGATCGATTCATTTTGGTGAAAGCCAGATTGATGAGGGAAGAGGTGATCCTGGTTAATATATTCACTCCCAATAGCGGGCAGGGAGACTTTTTTGACATGGTGAGCAGGGAAGTGGAAGAGTTTGGGGAGGGGTGCTGTATATTGAAAGGGGACTTTTAACAGTGAACCCGAGGGTAGATAACTCAAGGGGAGAAGTGGGGAGGGGATTCAAGGGGGTGAGGCAGAGGATGGTAGGAGTCCTCATACACCTTGGGTTGGTGGATACTTGGCGAAAAAAGCAATGGTGCTAAGCAGCAATATACTATTTTCTCTTACTCCCATAGGACCTATAGCAGGATTGGCATAATCTAGGTGGATGCAGAATGGATAGTTCAGATAAGAGATGTGATTGGACCATGCCCCTGTGATGATGCAGCTAAAGGTGGGTAAGGTGGAAGGGGGATTGAAATTCTGGAATTTGAATGAGACGCTCTTGGACAGAGGGCATGCCTGGGATCAATTGAGGAAGGGGTTAAAGGAACACTTGGAACTCAGTGAGGGAGGGTAGGTCAATAAAAGTTTGGTACGGGATGGACTAGAGGCTGCCTTGAGGGGACATACATATTATAGAAATACAGCTAAATAAATAAATAAATACATTATCTCGTTACTGTCTTATCAGAAGCACCAGAGGCTGAGAAGAGAAGGCAGTTTAATGAGACTACTGAAAGTATTAAGGGATAGGCATAGTCAGACACAATCTAAGAGGGTACTGCGGGAAATAGAATGGGATAGAAGGGAATTAAATAGACTACAAATGCAAGGGATAGCACACAACTTGGAAAGACGTAAGCAAAGATACTTTGAGTGTAATAATAAAGCAGGCAGAGTACTTGCACGCAAGCTGCGAGTCAAGCAGAGCCAGCAGCAGGTGATCAAAATAAGAAATGAAAAGGGGGAGTTGGTCTTTGGAGTTGGGAAAATTAGGGACATCTTTAAATGCTTTTATGAAAAACTATATGCCCAGGAGGTCATGGGTGGGGAGAGGGCAACAGAGCATTATCTGGGGAGGGGAGGGGCGAGAAACATTTCCCTCTTTGGGGTAGGAGGATAGAGAGAGATTGGATGGTGACATAAATAGGGGAGACGTCACTGAAGCAATTCATAGTAACATAGTAAGTGACGGCAGATAAAGACCAGCATGGTCCATCTAGTCTGCCCAGCAAGATGGCAAGAGTAGGTGCACCTGTCGCTCTGTGCAGGCCACCCCTCCCCATGTTTTTGTTTCTGTTTAGGGGTGAACCCACCACTCCATGTAGGACACCCTTATTTGTTCAGATGCTAGATAGTTCAGAAGTTAGATGGTACTGTTTGTTTTGCTTTTATCCTGTTGCTGTAAAGGGATCCACTGTGTTTGTCCCATGCCGTTTTGAATTCCATCACCGTGTTTGCCCTCACCACTTCCATCGGGAGGGCATTCCAAGCATCCACCACCCTTTCAGTGAAGAAATATTTCCTGACATTGCCTTTCAATTTACCACCTTGCAGCTTCATGTTATGCCCTCTAGTTTTACAGCTTCCCCGTCTTTGGAAGAGGTTTGTTTGTTCATCATTTCTCTTTAAGTATTTAAAGGTCTGAATCATATCTCCCCTGTCCCTCCTCTCCTCCAAAGTGTACATATTTAGGTCTTCAAGTCTCTTCTCATAAGGCTTCTGACGCAGGCTCCAAATCATTTTGGTCGCCTTTCTCTGAACAGTTTCCAGTCTTTTTACATCTTTTGCAAGATATGGCCTCCAAAACTGAACACAGTATTCCAAGTGAGGCCTCACCAGTGACTTGTACAGTGGCATAAGTACCTCTTCCTTTCTGCTGGTAATCCCTCTTTGAATGCAGCCCAACATCCTCCTGGCTTTTGCCACCGCCTTGTCGCACTGTTTTGCCACCTTGAGATCATCAGAGATAATCACACCAAGGTCTTTCTCCTGAACCGTGCATACCAACCTCTCACCCCCTATTGTGTACTTTTCCCTTGGATTTCTGCTACCCAAGTGCATGACACTGCACTTTTTCACATTAAATCGTAGTTGCCAAGCATTAGACCAGTCTTCCAGCTTTTGTAGATTTTTCCTCATGTTATCCACTCCCTCTGGGGAGTCCACTCTGTTGCAAATTTTTGTGTCATCTGCAAAAAGACAGACTTTTCCATTCAGTCCTTCAGCAATATCACTCACAAATACATTGAACAGTGCCGGGCCCAGGACCGAACCCTGAGGCACCCCGCTAATCACCTTCCTCTCATCCGAGTGAGCTCCATGTACCATCACCCTCTGTTGTCTGTCAGTCAACCAATTTCTAATCCAGTTTACTATCTTGGGACCCATCCCCAAGCTACTGAGTTTATTGACAAGCCTCCTATGAGGAACAGTATCAAAGGCTTTGCTGAAATCCAGATAGATGACATCCATTGCATGCCCCAGATCTAGTTCCTTGGTCACCCAATCAAAGAACTCAATCAGATTTGTTTGGCAAGACCGTCCTTCGGTAAAACCATGTTGCCTGGGATCTTGCAGAGCCTGAAGGAGGGGAAGGTGCCAGGCCTGGATGGCCTGACAGTCAACTTCTACAAACCTTTTAAGGAGAAAGTGGCAGATTTTTTGGTGGGACTTTTTAATGGGATAGGATGGGGACTACCTAAATCAATGCCATGGTGGCAATCATTGTGCTCCCAAAGCCGGGCAAAAATGTTGCGGTATGCAGCTCATACAGACCCATATCTCTTATTAATGTGGATGCTAAAATATTTGCAAACATTCTTACCAGCAGACTGTAGCGTTTCCTGCTGTTCCTGATCAAACACGATCAGACAGGTTTTGCCCCAGATAAGCAGGCCAGTGATAATATCAGGAAGATCGTAAACATTATTTGGCAGACAGCGGGAAGACACCCTGTAAATGGCTGTAGATGCCGAAAAGGTATTTGATAGAGTACAGTGGGGCTTTATGTTTCAGGTGTTGCATAAAATGGGACTGGGACAAAACTTTATAGAGTGGGTGGGAGCATTGTATGAGGAACCTAAGGCAGGATTAGGGTTAACGGGGGTTATTTGGGGGAGTTTAGTTTGGGAAGAAGCAAAAGGCAGGACTGCCCACTCTCTCCACTTCTTTTTGCTATAGTGATTAACCGCTGGCAGAGAGGATTAGGGCATATAAGGAATGGGATGTTTGTGGAATGTTTGTAGAAGGTCAGGGGCACAAAATATCTCTCTTCGCAGATGAAGAATTCTTTAGTGTCACTGCCAGTGTTGATGGAGGAGGTGGAGGAATACAGAAAGGTTTCTGGATATAAAATTAATCTTACTGAAACTGAAATATTGGGTATTCATTTAGATATGGGCCTGGAAGCAGCATTTCCTTTTAAGTGAGTCAAAACATCACTCTGGTATTTGATGGCAGAGGTGGGGGGGTGACTGGAGGAAGTTGATTGATTTAAGTTACAGGCCCTTTTGGAGACTCTGAATAAGGATATTGAGCGGTGGGGAAAGGGGAGTGCTTTATGATTGGGAACAGCATTGTAAAGATGAACATTTTGCCAAGGAAGCTATTTTTATTTATGTCACTACCAATTGTACTTCCAGATGGAGTGTTCAGACAGCTCCAGAGGAAGATCTTTACTTTCATTTGGTGGAAGCAGCCACCATGAATGGCGAAGAGTGTTCTCTATCAGGACAAGGTGGAAGGGGGTGCTGGGGGTTCCCACTTTGAAGACCTATTACGAAGCGGCACAAGTGAGAATTATTTTTGATTGGAGAGGAGGTATAGAAGGGAAGACCTGGGTATTACTACAAAAAATCTCAATTTGTAAATATGTTAAGCTAATTATACTGTCAAGTTTTGATCTTATTAAGCCTCCTGCATGCTAGGCAACCCCAAACTCTACATAATGTTAATTGTAAAGTTAAATGTAAACTGTTTGATTTAAGAGCAAACCACCTTGTTATAATGTAAAACTGTTGGAGTTGTAATGTAAACCACCTTGATTTAAGGAAAAGGCATTATATAAATCTTGATAATTAATTAATGGAGCAGAGTCTGATGAGGGAGGGTAAGCTGAGGGATCTATCTTGGTTGTGGGGTTTGAGGGGAGGAGTGAGGAAGGATTGTAGTGCATTTCCGGAGGAGGGTTCTGAGGAGAGAGGGGGGTGGGAAGATGACTCCCTTATGACATTATGAGGATTTTCCTCTGGGAATAGGGAATCCAATCCTAAAACTAACTTTGTCAAAATGGGCCAATAACTCAAGGAGTCATTAGCGGGAGGGAACAGCTGGGGGATGTAAAAAAACAGTGGGCAAAACTGAAAGGGGATATTTTAAAGGCAACCAACCTTTTTATTAAAATGATAAATAGAGGTAAAAGGAAAAGGAGACCACTATGGTTTTCAAAAGAAGTAGGTAAAAAGGTGAAGAAAAAGAGGGAGGCCTTCATGAAATACAGGAGATCACAGAGAGAGGAAGACAGGCATCTATATTTGGAAAAACTTAGAGAAGCTAGCAAATTAGTCAGGAAAGCAAAGATTAAAAAAGAGAAGGAAATAGTCAATGCAATAAAATGGGGGGATAAGACATTTTTCAGACATGTTAGTGAGAAAAGGAAGGGCAAAAGTGGTATTGTCAGACTCAAGGGTGAAGGGGAGGAATATGTAGAAGCTGATGAGGATAAAGAAGAATTGATTAACAAATATTTCTGTTCTGTGTTTACAGATGAAGAACCAGGAGCAGAACCTCAGAAAACATCCACAAACAGAAACAGAAGTGAGGAGCATCTTGAATGATTTTCAGAAGACTGTTCATCAGGAAATAGCTAACTAAAATAGACAAAGTGATGGAGTCAGATGGATACACCCGAGAATACTGAGGGAACATGGAGACGTTCTAGCAACTACACTGACCTTTTTAATGCCTCTTTGGAGTCGGGAGTGGTGCAAGAGGACTAGAGAGAAGCACATGTGATCCCTTTACACAAAAGTGGAAGTAAGGATGTAGTTGAAAACTACAGGCCGGGAGAGGAACTGTTTGCAGGCAGCCGCAGATCATCGGAGTGGCAGGCTGTGGGCAGGACGGCCCTGACTTGAAGTCTTGAAGGACTAGAAAAAGTGACTGCTACTTCTGGAGAGAGATCTGCAATTGTGAGTATATACTTCTGGGAATTTTCTGAAAGGACTTCTTTGCATTAAAGCTAATTAATCTGTGAACCCAGTGTATTTTGTTAAATCAGTCAGGGCCTAGTAGCAGCAGTTTAAGCTTAAATTTAAAACACAGAAGAGAACTTTCTGGTTACATTCCATACCCAGCAGAGAGCTTGTAGTTTAAATTGAATAGTCACTCAGGGCCTAGTATCAGCAAAGTACTTTTAGTTTAAATTTAAAACACAGAAGAGAGCATTCTGGTAAAATTTGGAACCCAGCAGAGAGCTTGTAGTTTAAATTTAATAGTCACTCGGGGCCTAGTATCAGCAAAATACTTTTAGTTTAAATTTAAAACACAAAAGAGAGCTTTCTGATTAAATTTAGAACCCAGCAGAGAGCTTGTAGTTTAAATTTCATAATAAGTCAGAGCCTAGCAGCAGCAAAGAGCTGTAATTTAAATCAAATCAGAATTTAACTTAGCATAAAAGGCAAAATAGGGTCAGTATTCTTTGAGCAATAAATAAAGTCTTCTAGAGACCTTTACAAAGAGGCCTTCTACCTAGGGGGCAAAAGACCTGTGAAACCTTTTAAATAGGTGTTAAAACCAGGTGGCAGGTCAAAAGGCCATTTTGAAAGACTCCTTCTATCCAAGCAAGGACTGTTAATCACCCAAGAGGTTGGTCACAGCTTACCTCAGAAGCACAGGACAGGGTACTGTGTAACAGCCCTCTTTTAATAAGTGCTATTAACCTCCCTCCCTCCCCAACACCCACCCACCCCTGGGATAATCATAGCTTTATAGGTACTTACACATCTTAAAGGAAAAGAGGTGTTCTCAGGTGAAGCTCGTTATCCAAATCAATCATACACTAAGGACCTGAGATTAATTAAGCTACAGGTAAACAAGGTATATTAAACGTATTAGGTACAGTTTTATTAGTATAAATATCCATAGCAACCCTTAGTACGTAAAGAACTTAAAGATCTAAAAACAAACTTAAAACTAAGATGCAGACAGCAGTCCAGCAGCAAGATGGGGGCTTTCCAGTCTTTTGCATTGAGTATCACATGAATGATTTTCTCTCAGTTGGTGAGAGGTCTTACATGTGCACTAGGTGCAAGAAGCTCTTTGCTCTCAGGGAATGACTCCATTCTCTAGAGGCTAGAGTAGCAGACTTGAAAAACATAAGAAAGACAGAGAGGTATATAGACGAGACCTACAGGGATATAGTCCTGAAGTCCCACCTCCAGTCTGGCAGCATCCCTGTTGCCATGGAGGAAAGAGGTCTCGTGACAGGAGAGCATCACCCTGGTGTGGCAGGAAGTGATCGTGTAACTAGGACCTGTCCTCCAGGTGATGTAAAACCCTCTCACACCGAGGAAGTTTCTCCAGGGCCATGTGCCCATGAGGGAAGGGTTAGGACAGCCGTTATAGTTGGTGATTCGATCATTAGGCATGTAGATAGCTGGGCAGCTGGTGGACGTGAGGATCGCCTGGTAAGATGCCTGCCTAGTGTGAAGGTAGCGGACCTCATGCGCCACCTAGATAAGGTCTTAGATAGTGCTGGGGAGGAGTCTGCTGTCCTGGTGCATATCGGTACCAATGACATAGGAAAATGTTGTAGGGAGGTTCTGGAGGCTAAATTTAGGCTTTTAGGTAGGAAGTTGAAATCCAGAACTTCCAGGGTAATGTTCTCCGAAATGCTTCCCGTTCCACGCGCAGGACCCAAAAGGCAGGTAGAGCTCCGGAGTCTCAATGCGTGGATGAGACAATGGTGCAGAGATGAAGGTTTTGGATTTGCTAGGAACTGGGGAACATTCTGGGGAAAGGAGGGGCTCTTCTGAAGGGATGGGCTTCACCTTAACCAGGATGGAACCAGGCTGCTGGCATTAACCTTTAAAAAGGAGATAGAACAGCTTTTAAACTAGATAATAGGGGAAAGCCGACAGTCACCCAAGAGCGCATGGTTCGGAGGAATGTATCCTTGAAGGATACTACCAAAAGCAGAGAGGTTCCAAAAAAGAGTAAAGTAGCCCAAATGCCCTCGAGTATGGAGCAGACAGAGTTTAAAGATCCCAAATTACCCATGTCTACCAATAGCCAAATTAATATGAATAACATACAGTCTCTAAAATGCTTGTATGAAAATGCTAGAAATCTAAAAAATAAGATGGGAGAGTTAGAATATATAGCATTAAATGAGAGGTTAAATATGATTGGAATATCAGAGACATGGTGGAAGGAGGACAACCAGTGGGACACTGTGATACCTGTGATAAGGAAGCTAATCATAGCTCAGGAAGGAGCTATAGAAAAGGTGATGTGACTCTGAATAAGCAACCTGTCAGTTCTGGTAGAAATAAGAAAACAGAATTTTCCCATAAAAGACTACCAGTCCCAGAATGCACCAGGTTTCCAGCAGCCATTAGAGGAGCTGAAGTGGGGAAACGTGTGTTCAATCAGGAGGGCTATGAGGTAATCCCTAAGTACTCATCTCAAAGGGCAGGGCCTGATTCAGCACAGCTGCGCTGTGTTAGGGAGGAACACTCATCTAAGCAGAATAAAGGTAGAGTTTATTCTACAGAGAATTATCCTGAGAATCAGCTTGAGCTTGATCATCTTCATCATCAGGAGGATCATCAGAAGCAGAAGCCAAACCGGACGGACAGAGAGGGAAAGAAACCCTTTGGAAGAAAGAGGAGAAAAGCCTTTGAGAGGTCTAGAAGAGTCCAGAGCAGTACGTATACTGGGAGGCATTCCAAGGGCCAGCATACACCATTGGACTGGGGAAAGCCAGAGGAATGGTGCTGCAGAGCTAGGAATCTCCAGACGGTACCTGTGAGGGAGACGGCTGCACGTGGAAGGGACCCTAAGACCCGTGCCAGAAGGTATGTGAAGAGAGATCCAGTGTCCAGGGATCTGGATTGGAAGGCTGGACATAAGAACTGGACTACATACTGGCCAGGCTATATAGAGAGGAACTCTAATAGCAATGGAAGCTCAGGTATGAACACTGATCTATGCCCTAGCTATAACCTTGAAAGACAGCAGGGAAACAAGTATTCTCCTGAAAGTGCTCCATTGGGAGATTCATCGGTGCCAATCCATGACATTGTACCCATGCTTGTTGAAGAAGAGGGGGTGATAGCAGATGAAGAATCTGTTTACATGGACTGCTCTCTGTCTAAACTCCTTTGGTGATTTTCTGTTATAAAGTACAGCAACCATCACAAAGAAATACAAACTTGTTCTTTAATCTACTCAGAAAAGCTCCTGAGTAAGATTTCTAGCCACGCAGTAGAAAGCAAGCCAGCTAAGGGGTTTCAGCTGGATAACTGCTAGCAATTGAGCCTTACCTAATTGCTTGTCAGCTAGGAGAGAATCACTTCTGAATCTATATAAGAAGTTAACCTGAAAAGAACAGTTTTTTTCTTTCTTTGTAGCTTTTGGTTTGTTGTTTGATACATGCTAAGAAAATATTAGCTAAGCCTACAGAGAAGACCAGTTTGTACCAACCAGGTCTTATTTCTTTTGCTTTGCTTGCCTGACAAGTTTAAATGTTGCTTTCCTGGTTTTGTTTTTTTCAAGTTTAACACTGAAAGCAAGTAACCTGATTTATGTGTTACCAAGCATATCTGTGTTGGGAGAAATAACCCCATAAATAAATATCTTATTGGCTTTACCCAAAAGCACAACTAATTATTGTGAGCAGCTGTGTCTGGTGTGAATGAACTGCATTGCCCACAATCCCTTGCAAATCATATAGATATATGCACTTGCCAAGACTGTGAAGATTCTCACCCAGGCAGCCGTCTGACAAATGGCGTAGTTTTTCGGATTGCTTTTGCACAAAAGGGGATTTACTTGCTGAGGATTACAACTAAAGTTCAAGTTTAAAGCTGGAAAAAAAAGATTTTCCCTCAACTGCACTTTGGAGGAGAAGTGGATGTTCCAGGCAGCTGTCCCAGGAGGAAAAGACCCTGTGCAGAGCTGGATTCATCACTGACACAAGGTAATAAGTACCTGGGCATGTCTAGTGGTGGATGGGAGTAAGGCACAGGGGTAATTGGAAAAAAAAAAGTAGAAAAAAAAAAACCACACCTGTTTGGAAGGTGGTGCACTTTGTTTTTTTTCTTTGTTTCTTGCAGGGATCAAGATGGATCCAAGGGAACTAGCGGATTGGATGGCAGCCCAGTTTAGCAGGCAGCAGGAGCTAGCACAGCAGGCTCAGGACACTGCTATGAAAGCCTTAATGGAACAGCAGAGGCCAGTGCTTGATCTGGTGCAAGCCCTAGTTAAGCTGCGGAACCAAAGTGGAACAGGTGCAAGACCAGCAGTAAATACTGGTACACCACATGTGGACAGTGTGGGACTCAATCAAGGGATTGGGGCATTTAGTTTTGGGAAGCTAACTCCAGATGATAATGTTGATGATTTTCTAGAGTCTTTTGAAAGAGTGGCACAAGCATTAGCATGGCCAGAGACCCAGTGGGCAGTAAGGCTGGCAGCCTCATTAACTGGAGAGGCGCTTGCAGCTTACAGAGCAATGCCAGCAGCCCAGGCTTTGAATTATAAGGATGTAAAGGCTGCTATTAGAGATCGCCTAGGGTTGTCTATTTCAGAGTATAGGCGAATGTTTAGAACTACTACATTGAGAGTGGGTGAAACACCCAGGGCTCTGAGTCAGAGAATCAGAGGTTTAGCTGTAAAATGGTTGGAGCCTGAGCAAAAGACGGTAGAAATGTTATTAGACATTATAATGCTTGAACAATTTATGTCTGCGGTCCCTAAAGATTTGCACACTTTCCTTATACAGCAAAATTGCCAAAATCTTGGAGAGGCAACCATGCTAGCAGAGAGATTCTTGGAAGCCACGCAGGCTTGCCATAGAATGGGTGGCCCTCTGAAGATTGGTGCTGAGGCAAGATGTGCTGTATCAGAAAAGAAAATAATTAAAAATGTTTCTGAAAATGAATGTACTGTATCAAACCAGATGACACAGTGGAATAGAAAGAAAATGTTTCAAGTGTGGAAAATGGGGACATTTAGAAAAGAGATGCCAGACACACACTAGCTTAATGGGGGTGGATTTAAAACAGCCCAAAGGATTTCTTTTGATGGTTGATGTGCAAGGAATTACCACAAATGCTCTGTTAGACTCTGGGGCAGACCAGAGTATGATGTCAAAAAGGCTTTGGAAGAGGATAGAGGCCCAAGAAGGATTTGTGCCTAGAACCCCTGAAAGCCAAGTTCACATCAGATGCATTCATGGTGCTGCAACATCATATCCCACCTATAGGCTAAAGGTTAAGTGCCTGAGGGGACAAGAGGAAGTCCTGTTAGCAGTGGTGCCTAGGCTACCCTTTGATTTGGTTCTAGGAAGAGACTGGCCAAGATTTAAGCAGGGTCTAGTGGAAGGACTAGGAAAGAAGGAGGGAGAAGGTTTAATGGTAATAGCTCCCGGGCCTTTATTTGGAAGTCCACAGACCCCAGCTAAAAAGATGGTTAAGCGTCCAGAAGACCAAGCTACCCCAAAGCAGACATTCGTCCTAAAGTACCATAGGGTCACAGAGAAGGCCCAAGCTCCTAAGCGGGCAACCCCTCAAGCTGCTGGGTTTGACCTGTGCAGCATAGAAAATGTGACTGTACCTAGCCAAGAGAGAGCCCTGGTTGACACCGGTCTCCAAGTGGAAATACCTATTGGATGCTATGGGAGAGTAGCCCCAAGTTCCGGATTAGCCCTTAAATATTTCATCGATGTGGGTGCGGGAGTAATTGATCCCGATTACAGGGGCAATATTAAAGTTCTGTTATTTAATTTTGGACAGAATGATTATCACGTGAAGACAGGAGACAGAATTGCCCAATTGATCTGTGAGAGGCTGGGTTTTCCACCTGTGGAGGAGGTCACATCCCTGGAAAATTCTGAGCGTGGAACCAAAGGCTTTGGTTCTACTGACGTCAAAGGGGTTAAAAGCCTAGCTGCCACCTGTGCCCGAGAGAGGGAGGTGAATGAAGAGGAAGATTTGGGACCCCAGGTATCTGATTGTAAAGAAAAATCAGAGCCCCAAATAGGTGAGGACCTGACAGTGGTACAACAGGAAGAAATTAGGAAATTGCTTAAAGAATTCCCAGATGTGTTGACACCCATACCTGGGGAGACACATTTGGTTGCCCATGAAATAATAACTCCACCTGGAAAATTAGTTCGTCAAAGGCCATTCCGCTTGCCTGAAGCCAAGAGACAGGAAGTAGTGGCACAAGTCCAGGAGATGTTGGACATGGGAGTAATAGAGGAGTCAAAGAATCCCTGGAATAGCCCCATAGTCCTGGTGCCGAAGCCTGATGGATCTTTAAGATTTTGTATTGACTTCCGGCAGGTAAACGCCATATCAGTTTTTGATGCATATCCAATGTCAAGAATTGAAGAGCTGTTGGACCAGCTGGGACAGGCTCAATACTTAACCACCCTTGATATGACAAAAGGATATTGGCAAATCCCTCTCACCAGGGAGTCGAAGCCGAAGACTGCGTTCAGCACCCCCGTTGACCTTTTCCAGTTCAAGACGATGCCTTTCAGACTGCATGGAGCAGCGGCTACCTGCCAAAGGTTAGTGGATCAGGTACTTCGACCCCACCAAAATTATGCTTTTGCATATATGGATGATGTCATAATCCATAGTAACACCTGGGCGGAGCATCTAAAGAGGATCAGGGCGGTCTTGTGCTCCATGAAGCAAGCGGGAATCACGTTAAACCCGAAGAAGTGTGCCTTTGCAAATAGGGAGGTAAAATACCTGGGCCACCTAGTGGGAAGAGGAAAAATTAAACCTCTAATGAGTAAAGTAGATAGCATCAGGAATTTTCCTCCTCCAACAACAAAGAAACAACTAAGAAGTTTCTTAGGACTTATTGGATACTACCGCAGATTTATACCGCAATTTGCAGAGAAAAGTGCAATTTTCACGGATATGCTGCGGAAGAATTGTCCAAACCAGTTAAAGTGGACACCTGAAGCTGAAAAAGCTTTTTCAGTCCTAAAAGGAAAATTGTGTACAGGACCGGTACTGAAAAGGGTGGACTTCAAGAAACCCTTTCTGGTTCAAACAGATGCATCGGATGTAGGGCTAGGAGCGGTTCTCTCCCAGTGTCATGAAGGGGAGGAGCATCCTGTGATGTACCTGAGCAGGAAGTTGTCACCGGCTGAACAAAAGTATTCCACAATAGAAAAAGAATGTTTAGCTATTAAGTGGTCAGTGGAGGCGTTAAGGTTTTACCTTACAGGGAGAAAGTTCCAGTTGGTCACAGACCATGCCCCACTTAAGTGGTTGCAGCAAATGAAGAACCACAATGCCAGGTTAACACGCTGGTACATGGCCTTACAGGCATTTGATTTTCAAGTTGAACATCGTGCTGGGAAGTTACACAAGAATGCGGATGCCCTTTCCCGTATTACGGACTGTAGGGAAGAGGTTTCACCAGTGACACCAGTCCGTAATAACTTAAGCAGGGGTGTATGTGATAAGGAAGCTTATCATAGCTCAGGAAGGAGCTATAGAAAAGGTGATGTGACTCTGAATAAGCAACCTGTCAGTTCTGGTAGAAATAAGAAAACAGAATTTTCCCATAAAAGATTACCAGTCCCAGAATGCACCAGGTTTCCAGCAGCCATTAGAGGAGCTGAAGTGGGAAAACGTGTGTTCAATCAGGAGGGCTATGAGGTAATCCCTAAGCACTCATCTCAAAGGGCAGGGCCTGATTCAGCACAGCTGCGCTGTGTTAGGGAGGAGCACTCATCTAAGCAGAATAAAGGTAGAGTTTATTCTACAGAGAATTATCCTGAGAATCAGCTTGAGCTTGATCATCTTCATCATCAGGAGGATCATCAGAAGCAGAAGCCAAACCGGACGGACAGAGAGGGAAAGAAACCCTTTGGAAGAAAGAGGAGAAAAGCCTTTGAGAGGTCTAGAAGAGTCCAGAGCAGTAAGTATACTGGGAGGCATTCCAAGGGCCAGCATACACCATTGGACTGGGGAAAGCCAGAGGAATGGTGCTGCAGAGCTAGGAATCTCCAGAAGGTACCTGTGAGGGAGACGGCTGCACGTGGAAGGGACCCTAAGACCCGTGCCAGAAGGTATGTGAAGAGAGATCCAGTGTCCAGGGATCTGGATTGGAAGGCTGGACATAAGAACTGGACTACATACTGGCCAGGCTATATAGAGAGGAACTCTAACAGCAATGGAAGCTCAGGTATGAACACTGATCTATGCCCTAGCTATAACCTTGAAAGACAGCAGGGAAACAAGTATTCTCCTGAAAGTGCTCCATTGGGAGATTCATCGGTGCCAATCCATGACATTGAACACATGCTTGTTGAAGAAGAGGGGGTGATAGCAGATGAAGAATCTGTTTACATGGACTGCTCTCTGTCTAAACTCCTTTGGTGATTTTCTGTTATAAAGTACAGCAACCATCACAAAGAAATACAAACTTGTTCTTTAATCTACTCAGAAAAGCTCCTGAGTAAGATTTCTAGCCACGCAGTAGAAAGCAAGCCAGCTAAGGGGTTTCAGCTGGATAACTGCTAGCAATTGAGCCTTACCTAATTGCTTGTCAGCTAGGAGAGAATCACTTCTGAATCTATGTGGGAAGATATAAGAAGTTAACCTGAAAAGAACAGTTTTTTTCTTTCTTTGTAGCTTTTGGTTTGTTGTTTGATACATGCTAAGAAAATATTAGCTAAGCCTACAGAGAAGACCAGTTTGTACCAACCAGGTCTTATTTCTTTTGCTTTGCTTGCCTGACAAGTTTAAATGTTGTTTTCCTGGTTTTGTTTTTTTCAAGTTTAACACTGAAAGCAAGTAACCTGATTTATGTGCTGCCAAGCATATCTGTGTTGGGAGAAATAACCCCATAAATAAATATCTTATTGGCTTTACCCAAAAGCACAACTAATTATTGTGAGCAGCTGTGTCTGGTGTGAATGAACTGCATTGCCCACAATCCCTTGCAAATCATATAGATATATGCACTTGCCAAGACTGTGAAGATTCTCACCCAGGCAGCCGTCTGACATACCTAGGTACAAGCTATATCGTAATGATAGAGCTGATCAAATTGGTGGAAGGGTTGCGCTGTATGTTAGAGAGGGCATTGAGTCAGAAAGGATTAAAGTTTTGCAGGAAACAAAATTTTCTGTAGAATCTCTATGGATTGAAATTCCCTGTAAAAAGGGGAAGGCGATGGCAGTGGGGGTGTACTATCGACCGCCTGGCCAGAATGAACAAATGGATGATGAAATGCCCAAAGAAATCTAAGGAGCTAACAAAAGTTACAGCGCAGTAATAATAATGGGTGATTTCAATTACCCCAGTATCGACTGGGTCAGTGTCACGGCAGGACATGCTAGGGAGATAAAGTTCCTAGATGAAATAAATGACCGCTTCTTGGAGCAGCTGGTTCATGAACCGACCAGAGGGGAAGCCATATTGGACCTAGTTCTTAGTGGAACACCAGATCTAGTGCAAGAGATAAGGGTATTGGGGCCACTTGGCAATAGTGATCATAGCATGATCGCGTTTGATTTAATTAGTGGAGGAGGGATAGTAAGGAAATCCACAGTACTACCTTTTACCTTTCGAAAGGGAGACTATGATAAAATGAGGAAAATAGTTAAGAAAAAACTAAAAGGAGCAGTTGCAAAGGTTAAAGACTTACATCAGGCTTGGGTGTTCTTGAAAAATACTATCTTGGAAGCCCAGACCAACTGTATTCCACGCTTTAAGAAAAGCGGAAGGAAGTCCAAAAAACTTCCAGCATGGTTTAAAGGTGAGGTTAGAGAGGCTGTTGTTGCCAAAAAAGCATCTTTCAGGAAATGGAAAAAAGAGCCAAATGACGAAACCTGGAAACAGCACAAGCACTGGCAAGTCAAATGCAAGGCATTGATAAGGCAGGAAAAGGGAGAATTTGAGAAGAAGCTTGCTGCGGAAGCAAAAACGCTAAACAAAGACTTTTCAAGTACATTCATAGCAAAAAACCTGTGAGAGAGTCAGTTGGTCCATTAGATGATAGAGGGGTTAAAGGGGCACTAAGAGGCGACAAGGCGATAGCGGAGAGACTGAATGAATTCTTTGCTTTGGTCTTTACTGAGGAAGATGTAGGGATATTACCCAGGACTGAAGTGGTATTTAAAGGTGCGGAAGAATTTAAGGAAATATCGATACATCGGGAAGATGTATTACAACTATTAGATAATCTGAAGAGTAGCAAATCACCTGGGCCGGATGGTATACATCCAAGGGTGTTGAAAGAACTGAAATATGAGATTGCAGACCTGCTATTAGTAATCTGTGAATTTTCATTAAAATCATCTGTAATACCTGAAGATTGGAGGATCGCCAATGTAACGCCAATTTTTAAAAAGGGTTCCAGGGGTCATCCAGGAAACTACAGACTGGTGGGCCTGACGTCAGTACCGGGAAAAATAGTAGAAACCATCATAAAGAATAAAATTACTGAACATGTAGATACTCATGGCCTAATGGGAGACAGTCAACATGGCTTTAGACAAGGAAGATCTTGTCTTACTAATCTGTTATGTTTTTTTGAAGGTGTGAATAAACAGGTGGATAAAGGTGAGTCAGTTGATATAGTGTATCTGGACTTTCAGAAAGCATTTGACAAGGTCCCTCATCAGAGACCTTTGGCAAAACTAAACAGTCATGGGATAGGAGGCAGTGTACTATTGTGGATCAGGAACTGGTTAAAAGATAGAAAGCAGAGGGTAGGGCTAAATGGCCAGTTTTCCTAATGGAGAAAGGTGAATAGTGGTGTACCCCAGGGATCTGTTCTGGGTCTTCTGCTTTTTGGCATATACATAAATGTCCGTAGCTCTGCCAGCTTCAGACCTGGAAAGGGGAATAACGAGTGAGGTTATCAAATTTGCAGATGGCACAAAACTATTTAAAGTTGTTAAAACCCAAGAGGATTGTGGAAAATTGCAAGAGGATCTTGATAAATTGGAAGACTGGGCATCAAAATGGCAGATGAAATTTAATGTAGAGAAGTGCAAATTATGCACCTAGGAAAGAACAGCCCAAACTATGGTTACACGATGCAAGGTTCCACATTAGGAACCACCACCCAGGAAAAAGATTTAGGCGTCATTGTTGATAACATGTTAAAATCATCAACCCAGTGTGCAGCGGTGGCCACTCCTCAACTGTTGACTGCTATATCCCCAGTACCTTGGTCCGACCATAATCTCCTCACCTTCCACATACCAATCACATACCACCATAGGGCCAGCACCCCCAACTCCGGAATACTAACAACACGATTTCGTCCACTCGACAAGGAAGATGTACTTATCAAGCTACTGCCACGCCTCGATGTTCCTATCCTTGACCCCGACGAACTTGTAGTGAATTGGAACAACAGTATTAGAGCTATAGCCTGTATTCCATCCACCAACAAGGTACCCAGGAAACGTGCGCATGCCCCCTGGTACTCTACTGACCTTCGAGCTTCCCTCTTACAACTACGTAAACTCGAAAGACGATGGCGCAGGAATCAGACTACAGTAGCCTACCACAATTATAACTCACATCTAGCACTACACAGAGAGAAAATAAGTGAAAAAAGGAAACAACATCACTCTACCATTCTAAAACGGTCTTTGAATAAGACACATGACCTATTTAATATAGTAAAATCATTAACAGGGGACCCAGCACCAGTAAGCCCACTCATGCCTCAACCACAGGATTACTCGAACTACCTGCAATCAAAAATGATCCAATCCAACATGATTCCATCTACCTGCAACCCAACTATTGCAATAAGTACACCAAAGCCTACCCTACTACTCAATTTCTCTGCAGTATCTACTAAAGAAATTGAAGACACCATTACCTCCATTAATCTCACCACGGCCCCCAATGACCCTTGCCCAGCAAGCTGGATAAAGGAACTTCGACATGAACTAAGCCACTCATTATGCAATATAACCAACCAATCATTACTAAGAGGCGTCTTCCCACAAAGTTTAAAACACACATCAATCAGGCCCCTACTAAAAAATAGTCGCCTTGATACATCCAAAGTTGAATCCTACAGACCCATATCGAGTATTCCCCTGCTTGCCAAGATCATCGAGAAGATAGTCCAGCGACAGATCCAGCAACACGTTGACACTGAGTCACCTCTCAACCCAGCTCAACATGGCTTCAGAGAATCGCATGGGGTAGATACCATCTTAACTACCCTCTTCGACAAACTAATCACAGGAATTGATAATATACACCAAGGCTTCATCCTTATCTTTCTCGACATTGCAGCCGCCTTCGATTCTGTGAACCATAAAATACTACTACAACGTCTCCAAGAAAAAGGGTTACAGGATACCGCATTACAATGGTGCGAATCATACTTAACCAATAGATGGCAGCAAGTAAAAACAGGTAACACTTCCTCTGAGCCTTTCCTACAGAAGCAGGGAGTACCACAGGGATCATCCCTGTCTGCTTTACTATTTAACATTTATATGCAGCCTATCTGCTCTCTGATCCGCTCCCTAAATGTAGAATGCCTGGTGTATGCTGACGACATACTACTATACATTCCATTCACTATTGAGCAGCCCGATTTCTCCCCTATCATCAGATGCTTTGATGCAGTTGCTGAATGGCTCCTCACACAAAACCTGAGGATCAATCATAGCAAGACCGATGTCCTCTTTGTCACTAGGAACCAGAAGTTCGTCACACCTCCCTACCTGCAAGTTAAAAACGCTGAACTCAAAACAAGAGACACAATCCGATATCTAGGAATTACTCTAGATCGGCGTCTAGACATGACAACCCACGTAAAGACCGTTACAAGATCAGTTTACCACAAGATACGAACCCTCCGCCACCTCCGCCCACTACTCGATTTTTCGGACTATCGAACGATATTTCAGGCCCTAGTAATCCCACATCTTGATTTCGCAAACATCATCCTCCATGGCCTCCCACAGGCAACCCTCAGCCCGCTTCGGCTGGCCATGAACTCAGCTGCTAGGGTTCTAACAGGTGTATCAAAATTGGATCATATAACGCCAGTAATGAAAGAGTTACACTGGCTACCGCTACAAGCCCGAATTCAATACAAGGTACTAGTCATGACTTTCAAGGCACTGAACAACCAGTCTCCCACACCTATCAGCAATCTGATTAACAATATCCCTGAAAATAGAATAAGACGGCCTGCACTACTCAACATGCTAATAGTACCCAAATTTACCACAAGGTGCACAAAGACAACTACTAATAGAGCTTTCTCGATTTATGCTCCGACAGCCTGGAACGAACTTCCCACCTGGATTCGAGCCATACCAAGCCTCACCACATTCAGAAAAGAAATAAAACACCATCTGTTTCAAATCTACTATCCTGAAACCAGTCCTGAAAAACATAAGTCGCAGGCATTCACCCCCTGCTCTGACTATCCCAACACCCTAACCCAACATGAAAACGGTTAGCCGCCCCTCCCCCTATGGCTGTATCCTGTCCCCACCAGACCTAGCTATGATCACATGAAGAGCTTAAGTATTAGTTGTATATAACTCTATGTAAATTTTATGTGTATATATCTTATAAATAGTTTCCCCCGTTCTCCACTTATGATTGTACCCCTGTTCTATGTAAGCACATCGTGTTATGTAATACATTGTTGCATTGTTCAGTTATAATGTAAACCGCACTGATCTTAAAAGCGCGGTATATAAGAAAAATAAATAAATAAATAAATAAAAGAGAGCAAATAGAATGCTAGGAATCATAAGGAAAGGAATGGAAAATAAAACAAAAGATATTATAATGCCTCTATATTGTTCCATGTGTGCAATTCTGGTCACTGTATCTTAAAAAGGATATAGCGTTATTAGAAAAGGTTCAGAGAAGAGCCACCAAAATGGTAAAGGGGATGGAAGGAAGTATAAAAAGGTTAGGGCTCTTTAACCTGGAAAAGAGACGGCTGAGGGGAGATATGATAGAAGTCTATAAATTAATGAACGGAGTGGAACGGGTAAACGTAGATCGATTGTTTACGTTATCAGAATATAGAAAGACTAGGGTACATGCAATGAAGCTACAGAGTAAACTATTTAAGACTAATAAAAGAAAATATTTTTTCACTCAACATGTAATCAAACTCTGGAATTTGTTACCGGAGGATGTAGTAAAGGCTGTTAGTGTAGCTGGGTTTAAAAAAGGTTTGGACAAGTTCCTGGAGGAAAGGTCCATAAACCATTATTAAGAAGGAACCCAGGATATCAATGCTTGACCCAGTACAAGCATTATGGAACCTGTGTCTTTTGGGGAAACTGCTAGGTACATTTGACCTAGATTTGCTTGTTGGAAACAGGATACTGAGCTTGATGGACCTTGGTCTGACCCAGTATGGCATATCTTATGTTCTTATATTCTTATGATGCCCTCGGGGGCCTTTCTGCATCTACTTAATAGCTCTTAATCTATTCTGCGCGGGTGAGCGCATGCGGGTGGCGCGCATCAAAGGAGCACAATTCAAGGGGCATTTCAGGCCCCTTGGGAGCCCCTTGGAGCACCGTAGAAGCACCTGAAGCAGTGGTAGTGTTTATCTATGGGGAAAGGGAAGAAAGTAACAACAACAACAACAGCATCACTGACCCCTGTGGTGAGTGGCCCTATGGATAGACATGTGTTACTTTTGTTGGGAGCTGCTACACATTCAGCTGTGGTTTGCCCTTTAGAGGTATCTGTGGGGGCTTCCTTAAGCTCTGTGGATCGTACTCCGCCCCTTCCTCCTATGGGTTCCACTCCTGCAGACTCCGCCTGTGGTTCTCCATTGGAACAGAGTGCTTCAGTCGGTGTGGTAAGATCTCTTATACCAGTAATTTGGACTCCCCCTCTGGCCGAGGCTACGGAGATCTTGCATTCACAGGTCTCCTTGGCTGATGTCTGGAGGGTGGTGACACGGACTGAGCGTACTTTAGTTTCCATGGTGACCCAGCTCTGTTCTTTCACCCAAGATGTGGTGGCAGGGCTGGCTCAGGCGGAGAAGCAGGTGGATCTGCTTAAAATTCAATTACCTAAATGTGAATCACCGTGTCAGTCCTTGCAGGCAGGTCAGATAGCTGTAGTGAAGGATAATATGTTGCTTAATCGTAAATTAGAAATGCATGAGAATGTTGCCAAATCTAAGAATATTAGGTTTTTGAACTTTCCAATGTGTCATTTGTTTTCTTCAGAGATTTTATTATGGAAATACTTTTGTGAGATATTAAAATTGCCTAATGCTGATATTATTTCCTTTTCTAAGATGTATTACCTCTCTGGTCGGGGTACTTCTGATGGATGGTCTGCTGCTGGTTCCCAACAAGTTATCTCCAGGGCTTGATTTAACTGAGTTTCTGGAGGACACCCAGGATACTATCCCTTCCAGAGCTACATTGCTTGTGACTTTTGTTTCAGATTGTGATAAAGTCTCTGTATTTAAAGAGTATTTCAAGAATAGAAACATTTCTTTTTGTGGGGCCCCTGTTCAATTGTTTCCAGACGTGTCTAGAGCCACGCAGTCACGGAGGAAAGCCTTTTTGGCTTTAAGATCTTGTGTCTTGGCTCTTGGTGCTTCATTCTTTGTGCGGTATCCCTGTAAATGTTTGTTGTCCTTTCAGGGGGTTAGATACATATGTCTTTTTCGATCCGCTTCAGTTAGAGAACTTTCTGTCTAATAAGGAGGTCACGGACCTATGAGGTTTAGGGGGTGGATGAAAGGGTGTTTTGGCTGTAAATATGGAGTTTAGTCTCCTTGTGATTATTTTAATCATTTCTTTATTGGGTTTGTTTCTCTCCTTTTGTAGACTATATTGTTTTGTTTTGTTTTTCCTTATAATGTGAAAGATTTTGTGTTTTAGTTTTTGCTTTGTTTGATTGTAATTGGATATATTATGGAAAACTAATAAAATATTTCAATAAAAAAAAAAAAAAGAAAACTACAGGCCGGTTAGTCTAACCTCTGTGGTGAGTAAATTATTGGAAACACTGCTGAAAGAGAAAATAGTGAGGTTTCTGGATTCCAGCAGTTTACAGGATCTGAGGCAGCATGGATTCACCAGAGGCAGGTCCTGTCAGAAAAATCGGATTGATTTCTTTGACTGGGTGAACAGGGGGTTAGAACGAGGGAGAGCCCTAGATGTGGTGTATTTAGATTTCAGTAAAGCCTTTGACACCGTTCCGCACAGGCGACTTATAAACAAACTGATCCTAAAGTTACTGCTTGGGTTAGAAATTGATTGGGTGTGAGGTGGCAAAGAGTACAGGTAAATGGAGCTCACTATGAGGAGGAGGTTACGAGTGGTGTGCCTCAGGAATCTGTCCTTGGTCCGATCCTTTTTAACATTTTTGTTAGTGATATTGCAGAAGGGCTGTTGGGTCAGGTTTGCCTCTTTGCGGATAAAGCATAGTTACTCACCTATAACAGGTGATCTCCGGGAACAGCAGGAATTTAGTCTTCACATATGGGTATCGTCGGTACCGACGGAGCCTGTGCGGGAACGCTCCCCAGCGTCCAATTAGAAAGCTTTTGGGAGCATCCCACAGCGCCTGCATGCTGCCTTCCCGCCTTTCCCAACTGTCTCTCTCCAGTTGAGTTTAAAGCTGAGACAAAGAGAGAGAGAGGGAAAGAGAAAGAGATAGATAGAGAGATACAACTCCTATGGGAGGTGGGTTGGTTGTGAAGACTAAATTCCTGCTGTTCCCGGAGATCACCTGTTACAGGTGAGTAACTATGCTATCTCCAGGAACAAGCAGGAATGTAGTCTTCACATATGGGGACTCCCTAGCTTTAGATGCCAGGGAGAGACCCCAGAAGTTGTGTGTCCCTGTGAAAGGGCTCCACTTCCCCCATGGATCTCTGGCATCCAACCAGGGATGGTGGGTAGGAGTTGATTAGGTATGGAACAGGTGTTGGAGAACAGCCTGACCAAACAAGGCATCCCGGCGGGAGTCCTTGTCCAAGCAGTAATGGGCTGTGAAGGTATGAACCGAGGCACAGGTGGCTGCTTGACAGATGTCATCGATAGACACAGAGTGCAGATGAGCCATTGAAGCTGCCATGGCTCTCACATTGTGAGCCGTGACATGGCCCTCCATAGGAAGATTCTTACTCTGATAGACAAAGGAAATACACTGAGCAATCCAGTTAGACAGTGTTCTCTTGGAGACTGGAAGTCCCAAATGAGAAGGATCAAAAGCAACAAAGAGTTGAGAGGACTTTCTATGTTGCTGTGTTCTTTGTAAGTAAAAGGCTAAAGCTCTTTTACAGTCCAAAGTATGAAGATTCCTTTCTGCATTTGATGCATGAGGCCTTGGAAAAAAACACAGGTAGGTAGACCGCTTGGTTTAGATGAAAAGGCGAGACCACCTTTGGCATAAAGTGTGGATGAGTCCTAAGGACTACCTTGTCATGATGGAACCTTGTATAAGGTGGATCAGCTACTAGTGCCTGCAACTCACTGATGCGGCATGCTGATGTGATTGCAATGAGAAAGATAACCTTCCAAGAAAGGAATTTCAATGAGGTAGTAGCTAAGGGTTCGAAAGGTGGCTTCATGAGCTGACCAAGAACCAGATTTAAGTCCCATGCCTCCGGTGGTGGCCTAATGGGAGGCTTAGTTAGAAGAAGGCCTCTCATATATCTTGCTATAAGAGGATGGGAGGAAATAGGTTGTCCATTTAGAGGCTTGAAAGAAGCTGCAATAGCACTCAAATGGACTCTTACTGAGTTAGTTTTAAGTCCTGCATTGGATAAATGAAGGAGATACTTCAGTAATGATTCCAGAGGTATCGCAAGGGGGTTAAGACCCTTCTGCAAACACCATATGGTAAACCTTTTCCACTTGAAAGCATAAGAGCGTCTTGTGGAAGGCTTCCTGGAAGCATAAAGGATATCCTTTACTTGCTGAGGGAGGTTAAGGTCATGGAGACCTAGGCCTTCAGCAACCAAGCCCTGAGATGCAGAGACTGGGGATTGGGATGCCATAACATTCCGTCCTCCTGAGACAGGAGATTTGGAGCAGATCCTAACTCCAGAGAGGGAGCTTGAGAGAAATGTAGAAGCAGAGGGTACCACACTTGCCGTGGCCAATGTGGAGCTATGAGAATCATACGGCCTCTGTCTCTCTGAAGCTTGAACAGAGTTTTGCGAATTAGGGGAATGGGTGGAAAGGCATAAAGGAAGTCTTGACCCCAGTGAAGGAGGAAAGCATCCCTGGCATGAGAGCCCTGAGCCGGAATTCTGGAACAGAATCGGGGAAGTTTGGCATTCAACGGACTTGCAAAGAGGTCTATGTCCGGGGTTCCCCAAATTTGAAAAATCTTGGCCAGCTGGTCTACATGCAGAGACCATTCGTGTGGAAGCAGAACTCGACTGAGTCTGTCTGCCGAAGAGTTTTCTATGCCTGGAAGATACACTGCCAGGAGATGAATCTGATGGTCTCTGGTGAGGGCCCATAGTCGCAAAGCTTCATTGCAAAGCGACAGAGAGCCTGTTCCCCCCTGCTTGTTCACGTAGAAAATGGCTACTTGATTGTCCATATGAATGAGGACTCTCTTGTAGCTGAGCAGGGTGTGGAACACTCGAAGATCAAACAAGATTGCTCTGAGCTCCAAGAGATTGATATGTAGATGAGTCTCCTGTGGAGTCCAAGTGCCTTGGTTAGAGAGGTCTTGCAGATGAGCTCCCCAACCCATTGGAGACGCATCTGTTGTGAGAGTTGCCTGGGGTAAAGGTTGTTGAAATGGGGACCCCAGCAACAGGTTTTGAGTGGACTGCCACCAATGGAGGGACAAAATAAGGCGATTTGTGTTTTCTATTTTGTCTGACAGACACCATGATGCCTGGGTCCATTGAGTGGATAGTGTCCACTGGGCTGCTCTCATATGGAGGCGAGCATAGGGAACCACATGCACAGTAGATGCCATGTGGCCTAGTAGCTGTAACATCTCTCGAGCAGTGAGATGAGATTTTAGCACTGCTTGAGAAGCTAACTGCACCATGCGAAGGCAACGGGTCTGAGGAAGATAGGCCCTTGCTTCCAACAAAGTTCCTATGAACTCTAAAGACTGAGTGGGAGTTAGACTGGATTTTGGGACGTTTATGACCAGACCCAAAAACTGAAGGATACGCATTGTGCAAGATAGAGAAATCCTGGCCTCTGACTCTGATGGGGCTCGAATGAGCCAGTCGTCTAAGTAAGGGAAGATGAATACTCCTAGAGTGCGAAGAAATGCTGCTACCACAGCCATGCATTTCGTGAACACCCTTGGTGCAGAGACAAGGCCAAAAGGAAGCACCCTGTACTGGAAGTGCTTTCCTTGAAAAAGGAACCGAAGGAACTTTCTGTGAGTTGGATGGATGAGAACATGAGTGTACGCATCCTTGAGATCTAGAGAACAAAGCCAATCCTGACTCTGAAGGTATGGCAGCAGATTCCCAGAGAAATCATCTTGAATTTCTCCTTGAACAGGAATTTGTTCAATTCTCTGAGGTCTAAAATAGGTCTGTGTCCCCCTGTTTTCTTTGGGATAAGGAAATAGGGGGAGTAAAACCCTGTACCCTGTTGATGAATGGGTACTTCTTCTATTGCCCCTTGTGCAAGAAGCATAGTGACCTCTTGATCTAACAGGTTGATGAGAGAGGTCTGAGAATTGAACTGTTTTACCATTGTGGGAGGGGGCATGCACGAAAAGTGAAGCTTGTACCCTTCTTTTATGATGGAGAGTGTCCAATGTTCTGCTGTTATCTTCCCCCATCTGGGGGCAAAGTGACACAACCTTCCTGGAATGGTGGAAGGCTCTGGTCCATTGAGAGCCAGGAAGGCTAAGTTCTCTAGATGAAAGTCAAAGGCCTTGTGGAGGCTGAGACGGTTGAGGCTTAGCAGTCTTTGCTTTCCTTTGTTTAGGTGGTTGCTGACTCTTTCGGACAGATTGACCTGCAGAACGTCCCTGCTGGGAATAAGAGGGGTAAAACCTCTTCTTCTTGGAGAAGAATGGTTTCTTGAAAGATTTCTTTCTTGCAGGATCAGCTGTAGCCAATCTATCCAAAGTAGAATTGTCAGCATCTAATTCATTGGCTTTCTCTTGCCAATTCTTGCCAAATAGATTCTTACCTGTACAAGGGATATTGCCCAGTTTGTCCTGAACCCAGAGCTCCAAATCGGATGCCTAGAGCCAGGCAATTCTACGTGCACCTATGGCAATGGCAGAGGTTCTGCTTATGCACTCAAAACAGTCAAAAGCTGCACGGTTGATGAACTTAGAAACATCCTGGGCATGTTTGACCAGTGTGAGAAAATCCTGCCTTCTATCCTCAGGAAGAAGAGGGCTCAAAACCTCTAAATCACCTGTTACTTCTTTAAGGAACATTCCCATATATAAAATATAGGAACTGATCCTGGCAGAAAGCATGGAAGCCTGGAAAGTATGACGTCCAAAGGCATCCTACACTCACGTCCTGGAGGATTAGAGGCATGCCTCTTTGCACTCCTGATCCTTCTCATAGTTGATTCCACTACAATAGAGTGGTGAGGAAGCTGAGTCTTCTGGAAACCAGGACAAGGAGGGACTCGATACATGGTATCCAGTCTACAAGAGTGAGGGGAGGTGGTAAGAGGTGTTTCCCACATTCTTAGCATGAGATCATGTAAGATCTCATGGATAGGCAAAGTAGCTGCTTCTTTAGGAGCCTTGGGATATTGTAGAATCTCCAACTCCTTTGCCCTGCGCTCTGTTTCGGGAGCCACAGTAATGGAAAGACCTCGAGCCACCTCCCTGATAAAATCCTGAAAGGAGATATCTTCCGGCAGAGACATTCTGCATTTAGGAGAGGAAGGCTCCTCCAGGAAAAGTATTCCGGTACCGACAGAGCTGTCAGAATCCTCAGAGTCCTCCGAGGATTCAAAGTACCTTCTGTCCGGATGCTCTTGAAGAGCCCGATACCCGTACTGACCGAAGTCGGTACCGGGGGGAATCGGTACCGGAAGATATCGCATGACTGGGTGCCGGCAAAGCAGACCCCGATGTCGATGCCGATGCTGTCGGTACCGGTACCGATGCCAGAGTCGGTACCAGTACCGGTTGAACTGTCTGACACGGTTCCGAGGGTGTCGATGCCGCAAGGAGAGCCCCCAGACTGCGTTCAATAGCCAGGAACCTCTGGTCTATCGACGCTGCCGATGCCTGGGTATCGGTACCGGAGAAAGCAGCCGGTACCCCAGAACATAGCACCACTAGTTCTGCCGAGGTTGAGGCCTCGAGAACATCCTGGAGCCCTGATAATGCTTTGAAAGCCGAAGCCTCCCGCCGGGGCAATTTTGCCAGTACAGAACCCTCAAGGGCAATTTTTATTTATTTATTTTATTTGAGTGCTTTTCTATACCGCCCCTTCCAGAGATCAGGGGCGGTTTACAAGGAACTTAAACAACAATATAGCAGAACAGTGCAATATTGAATTACATTAAACATTAGTTGAGCAAAAAACAGGGAACTTAAACAACAATATAGCAGAACAGTGCAATATTGAATTACATTAAATATTAGGTGAACATAAACTAGGTTACATAATAACTAGGTTAAATGAAAAACAATGTGAGGGTTATTAACATAAAAGGAAATATAAAACTATGTTACAAGGAGTCATAAAACTATGTTACAAGGAACCAGAAGGGTAGATTTACATGGTTAGTAAGAGACTATAATAGTTATTTGTGATCATGAATAAAGTATTGGGAGTAGACTAACTTGGGTGGATGAGAAAATGAAGTCCGGCATTAGGTGGGGTAGACCTGTGTTTGGTTTGTTGCATGGTTTTGTGTAGTAAATTTGGTTCCAGGTTGTAGGTTGCTATAGTGTTGACTAAATAGGTAGGTTTTAAGTTCCTTCCTGAAAGATGTAAGATCTTTAATCTCTCTGAGGTATAGTGGGAGTTTATTCCATTGGCTGGGAGCATAGTATGAAAAAGCAGTGTTGGTGGTTATTTGCTTTGATTTTGTCACTGCAATGGGAATTAATAGCATGTTGAGGTTAGTTTTTCTTCTGGTTCTGTTTTCTTGTGGGGTTTGGAGTAGAGTGGCCAACTGTGATGGGGCTAGGTCATTAATGAGTTTAAAAGTGGTGACAAGTGTTTTATATTGAATCCTACTATAGATAGGAAGCCAGTGGAGAGCGTATAGGATAGGAGAGATGTGATCGAATATTTTAGCTTTCATAATTATTCGAGCAGTGACATTCTGAGCTCTTTGAAGGATGTGTAAATTCTTTTTGGATGTTCCTTGGAGTATGCCATTGCAGAAGTCTAAATGTGGCATAATAAGAGCCTGGACAACTGTTCTGAAGTCATTGATGTCGATGAGGGGTCTGAGTTGCTGTATAGTTCTCAGTTTAAAAAATATAGTTTTGGCAGTCTGTTTTATGTGGTTAGTCATGCTTAGGGTCTTGTCTAGTGTAACTCCAAGGTATTTAATTTCAGACTTGACTGGGAGAGTAATGTTCATAAGGTTGATGGAAGTTGGAGGAGTGAAGGTGGTATTTCTGGTTACGAAGAGTGCTTCGGTCTTTTTGAAATTGATATCCATATGGATTGAGTGAAGCCATTTTTCAGCTTCAAAGAGGCAGGTGGCGATTTTGTTGAAATTAAGGTTAGCTATGTCTGCATAGATGAAATATTTTAGATTGTGGCGTTGAAAGATTGTGCAAATAGGTTGTATGTAAAGGTTAAAGAGTAATGCAGAGAGTGAGGATCCTTGAGGGATACCACGTTCTTGGGGGAATGGTAGAGAGGGGGAATGGTCTAAATGGACATATTGGAAGCGATTAGAAATGTAGGACTTAAACCAGTTAAGAGTGGTATCTTTTAAGCCTAGTTGGGATAGTCTAGATAAGAGCGTAATATGATCAACGCTGTCGAAGGCTGAAGAAATGTCAAGAAAAATGAGCAAGAAGGTCTGCTTTATATTATCCATACCTCGGATAAGTGAATCAAGAAGGGATATGAGTAGGGTTTCTACTCCGTGATATGAGCGGAAACCATATTGGTACTCATCTAATGGGAAGTTCATATCAATATGATCCTGAAGTTGTGTCTGAGCTACCTTTTCAATAATTTTAGCTAAGAAAGGTATGCTTGCAATGGGGCGGTATGAGGAAGGGTCAGAACTGTTAAGGGTTTTATTTTTTAGTAAAGGGCGAATAGCCGAGTATTTCAGATCATCCGGCATGAATCCTTGAAGTAGAGATTGGTTTACCAGCTTCAAAATGTATGGGGCTAGTTCAGATTTTGTTGCTTTAACCCAAATGACGTGGTAGTATTAAGGTTTGATATAATCTCTATCAGTTGTTTGTTGGAAATTGTATGGAATGAGCTCCATTCCGTGATGGATTTTGGTGTGGGAGAGGTCAAGATAATGCTTGGACGGGCGCTTAGTTTAAGTTTATTAGCAAAATGGTTTGCAAGGAGTTGTGGATCTATTGGTGTTTTGTTAGGAGTGTTATCGGGAACCTTAGTTAGAGATTTAATAATCTCAAAAAGTTCTCTGGGTCGATTGATGGCATTAGCTAATGTTTTAGTGTGGAATAGTCTTTTTGTGTTGTTAATGGCTTCCTTGTAGGTTTTAAGGCTTGTGAAGTATTGAACCCTGAGTTCAGTGGTTTTTTTCTTCCTCCATTTAGACTCTAATTTCCGAAGGTTTTTCTTTAGTGTAGCAAGCTCAGAGGTGTACCATTTCTCAGTCAATTTAGATCTAGATTTTCTTTTATTAGAGGTTGAATATTTAGCTTCTGCTTCAATAATGGAGTTCCAGGTAGAAACAAGATCGTTAAGATTGTTTGAGGTGTTGTCTAATTTAGGGGAAATAGATTCCAGAAAACTTTCCTTGTTAAACTGGCGAAATCTTTGTTCTGTGAATTTGTTGTTACCATGAGTAGAGTTGGTGGGTTGGAAAGGGAGAGAGAAATGTATCATGAAATGATCTGACCATGGTACCTGAGTTGTGGTGGGTGGTGTAGGAATCGATGAGAGTGTGAAGTGTGATGGTATGAATATTAAATCAAGGGTATTACCTTTGCAGTGAGTGGGGTGGGTCATTATTTGTTTAAATTCCATTTCCTCCATTGCTTCAAGGAAGGATAGTGCATGGCTATCTGGTAATGAGGCAAGGTTAAGGTCTCCTAAGATAACAGAGGGCTTTCTCAGTGAGGAGTTACATGCAGCCTCAAGTATTATGTCTAGACTATGTATGTCAATTGTGGGGGGTCTGTAGATAAGGCAGATGGCCATGGTGTGACTTTCCACTCTAAGGATATCAATACCATCATGTTTATCTAGTAAGGTAGACGAAAGATTGAGATGCGATTTTGCTATTATAAGAACTCCGCCACCTCTTTTTCTGTCTCTGTTGTTGTTGAGTATGGTATAACCATGTACTCTTAGTTGGTTAAGGAGAACTGAATCAGATTCATTTAGCCATGTTTCAGTTATGCAGAGTAGGTGAGGATTTTCGTCTATGATGAGATCTATTATGATAGGTATTTTATTCCTAATTGACCTGGCGTTTATAAGTATGCAATTTAATTGTGTTGAATGTGTAGTGTTTTGTATGGGGTTATTTATTGGTGAAGGGTTCAATTTGATAAGCCTTTGAACACGAATGTGTTGGTTTGTGCGTGGACTGTTTATGGAGGGATCACTAATAGTATATTTTTGTGTGTTGTGTCTGGGCTTGTATGGAATGATAGGAATGTGTGCTGGCTTGAGAATGTTTGTGGTTGGAGTTAAAGAGTGAATGGGAGGGGTGTGAGAGAGTAGAACCCATAGTGTGAGCATAAGAATGTTTAAGGTGAGTGTAAGAAATCTTTTTAGATCCATAGTTAGTTATGCAGGTGAGGATAAAAGGTCGGAAGTAAGTGTATTGTGGGTAATTGGTGCAAGTTAGTACTGCACCAATTGGTGCAAGTTAGTACTGCACCAATTACCAATTGCAGGTAAAATACTGACAAGAGTAATCACAGGATAAAATACTGACAACAGTAATTACAGGGCAAAATACTAGCAGCAGAAACCACAGGGTAAAATACTGACAACGGTAGGTACAGGGTAAAGTACTGATAGCAGTAATTACAGGGTAAAGTACTGATAGCAGTAATTTCAGGGTAAAGTACTGACTGTAGAAACTACAGGGTAAAATACTGACAACAGTAATTAAAGGTAAATTAATTATTTGATATCAATATTGATAACATTAATTACCAGGCAAATACTGACAGCAGTAATTACAGGATAAAAATACTGACAACAGTAATTACAGGATAAAAGTACTGACAACAGTAATTACAGGGTAAAGTACTGATAGCAGTAATTACAGGGTAAAATACTGACAACAGTAATATTTAGAGAAAGGTTGGGGACAGCTTGTGTATGACTAACAATAGTGTGTTCTTCAGTATAGTAGGTAGTTAATCTGCAATGTCGGCTGATCAAAGTGAGTCAGTTAAGACAACAACGTTATTCTGGTAAGGTATACTTGCTGCGATTTGCGTTGTGCTTGGTTCCTTATTTCCACGCGAGCTCAACCCTAAGGGAGCTCAGCGACATGTTGAGGACGTCTGTTGGTTTTGGCGAGGTGGAGGTGTTTCTGTTCCTTGTAGGCTTGAGATTCTTTGATGTGCCTTTGCCTAAGGGCCGTGCCAAAGGGCCCTCTTGCGCGGCCCTCAGGCGCGGGCCCGCAAGGCACAGGCGCGCTTGGCGCGCTCTCCTTTTAAAGTAGAGAGAGGCGCCCCGATTGGTTGGTGGAGCTTGAGGAGAGGTGGAGCCAGGAAACAGCACTCCGTTTCAGCGACGGTGCTCTTTTGTGAGGCAGGCTTCTTGTAATAGCTGCTGGTCACAGGCAGGCTGCAGGCTCACTTCCCCAGCGTTTCGCGATCCTCCGCTGCCGATTTCAGCTCCCCCTGGAGCACGATGAAGAAGGGCTTCTCTCTAGGCGCGCTCTCCTTTTAAAGTAGAGAGAGGCGCCCCGATTGGTTGGTGGAGCTTGAGGAGAGGTGGAGCCAGGAAACAGCACTCCGTTTCAGCGACGGTGCTCTTTTGTGAGGCAGGCTTCTTGTAATAGCTGCTGGTCACAGGCAGGCTGCAGGCTCACTTCCCCAGCGTTTCGCGATCCTCCGCTGCCGATTTCAGCTCCCCCTGGAGCACGATGAAGAAGGGCTTCTCTCTAGGCGCGCTCTCCTTTTAAAGTAGAGAGAGGCGCCCCGATTGGTTGGTGGAGCTTGAGGAGAGGTGGAGCCAGGAAACAGCACTCCGTTTCAGCGACGGTGCTCTTTTGTGAGGCAGGCTTCTTGTAATAGCTGCTGGTCACAGGCAGGCTGCAGGCTCACTTCCCCAGCGTTTCGCGATCCTCCGCTGCCGATTTCAGCTCCCCCTGGAGCACGATGAAGAAGGGCTTCTCTCTAGGCGCGCTCTCCTTTTAAAGTAGAGAGAGGCGCCCCGATTGGTTGGTGGAGCTTGAGGAGAGGTGGAGCCAGGAAACAGCACTCCGTTTCAGCGACGGTGCTCTTTTGTGAGGCAGGCTTCTTGTAATAGCTGCTGGTCACAGGCAGGCTGCAGGCTCACTTCCCCAGCGTTTCGCGATCCTCCGCTGCCGATTTCAGCTCCCCCTGGAGCACGATGAAGAAGGGCTTCTCTCTAGGCGCGCTCTCCTTTTAAAGTAGAGAGAGGCGCCCCGATTGGTTGGTGGAGCTTGAGGAGAGGTGGAGCCAGGAAACAGCACTCCGTTTCAGCGACGGTGCTCTTTTGTGAGGCAGGCTTCTTGTAATAGCTGCTGGTCACAGGCAGGCTGCAGGCTCACTTCCCCAGCGTTTCGCGATCCTCCGCTGCCGATTTCAGCTCCCCCTGGAGCACGATGAAGAAGGGCTTCTCTCTAGGCGCGCTCTCCTTTTAAAGTAGAGAGAGGCGCCCCGATTGGTTGGTGGAGCTTGAGGAGAAGTGGAGCCAGGAAACAGCACTCCGTTTCAGCGACGGTGCTCTTTTGTGAGGCAGGCTTCTTGTAATAGCTGCTGGTCACAGGCAGGCTGCAGGCTCACTTCCCCAGCGTTTCGCGATCCTCCGCTGCCGATTTCAGCTCCCCCTGGAGCACGATGAAGAAGGGCTTCTCTCTAGGCGCGCTCTCCTTTTAAAGTAGAGAGAGGCGCCCCGATTGGTTGGTGGAGCTTGAGGAGGTGGAGCCAGGAAACAGCACTCCGTTTCAGCGACGGTGCTCTTTTGTGAGGCAGGCTTCTTGTAATAGCTGCTGGTCACAGGCAGGCTACAGGCTCACTTCCCCAGCGTTTCGCGATCCTCCGCTGCCGATTTCAGCTCCCCCTGGAGCACGATGAAGAAGGGCTTCTCTCTAGGCGCGCTCTCCTTTTAAAGTAGAGAGAGGCGCCCCGATTGGTTGGTGGAGCTTGAGGAGAGGTGGAGCCAGGAAACAGCACTCCGTTTCAGCGACGGTGCTCTTTTGTGAGGCA
The DNA here is from genome assembly GCA_033557465.1 of Ichthyophis bannanicus. NCBI lineage: Eukaryota > Metazoa > Chordata > Amphibia > Gymnophiona > Ichthyophiidae > Ichthyophis > Ichthyophis bannanicus. The sequence continues at coordinate 298,629,948 of CM066038.1, forward strand.
GGCTTCTTGTAATAGCTGCTGGTCACAGGCAGGCTGCAGGCTCACTTCCCCAGCGTTTCGCGATCCTCCGCTGCCGATTTCAGCTCCCCCTGGAGCACAATGAAGAAGGCCAGAGGCATCTCGATGCTTGGAAGGAGATCTACCATTTGAGGACCAGCTAGATTTATGTTTAGTTACCTGAGATCCATGGGAGGAAGACGAAGTCCTGGAAGACGTCGATGCCACAGAAGCTGCATCGGAGGGAAAAAGGATGCTGAGCTTAGCAGCCCGGTTTTGTCGACCCCTCTTGGACATCATGGCACAAGCCATACACTCGGAGATGGAGTGGTCAGGACCTAAACATTTAAGACACTACTCATGGGTGTCGGTGACGGAGATGGTACCACCACACTTGGTGTACTTTTTGAAACCCGAAGCGGGTTTTTCGATAGTGGAGGAAATTTTGGGCCTAAGGCCCAAAATGGGGCATTCACCTGGAAAAGAAAAGTTTGGAAAACAATACTATCTATTTTTTTTTTTTTTTTTTAAAGAAAGAAAAGAGAACCGGCGGTACCGGTATAGCGTCGAGGAAGGCAGAAGCGACCACAAAAAAGAAGGAGAATAAGGAAAAATTTCTGCAGTGACAGGAACAACTACCTGCTGGCTCCACGGAAAACAAAGAACTGGAGAGAGACAGTTGGGAAAGGCGGGAAGGCAGCACGCAGGCACTGTGGAATGCTCCCAAAAGCTTTCTAATTGGATGCTGGGGAGCGTTCCCGCGCAGGCTCTGTCGGTACCGACGATACCCATATGTGAAGACTACATTCCTGCTTGTTCCTGGAGATTACCAAAATCTGCAATAGAGTAGACACCCAGGAAGGTATAGATAACATGAGGAGGGATCTAGCTAAGCTTGAAGAATGGTGTAGAATTTGGCAGCTGAGTTCTAATGTTAAAAAACACAAGATCATGAATTTGGGCTGCAGAAATTCAAGGGAGCAATATAGTATAGGGGGTGAAGTACTTCTGTCCACTAAAGAAGAGCAGGACCTAGGTATGATTGTGTCTGATGATCTTAAAGTAGATAAACAGGTAGAAAAGACAACGGCAAAAGCTAGAAGGATGCTTGGGTGCACAGGGAGAGGAATGGCCAGCAGAAGAAAGGAGGTGATAGTGCCTCTGTATAAGTCTTTGTTGTAACCTCATTTGGAGTATTGTGTGCAATTCTGGAGACCGCACCTTCAAAAGGATATAAACAGGTTAGAGTCGGTGCAGAGGGTTGCTACTAAAATTGATAGTTGTCTTCATTATAAAGCACATGAGGACAGACTTAAGGAGCTTAATATGTATATTTTAGAGGAAAGACAGAATAGAGGTGATATGATTGAGACGTTTAAATACCTATTTCGATTGAAAGCAAGCTCTGCTATGAGGGGAAATAGGATGAGGGTGAAAGGAGTAATATGTGTTGATATTGCTACTACTATGCGATTTTGTTTATACTGATACTTAGTGTTGCAACATAGTTACCAGAGATAATAGCTATACCGGTTGTTTACACAGCTATTATTGTGTTGCTATAGACAAATAATATTGTGCTACGTGTTTACAATGCTAAATAGTGCTGCTACATAGAGTTGTTCCAAAATTACTACATAGTGCTATTTGTTTATACCAGGCTACATAGTAATACCAATGTTCTTACTGTTACTGATACTGCTACATATTTATGAAACTTACACCTGCTACTCTTGACACTGAGCCTTGCTAATCCCAATTCCTGACAACATTTACTTGTGATCCCTACACTTGGTATTGCTGCAAATACAGTCTCCAAGGGTGCAAACATAATTGGCAGACTAAATAACATTGAAAAGGTACATCAATTAGCTATAAAATGAAGACACCAATCCTATACATCGGTATATGCCTATTCACGCTAATCCATGCATACACATTCAATCCAAACCTATATCAAACGCAACTATGCACTACACTCTACCTCCTCTACACCATACAAATGCCACAACCGCTCCTATTCACACCATACCACCAAAACATAGACGCAGAAACATACCCACTCAAATACAGTGCCTACACTAATAGTCCTACAAGAAATCGGAGACGCCATAGGCCTAAAGCAACAGCGGCCCACATACAAAGCCAACCTCTGACGCAACCCGCTAATAACCAGGCTAAGCAAGAACTGCATGAAAAATGTAATATCACCCTCATCAATGCCCGCTCAATCAGAAACAAGACCCACATAATCCATGATATCATCACAGATGAGAAACCGGACATACTATGTATAACTGAAACATGGGTCACCAACACCGATGCAGCCATATTAAACCAGATCAGCAAACCTGGATACAACCTATACAACTGTCCCCGAGCCCACAAAAAGGGTGGAGGGATCCTCATAATAGCTAAAGACAACCTGCAGCGCATAAGTACATATCAGAATTCAAACACAGACATTGACCTACTAAAGGTGGAAAACACTGCAGTATCCATCTGCCTAATATACAGACCCCCCTCGCCACAGCATGAGATACTCGCCTCAGCGTTAGAAAACATATCCTCAACGCAACCAAAAAAATTCCAGATCATACTAGGAGACCTAAACCTAACATCAATGACAGCCACACACGCATACACTTTCCTGGAGGCTATGACCCAGTTAGGGTACCAACAATTAATAACAGAGCTCACACATGAAAAAGGTCACACACTGGACTTGGTTTTCGCTCCTGCAGGAAAAAACAGGTGAGAAGCCTCTGATAGAGATCATACCATTACCCTGGTCGGACCACCACCAAATCAATATGCAGATAAAGCTTCCTACCCTGTCCAAAGACACCAAGGCAAAAAGAGCACCACTCCAACAAAGAAGATTTAACAAACCAAATATGGAATGTCTCATCAAGACCATCAAATCCCACATAGACCTGGATGAAACAGACCTCAATGAATTAACAAGTAGCTGGGATACCGGAATTCAGGCCATGGCGATCCCTAAAGAGAACCATACACAAAATGCAGCCAAACTAAAATCAGAACCTTGGTACAACATAACGCTGACCAGAATGAAAAGAGACCTTAGAAAACATGAAAGAAGGTGGAGACAAACCAAATCCATCGAGCTCAGATCGGTGTACCTCAACCTCCTATCAAAATACAAGGAAGAAGTAAACACAGCAAAAAGGATACACCATACCAACATTCTAAGCAAAGCCATCAACAAACCACGTGAACTCTTTGCACTAGTTAAATCACTAACCAAAACAGCCACTCCTGAACATCAAGATAGCCACATAAATGCACAAACGCTTGCAAACCACTACGCAAGCAAGCTGACAACAGCCAACCCCAATCTCCATATAGACACACAATGCCAAGGTACAGAAGTGGAGAATAAACAGACGTGGAGTAGTTTCCGCAACATCGATGTGCAACAAGCCATCAACATACTAACCTCCATAAATACCACCACCTCCCCACTCGACCCCTGCCCAACAGCATGGATAAAAGCAGCAAAAAAAGAGATAAACCAGCAAATATCCCACATCGTAAACCAGTCACTAAATCAAGGAATAATGCCTGACCAACTGAAGCAATCTATAATAAGACCAATCCTGAAGAACAACTCGCTCAATAAGGAAGATCTGACATCATACCGCCCCATCTCCAGCATTTCATTCCTCGCAAAGATCATCGAAAAAGCTGTGCTCATACAGCTTCAAGAGCATCTAGATGACTGTGATACCCTAGATAAACAGCAATACGGTTTCAGAAGAAACCATGGAGTGGAGACGCTTTTGATAGCACTAATGAACAACCTCCTCCAAGGCCTAGAAGACAGAAAGAAAATGTTTATACTCATTTTCATTGACATCTCCGCCGCCTTTGACACAGTACACCATGGGATCCTCCTCAACAAACTAGAATCTATAGGAATTGTGGGAACCCCCCTCAAATGGTTCTCCTCATACATAACAAACAGAAGGCCACAAGTACAATTCAATGGTGAAAATGCTGAACCTTTCTCACAAACGCAAGGCATCCCCCAGGGTTCTGCCCTCTCGGCACTTCTGTTCAACATTTACATGCGACCCCTCTGCGACATCTTCAAAAGGCATAATATTAAATACCACATCTATGCAGACGATATTATGCTCTATACACAACTAGATACTGCCGATCCTCAACATATACAGCTCGAAAATTGCCTGGATGAGATGTTAGGCTGGCTACAGAAAAACAACATGACAATCAACCATAAGAAAACTGAAGTCATGTACATATCCAGTAAACCAAACTTCAACCCCCCTCCTACAATCACCCTGTGCAATAACACATACAACACGAAGAATGAAATCAAATATCTAGGAGTCACACTCGACTGCAACCTAAAAATGGAGACACACCTACGCAAAACGAATAAAGCCATCTTCCATAAACTGAGAGTGTTACAACCACTAAGGAAAATAATAGAACCTGGTGATTTTCGGTCGGTAGCGCAAGCTCTCATTATACTGCACCTAGATTACTGTAATGCCATCTTACAAGGTCTGCCTAAAAGATCACTAAATATCCTTCAGATGGCCCAAAACGTAACAGCCAGAATCATAATGGGAACAAGCATTGCTGAACACATTACCCCCATTTTAATAGAGCTACACTGGCTTCCAATTCCAGCCAGGATACAATACAAGATATTAGTGACCACCTTCAAACTAATAAACAACATATCCCCATCATTCCTATCCTCACTTATCAGCATGCAACCTACAAATAGGTACAGAAGAACCATCAACTCGGGAACCATGCAAGTCCCCACCAACATCAGAACAGTGAAAACAAGTACGAGTCGTAGAGCTTTCTCATTCTCTGCGCCAACTCTCTGGAATCAACTCCCCTGTGAGCTGCGTCTGACCAAGGACATAAAAACTCACTTATTCCGAAATCATTACAATCAACTATGACCATCAACTGCGAGAGAATTGTAAAAACTGCTATATGTTTAAATATGTAAATATGTATATATAAATGTAAGAACGTATGATTCATCCCCGAAAACGCTAATCATGTGTGCTGTGACCTCAGATCTATGTATATACCACCCCCCCCCCCCCCCCAAGTCTTGATTGGCTATCCCCAAAGAAGAATCAAACCGCTGCTGATCGCTGGAAGTAGCGGTATATAAGTGTGTAGTAAATAAATAAATAAATAAAATGCGGAAATATTTATTTACGGAAAGAGTGTTGGATCCATGGAATAATCTCCCAGTGGAGGTGGTAGAGATGAGAACAGTATCTGAATTCAAAAAAGCATGGGACAAACCCAGAGGATCTCTTAAGGAAAAAAAGGGACTGTTGTAGTGGTTGATATGGAAGGGCAGACTATATAGGTCATGTGGTCTTTTTCTGCCATCACATTTCTATTTTTCTATGAATGTACAGGGTTTATGGAGGATGGGACAATTAGTTGGGGAGGATGGACAGGCTCAGGAAAGATTTTGTCTTAGCGAAATGGATCTGTATATGTTTGTACAGGTGGTTCATTACCTGAAAAGTGAAGAGGTATTGGGGAGAAGTAAAGAGGAAGGAGGCTGGGCTAGAAAAACAGTATCGGACCGGTTGGAATTCTTGGGGTCTGTTGTCTAACTTATATAAATTGAGAAATGAGAGAAAAGAGGGGAATTTGAATCTTAAAGCAGGGGATGTGGGTGGCTGACCTCTTCCAAGAAATGATGGGGATAAAGATTGACTTGAATCCTAAGTTTGTTGTTAAATTTGCCACTGAAAGCTATGGAAAATGATGTTGCTAAGTTGAATGATATGATTTGGGTAGCGGTCAGGATGAAGTTGGCAGAGCTACGGAAAGATCCAAGGATACCTAGGGGGAACAAACTGTTAAAAACTTAGGGCCTAATTTTCGAAGCCTAGGCACGTGCTACACATGTAAAAGATGGGCTTGCCCATGTAAAACCGCCATATCCATGTAAACCAGATATTCAACAAGACGGCTTGAATTGGAAAGGCCAAGCTACCCACACAGCATTAAGCGCCGAGACCCGGGGGTGGAACAGCGGTGTGTTGTCCCCAAATCCGCATAAAGTGGATTTCCAAAAGCCATGAGCGCCAACATTGGATGTCACTAACCGTGTAAGCTTAAGCGACGTTTCCCGGTGCATATGATGGCTCCTGGTGTGCGGCGAACCCGTGCGGCGAACCCGTACAGCAAGGAGAGCATGTGCAGTCCTGTACCCAAACCGTACAGAGGTAAAGCATTGCTGGACCAGCCGTTAAGTCATGTGGGCCACGCACATTGTGTTCCAGAAGTGGAGACATGCCTACTGTGCCCAGGCACAGTGGAGGATGCAGCAGGCAATGTGTATCAGTTAGCAGGCAGTAGTCCACTACCCGAGATGCAGATACCATGCCCCACATGAACAAAGGCCCAGGGTGAGCTACCTGCAATTGACGAAAGAGGAGGTCTAACAGAGATACAGACTGGATGGGGCAATGATAACTGAGTTGTGCAGCTTACTCTGTGTGGACCTGAAGCCTTCCACTTCCAGAAGCCAAGCCCTGCCAGTGGCTATGATGGTGACCACTGCCCTGGGATATCTGGCAACTGGCAGCTTCCAGCATATGATAGGGGCAACTGTTGGAATCACGCAATCCACTGCCAGCCACTGCATAAGTTCCTTCACCAGGGCCCTGCTACGGAGGATGCACCATATCATAGCCTCCTCTGGACACTGCAGATGTGGCAAGAGACCATGCAGGCATTCTACAATGTCACTGGATTCCCATCGGTGCTTGAAAGTATAGACTGCACCCACACTGCACTGCGGGCACCACAACTGGAGAAGAGGGCATACCGGAAGAGGCATAGTTACACACTGATGAACATGCAGGTCATTGTGGATGCCAACTTGACCTTTACTGATGTGTGTGCCCACTACCCGGGGTCCTGCCATATGGATTTGTCCTTGCCAAGTCCAGCCTGGGACAGGCAGCACCTGGAGGTCAGCTTGGAGATCTGTGGCTGTTAGGTGAGTGTGCACATGTGTGAGCCCCAGGAGAAACCCAGAACAAATGGTTGCTGAAGTATGATGCTATGTCTAGTGCAAACAGGTGGGGATATATGTGTTATGTACATATTGCAAAACATGATGACCACTGCGTGCACATGTGCTGCTGTTCTGCAGAGCCATACGCACAACAGGCCATGTCGTACATCGTGGAGACAACCAAAGGAAACCCCATAGCCAGGAGCAGACAGCATGCACCAAACATGTGGCATGAAGAAGAGCACGGGCTGGCACCATCTAGTGCAGCCACATTGTAGCATCCCATGTAGGTCATATCCATGTCTGCCCCCATCCCAGCCAGCAGACCCCCCACCAACATCTCCATTCCATGCCCCTGCCCCCCATACCAAAAGGCCAGCCCATGTTACTGTCCCCCACTGCCCCGCTCCAAATGTCTGACTACTGCACAAGCCATATGTTGGTGTCCTCTCACTGCCACAATATCGCTGACTGTAACGTATTGCACCCTACCCTACTAGTAGATGGTGTGTTGTATGCTGTCCCTAACAGCCCATAGACCGTAAACAACACATGTCCCATGCTCATGTACACATCTCACATTGCCCCCACAGGTGACCATGGATATTCCCTGAGGACCTGACTGCTGCCCCAGTGCACCACCCCATGAGCCGGCAGGAGGAGTGGTAAAATGCTGCCCATCAGCAGACTTGGGCGGTTGTGGAGTGAGCAGTAGGGGTGCTGAAGAGCCACTTCTGCTGCCTCGACAAGAGCAGTGGGGAACATCTCTATAGTCCAGAGCGTGTATGCCAGATATTTGCATTGTCCTCTATACTCCATAGCCTTGCATAGATGCCGGGATTTCTGGACCCAGAGCCCATGGTTGTGGAGGAGCGGGAGGCCACTGAGGCAGCAGATGGTGATGGGGCAAAGGCTGGAAGCCAGCAGCAGGCCCGGACATTGGACTACCATCACAGTTTTTGAGGTGACTGCCCCACACCATCACCTGGATAGGTTACACACATTCACCAATAAAGTGCCCAAAGTGATACTACATGTACAGAGTGTTTATTCCTCCCCCCCCCCCACATGTGTCCCCTGCCCCCATGCTCACCGCCGGCCATGGGCACTTGCTGACACATACATTGCAATGCAGTGGAGCAATGTCCGATGATGTTCTAGCTGCGTCATCATGCTCCCCAGCAAGGCAGGCCGCTGGACATGGTTCAGGGCTACCAGGTAACTGTGCTGGTGTGCTGGCAGCCCCAGCACCCATCCCTGGGTCTGCACAAGGCCCAACAAACTGCACTGGGAACGAGCAATCATTGCCTGATATGCTGCCATCTCCCTCATCAGACGCAGGTGTCCCTCCAGATGGTGCTTCACATGCATTCAGTGTTCCTGCTATGCCTCAAATTCAGCTTCCCTCTCCTGTGTTGCTGCCTGCAGGCACTGCTGGATACCATGCAGCTTGGACTATTTGGCCTCAGTGCCGGCCACCAGGCATGTCCTCCTGCAGTAGCTCCTGGATCACATCAGTGCCCCCTGTGTCCACAGGGTCATCCTGGAGGCAAACTGTAGCTCGGCAAGTGGGGCATCATCCATCTCCATCTCCCAAGCACTGGCACACACTGGCCTGCTCTTCTGCCCTGGGTATTGCACTGGACTGCTCCTCTGCTCTAGGTGTCACACCAGATTGTGAAAATCCAGGTTGGCTTGACATGCCGGCAGCCCCATGCTAAGCAGGTAACAGCTACTTTCGATGCTACCTGGTTAGCCCCAGTGCCTCAAAGATAGGCAAGGAAAGCCTCGCCTATCTTTAAGGTGCCAAGGGCTAATAGGGTAGGATCTAAAATTGCTGCTACCTGCTTAGCCCTTTCCTCCACCCCTGCTCTGCCCTGGAATGCCTCCAACATGCCCTGATTCTAATCGCATAGCATCGGGGCACATAAGGGACAAAGCAGGGAATTTTCAAAGGCACTACCCATGTAGGTGCCTTCAAAAATTCCCTGTTAAAGCATTTACATGGGTAACTAGGGCAGTTACCCATGTAAATATCTTCAAAAATTGGGGCCTTAATCTTTATATCACATATGAGTGAATTAGCTGTGCATCACCAGTATATTAATTATGTTAAAGTATGGTTGCCATATACCAATTGGCGAAAGAGGAATTTGACTTTGACTTAAGGTTGTGGATAGGGAACTGTTTGGAGGTGGGGGGGGGGGGGGGTTGGAGACGCTCCTAGATGTATACTGTTGTTTTCTTTTGTGCAGTGCAGTGGATGTGGGGAGCACAGTAGAGCTTGTATAATAGAATAGATGAATGCAAACTAATAAAACTAATAAAATTACTAATTTAAAATAAAATAAACATCATAACTTGGTTCCTGTTCTGTAGAAAGAGAATGGAATTGATTTCTTTCATTTTTGCTCTCTGAGCTCTTATTGTTTAACCTGAAGACTCCTGGGTGGCATTACCTTAGCAATTTTCCCCATGTCGTAAATGTCAGCCTTCTCATCTTCGAAATTAGCAAAGGTAGCTTTTATTTTGGTAATGGTCTCCTCAACGCTGGTGATAGAAGTTGGAAGTCCTCTGGGGAAGTAGAAATGTGGAATGCTTGCAGACACAGGAGTGCTGACCAGAGCTTTATTTGCAGGCAGAAGAAGGGAAAGAGTGTTCACTGCTGCAGGAACTGTAACTGATGGTAATGTCCCAGGTTTATTCTCTTGTTTGCTTTCTACCTGAAAAGTAAGCCAAATAGAGGAGATTAACCCCATGCAATGGAAATAGAGAGGGTTGGACATGCTATGGGTAGAATAGCAACCAGGAAAAACCAGCATTCAAATCTCACTGATGCTCCTTATGAACTTGGGCAATTCACCTAAGCCTCCATTTCCTCAGATACAAAATAAGCTTGCAAGCCCTATGGGAACAGGGAAATACCCACATCTTGAGCTACTACTAAAAAGATGTGAGTTAAATTCCTTGACCTCGTCTCCAAGAAATATAGATACCACTGAAATATAAGCCCTGGCTAGTAGGTTTGGTACCTGATACAGAAGAAAGATAATGATATCTTTACCTAATCTAAAAGAATAAATGTGAGATTATATGCATCCTCATAAATATTCAATCAAGCAAACACTAAGAAGAGAAAAGAAAGTTCATAATACAAACTTCACTTACATAGTAGAGGGTAATTTTATAACAGGTCGCCTTTGCCTTTATATGAAGGCCAAGTACGCACTATTTGAAGCCTATTTTATAAGTACGCACTTAAAGGCATATTTTATAAAAAATGCATGTAAACCCCATCCCTAAACACACCGATACATGGGTCATGTAAAGATTCATATCCCCAGGGGTTTATACATGCAAACCCTGGGGTAGTTTTATAAGAGGCATTTTAACCATGTTAAAAGAACTCTACACACAAAAAAATCCTTTATACATTACCCCCATAAAGTGAAATTTTCATATTGCTTGCACAGCTGCAAAGTTCAGTTATTTTTTACCCATGGAAAATCTCTAAAGGAAAAAAAGGACTATAGTAGTTGGTATAGAAGGGCAGACTGGATAGGCCATATGGTCTTTTTCTGCCATTATGTTTCTATGTTTCACTCCATCAATTTTCAAAGCAAAGGTACACGCATAATTTCATTTTGAAATTGCTGAAGCAAAACATATCCACAGAAACTTGCAGCTACTTTTATTATGAGTACTTTTCAAAAAAATGAACACACTTCAGAAAATACTAAAGTATGCATGTTCTTCCAATTCCTGACTCATCCCAAGGAACACTTCCACTAAATGCAAGTAAAAGTATACACATTGTGGAATGATATGTGTACAGTACTTTAATCAGCACAGAAGGTGAACAATTTTCAAATACTTCTTCCTGTATAGCTTTGAAAATTGCCCTCCCTACCACTCAAAGATACAATCAAAAGAACACAACTAGAAAAAACAAATCTTCATCTTATCTTGCGCCAGCTCAAGAAAGTAATACAAAATTTGCATTAATAATGACCCTTGAGGTAGATTTTCAAAGAAATATAATTACCTAACTACAAAGTTAAGTGGCTAGATTAACCCATTTAGATGGCGGTATAAGGACACTATTGCTCGATGCCTATTTCCTTCTCTCTGCTTGTTACTAGTGGGATGGGTAGTATAAGGTGCAATTAAATGTGGTTTTCACCCAACATCTGAGGGAACAGCCCCTGAGGAGATGGATGTCTTGCTCAGCCCAATCAGAGCTCGTCTGGTGAGGTGCATAGAACACTAAGTAGCTCAGCAGAGGACTTGTCAGAAGTCGGCATGTGTACTGCTGCTGTTGAGAGTTGTGCTTTGGTGGGAGAAAGCAGAGTAGCTAGCATTACACCAACCACCGGAAAGCCTCCTGAAGTGAAGGACATATTGCTACATTCTTGCAGTCCACCGCTCAGATAGATTCAGCCATGGATAGTGTTACAGCTATCAAGGAGAATTGGTTTCCATGGAACAGCAATATGGTACCTTGGCTGATAGAGTTGACTGTCTAAAGTAGAAGGTAACTAATCTTGAGACTTCTGAAGTAGTGCTGGTGAAAGACATATATTTACAGGATAATAGAGATCTTCGAAAATTGTATTAAGAGGCCGAACCTCTGTTTTATTAATTTTCCAATTTTAAATATGGCTACTTCATTGGACACTCTTTGGAACTATTACATGGAGATACTTAAATTCTCCCCTAATGCTGTGCCTCCTATTACTAGAGCTTTCTTTTTACCATCTAGGAGCCCAATAAGGGGTGCTAATGCGGAAAGGGTGAGGTAGTAGCTGTATCACAAGAGAGTCTGAATGTATAAAAGCTTATGGAAGAATTATTGCCTTAGGACTCCAAATATGGGACTCTATTACTGATTAGTACTCTGAAGCATGATAAGATATGGACACTGAGAATGTTCTTCAAAAGGCTGATATTCAGACACCATAGTTGTCAGCTGTGGCACTTAAATATTGATTGGATTTGTAGCAGCAATGTCTGGATAGTAGCTGCCCCTGAATATCTGGGCAGAACAGTGCTTTTTGGGTAAGTGTTGACACTTATCCGATTAGTGGGATTTTCAGTCGGCAATTATCCAGATTGCAACTTAGGGGGCCTAAGTTGCCTGGATAGTGCTACTAAATATCATGATCAGTACCCCTAACTGTCCAGACTCTCATTGGCAAACATTAGAACAAGAAGTGCCAAACTGGGTCAGACCAAGGCCCAGTGTCCTGTTTCCAAAAGTAGCCAATCCAGGTAACAAGTACCTGACACACCCCAAAAGTTGCTAGCTCCATGCTACTTATCCCCAGGGATAAGCAATGATTTACTCTGATCTACTTTAATAGTCATTTATGGATTTTTCCTCCAGAAATTTGTACAAACCATTTTTAAACCCAGCTACAGTACTTGCTTTTACTGTTCCACATCCGTTGGCAATGAGTACCAAAGCTTTTAACTATTCATTGAGCGAAAACATATTTTCTCTTATCTGTTCTAAATATACTAAGTAGAAGCTTCATGGTGCATCCCCTAATCCTTGTATATTTTAAAAGAGTAAACAATCAATTCGTGCTTACCCATTCTATTGCACTCAGAAATATCTGAATATCATCCCTTGAGTTCTTTTGAAGCCATGATCACTGTATTTAGAGATATTTCTGGGACTTCTCAGGAAAGATGTAGATCTTTCTGGAGTAAGCAGCAAGCCAATATTTTGCCGAACACATTTGCGGTCTGGGCGTAGTTTCTGTTTCATTGGGAGGGGAAGGGTAGGGCAGTCAGAGTGGTGGAGGGGGTGACATATTTGCATATAATTTTCATATATACATCTCATACATATTCATTAGGGCTATAAAAAAGCCTGGATATAAAGCCAGTATATCAAACAGCAGCTTTTTAATGAAATAAGCCAGCACAGTGAGACGTTTCTCTCATGATGCTCCCACTCAGATTCACGTCAGTTAGCAAGGGGTGAGCACACTTCCCTAGACCTGATTCCAGCACTCTCTTCTACTTCCACCTCTTCAGCGAGGACCACGGTGCCGTTTATAACAACAAAATGCAAAATAACAACATAAGCACTGGCAAGCTAGAAGCAAGGGATTGATAAGGCAGGCAAAGAGAGAATTTGAAAAGAAGCTTTCTGTAGAAGCAAAAGCATATAATAAAATCTTTTTCAAGTACATTTGTAGCAAAAAACCTGTGAGAGAATCAGTTGGACCATTTGATGATAGAGGGTTAAAAGGGGCACTAAGAGAGGACAAGGCCATAGCGGAGAGACTGAATGAATTTTTTCTTCGGTCTTTACTGAAGAAGATGTAGGGAAGTGACCTATGACTGAAATGATATTTAAAGGTAATACATTGGAAGAAATGAAAGAAATATTGATACACCAGGAAGATGTATTACAACTGTTTGATAAACTAAAGAAAAGCAAATCACCTGGACTGGATGGTATACATCCGAGGGTGCTGAAATAACTGAAATATGAGATTGCAGACCTACTATTAGCAATCTGTAGACTATCATTAAAATCATTTGTGGTATCTGAAGATTGGTGAATGGCCAATGTAACACCAATTTTCAAAAAGGGTTCCAGGGGTGATCCAGGAAACTACACCTGTAAGCCTGACATCAGTACTATGGAAAATGGAAAATGGTATAAACCATTCTAAAGAACAAAATTACTGAATATGTAGATAGTCATGGTTAAATGGGAGGAAGCCAACATAGATTCAGCCAAGGAAAGTCTTGTCTTGCTAATCTATTATATTTTTTTGAAGGTGTGAACAACAGGTAGACAAAGGTGAGCAGGTCGATATAGTGTGTCTGGATTTTCAGAATGTCTTTGGCCAGGTCCCTCATGAGAGACTCTTGGTAAAATTAAAAAGTCATGGGATAGGAGGATTGTGGATTGTGGAATCAGGAACTGTTTAAAAAATAGAAAACAGAGGGTAGGGCTAAATGGCCAATTTTCCCAATGGAGAAATGTGAATAATGGAGTACCCCAGGGATCTGTGCTGGGTCTGCGGCTTTTTAACATATTTGTAAATGACCTGGAAATGGGAATAACGAGTGAGCTAATCAAATTTGCAGATGACACAAAATTATTCAAAGTTGTTAAAACCCTAGAGGTTTGTGAAAAATTGCAAGAGGACCTTGATAAATTGGAAGACTGGGTTTTCAAATGACAGATGAAATTTAATGTGGACAAGTGCAAAGTTATGCAGCTAGGAAAGAGCAACTCAAATACACAGAGGATCTCTAAAGGTAAAAAGTGCAAAGTTATGCAGCTAGGAAAGAGCAACTCAAATACACAGAGGATCTCTAAAGGTAAAAAGTGGACTGTTGTAGTTGTTGTTATGGAAGGACATACTAGATGGGCCTTGTGGTCTTTTTCTGTCATCATGTTTCTATGTTTCTATGTTTCTATCTATAGTTAAACAATGCATGGTTCCACATTAGGATCCACCACCCAGGCAAAAGATTTAGGCATCATCGTGGATAACAAGTTGAAACCCTACACAGTATACAGTGGCGGCCAAGAAGGCAAATAGAATACTAGGAATCATAAGGAAAGGAATGGAGAATAAGACAAAGGATGTTATAATGCTTCTGTAGCATTCCATTTTGCGACCGCACCTTGAATATTGTATGCAATTCTGGTCGCCGTATCTTAAAAAGGATATAGCAGAATTAGAAAAGGTACGGATCAAAATGGACACATGCAAACACAATATCCCCCACCCCACCCCCATATAAATTTCCACAACCTCACACCCCTTACCCTCCCCAACCCCTACTCCACAATGTATATAGTTTTACAAATGGCTAAGCTCCAACTTAGTGAGCTTTCTAAAAGATGTTCACTGTTCTTTGTTCAATCCAAAATGTTCAAAATGTTCATTGTAAAATGTTTATAATGTTCTATATAATCGTTCATTGTATCTACTCATTTCCATGTGAACATTTTGACTTGTAGAAAAATGGTATACCAAAATTTTTTAAATCAATAAATACAGGGAAGAGCCACCAAAATGGTAAAGGGGATGGTAGAATACCCCTATGAAGTGAGGCTAAAAAAGTTAGGGTTCTTCAAAGTGGAAAAGAGACGGCTGAGGGGAAATGATAGAGGTCTATAAATTAATGAATGGAGTGGAACAGGTAAACGTAGATCGATTGTTTAAGCCATCAAAAAGTAGAAAGACTACAGGACATGCAATGAAGCTACAGTGTAATCCATTTAAGACTAATAAGAGAAAATATTTTTTCACTCAACGCGTAATCAGAGTACTGGAGGATGCAGTAGAAGCTGTTAGTGCTGGGTTTAAAAAAGGTTTGGACAAGTTCCTGGAAAAAAGGAGGTCCATATGCCATTATTAAAGAGGACCCGGGAAATCCACTACTTGCCCCAATAAAAGCATTGTGGAACCTGTGTGTATTTTTGGGAATCTGCCACTGTTGGAAACAGGATACTGGGTTTGACGGACCTTAGTTTGACCCAGTATGGCATTTCTTATGTTCTTATGTAGTGTAACTAAGTTTATTTTGGTGTTCTAAACTGTGCCATGGTTCTCGCTTATTCTTTTTGACATCCAAGGAAGCCCCTCTCCCAAGAATGTATGCAGAGCATTATTGGGGGGGGGGGGGGCCCATATTCAAATCGTTTTATCCAGTTAGCAGACCTGCTAACCAGCTAAAACACAATTGCCATGATATTCAGTGGCACTAACTGGTTAGTGCTGCTCAATATCCCCATATACTGTTTAAAGAACACCCAGTTATAACTGGGGTGGTCTATAGGTGGAGCGGGGACAGTGACAACAGCTATCCAGTTAACAGTAATATTTAGCAACTAACTGAAAAACTTAAGTGATTTAAGTTAGAAACATAGAAACATGACGGCAGAAAAAGGCCACATGGCCTATCTAGTCTGCCCTTCCATGTCAACCACAATTGTCCCCTCAGGGGTGGCTCTATGTTGAGGCTGAGTGAGGCGGTAACCTCAGGCGGCAACTTTTTGGGGGCAGCAAAATTGTCCCCAAAAAGACTGCCTTACTCGGCCTTCAATATGAAAATAAAAATAAAAACCCTCGGGCTGAAGAAGTAGCTGCCGTTGCTGCTTCAGTGGTGGCAGCAGCAGAATGAAGAGCCCCGCGGTCGCAGTCACCACCTCCCCAGAAGAGCTGTGCCCGTTTCCTCTCCACGCAGGCGCAGCGTTTGCAAAGCCGTGCGAAGGGAGAGTGTTTCCCTTTCACGCGGCTCTGTTAAAGCTGAGCCCGCGGCGCTGATGGGAATCAGCATTTCTGTTTCCCATCAGCACTGCGGGCTCAGCTTTAACAGAGCCACGCAAAAGGGAAACACTCTCCCTTTGCATGGCTCTGCAAAGCTGAGCCAGTGTGGAGGGGAAACGTTGCCTGGCACGGCTCTCCGGGGAGGTGGGGGGCGCGGCCATGGGGCTCTTCATTCTGCTGCTGCAACAGCAGCAGCAGCTGCTTCTTCAGCCCAAGGGTTTTTTTTTTCAATTTCCCTGGGCTGGTGGGGGTGGCTAGGACTGGAAATGGGCTGATGGGGGGGGGGGGTTAGAACTGGAAATGGGCTGATGGGAGGGTTAGGACTAGTAATGGGCTATGGGGGCGCTAGTACTGGAAATCAGCTGATGGGGGGTTAGAACTGGAAATGGACTGATGGGGGTTTAGAACTGGAAATGGGCAGATTGAGAGGGGCTAGAACTGGTAATGGGCTATCGGGGGGGAGCTAGGAGTGGAAATGGGCTGATGGGGGGTTAGAACTGGAAGTGGGCTGATAGGGGGTTAGACCTGGAAATGGGCTGTTCTGGATGGGGGGTTAAGACTGGTAATGGGCTGATTGGTGGGGTTAGGCCTGGAAATGGGCCGATTAGAGGGGCTAGGACTGAAAATTGACTTATTGGGAGGGTTATGACTGGTAATGGGCAGATGGGGGCTAGCACTGGAAATGGGCTGGGACAGGAAATGGGCTAATGGGGGAGGGGAGGAGAGTGCTGCTGTCCCTAGAAGAAAACTAGGGGCTAGGACTACAAATGGGTTGATGCGGAAGGATGGTAGAATAGGATTGGAAGGGAGTGGATACTGAGAGGGTCTGCCAGGGGAAGGAGGGGGCTGGAAAGGAGCTGACACCTGGGATGTACTGAAGGGGGACTGGAAGGGAGCTGACACTTGGGGATGGGAGTGGTAGGTGGCTGGGTAACGGGGAGGAGGCTGGAAGGGAGCTGACTGGGAGGGTGGCACTGAGAGTGGATCTGAGCTGATACCTGGGATGTATTTGGACTAGAAGGGGCTAGATAGTGGGGAAGGAGGAGGACTGGAAGGAAATGGACACCAGTGGCAGTCGTGGGAATGCAAGGTGGTTGACATTGGAAGGTACTGGGAGGGGAGGACTGGAAAGGGGGCTGATACTGGGGAAGGTTACTGGAACTGGAAATGGGCTGATGGAAGGATGTGAAGAAAACAAAAGAAGAGATAAGAAATGACAGATGGACCATGGACCATAGACCATAGAAAGAGAGCTAAGAGAAGACAGGAAAGCAGAAGCCTCAGATCAGGACCAGCATGATCAGAGAATAAAATGTAGAAAAAATTGTTTTATTTAATTTTAGTGATTGGACTTTGTGCTATTTTTATATTTTACACAGTATTGGGGAACTGCATCTCTTATTTATCTGATGTTGCACTGCATGTGGACTCTGGCTTCTTGGGGTTTCAGTTTAAAGTTTGTCTACATATTTTTATGTTTACTTTAGACTGTGGTTATTTCTTCTGTACTTGGTGAGGGTCGATGTTGTAAGTGTGTGACTGAGGTCAGGTGTTCTGTTAACATGGCGTTTGTACATAAAGATCTATACTGTATTGTAGTAATTTGACTTGTTCAGCTTTTCAAATAGGTATATGGATGTTCCAGGGCTCACTGTAGTATTTACAGTGACGCTTTTTTTGGATGGGCTCCTTATGTGAGTTTTGGAAGTTTGTGCTGATATGGTATGGCAGATTTGCTCTTTGTTGTAAGGTTTTGTATTAGTTCACAATATGCCTGGTACTGGAGAATAGTGGCTGTTGTTATTGTTAGTGAGATGATCAGAATCAGATTTTTTTTTTTAAATATTGAGTTCTGTGGGTGAATGTACTGGTTCTGCTCTGCACCTACTGTGGATGCAAAATATATGTTGAAAAAGAAAAAGCAAGAACTATAATGCAGTTTATAACAACAAAATAAAAATGAGTTATAATTTAGTTTTATAAACTGTGCTGTTGGTTCTTGCTGTCTTTTAGTTCCTTGGTGTGCAAACAGGACTGTATCTAGCCCTGTGCAAGCAGTGCAGCCACTGTCCACTGGCAGGACAATAGCAGGCAGCCAAAATGCGCCCCCAAGCCTTTTCGCAGCACTTTAAGCAGGTCTGGTCCCTCTCTCCTCCGACACGATGTCAGAGCAGGGAGGGACAGATCTGCTTAAAGTCCTGGCACCTTTCAAATCGGGCGCATTCCTCCCCCCTCCTCCCCATACCTCCGTCCAGCAGTGCCTGCTCTTTCCCTGCTGCTGGTGCCGCCGTGAAAAAAACAGAGGGCGGCGGCAGCAGCAGGGAAAGAGCAGGCAGCACTGGACGGAGGTATGGGGGGGGAGAGGGGGGGCATGCGCCCGAGCTGCAGGTCGCACAGAACGCGATTGCAGCTTAATACGGCCCTGTGTGCAAATATCTTGCATTTTCTTCATATAATCTAATCGGCTTTTTGGTTTGGTTCACTCTCTGTTTGGATTTCTGAAAAAGCCCCGCCCCCTCTAAAGTGGGGCGGAGGCGCCATCTCATTCTTTGCCTCAGGCAGCAGATTGTCTTGAGTCACCCCTATACCTCTTTTTATCTTTAGTGATCCTCTGAGTTTGTCCCATGCTTTTTTGAATTCAGATACTGTCCTCGTGTCCATCACCTCCACTGGGAAACAATTCCAACATCTACCACTCTTTCCATAAAGAAATATTTATTTATTTAGACAGATTTGTATGCCACCTTATCCTTCAATCAAGGTGGTCACGTCACATCACAATTGGAGGGTTACATTTAACATTAGGTTACGTGTAAACATTTGGACAGTACACTTAACAGCAAAAAATTTAGACAGTACACATTAGAGTGTACACTTAACAGTATTTAGATAGTACAATGAGGGTTAACATTTAACAGGAGAGTATTTAATAGCTTGGTATGATAAACTTGTGTGTATGGATAGGATGAGTACGTGTTTAGTTGGCGGAGGAAGTAGTATATCTGTTTGGGTACGGGATGTTGCCTGAATGCTCATATGTTTCTATAAATAAGAATGTTTTGAGGTCTTTGCGGAAGTCTGTAAGGTCATCTAATTCCCTCAGGCTCATTGGGAGGGAGTTCCATAGTGTGGATGCCAGTAGTGATGGTGCTCTTTTTGAAGTTGTTTGTTTAGTTTTGTGATAGCCTGCAGGTGTGCCGATTATGTTGTTGTTATTGGTTCTTCTTGGTTTATTGCTGATGTCCCTTGTTACAACGTTTTGGAGTACGTCTGCTGAGAGATGGTGAATGATTTTGAAGATGATCATGATTGTTTTATATTTAGCTCTTGCCATCATTGGGAGCCAGTGTAGTTGTTGTAGGACAGGAGTGATGTGCTCAGTCCTTGGAGTGTCTGTAATGATGCGTGCTGTGGTGTTTTGTACCATCTGTAGTGGGTGGAGTGTCTGCTGAGGAAGGCCTTGATATAGTGAGTTTCCGTAATCGAGCAGTGGTGTAATGAGTGCTTGGCACACTGTGCAGAAGTGGTCCTGATGGAGCATTGGTTTGATTTGTCTGATTGTCCTCAATCGTTGATAGGCCTTGTTTGCGGTTTTGGTGATGTGGGATTTCAGGTTCAGAGCTCTGTCTAGTGTGATGCCCAGATACTTAACTTCTTCTTTGACAACTATGTGTTTGTCTAGGATGTTGATGGTTTGTGGAGGTATGAAGGTGGAGTTCCTGGTGACGAACATTGCCTCAGTTTTATCGTAATTGACGGTTAAGTTGTTGGCTATGAGCCAGTCATTCATGTCTTCGAGGCATTTGGTTATTGTTGTGGTGTTTAGTGCTAGTAGGTTCACTGGAGCGTACACCATGATGTCGTCAGCATAAATGTGGTAGTGAAGTTTGTGGTTCTTGATGATGTTGCATATGGGCTGAATGTAGACGTTAAAGAGCATTGATGATAGGGCTGAGCCTTGGGGTATTCCCTGTGTGACGGGGAATTGTATTGATTTCTTTTGATCGCATTTGACTTGTTGCATTCGCCCTTCCAAGTATGACGTAAACCAGTTCAGGGTATTCTTGCATAGTCCTATCTGTTGTAAGCGTTGCAGTAGCTTGGTGTGGGACACTGTGTCGAAGGCTGCCGAGATGTCCATGAACACTAGCAGGAAGTCATTTTTTGTGTTGTCTATTCCTCTTATTTCCACATAATACTCCTGAGTCTATCCCCTTTCATTCTCATCTTATGTCCTCTTGTAGCAGAGCTTGCCTTCAATTGAAAGAGACCCTCCTGTGCATTTATGCCACAGAGGTATTTAAATGTCTCTATCATATCGCCCCTATTCCACCTTTCCTCTAAGTATACATATTAAGATTTTTAAGTCTGTCCTCATATGCTTCATAACGAAGACCACTAACCATTTTAGTAGCCACCCTCTGCACTGACTCCAACCTGTATATCCTTCTAAAGGTACGGTCTCCAGCACTGCACACAATACTCCAAATGAGTTCGCACCAGAGACTTATACAGAGGCATTATCACCTCCTTTTTTCTGCTGACCATTCCTCTCCCTATACACCCAAGCATCTTTCTGGCTTTCACTTTTTCTACCTGTTTAGCTACTTTAAGATCACAGACACAATTACGCTCAGGTCCCGCTCTTCTTTTGTGGACAGAAGTACCTCACCCCCTACACTATATAGCTCCTTTGGATTTTTGCAGCCCAAATGTATGACCCTGCATTTTTTAACATTAAATTTCAGCTGCCATATTCTAGACCATTGTTTAAGTTTTAGCTAGATTCCTCCTCATGTTGTTGACTCCTTCCTGTGTGCCTACTCTGTTGCAGATTTTGGTATCATCTGCAAACAAGCAAACCTTACCCAACAGTCCTTCCGCAATATCACTAACAAAGATGTTAAACAGAACCAGACAAGTGAATGGCTGTCCTAATTTTAACTACTTTGCACTATCTGGTTAGCAACCAGATAGTGGCATCGGTGGCTGGGAAGCTTGGATATTCAGTGGGAGAAACCAGATATCTTCCATGTTTCAATATCCAGCAGAGACTAGGTATTATATTTTGCTTAGCCGCCACCATTGAATATGCTCTCCCTCCCCCCTGATTCTTAAATAAGAAGATAAAACTGATGACCTGGAAGGCAGGTCCCGATGCAACAAGATTTGTGAGTCTACCTGAATCCATCACAGAGCAGGAACTGTGTGGGTTTTTGGAGCTTTCGCTGACCACAGACTCTCCATAAGAGATACAGAGGTCGCTGCATATTGAGTAAGCACACCAACTGGGTCAGTCAGTGGAATCTAAGACCAGGCTATTTGTGGTTATCACCAGGATCTTGAAGTTTGCTCATTAAGTTGATGTTGTTGTTGTTAAGTGCCGTCGAGTCGGAGTCGACTCATGGCGACCCTCTGGATAGCTATCCTAAATTGTGTTCGGTCTTCAGTCAGGCGGCTCATTGTTGACAGACTGGTACCTGTAGCTGCTGTTATTTTATCGATCCATCTCATTGCTGGCCTTCCTCTTTTGCATTGACCTTCTATCTTGCCAAGCATAATGTCTTTCTCTAATGATCTCTCTCTTCGCATGATGTGTCCAAAGTATGAAAGTCGAAGTCTTGTCATCTGAGCTTCTAAAGAAAGCTTAGGTTTGATCTCCTCTAGTATCGACTGGTTTGTTCTTCGGGCAGTCCATGGTATACACAGTATTCGCCGCCAGCACCATAATTCAAAGGCATCAATTTTCTTCCTATCTGTCTTTTTCACTGTCCAGCTTTCACATCCATATGATGTTATTGAAAATACCATGGCCTGAACAAGTCGAATCTTTGTATGGAGAGAGACATCTCTGCTCTTGAGAATCTTATCTAGGTCTTTCATAGCCATTCTGCCAAGAGCAATGCGTCGTCTGATTTCTTGACTGCTTGTAGCTTCTTTATTGATAGTTGATCCAAGTAGGTTAAAGTTGTTCACAATTTCAATTTCTTCTCCTTCAATGATGAACCTGTTGATTATGCCAGTTGTCATGATCTTTGTCTTCTTTACATTAAGGTGCAGGCCCATTTTGAGACTATGTTCTTTGATTGTGAGAAGCAAATGTAAGTTGATATTTAACAGAAATATCACAAGAAATTGGATTTCATCAACTTTATATATTTCAGAATTACTCTGCACATGTTACAGTGAATCACAGGGCTTTTGCTGCAGTTTGTAAAAACTTTGGCCCGATATTCAAAGGGATTAACATGGTTAGCAAACCTGCTAACCATGTTAATCCCCCTAGCTGGGATATTCAGTGGCACTAACTGGGGTGCTGCCACTGCATGCCCCAATGCTAACCAGCGCTAACCAGCATTGGGGTATTCCAGGAGTGGTACCCAATGATAACCGGGCATCAGCGATATTGAGCTACTGCCTGGTTATCGCTAAACAGCAAAAGTCAGGTGCAATAAAGGCTAACCTAACCTTCGCCATCGAAGCTAACCAAGCAGCAGCTGAAAGTCGCCACTGCCCAGTTAGCTTCATGACAATCTGAGCAACCTGGATATTCAGGGTCAGAGCCCAGATGTGTGGCCCGGTCATTGAATACCTGAGTTTAAAGTTCAGCGATGGTAGCTAGCCAATTTAGCAGCAGTAGCCACCACCACTGAAAATCCATTGCATCCTACAGTTCTCAGTGATCCTTGGGTGCATCATGACACGTGGCACACCTTTTCACCACTCCACAAGAGATAGTGAATAAGTGGCCAGCTGGGGCTTGTCTGCAGAATCGCTGGGGCAGTAAGTGCCTTTATACTTGCGGACTGGTTGTGGTGATGTTATCCATCATAGTGTAATCTTGTACACTGACTTTATGCTACAGTCATTGCTTAGGCACTTGAACCGAGATGGGTTTTTCACCTGCCAACTTTGTTTTTCTTTTTTTTTTGTGGTCACTTGCTGGTCTGGGTCTCTTGGATAGATTACACAGGTACACTACCAAAAAACTGCCTCCAGTTTTGAAACTGATTCCTATAGATTTTGGGGTGCTGAATCCAGGAAAAATAGCCAAAATGTTCCATCACGTCACGTTTTCTTGCAAAATTAGATTTCTTACCCATATAAGGAATGTTCACATAATTTCTTTTTAGCCGACTGCAGTTTATTTTCTTGGCCCAAAATAGAGGTTGTAATGGTTAACTAACTAGAAACACTCCCTCATGATATTTTAGAGTGTTTTGTATTCATTTTATACATTAACAGGACAATTGGGAGGCGGGGGGCTAAATCCAGTACTCGTGCTGGCGCATGTTCTTTCCTGTTCGCCTCGCCTCGTTCGCTCGCTCAAACACGGTGGTTGCGACATGAACGTTCCTGTCAAATTTCAGTTTCTTGCAAGTTCATTATTACCTTTTGTTTGCTCAGTCGTAATCCAGCTTTATTCCGAAGTGGATCACTACAGTTGTAGTTTGCAGTGCTGTGTATTTGTGATGGCTCACAGAGCCAGAGGTTGCGTCAACTCTCCGGACAGTTTTTGTTTTATTTGTGGGGAATATACCGTGAAAAAGCGGCAGAGGAACATTTCTGCATTTATTAAAAAAGTATATTTCGCCTATTTCGGTTTGAAGTTAGGCGATCAAGACAAACCGTGGGCTCCTCACAAAGTGTGCAAGACATGTGAGGAAGATCTACGCTTATGGATGAAAGGTAAAAAACAAGCATTTCGTTTCGGAATACCTATGATGTGGCGTGAACAAAGAGACCACAGCAGTGACTGCTATTTTTGCTCTTGCATTGTGAAGGGATACAACTTAAAAAATAAGAACGTAATAAGTTACCCCAACCTTCCCTCAGCAATTAGGCCTATGCCTCATAGCAACGAAGTACCTGTGCCTGAACCACCAAAATCTTTGGATCATATTTGTGTGGACGGTTCTGATCATGATGAGACTCATCAGATGGCTTTTCCAGATGAGTCCAGTACTTCCGAGTTTGAAACTGAACCAGATCCGAAACCTGAACTTTTCTCTCAAGCTGAATTGAATGATTTAGTCCGGGATTTAGGACTCCCAAAAGATGCTGCCCAAATGCTAGGTTCTCGGCTTAAACAGAAAAATCTATTGTCACCAGGAACAACTTTTTATTGGTACCGCAACCGCGAGACACAATTTTTGAAGTATTTCAGCAAAGAGGAAGATTTGGTATTTTGCAACGATATATACGGAGTGATGGAAAAGTTTAAACTCAAGTATGATCCTGCTGAATGGTGGCTGTTCATTGATTCATCAAAAGACAGCATAAAAGGTGTTCTTCTTCATAATGGCAACACATTCGCTTCAGTTCCTATTGCTCACTCTGTTATTCTCCAAGAAAAATACGAGAATTTGGCCCTGATTCTTCAGAAGATTCGTTATGATGAGCATAAGTGGATGATTTGTGGAGACTTTAAAATTCTATCCATGCTATTAGGGCAGCAATCCGGTTTCACCAAATATCCCTGCTTCCTTTGCTTGTGGGATAGCCGGGCCCGCGACCTACACTGGGGGAAAAAAGACTGGCCAATTCGGGAGTATTTGAGACCCGGTGAGAAAAATGTTCTTCATGAGAGCTTGGTACCTCGTGATAAAATTCTATTACCACCTCTCCACATTAAGTTGGGTCTCATTAAGCAATTTATCAAGTCCCTTCCAAAAGATGGTGAGTGCTTTCGGTACCTTTGCTCAAAGTTCCCCTGACTTTCTGAAGCAAAGCTAAAGGAAGGAGTGTTTGTTGGCCCTGATATAAGGAAACTCATTTCAGATGGAGCATTCGCTGAAAACGATGTCTGAGAAGGAAAAAGAAGCCTGGGATTCCTTCAAGGATGTTGTTCTCAAATTCTTGGGGAACAGGCGGGATGAGAACTATAAGGATATTGTTGCCAGGATGCTCAATGCCTTCAAAGAACAAGGCTGTAACATGAGCCTGAAAGTCCATTTCTTGCACTCCCATGTGAACTACTTTCCCGAAAACTTGGGGGCGTACAGTGAAGAACAAGGTGAAAGGTTTCACCAGGACATCAAGGACGCAGAGAGAAGGTACCAAGGAAGATGGAACACCACTATGATGGCTGATTTCTGCTGGTTGCTGCTGCGGGAAACCCCAGATGAAAAATACGCCAAGCAGCGCACCAAGAGAAGCATTCGGGGGAAGAAGAAACGGGCCCACCAGGAGATTGATTGACCCAAGAATGACTTTAAAATCTAAACTGTGTTGACAAATATCGTGTTTTTACTAAACTTTGAAATAAAAATTTGCTAGTTATTACCACAGTGTCGGATCTCATTTATTAGAATTTTATTTTCACACCATCGGGTGTTTGTCTTCATGTATTGCAATGGTGCGGTTTGCGTTTTCTATTCTTACATACATACCTGTACAACATTTTTTGCACATTTCTTTGCTTTGCTTTGTGTCTAACCTCGCTCTTATATGCTCAATGTTTGTGCACATGTATGTGGCTGTTTTAAGTGCAGACAATTTTGCTACCATCACAGTGTGTTTTGTTGACATTACTCTATTCTTATGTGCTGCCTTGTTACAATTTTCTTTATTCTTATTTGAATAACTACTAAACAATTAGTATAAAGAATTCATCCAAGAAACTTTTATCTCGATCGCACTCAATCTGAAACGTTCACCTCAAACTGCTAACCCAATGTAGCAAAAAATCTGTACGTGATGGAGCAAATTGGTTACCAGATTTGGATTCAGCGCACCAAAAAACGTAAAAATCAATCGAAACATTAGAGGCAGTTTAAAAAAAAATGTTTTTAGTGTACCTGTGTTATTTGAAGTGTGGCTGCCTTCTGAGTTGGGAATGCATGAATTTTGTATGTTCTGTAGAGATGCTGCATTGCATGTTTTTTATTGCTGTCTATGTAAAGGAGATGGATGGATGAGGAGCATTTGGTTTTACAGGTATGTATAGTGATGGTATGATTGCTATTGAGGTTGATATCTGTATGTATGTATGGTGATTATGAGTATAGTTTCTGGTGTATGGAGCAAATGCCCATGGCCAGGGGATTCCTGGGCTGGATCCATTTGCAGGTGTTGTGTGCTGTATATACTTGAATCAGTTACTGTAGATGGGTGCTTTGTTTATTTAGTCCTGACTATGTGAGTGTGCAGTAGCCACTTGGCTGCTCTAGATGTTGAATTTGAGAGACAGTGGTAGCTCCTTGCCTTCTTTGGCTAATTCCTTCATTAGGTTATTTTTTCTCTTATTGGGAGGCGTGCCTGATGGGAGTCTTTTCTTCCCTCTGAGACCTGCAGGGGGTTGCATCTGAGGCACCGGGCTTGGTATGATTGTGGGGAGCTAAAGGCAATACGTTGCAGGGAATACTCCAGGGAACAACAATTAGGTAGCTGTGGAGTCAATAAGGTGAGTGAGTGGAATGTGTGTCGATATTGTTTGTGGTATGTCATGGGGATAACTGTTGGGTCACTGGGTTTGATGCATTTGATATAGAGTGGGATAGGAGGGGTTCAATGTAATTTGAGGTTTGTGGGGCTGAGAGAGGTTGCAAAGCTGAGTGGGGGAGGGTATGACAAGGCAGTTGGTATCTTAGTGTGACTGCCTGTGTTGGGTTGGGCATATCAAAGTGAGTGGAGGTGAGAGAATTGTGGGTATGTGTGAAGGAGAAGAGGGTTGTGGGGTATGGGTGGGATTGGAGGCAGATTAGAGTGAGTGTCATTCTTGGAGGAGGTGAGTCAGATTTAGGTAGAGGTAGAGGGTGACGGCTTCCTGTAGGATGCTTGGGTTGGAAGCGGGGGCTGGATGCTGTCAACATTCATAGTGCTGCATTTCTGCTATTGTTCTTACTTGCTGAATATATGAGAGTGTGAGTTCCATACTTAAGCTGTGGTTAATAGGAGCAGTTAGCTGCTTATTTTACTTTGTTCTGGAATTACGACTAAACCTAGCTTACACAGGATCACTTGAAATGTTTCTGGCATTGGGTCACCTGGGAAACCTTACAAAATTCTCCAAGATTTAAAGCATTAAGCTTCTATAGCCTGTTTACAGAAAACTAAGCTTAATAATATTGAGCACTACGGTAGAATCTTAAGTAGGTTTGAGTGAGGAGAGGTCTTTTTGCTTCCTCAGATGATCGCAGAGCATGGGAGTGGCTATTCTAATAGCCAAGGGTTTGTAATACCCGGTGCATTCCACTATTGATGACCCCCCAGGAGCACTCTGTTTTTGCATCTTTCTTTTGTGGGTCAAGAATTTATTGTAGCTTAGATTTATGCTCCCATTGTTTTTGCTAAAATTTATATTGGTTACTTTTCCAGCACTGTACTTTTCTGGAAGGTCTGTCAGTTATTTTGATGGGAGACATTAATATGGCCATGGATGTGACAATGGACATGTTCTAGAGGAGGAGCTGTGTCCCAGCATAAGGAACATTCCTATGTGTGTAATCACTTGGAGCCAGTGGTGACTGCTGCATCTACAAAAGCCAGATTATACCCATTTTTCAAGGGCACATGTTGCCATGTTGCATATTGATTATAAATTGATTGTGTGAGGTCTGTGTGCACAGGTGGCACAAGCCACTATTGGCTCCTTTGAGATTTCTGATCATGCGCTGGTTTGGTTAGATTTAGAGTGATTTTAGAGGGGGGAGAGCTTCTGGTTGATCTCTACACAGATTATGGATTCCAAAAGTACTTGCAAAACAAGTGGCAAATGTATTGTGAACACGTCAGGCACACATGAAATACCTGCTATATTTTGAGCTACTGCTAAAGTGGTTATTTGCGGTGATATTATAGCCTATATGTCACAGAAGCATAAGGCTTTAGTGGCCTCTATCCTCCATTTGTAAGAGCAATTGTGTAGAGACTAAATGAGATATCTTTCAAAGGCCACTTCAGCACACCAACAGAATTTTCGGGCCATGTCACAGGCTCTTAATGTTTTGATTCATAAGCATTCCCTGATTCACTGTAGATGTTACCTTTTTCATTTTGGAAACATCCCGGGAAGCTTTTAGCCAGTTTAGCAACAAGCCTGCGCTTGGTCCCTGATTAATTTTGGCAATATGTGGGAGCACAGGATGAATGCATTATAGAGCCTCAGAAATTGTAGAGGTATTTTGGACTTATTATAAAAACTTGTACTTGGTAGCTGAATTTCCCTCTGACAAGATCCTGAGAACCTCACTTGCATCTGTGGGCCTACCATTCCTACATTGAGTATCGGTAGAGAAGTTAAATATATTGACTACTACTTTGGAGATTCAACAAGTTCTTAAGAACCTGCCATTGCATAGGGTGCCTCAATCGGATGGGCTGAGTGGGAAGTTTTATAAACTCCTGTAGGACCCTGGGCCTTTAGAGACTTTTTATGCTGATGTAATCAAGAAGGGTAAGTTTCCCTTGCATTTTAACCAGGCATCGATTGCTGTCATTCCTAAAAGTAGTAAGGATTAGACTTTGCCTGCCTTCTATCATCCTAAATCTTTGCTCAATGTCAACGTGAAGGTCTTGCTTCTTACATTCCGGCCTTACTGGCAGAGGAGCAGGTTGGGTTTGTGCAGGGTTGTCAATCTGTGCTAAACGTTCTTAAGCTCCTAATTGTGTTAAAGGAACCCCAGACACCTTCAGAGGCCTAGGCGGCTCTGTTGCCAAAAAAGGAATGACTTTTTTTAAAGCTGCTTTATTAGGCAGCAAAGAGAGCCAAATAATGGCCCATAGAAAATAATGGGTAGAAAAAGAACTAGAATTTTAAAGAATACAAAAAATTCCAAAATACTCTAGCAAGCAGATATGGGACAGCAAGAGGAAAGGGGGAGCCTGGGTCCAACTTACCAGCCCCCTCAGGGGCCCCATTGCATCCTCCTGTTCATCTCCAGCCCACCAAGTGCTAGAAACCCATGGGAAAAAGCAATGGACACAGAGCGGCTGTCAGCTCCATCAGACATGGACCTGAGCTCTGAGCAACATTGGCCCCTACTGATTTAATCATAATGAACACAACATTGTAGTGTGGGCCAGGAGAATCCAGCCCATCTGCACTGCTGCATCAGTCCAAACACCTTGCAACCTGCTGGAGGCACTCAAATACTGACTTCTCTCAATGCTGCATCAGAAGATATACCAAGTGATGACATCACTGAAAGTTGCTCAAGTCTGCCTTCACCTACTGGCAAGGGAGCATAACCCACTCATCTAGACTGGTTTAGAAGGATGATAATGAGGTTTGGACAAATTCTTGGAGGAAAAGTCCATAAATTATTACCAGGTACACCACTACTCATCCATGGAAATGAACTATGAGAAAATGACCTACTTTTTGGAATCTGCCAGTACGTTTTACCCAGACTGGCCACTTGCAGAAAGGATGCTGTGTTCAATACACCTTCGTCTCACACAGCATGGATTTTCTTGTCCTTATGAACCTGTCTTGATAGGAGCAGTCCCACCTGACTACTTGGCTGACTTTGCAGCTATGTTCCTCATTACCATCAGCTCTTATCCTCTCACCGCTGCTCAGGTCCAGGCCTGGACCCCATTTTTCTGCAGGGCTACCTTCTCTACTCTCTCTGTCCTTCTAATGGCTTCCTCCTTTGTCCTGCCAACTTTGGCTCTGCTTTCTGTTCCCCTTGCCTCTCCCAACATCTGCACTAGCTACTACCATCTCAATGGCCACATTTACAAGTGCCTGGAACCTGTGCTCTCCACTATTCAATGGCACCACACTTGCTGAGAACAGGTCCTAGAAATGACACTAGCTAGATACAAAGCGATGGATCATGAACTCGACCTTCTTGACTCTTCTTCCCTCTTGCTCCTGGGGAATGGTGGTAAGATTTAAATTGTGTTCCTTCCTACCCTCTATGGTCCCTCCCTCTTCCTGCTTTTCCCATACCCCTGTCCTCCTCTGCCACCCAATATGACCTAGAGGGCTTTTATTAGTTTAGTTTATATAAAAATTTGATATACCATCTTTCACTTTGGTGTCAAAGCATTTTATAAGGTCTAAGATTATATTTCATTAAACAAAAGAGGAAAGCAGGAGAAGCAGCAGAGGTATAGGGGAAAAACAGAGTAGGTTACAGTGTATTTCACCTAACCCATCCGAAAAACTAATTCAAAGAAGAATGTCTTCAGAGCCTTCTTAAATGTTTTTAAGGAAGATTCTGTTATATACAAAGGGATAGAATTCCACAGGGTGGGAATCAAGAATAGAAGACAAGACTGTTGTGTCAATTCATGAATTCCTAGGTTATTAGAGTGGGTTACCAGGCAGGTTTGTCCCTGGAAACATTGTTCTTGAAGGAACATAAGAGATAAAAGTCAGACAAATAGGCAGGACTGCTGTTAGTCGTGAAGTGGCCCACAGCATGAAACTGGTGAGTAGGTCCCAAAGTCTGCCTGCAGACTATTGAAGGGATAATTGGAATAAAGGGATAATCAGCTCAGATCTGCTTTATATGTTTGCCTTATGATTGCATATATGTCTGCCTTATAACTGCACTCTGGCCTGTTTGAAACAGACACAGCAACATATGGTTGGCACAAACAGGTGGGCAACAGGAAAAGAGCACATGCAGCTTACTACTGTTATAAAGCCTAAAAAAGCTATACTTTGGACAGAAGTGTCCAAGGATATAAGCCTAGGTTCAAACAGGTCAAGCCAGGAATTCAACTAATGCAAGAAGGCCCTGGGAAAGAGTTTTGCATTTGCTGAAACTATTTAGAATTTGAAGCAGAGAGGTATATATAAGACAGCAATTTTAGAGGGTCTGGGGGCAGTTCTTTTCTCCCCTTGCAGAGAGAAGTCTGCCCCACTGTCCCTCAGACAGGCACTTGCTATCTGCATCTATAACCATTTGTTTGCTGTGCCAAATAAAAAAAAGTTTCTTTGTAGCTGAGCAACTTGCTGTCTGAACTGTTTATTGGTAATTGGGGAGACTTTGTAGGTGGACCCGGCCTACACTATGCCTCCTTCAGCTTGAGGCAGGCTTTGGGCCCCCTGTGGCATGTAGGCCATTTGCCACCTCCAAACACTGGCCCTGCAATAGGGAGGAAGTCAGACAAATGTTAGAGGCATCTAGGTTGATGAACCACTCAACTTTGCACTTCCATAATCTTGGTGAAGCAAGTGAAAAAGTTCAGCCACAACAAAAGAAAGATGAACATTCTTTACTGCAGGGACAGGTGTCCCACGACGAAAGAGAGCTACTACCATCCTGTAATGAAACCAGATCTGATACCGCCCCTATGGGGGTGAAACATATCCTGCTATTGCACATGTTGTGTTGGTAGTTTAGATTTCTGAGTCATGGGACTCAGATTTTGGGAGTCAGGTAATATGGGATTATCGTTTCTGGGCTTCAACTGAGGCAGTACTTTTAGTCTCTGCTTTTTAACATTCTTTGATAATATTGTGTGTCATGTTATAGATGTTTGTCTTTACAGGGACCATCTTTATATTTGTCTGTACAATGCTGCATATGCCTTGTAGCGTTATATAAATTATTAATAGTAGTAGTAGTAGTAGTAAAATTTGCTTTAATACTTTAATGAATATTTTTTATTTATGATTACATTCTCTAGGTGAAGTTCCATATTTTTTGATTTGCATTATTTGGTAAGGAATGAAGTTTGAGGTATTCTGGGGAAGTCACCAGCTGTGGTGTGGTGTGGTATGGACGTGGCAATATTCAGCTGCTAAATTTATAGAGCCCGACATTTAAAACGATTAACGTGGTTAGCGAGAATTTTAAAGTTTGGAGGGGTCCTGGGGGTATGCAGGAAGGTCTGAGACCCCTTAGCAGAGGTTTTTGGGAAGTATTAAGCCTGTTTAAAGTTGCAATTTATAGCTGTTTTAAAAGTGAAAATAAAGGTGATTATAAAGTGCCAAAAGTGTTTAAAATGTTGTGCTGGTGTTATAAACATGTATATTTGGAATAAAGACTGTTCAATAAGCTGTATTGGAGTTAAGAATGTAAGTTTAAAATATGTTGAAGTACCTGGATGTTGAGGGAGAGGGGAGCAATATATATGGAAATACTGTTACAAAAAGGCACAGCTGAGAGGAGCTGAGTTGTGACAGAGTTTCAGGAAAAGCCCTCCTTCTGAAGATGTGCTTAAAGAAATAGCATGAAAAATTCTCAGATGATGTCTAGCAGAATAGCTATATGGGATTTTTTTTTAAGTATGAGGGATATTAAGGTTTAAATGTCAGGTAGTAAGAGCTATTTGCTGACATCAGCAGGAGAAAGAATGCTGCTAGAGTGTTTTGGAATGGTGGTGCTTTGGTGACTGAGAGGCAGTTGGAGCTTGTGCTTTTTGGTGTGTGTGGTGTCAGCAGGGCCGGCCTGCCTACTAAGCGAACTAGGCAGCCATCGAGGGCGGCCGGCCCGAGTGGGTGGCGGCGGCAGCATCAGCAGCACACATGTGTGGCCGCCGTCGCCCCCAGCTGCCACCAATTCCATTTGGGGGAGAGGCGGGCACTGGCAGTATTTCCAAAAGCAGCTACAAAAGCTGCCGCTTTTGGAAATACTGCTGCTGTTGCTACCCGTTTCCCCCTCCCTAAACAGAATCAGCAGCAGCTGGGGGGTGGTGGCAGCTGGGAGGGATGATGTCAGCGGGGGAGGGGCGGTGTAACCGTGGGGGGCGGCGAGGCTAGGGTTTCTACCTAGTGCAGCAGAAACCCTTGGCCCAGCCCTGGGTGTCAGGGCCCTGAAATTTTGTGGCTTTATGAAAGTTTTGGGTGATTTAATGATAGTAAAAGTATATGGAGAGAATAGTGAATGTGGGAGAGAGGTTGTAAGTGATTTTTCTTTGGTTTTTTAAGTGAGTTGTATGATTTGATTTTTGTATGAGAGAGAGAAATGTGATGGCGGAGAGAGGAATTGGGATGTGAATTAGGAGGAGAGGGATTACCCTTGAATTTAGGGGGGTTTTCTAATTTTTATTTTCCCAAGTTAAGAGAGTTAGAGAAAAAAGGCTTGAGGAAAAAAATAGTTTGTTCTGGTGAACTGTTTAATTTATTTAATAGTAGGGAGAGCAGATCCTAAGGGATCAGGAGGTTTATGGTTATTTTCTTGAATAAGCAGGAATGATATGTAGGGATAGGCTCACCTGCTAAGGAGAATCCTGATAGGTTGGTCAGGGAGAGTGAGAGAGTGAAAGTATATGGTTGAACTGATTGTTTATGGGAGCGAATAAAGCAATATTTTATTCATTGGAGTGTTGATTGAGAATTGGAAGAGAAAGAATGAGTGAGTGAGTGAGGAAAGACATGAGAGTTGTGTGTGTGGTTTGAGCATCAGGAGAGAAAGAGAGGGATTATTTTTAGTTAATTCTTGCAAGCTTGCTCTAGTAATATTTTTTTATTATTATTACTGAACATATTTTTAGAATAGCTAGGTTAGGACATTTTTGCAGGTATAGGGTTAGGACAGGGTCAGTCCCTGCTGCCTTTGTGAAGGTGCGGTATATCAAGTTAAATAAAACATAAACATTAGTGAAGACAACCATCCGGAAGATTCTGAAGGAAAGTGAGGACATCAGACCAGCTGAAGAAGGAACAGAGGAGTTTAGGCCCCGACATTTGTGAAGACATCGATGATAAGTAAAAGACAAACAACCGCATTATTTCACAAGGAACATAAAGAACGAGCAAATAATACCATCCGTTAACCCAGACTCTTAAAATTATGGAGTACCCTTAGGGTAAATGAGGGAGGAGTGGCCTAGTGGTTGGGGCAAGGTACTACAGGCCGGAAGGTCGGTGGTTCAAATCCCACTAGAGGACAGCAACCTTGGGCCGGAAGGACTGGGGTTTCTAGTCCCACAGGTGCTCCTTGTGGTCTTGGGCAAGCCACTTAACCCTCCATTGCCCATGTTCCCTGTAGTGTATGTGTCTCATATCCCCTCATGTTAAATGTATCCCCCAACCGCTTTGACCCAGTGAAAAGCGGGATATAAATGCAGCTAAATAAATAAATAACCTAAGCAACCATATTGTACAAAGTTATCTGTATATAGTTATGGAATGTTTTATGTGCTGTATATAGTTACATTGTTCATTGTAAAACTTGTTATGATGTTCTATGTAAACCACCCCTGATCTCAGGAAAAGGCTGTATATAAAACTTTGCTAAATAAATACATAAATAAAATAAATAAAGACTCTCACATGACAACATAATACATATTTGAGCTCAAATATCTTTTAGAGTCCTCTAAATTGTGGGTTGACTCTGACAGAGAATAAACACATTTACCTGGGATTGCAATAACTTAGAAACATTGTTTCGTAATAATGGTTTATTTATTTTTCAGTGAGTAACTCTAATACCATCTATTACACTTTGGGAAAGTAAATTTCATACTCGCGTGTTATTTAAAATTCATCTGGGCAAATATATTTTATTTGTACCATTTAAGTGTCCCAGAGCTTCTATCCTTTTTAAATATATTTTCCATTTTGACTATTGTTCCCTTACTCCTTGAGGGAGAGTATTCCAGCAGAATTTAGGTTTTTATTCTGCAGCTGCTCTCTGGTAAGACAAATTGAACACCACCGTGTGACATCTTTTAAAAAGGGGAATACCAAAACTGTACTGCCTCCAGAGACGTCAGGGACAATAAGAAGGGAAGGGATGGGGCCGAGCAAGGGTGAGAGATATGATCAGGCTAGGAAGAGAAAGTATAGAGAAACAGGAAGGGGAAAAACAGGGAGTGGGGGAGGGGCGGGGGTTGGGGTTGGGAGAAAGAGAGGAAGGGAGTGAAGGGATGGGAGACAAATGTGTGAGAAAGCACAAAGAGCGGCAGAAATAGAGTAGGAAGCTATTGGGCATGTTGTGCAGGGAGAAAAAGTATTGGGAAAGGATATGGGTGGTGTTTTTATGGGGATGGGGAGTCCCTCTTATTGTGGCATAGACTATATAATTTCAGCAAATGTTGCAAGTGACTCTCAGAAAGAGACCAAGATGTGAGATTGTTAGCTAGTTCTACTTCAAGTAATAAGGACATGTTCCTTGTTCTTTCAGAATTCTGTACCATCAGTTCAGCCCAAAACAGGGAAGTACATTAACTTTGGTGAAGGCCACATTTATTGAATCCTCTACTGTAAATGTCACCACATCCTACTGGAAGAGAGAGACAGCAAAACAAAACATATGAAGAAAATTGAACATCATTCTACAAGAAAATGGAGAAGAACATTAGTGAAGTTAAAATACCACCACATAAAGCTGAAGCAGAAAAGTTCTGAAGAAATTTATACAAAGACTCTGTTGAATACAACCAAGAGCAGAAAAGCTACCTAGCATACAAGAGAACATGGAAAAGACAAACATCAAGATTATGGAGGTGTCTTCACTAATGATAAAAGAGTAAGAAGTCATGTTAAAAAAAGTTCCAAATTAGAAGAGTTATGGCTCATTCCATTCCATTTATTAATTTAATATCCCTCTATATGAAGAACAATTAAGTTCATGCAGTTAACAACTCCCCATCAAGACACAGCAAACAAAGAAAAAATTTACATTCCTGATCATTTTCTTTCATTGAATTTTGCTAGACTAGTCCAAACAAATGGGTTATACTTCTTAGGTGGAGAAAGACTTGAGCATCTACCAAGAGGAACTGCTACTTCTGGGAAGAAATCTGCACTTGTATTTACCTGCTGGGAAGTTCTCTAAATTTGGGGGAAAAGCGAATTCTTTGAGCTAAAGCTAATAGATTCTGTGTATTTTAAAATTTAGTATTTTTGATAAGTCAGTCAGGACGTAGTACCACAAGACAGCTTTCCGTTAGTGTTTCTTTCCCTCCCCTCCCAGCTCTCAACCACCCCAGGCATAATCCCTGATTTATAGCATCCAGTTAAGGGGAAAGTAGTTATCGTAATTCACTTTCAGGTTTAACTGATTGTATTATCTAAAACCAGCATGTTCTTAGGTCTTAGTAATAGATTAATTAAGTCCTGCAGTTCACCTTGGGGTGAAAATTAAGTCTCGGCCCTCACTTGGTTTGCAGCTTGTCGTGCTGTGAGGGCTTGTGTGCATCAGTGATGCTGAGAGCTAAACTATCCGTAGTTTAACTACTGGCAGGGTCTCCCAAGATAGACAGGTCTCAGCTGAGGTGCCAGACCAAGACAAACCACCCATCTGGGTAGCAGCAGAATTGTACTTGTCGTGTTGACAGTGGAGGATCATATTTCTGTGAGAACGGCAATAACACCAAACTTAAACTACGCGGAGGAAAGGCCCGGCAATCTACTTCTGTATCTTGCCATGAAAACCCAATGGATAGTTTCTCAAAACAAAACAAATTGTGCTGGAAGATGAGACTCCCAGGTCGGAAGGCACTCAACTAGCTACTGGGGAAGAGCAGAAGACTTTTCAGAGTAAAGCCAGCATTTATGATGTGGTT
Source organism: Ichthyophis bannanicus (assembly GCA_033557465.1). Lineage (NCBI taxonomy): Eukaryota > Metazoa > Chordata > Amphibia > Gymnophiona > Ichthyophiidae > Ichthyophis > Ichthyophis bannanicus. The sequence goes on from CM066038.1 coordinate 298,666,746, forward strand.
GGATCAAAGCCCTCGGGACGTCTGACTGCTGATGTAGCTGCGCATGAAATGAGAGTCAGAAGCTGTAAAGATGTCTTACTTATTGGAACATGGAACATACGAAGCATGAACCAAGGGAAGTTGGAGGTGGTCAAGAATGAAATGGAATGTGTACAACTTGATCTGTTGGGTGTCACCAAACTGAAATGAACTGGCATCGGGCACTTTGTATCAGATGATCACATGGTCTACTATACTGGAAATGAAAGACAAAGAAGAAATGGTGTTGTATTTATAATAAAGAAGAAACTTGCAAGAACTGTAATGAAATACAATGCAGTCAGTGAATGCTTAATCTTTATTCGTCTACGAGGAATGCCTATCAACACAACTATAATTCAAGTATATGCCCCAACAACAGCTGCAGAAGAGAATGAAATTGAAGAGTTCTATGAACAAGTACAAGCTGAAATTGACAGAATATGCAAACAGGATATCCTGATAATCATGGGTGACTGGAACGCAAAAGTTGGCAACAAAGAAGAAGGCAAAGTAGTTGGAAAATATGGACTTGGTAACAGAAATGAAGCTGGAGAAAGACTGATAGAATTCTGCAAGACCAACGATCTATTCATCTCAAACACCTTCTTCCAGAAACACAAGCGGCGACTGTACACATGGACTTCATCCAATGGATTGTATAAAAATCAAATTGACTGCATCTGTGGAAGTCAACGATGCAAAAGCTCTGTAACATCAACAAAGACAAAACCTGGAGCTGACTGTGGTGCAGATCATCAACTACTAGTATGCAAACTCAAGCTAAAGTTGAAAAAGAGCAAACCACTCATGAATGCAGCAAAATGTGACCTTGAGAATATACCACTAGAATTTAAAGACTGCCTGCAAAATTGATTTGCTGCTTTAGATACAAATGACAGAGCTTCAGAAGAGTCATGGAATGACATCAAGAAGGTTGTGATGCATAGTGCCGCTGAATATTCCTGAGTAATGCCGCTATATGCTCTGATGCTAACCATTTTGGGGGAGTTCCAGTGTGGAGCAGAGGCGGCACCTGTCACTAAGCTGGCAGGGGTAATATTGCTGACCTATCTTTACCTTTGGGAGCTAACCAGGCAGCAGCTCAATATCACCTCTGCCCAGTTAGCTTCTGTGGCGTCTGCGGATGTGTGGCGACCCCTGTACCAGGGCAGCATATGAACCCGGCATCGAATATTCACATTTAATGTTCAGCACTGGTGGCTACCTGCTATAATTGGGCTAGCTGCTGGTGCTGAATATTGGGCCCAAAAAGACTAGAGAAATAAGCAGAGTAGTTACATGTAGTCACATGTATGATTTTCTCCCAGTTGGTGAGGGGTCTTACGTATGCACTAGGTGCAAGGAGCTCTGTGCTCTCAGGGAACGAGTCCGATCTCTGGAGGCTAGACATAAGGAAGACAGAGAGGTACATAGATGATACCTACAGGGATCCCCTACTCCCCCAAAACCAGCTCCATAACAAACAAACCCCTGCCAACATGGCTTCAGGGAATATCATGGAGTCGAAACTCTCCTCACAATTCTCTTCAGCAAGATAATCACTGGCATAGATAACATCCGTCAAGGATTTGCCCTCATCTTTCTGGACATCGCAGCAGCGTTTGATTCAGTGAATCACGATATCCTTTTAATGAGGCTAACAGAGAAGGGCATCACTGGAACAGCGCTTGAATGGTGCAGGTCCTACTTATCCGGAAGATGGCAGCATGTCCGCTCAGGGGGCAGAACTTCAGAACCCTTCCACCTAGATCAGGGAGTCCCTCAAGGTTCTTCACTCTCTGCACTTTTATTCAACGTATACATGCAACCGATATGTAAGATCATACGGTCATTTAATGTCGACTGCATGCTTTATGCAGATGATGTCCTACTTTATACCCCCATCTCAACTGACCATTTGGATCTTTCCCCTCTAATAAACTGTTTCAACGCAGTTTCTGACTGGTTGCTCTCCCAAAACCTCCGTATACAACATAAGAAAACAGAAGTCCTCTTTATCTCAAGGAATCACAATTTCATCCCACCTCAATCTATAAGAACTAATGATGCTGAACTGCAAACCAAACCCTCAATACGCTACTTAGGAGTCACTCTGGATCAACATCTGGATATGAAGTCCCACATTGGAAACACAGTCAGAACAATATATTACAAGATCCGATCCCTGAGACACCTACGCTCCATTCTAGAACCAAAAGATTTCAGGACTATCTACCAGGCACTTATAATACCCCACTTCGATTACGCCAATGTCATTCTTCAAGGTCTCCCTCAATCTACCTTAAACCCTTTACAGCTGGCTATGAATGCTGCAGCAAGGGTACTCCAGGGGGCCACCAGGACTGACCATGTTACTCCTTTGCTGATTAAATTACATTGGCTACCCATTCATGCCAGAATTATCTTCAAAACTCTACTCCTTACGTTCAAAGCTCTCAACAAGCTTTCCGCTCCTTCCTTATCTGACCTTATTAATACTACCACACCAAACAGAGCAAGAAGATCCTCAGCCATCAACTCCTTAAAACTCCCAAAGGCCCTTACAAGCTGCTCTTCTTCCACAGCCAAGAGAGCCTTTATCCTCTGTGCCCCTAGGTGCTGGAATACACTACCTCCTGGCATTCGGGCTATCACTAGTTTATCACAATTCAGGAAAGCTCTCAAATTCCATCTCTTTAATAAACATCTTATTGAGACATCGATACTCATTGACATTAGTGATCCCACCCAGATACCCAGCTTCGTGGTTTCTCAACAACAGACATGTGATGAATCGCTTTGATTATTGAATATTTTCTTAGCACCTGTTCCTATTAACCTGTATTCACTCAGTAGTATTACATCTGTAAATAGACTGTAAATAGTTTCCCTTGTTATCCAAGTTCCTTCCCTTGTTATCTGTAAACTCATGCTTGTTATTGTACTGAGACCTTTGTTCTGTGTAAACCGCGCTGATGCTGAATAGTGCGGTATATAAGAGAATGTAAATAAATAAAATAAATAAACATGGACACACATGCACAAACCCTCTAACCCCAGTTAACTAACTCCCTGCCTGACTCCCTCCCCTCACACCCCTCATTCACGACATAAAAGGAAATAAATTCCAACACCTACACTTGCCCTACACACCACGCACAACCACTGTAAATATCCATGTGTAAATAGTTTGACGATTGTTTTGCTTTAAATTAAATTTTATTGTTCAATGTAAATAGTTGAATCCTACTGTTCAATGTAAATGTATACAGATGTGTACAATACTGTTAAGCTGTTACATGTAAACCGCCCTTGATCTCTGGAAGGGGCGGTATAAAAGAAAATAGTTAAATAAATATATTAAAAATAAATAAATAAAGTCCTGAAGTCCCACCTCCAGTCTGGCAGTATCCCTGTTGCCATAGAGGAGAGAGGTCACGTGAGAGGAGAGCCTCACCCTCGTGTGGCAGGAAGTGATCCTATAGCTAGGACATGTCCTCCATCTGAAGTTTCTCCAGGGCCATGTGCCCATGAGGGAAGGGTTACGACAGCTGCTATAGTTGGTGATTCAATCATAAGGCATATATATAGCTGGGTGGCTGTTGGATGTGAGGATCACCTGGTAACATGCCTGCCTGATGCGAAGGCAGAGGACCTCATGCACCACCTAGATAAGGTCTTAGATATGAAGACAATAAAAAAGATGAAACCAAGGGAACAGGATTGTGACAACCACCATATATAGTGCCTTAGTATTGTAATGCAGCGAGGGCTGATGAGAGCCCGGTTGAGAGAAAAGAAGGTGTTTTTCACAGGGAAAAAGACTTGCAATATTCCCAGGAACCAGCTAGAGGGAGCAAGAGTGTCTTCAGGGAGACTGAAGAGCCACGCCCAGCTGGTCACGAGGAAATGCCAACCAGCTTCCAATCCTCGAAGGCAGGAGGACTTCATAAGGGGAGTGTGGAAGACTGGAAGAGAGGAAGGAGAAGAGGCAGAAGGAGCACCGGCAGCCTCGGAGATAGAAGCACCAGCAGAAGCAGCAGCCCTAGCAGAAGCAAGGGGAGAATCACTGGCAGCACCAAGAGAGAAAGGTGGAAGTGGAAACCTGACTACTCTACTGCTAGAGGATTCCCAGGAGGGAGAGGTAATTTCCCAGGAGCTGAGGAAGGACCTAAGGAGGTGTCAGCTCAAGCCAAACTGAGAGCTGTTTGCCCTCAGAGGCAAAGGCACTGCTGTAACTGCAACCCTAAGCCAAACAAGAATCAGATGGAGAAGCCAAGCCACACTGAGCCAGAAAGCCAGAAGCTGGGCTTGTACAGAGGCAAGCCTTCACCAGGAGAAGGAAGTCAAAGGCTACAGGGTAAGCCTAACCTGCATAGAAAAAGATTTCACCAAGCTGCTGCCTGGGAAAGGCAGGCAGTGGAAGAAAGCCTGTTACTTGAAGATTGCTGCCATACAAGGTATGAGAAATGTATGCCTAATAAGAAAGTTGTGAATGGTAAAAGCTATGATAAAGCTGCTATAAAGCCTCTAAGGAAAGAGGGTACTTTAAAGCCTAACACAGCACGTGGCCGACGCCCTAGGCTAGGCCAAGGACATTGGGAACTGCTACAGAAAATATACAAAGCCCCTGAATGTGTTTTACAAGAAACCAGGGATATAGAATCAAAGCTTTGTGATATCAAGCCAATGCAAGTGAAACTGGCAGGAGATTTATCTGACCATGAGATGGACTGTACACTTTGTATTTCTGAAAGTTTAGAGTCACTGCCAGACTTGTGATTGGGTGAATTGCCAGCAGAGCATTCGGTATTTGTTTGAGCACCTCCATTCCTGTGACGTATAACAGTTTTTGCTTTGAACCCTGAGTTTGTTTTCTACCTGAGTTAAGGACATTTGCTTTAAAGTTGTAGCCCACTATTAAGAACCACTGTGAAAAGGGAAATAAAAGCCTTATTAATTCCCACCACTCAGCTTGATTGTTTCATTGAAGATTGGAGCAAAGGAAACTACAAGGACCAAGAGCCATTTGGACCTTTAGAAGACTCTCCAATCTTAACCTTATATTTTTGTGTCGCACCTGCCCTGGCATCCACTGGCCACCAGGGAAGTGTTGCTGACAGTATATAATAAAATAAAATAATGAATACCTTTCTTCGATATACAAGCATATTTTAGTTATTGAAGACCTCAAGTCGGTGGGTCCTTTATATCCAAGAAAGGTATTCATTATTTTATTTTATTATATACTAAGGCACTATATATGGTGGTTGTCAAAATCCTGTTCCCTTGGTTTCATCTTTTTTATTGTCTTCATATGTAAAAAATGTAAAACATAAATAACACAAATATAATTAATTAAAATCAATATTAACCAATTATATAATATACATATATATGAAGACAATAAAAAAGATGAAACCAAGGGAACAGGATTTTGACAACCACCATATATAGTGCCTTAGTATATAATAAAATAAAATAATGAATACCTTTCTTGGATATAAAGGACCCACCGACTTGAGGTCTTCAATAACTAAAATATGCTTGTATATCCAAGAAAGGTATTCATTATTTTATTTTATTATATACTGTCAGCAACACTTCCCTGGTGGCCAGTGGATGCCAGGGCAGGTGCGACACAAAAATATAAGGTTAAGATTGGAGAGTCTTCTAAAGGTCCAAATGGCTCTTGGTCCTTGTAGTTTCCTTTGCTCCAATCTTCAATGAAACAATATATTTATATATTTTAAAGGTCAATATGATGTTTATGTTTATTTTAAGGTTATGTATGGTTTTATATTATGGTTATTTATTTGTTCTTATCATGATTGCTATTATTTTAATGATGTAGTGCATAATAAATATTTTTTTTATGTTGTAGTACCTTTACCTGATCAACCCCTGACGAAGGTTAGCGAAACACGGCCTGTGTCGGGTTGGTAATAGGTTTTAATATACCAATAAATAAGGTCTGTTTTTCCACCTTTATCACGTTTTGGACTGTGTCCTTGAGTACGGACCAGACAGAGCTTAAAGATTCCAAATTACCCCTGCCTACCGATAGCCAAATTAATATGAATAAAATTCAGTCTCTAAAATGCTTATATGCAAATGCTAGAAGACTAAAAAATAAGATGGGGGAGTCAGAATATATAGCACTATATGAGAGGTTAGATATGATTGGTATCTGAGAGACATGGTGGAAGGAGGACAACCAGTGGGACACTGTGATACCTGGGTACAAACTATATCGTAATGATAGAGCTGATCAAATTGGTGGAGGGGCTGCGCTCTATGTTAGAGAGGGCATTGAGTCAGAAAGGATTAAAGTTTTGCAGGAAACAAAATTTGCCGTAGAATCTCTATGGATTGAAATTCCATGTAAAAAGGGAAGGCGATGGCAGTGGGGGTGTATTATCGACTGTCTGGCCAGAATGAACAAATGGATGATGAAATGCTCAAAGAAATCAGGGAAGCTAACAAACGTTACAGCACAGTAATAATAATGGGTGATTTCAATTACGCCAGTATCGACTGGGTCAGTGTCATGGAAGGACATGCTAGGGAGATGAAGGTTCTAGATGAAATAAATGACTGCTTCTTGGAGCAGCTGATTCATGAACCGACCAGAGGGGAAGCCATTTTGGACCTAGATCTGGTGCAAGAGATAAGGGTGTTGAGGCCACTTGGCAATAGTGATCATAGCATGATCGTGTTTGATTTAATTAATGGAGGAGGGATGATAAGGAAATCCACTTTTGAAAGGCAGACTATGATAAAATGAGGAAAATAGTTAAGAAAAAACTAAAAGGAGCAGTTGCAAAGGTTAAAGGCTTACATCAATCTTGGGTGTTGTTTAAAAATAGAATCTTAGAAGCCCAGACAAACTGTATTCCACGCTTTAAGAAAAGTGGAAGGAAGTCCAAAAAACTGCCAGCATGGTTTAAAGGTGAGGTCAGAGAGGCTGTTGTTGCCAAAAAAACATATTTCAGGAAAATGAAAAAGGAGCCAAACAAGGAAACCTGGAAACAGCACAAGCACTGGCAAGTTAACTGCAAGGCATTGATAAGGCAGGCAAAGAGAGAATTTCAGAAGAAACTTGCTGTGGAAGCAAAAATGTGTAATAAAGACTTTTTCAAGTACAGTACATTCGTAGCAAAAAAACTGTGAGAGAGTCAGCTGGACTATTAGATGATAGAGGGGTAAAACTAGCATTAAGAAGGAACAAGACTATAGCGGAGAGACTGAATAAATTCTTTGCTTTGGTCTTTACTGAGGAATATGTAGGGATGTTACCCATGACTAAGTGGTATTTAAAGGTGATACTGCAGAAGAATCGAAAGAAATATTGATATACCGGGAAGATGTATTACAACTAGTTTCACCAAGTTGAATCCCAGTTGAATTTTCCTGTTTCATGTAAACCTGTTGCTTGCTGTGAGTATTCTTGTTCATTGTAAACCACGCTGATGAAAAAGAGCGCGGTATAGAAGAGCTATAAATAAATAAAATAAATAAATAAATATTTGATAAACTGAAGAGTAGCAAATCACCTGGATCGGATGGTATACATCCAAGGGTGTTGAAAGAACTGAAATATGAGATTGCAGACCTACTATTAGTAATCTGTGAATTTTCATTAAAATTAGCCGTAATACCTGAAGACTGGAGGATGGCCAATTTAACGCCAGTTTTTAAAAAGGGTTCCAAGGGTGATCTGGGAAACTACAGACCGGTGAGCCTGATGTCAGTACCGGGAAAAATGGTAGAAACCATCATAAAGAACAAAATTACTGAATATGTAGATCATCATGGCTTAATGGGCGACAGCCAACATTGCTTTAGACAAGGAAGATCTTGTCTTACTAACCTGTTATGTTTTTTTGAAGGTGTGAATAAACAGGTAGACAAAAGTGAGTCGGTTGATATAGTGTATCTGGACTTTCAGAAAGCTTTAGAAAGCTCATCAGAGACTTTTGGCAAAACTAAAAAAATCATGGGATAGGAGGCAGTGTACTATTGTGAATCAGGAACTGGTTAAAAGAGAGAAAGCAGAGGGTAGGGCTAAATGGCCAATTTTACCAATGGAGAAAGGTGAATAGTGGAGTACCCCAGGGATCTGTGCTGGGTCGGCTGCTTTTTGACATATTCATATATGACCTGGAAAAGGGAATTACGAGTGAGATTATCAAATTTGCAGATGACACAAAACTATTTAAAGTTGTTAAAACCCATGAGGATTGTGGAAAATTGCAAGAGGATCTTGATAAATTGGAAGACTGGGCATCCAAATGGAAGATGAAATTTAATGTGGACAAGTGCAAAGTTATGCACCTAGGAAAGAAAAACCCAAACTATGGTTATACGATGTAAGGTTCCACATTAGGAACCACCACCCAGGAAAAAGATTTAGGCGTCATCGTGGATAACATGTTAAAACCCTCCACCCAGTGTGCAATGGCAGCCAAGAGAGCAAATAGAATGCTAGGTACCATAAGGAAAGGAATGGAAAATAGAACAAAGGATATTATAATGCCTCTGTATTGTTCCATGGTGTGACTGTACCTTGAATATTGTGTGCAATTCTGGTCGCCGTATCTTAAAAAGGATATAGCATTATTAGAAAAGGTACAGAGAAGAGCCACCAAACTGGTAAAGGGGATGTAAGGATACCCTATGAAGAGAAGCTAAAAAGGTTAGGGCTCTTCAACCTGGAAAAGAGACAGCTGATAGAGGTCTATAAATTAATGAATGGAGTGGAACAGGTAAACGTAGATCGATTGTTTACATCATCAGAATATAGAAAGACTAGGAGACATGCAATGAAGCTACAGGGTAACCTATTTAAGACTAATAAGAGAAAATATTTTTTCACTCAACATGTAATCAAACTCTGGAATTTGTTACTGGAGGATGTAGTAAAAGCTGTTAGTGTAGCTGGGTTTAAAAAATGTTTGGACAAATTCCTGGAAGAAAGGTCCATAAACCATTATTTAAAAGGGACCCAGGATATCACTGCTTGACCCAATACAAGCATTGTGTCTTTTGGGGAAACTGCTAGGTACTTATGACCTAGATTGGCCACTGTTGGAAACAGGATACTGGGCTTGATGGACCTTGGTCTGACCCAGTATGGCATATCTTATGTTCTTATGTTCTTACTGTAAAGCAGAAGTGGAAAGGAACAGGCAGATGCCTCTGATTTGAAGGAGGGTAAAGAAGGAGTGCTTTACCACAAGACCAATGTGGTCATGGAAAGTAAATGTGCTGTCAAGGAAGACCCCTAGGTAGGTGAAAGAAGGTGTCAAATAAATTGGTGTGCCGTTACAGTAAATAATGGTATAAGAGATGGGACAGCAGAGGTTTTAGATGTATTGAGCTTCAAGTGATTCCTTTTCAACCAAAGAATAAACTGAGAAAGACAGTTGTTTAATACAGAGAGATCAGGAGTTGTTGGGTGAGCATGAGAGAGTATTAGAATATCATCTGCACAATAATATAAAGAGATACTGGACTGTTGGATAAGAGTAGCTAGCGCGGCCAAAAAGATGTTAAAAAGAAGAGGATCAAGGACCAAGCCCTGGGATACACCATGGTGAGAGGGAAATTCGCAGAAGTGGAGGATCAAAATCTAACAGAGTAAGAACACTCTGAGATGAAGGAGTGAAGGCACTGAAGGACAGTACCATGAGGACCAATGCTTTGGAGCCTAGAGAGTAGAATGGAGTGATCGACCAGGTGGAAAGTGGAGGAAAGATCAAGGGAGATGGCTAAGGAGATGTTGCCTTTATCAATGGCTACATGAGTTTCACTGAGAAGAGAGAGTAGAATGGTTGCTGTGTTGGATCTGGGGTGAAATCCTGATTGACATGAAAAGTGTTGACCTTCCCCAGATGTTCCAATAGTTGAGTGAAAACCAGTTTTTCTAAGATGAAAAAGGAAGGTTGGAAGCTGGACGGTAGAGTGCTGGGGAGGCAATATCTAGTAAGGAGTTCTTCAGAATGGGTCGTATCAGTGCAGTTTTCCACAAGAGGGGGAAGATGCCTGTGGCCAGGCTTGCTGAAAATAGAGAGAACTCTAGGTAGCAGGTGCAGTGAGATGACGGCAAGCCAAGAGGAGGGGATGAGGTCAGATGCAAAGGCGATTTTATCAGAGGCAGTAATGGATCTTGTAAGAGTCTTGAGGGAAATGGGATTGAAAGTGTTCCAGACATGAGAAAGGGAATCACATGAGACAACTGTAGAATGGAAAAGAGACAGCTGAGGGGCGATATGATAGAGGTCTACAAATTAACAAATGGAGTAGAATGGGTAAACTTAGATAGGTTGTTTACTCCATCAAAAAGTAGAAAGACTAGGGGACATGCAATAAAGCTACAATATAACCCATTTAAGAGTAATAAGAGAAAATATTTTTCCTCTCAACACGTAATCAAGCTCTAGAATTCGTTACCAGAGGATGTAGTAAAAGCTGTTAGTATACTGGATTTAAAAAAACAAACTTTATTAAAGAGTACCCAGGAAATCCACTGCTTACCCCGAGACAAGCATTGTGGAACCTATGTACCTTTTTGGGAACCTGCTGGGTACTTGTGACCTGGATTGGCCACTGTTGGAAACAGGATACTGGACTTTATGGACCTTGGTCTGACCCAGTATGGCATTTCTTATGTTCTTAATTAGGGACTGTGTGAATGTTTTTAGTAGGTGAATCTTGGGTGAATTCACCCTGAAGATCAGAGATCTTATGGAAGTATTAGACTAATTGCTCTTCCATGGGAGAGTGATCTCAAAGATTTGTTGAGGAAGAGGGATGTAGTAGATATGACACCACTGAGTAAAGTGTTTTTGAAGTGTTGATAGAATTAGTGATGATCTTAGAAAAATAGTTTTTTGGCAGTGATTGCAGTTCTGTAAGAGGCGTGCAGGTCTTTAAAAGCTTTTAGTTAATCAGGTGTACATGTTTGGCCCTGTGCAGCTGTCGATGAGTAAGGAGAAGGCCATGATGATACCACAGATGATGGTGATTTTTTGCGTCGGCTGCTGAGGACGAAGGGTGGCAATGAGTCAGTGATATAGGAAAGTGTGGGAGGGAGGTTATAGAAACTAAATTTAGGCTTTTAGATAGAAAGTTGATATCCAGAACTCTCAGGGTAGTATTCTCAGAGATGCATCTCATTCTACGCGCAGCACCCAAGAGGCATGCACATCTCCAGAGTCTCAATGCATGGATGAGAGGATAATGCAAGGAAGAGGTTTTTGGATTTTTAGGAACTGGGCAACATTCTAGGGAACAAGGGGGGAGGGGGAGGGGCTTTTCCAAACAGAAGAGCCCCACCTTAACCAGGGTGGAACCAGGCTGCAAGCATTAACCTTTAAAAAGGAAATAAGCAGCTTTTAAACTAGATAATGGAAGAAAGCTGACATTTGCCCAAGAGTGTATGGTTTCAGAATGATGTATCTTTGAAGGTGACTTGCAAAAGGAGAAATTAGGCCTTACCTGCTAATTGTCTTTCCTGGAGTCTTCTCCGGGCCAGTCCAGGGAACGCTAGGGTTGTCAATCCTGTCCAGCAGCTGAGGACTGACATACTAGAGGTTTTGCTGACAGTTTAAGCTCCTCCTCCTGAAGCCAGCACTCCAGTCTTGTACTAACAAAGCAGCTAACCTAGACAGATACAACGATAACGAAGCACAAACAAGAAACAAACACCAACACTAGAACTGAGAACTTCTATATTCCCCACTACACGTGCCCCACAATGTGAGCTGTAGACTAAATACTCCAGAAGAGCACAGCGTGACGGTGCCCAGAGTGAACGTGAACATTAGAAATTGATGCTCTCTTTACCCTCAGAACTCTTTTCGCACTTGTTATTGGAGGATCCTCTTTTATCTTTTTTTTTTTTTTTTAATTGTTGCGGACTGGAGCCAGAGAAGTCTTGGCAAAGCTCTTGCCAACAGCCAGACCAAGGCCGACGAGCGCAACTCCTCCGACAATGTCCAGAAAACAACTTCGGGTGGGACCCTGGACTGGCCCGGAGAAGACTCCAGGAAAGACAATTAGCAGGTAAGGCCTAATTTCTCCTTCCTAATCGCTTCTCTGGGCCAGTCCAGGGAACGCTAGGGCAGTACCAAAGCAGTACCTAAATATGGGAGGGACCCGCGAGTCCGGCCACCAGCGCCGCCGCTCCAACCTTCGCATCTCCCCGAGCCATGACATCCAGCCGATAATGTCTAGCGAAAGTATGCAAAGAAGACCACGTAGCAGCTCTACAAATATCCACTGGAGGTACCAACGCGTATTCCACCCAAGACACCGCTTGAGATCGCGTAGAATGGGCATGGAGCCCTTCCGGAGGTACTTTACCCCCTGCCGTGTAAGCTGCCACAATCGCTTGTTTTACCCATCGGGCAATAGAGGCTTTTGTAGCTGCCTGACCCTTACGGCGACCCGCAAACAGCACAAACAATCGATCAGACCGGCGAAAATATTTAGTGACTTTAAGATACTTCCGAAGGACCCGACCGAGATTCAATTTCCGAAGAGCACGGTCCATAGGAGAGCCCGAAGGATCAGAGAAAACGGGCAAAGCCACTGACTGATTCACATGGAAGGAAGACACCACCTTAGGCAAGAAGGACGGCACCGGACGCAAGAGCACCTTTTCCGGGAAAAATTACAGATAAGGCTCTCGACAAGAAAGGGCCTGCAAGTCCGAAATTCGCCTAGCCGAACACAAAGCAACAAGGAAGGCCGTCTTCCAGGAAAACTCCTTCACATTCACCCCTGAAGCGGGCTCAAAGGGGGCCTGCGTTAGGGCCTCCAGCACCAAGTTTAAATCCCAAGAAGGAACGACGTTCCGCACAGGAGGTCTGAGGAGCTTAGCCACCCGAAAGAAGCGCTGTACATCTGCATGCGTTGAGAGACGACGCCTATTCACCGGCCCCCGAAAACAACTCAAGGCCGCCACATGCACCTTCAGAGTGCCAACCGACAAATTCTTATCCAAACCCTCTTGAAGAAACAACAGAAGATGCGGCACGGTGGTAGACATGGGTGCGAAGCCCTGAAGCGCACACCATCGTTCAAAGATGCGCCAGACACGGACGTACGCTAGGTAAGTTGAAGACCTCTTTGAACGCAACAGGGTGGATACCACAGCCTCCGAATACCCCTTACGCCTCAAACAAGCCCTCTCAAGAGCCAGGCCGTAAGCAAGAAGCGATCCACCTGGGGCATCAACACGGGGCCCTGAATTAATAGGTTGCTCCGAGCCGGCAGCCGCCAAGGAGAGTCTATCACCAGACGCACCAAGTCCGCATACCATGGGCGCCGAGGCCAATCCGGCGCTATGAGAATCACCGTCCCCCTGTGCCCTGCTATGCGGTGAATGACCCGACTTAGCATCGGCCACGACGGAAAGACATACAACAGGGAGTCGGGAGGCCAAGGTTGAACCAACGCATCGAGTCCCTCTGACATGCGTTCTCTGCGGCGGCTGAAAAAATGAGACGCTTTGGCATTGCTGAAGGTAGCCATCAGATCCATTGACGGCTGCCCCCAGCGCAACGTGATGTCGTGAAACACCGCCGCATTCAGCTCCCATTCCCCGGGATCGAGGACATGGCGACTGAGATAATCGGCCTGAACATTGTCTTTGCCGGCCACGTGCGCTGCTGATAATGCCACTAGATGAGCCTCCGCCCAAGCAAACAACCCTTGACTCTCCTCCAGCAACGGCCGACTCTTGGTGCCGCCCTGGCGATTGATGTAGGAAACCGTCACCACATTGTCGGAAAACACCCGGACTGCCGCCTCTTCTAGCAGATGCCCGAAATGAAGAAGCGCCAACCGAACGGCCCGGAGCTTTAAGAGATTGATCGAGAAGGAGCTCTCTTCCGGCGACCAGCATCCCTGCGTCACTTGAGCCTGACAGTGAGCCCCCCAGCCCGAGAGACTGGCGTCTGTCGTCAGAAGAATCCACTGAGGATCCTGCAGGGGAACTCCCACCGACAGATGACTGGGATCCAGCCACCAACGCAGACCGCTGCGCACCGAGTCTGGGCAGATCAACTTTTGCGAGAGAGGATGGAGCTGTGGCGACCATCTGGAAAGCAAGGCTTGTTGAAGAGGGCGCATATGCACCCTGGCCAACGGAAACACGTCTAGGGCCGCTGCCATGGACCCCAAGAGCTGTAAGTAGGTCCACGCCGAAGGAGCCGAAGTGTGCAAGAACAGGTGCACCTGCCTCACAAGCTTCTGAACTCTGTTCTCGGGCAGAAATACCGAACCGGTCTCCGTGTCGAAGAAGGCCCCGAGGTACAAGAGCTGTTGCACTGGCTGTAACTGACTTTTCGCCTGGTTGATAACCCAACCGAGTTGTTCCAAGAGTTGAACCACCCGAGCCGTTGCGACTACCGCCTCCGCCCGGGAATCGGCTCTGATCAACCAGTCGTCCAGATAAGGGTGAACCCGAACTCCTTCTTTCCGCAGGGCCGCTGCTACCACAACCATTACCTTCGTGAAGGTGCGAGGAGCCGTCGCGAGACTGAACGGCAACGCCCGAAACTGGAAGTGCCCCATAGGCAGCGCAAACCTCAAAAACTGTTGATGATCCTCTCTGATGGGAATATGTAGATAAGCCTCCGTGAGGTCTATAACTGCGAGGAACTCTCCCGGACGCACCGCCCGAATAACTGATCGCAACGTCTCCATCCGAAAATGCGGTACTCGCAGAGCGCAATTGACCCGCTTGAGATCGAGGATGGGATGAAAAGAACCCTCTTTTTTGGGAACCACAAAATAAATCGAGTATCGACCTAAGCCGCACTGGTCTGGAGGCACCGGTATGACCGCCTGCAGCTGTAGTAAACGGGCGAGCGTGTCGGCCATGGCCTGCCTCTTCGGGCCAGAAGCACAAGGAGACACCATGAAGGTGGGCGCCAACGGACACGCAAAATCTAGGGCATACCCCTCTCGAATTATCTGGAGCACCCAGGCGTCCAAAGTTATTGCAGTCCAGGCCGGAAGAAATTCCTGCAAGCGTCCTCCCACAGGAATCACGGCCTGGACCGGCTGACCTTCATTGCGACTTCTTAACGGCGGCTTGCTGAGAATTGAAGTAGCTCCTAGCGAATCCTCTAGCACCTTGAAAGGACTGCCCGCGAGAACCGAAGCGGGTCCGGGGATAAGGTAGAAAACGAGCCCCTCGAAATCTATGAGAATCCCTACCTGGGCCCCACAGCGCCGAACCCCCTCGAGGAGGCCTGGGGCGATCCTCAGGTAAGCGACCACCCTTGGAATCGCCAAGATCCTTAACAATCTTTTCCAATGCCTCTCCAAAAAGTAACTTCCCCTTATAAGGAAGTTTACTGAGACGCGATTTAGAGGATACGTCCGCCGCCCAATTTCTTAACCAGAGAAAACGCCTAGCCGCCACCAAGGAAGCCATAGACTTCACCGATATGCGAACCAAATCATAAAAAGCATCCGCCAGGTAAGCCGCTGCCGACTCAAGCTTCGCGCCCTCCGCGGAAGACGTCTCCGCAGGCTCAGCCGCGACCTCTCCCTGGAGCCAGCGAATCAAAGCCCGAGAAACATATGCCCCACAAATGGAAGCCTGCAGCGCAAGCGCACTGGAATCAAATGCCTGCTTCAAAAGCACTTCCAACTTACGATCCTGTAGATCCTTAAGCGCTGCCGCGCCCTCCACAGGAATCGTCTTTTTAGTCACTGCGGAAACTAAGGCATCTACCTTAGGCATTTTTAGCAACTCTTTCTCCTCCTGAGGCATCGGGTATAGGCGACCCAAGGCGCGACTGCCCCTCAACGTAGCCTCGGGACATTCCCATTCAGACTCAATCATCTGCTTAATAACCCGGTGAACCGGAAAACAGCGTTGCTCTGCTTTGAAACCTTGCAGTAAGGGATCTTCGAGCGGCTCTTGAGACATGGAGGGCAATTGAATATTCAGCGCCGTCAAAGACTGCAAAATAAGCACCCCGAGCTCCTCCTTGCAGAACACGCGAAACACATTGGGATCTTCTCCAGGAGCAATCTCCCCCTCTTCCAGCTCCCCTAGCCAAGGATCCAAACCTGTGTCCGAGAAAAGGTCACCTTCCTCTCCTAAATGAGTCTCCCCAGCCAGGGGAGTGCCAAGATCCTCTGCAGCAAGCTTACCTAACACTCCTTGGGAAGACCCCTCCCCCGGGTCGTTCTGAGGCCTATCTGGCTGCCCCTTTAAATCCTGCCAGGAACCCGGAGCCATTGTAGCCTGTGCAGATTTCATCAAAAATGCCTTATGCATTGCTAAAATAAACTCGGGGGAAAAAAGAGCAGAGAAGCGTTCCTGAGCTTCAGGAGGCTTCAGTTGCGTTTGAACCGCCCGTGGCGGTTCTTTTGCGGACTTAGACTTCCTCTTGCCATGTTTTGAGGCCCCACAGCAGACACTGAGGGATCACCCAAAATGGCGGCCGTTCCCGCCGTTTCCGACGGCAGAGAAGGCCGCTCAGCCTCAGCCGATTTAATTTCCATGCGGTCCAGAGTCCTAAGGCCTACACGAGACACCGTCCCGATCTCCCCCAAAGCCCACGGCGCCAAAAGAACGTACCCACGTCCCCCCCCGGAGGACCTCTGATACGCGCAAGCGCCCGGAGTTACCTGAGCAGCCTCGCTGCGCCCGTAGGCTACGGAGAGCTGAAGGCAAGAGCGCCGGTCTTTCTCCCACTCCCCCGCTGCTAGCGGGCAAAGAGAAAAGGCGGCAGTTTGGACTGGAGGGTGATCCCGAGGCTCTCAGGATCAGAGCTCCCAAAAATTCAAATGCTTTTGTATGCCCCCAGAGAAGGCAGGCTCTGCCCCCTCGTGCTGCCTACACCCGGTCCCCAAAGATCGCCGCTGCGGAATTAGAAGACCGTAAGCAATGACTGGTGCAGCTAAGGGGAATATAGGAGCCTCAGCCCTGCTAGAGCCTGCTCACTGTCCGCTTTCTATAAAAAAATTAACAAATCTTTCACTTAAACCAGGAGCCTGTCAGCACGTCGTCCTGTTCAGCTGCTGAGGACTGAAAGACTGGAGTGCTGGCTTCAGGAGGAGGAGCTTAAGCTGTCAGCAAAACTTCTAGTATGTCAGTCCTCAGCTGCTGGACAGGATTGACAACCCTAGCGTTCCCTGGACTGGTCCGGAGAAGCGATTAGGAATAGGAAAATTAGGGCATTCCAATAAAGAGGTTCCAATAAAGGTAAAAGTAACCCAGGGGCGTTTAAGTAAAAATCAAACAGAGTTGAAAGATTCCAAATTACTCCCGTCATCCAATAGCCAAACTGTTAATATGAACAAAAATCAAACTTTGAAATGTCTGTATGCAAATTCTAGAAGCCTAAAAAATAAGATGGGAGAGTGAGAATACAAAGGAACAAAAGATTAGATATAATTGCCATTGCAGAGACTTGGTGGAAGGAGGATAAGCAATAGGACACTGTAATACCAGGCTACAAACTATATTGCAATGATAGGGTAGATCACATAGGTGGAGGAGTGGCACTATATGTTAAAGAGGGCATCAAGTCCGACAGGATAAAGGTTTGCAGGAAACAAAATACACTGTAGAATCTGTATGGATATAAATTCCATGTAAAGAGAGGAAGGAAATGGCAGTGGGGGTGTGCTACCGTCCGCCGAGCCATAATGATCAGACAGATGATGAAATGCTAACAGAAATTAGGGAAGCCAGCAAAGTTTACAACACAGTAATAATGGGAGATTTCAATTACTCTTGAATTAACTGGGTCAATGTTACATTAGGTCATGCTAGGGAGATAAAGTTTCTAGATGAAATAAATGACTACTGGAGCAGCTGGTTCAGGAACCAACACGAGGGGACATAGTCCTTAGTGGAACGCGGGATCTAGTGTGAGAGGTAATGGTGTTAGGGCCGCTTGGCAATAGTGATCATAACATGATCATGTTTGATTTAATAAATGGAGGGAGGATAACAAGGAAATACATTGCACTAGCATTTAACTTTTAAAAAGGAGACTATGATAAAATTAGGAAAATGGTTAAGAAAAAACTAAAAGGAGCAACTGCAAAGGTGAACAATTTATATCAGGCCTGGGTGTTATTTAAAAATACTATCTTGGAAGCCCAGACCAGATGTATTCCATACTTTAAGAAAGGTGAAAGGAAGGCCAAACGACAGCCAGCATGGCTTAAATGTGAAGTCAGAATGGTTGTTATAGCTAAGAAAAAATCCTTCAGAAAATGGAAAAGAGCCTAATGATGAAAATAGGAAAAACATAAGTACTGAGAACTTAAAAGCAAAGCAGTGATAAGGCAGGCAAAGAGAGAATTTGAAAAGAAGCTTGTCATGGAAGCAAAATCACATAATAAAAAATTTTTCAAGTTCATTCGTAGCAAAACATCTGTGAGAGAGCCAGTTGGACCATTAAATGACATAGGAGTAAAAGGGGCACTAAGAGAGAACAAGGCCATAGCAGAGAGACTGAATGAATTCTTTGCTTCAGTCTTTACTAAAAAAGATCTTGGAAACTTACCCATGGCAGAAATGATAATTAAAGATGATATATCAGAGGAAGTTAAACAACTCTTGATAAATCAGGAAGATGTAATACAGTTATTTGATAAATTAAAGAGCAGCAAATCACCTGAACTGGATAGCATACATCCCAGGGTGCTGAAAGCGCTGAAATATGAGACTGCAGACCTATTTTTAGTAATGTTTGAGCTATCATTAAAATCTGTAGGATGGAGAGTGACCAACATAATGTAAGGGTTCCAGGGGTGATCCAGGAAACTACAGACCAGTGACCTTGAAGTTTGTACCAGACAAAATCGTAAAAACCATTAATAAAGAACAAAGGGCCCAATACTGCATGAGGTGCTGAAGAAGCTAATAACCAGCTAAAAAAATCCAGCTTAGTAAAGGGGCACGAATCGTGAGTCAGACTGCGCACATGTGGGTAAGCATTGAATATGGGCACTTAGCAGTCCAGGGCAGCCAGCAGGTAAATTGTTTTATCCAGTAGCCAATAGGTGGGGGATTTTCATCAAAACCATGCAACAGGGCTCACATGAATATCAGCTCATAACCTGTGCAGAGCACAGATGGAAAGAAAAACCACGTAGAAAAAATGGCTGAGTAAGATGATATGCTAGAAAGTTTCATGAGTAGAGCTGGAAAGCAGGTAAGAATGCAAAATTCTAAGGTACATGGATATGCACCCGCTAAGTTGGCATCCCATTAACCCGGGTATTACTGCTATATACAGTCAGTGTTATTATTGTTTATACGGGTTTGGAGGCACATACCATTGCACGGTCTCTTATACTCAGTTATCTACTTTCACATTCTGCCAGTGGGGGGATGGATAGAACAGCAGGCCATAGACGACACAGTGTCACGGGCCTAGCTGTGGGACTGCACATGCAAACAATTAGGATGGGTCATGGCACATGCTGGTGTCAGCACCATGTGTCTGGATCATGTTCTGCCAGGTTCTGCACCTCAAAAAGTAGATCCCTGCCATCCCAGGTTGCCTGTAGCAGATGCACCTGCAGACATCACATGGGAGGATGTTAGAGCTCCCCCTGGTAGGGGATGTTTAGCAAAAGCATGTGCCACAGTAAAATCACCACAGCATGAGAACTGTTATAGCCTTTGGGGCAGGTTTAGGGTGTTGCTTGTTGTGGGGGTGTCACTGTAGTTGTAGCTCTTACCCTGTGGCCTGTTGCAACTACCTAGCCTCTTGGACGTATAATAGCCGCTGCCTATCAACATATGTAGAACACTGAATCACACAGATATGGATTCCCCAGCATGTCCAAAATGAGGCTCCCATGTTCCTCAAATATATCACCACACCTTGTGCAGCTGTGAGTTGTGTGCAGCACCAGATCGCTAGCTCTCTGCAATAATAACACACCTGCAACCGAAAACCCTTACAAATCACATACCATGGCTAATTGCTCTATCACAAGAGGGAGGTACAGAAGGGGTGGGGACGACATGGGTATTACAAGGAGTCTAGAGGGAAGGGAAGGAGGGTCAAGGCAGCAGAGTGAGGGGGGAGGTGTCATCTAGCATGGATGAGATGAGATGAGACAGAGAGGAGTGTGTGGTTGGAAATGCTGAGGAAGAGAAAGCGTATAGAAAGTGGAGGCATGTAACAGGGTGGACGGGCCTGGGGGTGTTTATTAGGGGCAGTGAGGGAGCATATGCCAAAGGAATATGGGCCCATGGGGTTCAAAGGGGAAACACAGGTATCTGAGGAAGCAGATGCAGGGACAAGGTGACAGCCAAACTGTACTGGTACCCAGAAGACTGGCAAAGGCTACGGACAATATGGGGATGCCAGTGTGAGCTACCAAGTAGTGTCCTTAACTCCCTACATTTACTGCCATAAACCAATGGGATCCCCACAGAGCTGCAACATAAGGGCTGCCAGAGGCTAACATCTGGAGCTGAAAGCGTTCTGTGTTACCTGTACATGGCCCCATCTGTGAGAACAACCATAATACCACATCAACACAGGAGTGTGTGGGAACCCTGGCACAGGGTACCAAAAGTTGTAATAACTGACAAATATGATGAATTGCCCCCTGAAAATGCAGGTACATGCCTCTGCTGCTAGGGTGCCCAGTTTGACTGTAAACAGCTATGTATGTTAATGCACTATTGGATAAATGTGGGTGCAAAAGGGGTCTAATTTGATCCTTTATCTCTTTCCCACAGTGAATTTGGTATGTGGGAGGAGGGAGGAGGTTGCTACAGATGCAGGTAAGTGAGGCAGAGGGCAGTCTCCATGTGCTACCAGGAACAACAGGGAAGGAACAAAAAAAGCACTCCACCTGCAGAAAAACAGCACACAAAAAAGAAAGCAGGCATCGAGGAACCCTTGGAAGGAACAAAGTTTATTGAGGGGGTCAGCCCTACACGTGTTTCGGCCACACCGGCCTTCTTCAGGGGACTGTGACCACTTATTAACAGATGAGCTGAAATGAACATATACTCAATGGTACTTGAGAGTGCAGAATAAAACACTCCTAGGTATGTGCTTGATTTTCCAAGGGTTCCTCGTTGCCTGCTTTCTTTTTTGTCCACCAGGAACAACAGCCATGACTGAATGGAAGGCCTACACTTGTACATGACATTGAATATGTAGCATACACTGCACTATAGGTGTGCTGTAAGCCTCATGGCTCCACCACTTGTGTCATCAGCCACATTGTGGTGATAGAGAGCAACTCAGTAAGCTTTGCATGTACATGGTGCTGAAATCAGTCTGCAGAGAGGTCCACACTGTGTGTGCTGTCTGTCTCAATGCATGCAGGTGGGTCTCTCTATTGGGGAAATTCACCTGGACTAGAGAGGGGAGATCCAGGACCTGGGGGTCCTCCTGGATGCAGATCTAAGTCTGCATCAGGAGGTGACCCAGGTTGTCCAGACAACCTATGGACATCTTCAAGTTGTGCAACAGCTTCGGCCGTTTTAGATCGCGACACCTTACGCATGGTGGTACAGGCTTTAGTGTTATCCCGGCTTGACTATTATATGTTGGGCTGCCGAGTTATCTGATGAGAAAGTTGCAGATGGCCCAGAACACAGTGGCCAGACTGTTATGGGGTTTAGGGAAGTATGATTCGGTCATAGGAGTTCTGTGCCAGTTGCACTGGCTACCGGTTAGGCAAAGTGTATTTTCAAAGTACTAACGCTTGTCCTCAAGTTGTTACGGGGCTCAGGGCCCAGTTATCTACAGGAGTTGTTACGATGGTATCAGCCCAGGCAGACTCTCCAGTCTACAGGGGCGCAGTTGTTGACCATCCCAGGGCCTACCAAAGTTCTCCTGCAGCGATAGCAAGCACGGGTTTTTTCTGTGGCAGCACCAACTCTTTGGAATGCCTTGCCATGTGCCTTGCAAATGGAGATGGATTTGTTAACATTCCAGAGGTAGCTGAAGACCTTGCTCTTTCCAACTGGCTGATGGGGTAGGTTTTTGGGTAGCGGGTAGCATGGCAGGAGGATATTGGTCCAGCGGGGCAGTAGTTGACAGCAGTTGTCTCTTTATGTATTGTATTGTATTTTATTTTAATTTTTAATTACATTTTTATTTTGGGGTGATTTGGAGGTCCTGCTGGGAAGGGCCAGTAGGGGATTACTGTGTTGTGTTTTATCTGTTTTACGCTGCTTTGGATGTCGTGTGCATAAGGCGGTTAACAAATGTTTTAAAATAAATTAAAAAAATAAATAAAATAACAAAATGCCTCCCACATGGCTCACAAACAGTTGTGTCAGATGCACCACAGACATCGTGGCAATTGTGAATGCAGGGACTATGGCAATGAAGACTGGGTAGAGCAGGGGTAGACTGGCTGAAACTATGTAAACACTATGCTGTAGGCCCATCGCAATGGTTCAACATACGAGGCATACCTGCAAGCTCTACCACCACCCACTGGAGCCCACATCTGTAAGGTACACCAAATGGAATGAGCATACAAGAGCACACATCCCAAATAGTGCACTATCATGCACTGACCATACCTGCCCACCCATCCAACCAGGTGAGATCAGTCAGCATGATAGGGGAACCGCCACTCACACAGCTGTATGTCTGGGGGATAAGAACATAAGATAAGCCATACTGGGTCAGACCAAGGTCCATCAAGCCCAGTATCCTGTTTCCAATAGTGGTCAATCTGGGTCACAAGTACCTAGTAGATTCCCCAAATGACAAAGGTTCCACCATACTTGTATTGGGGCAAGCAGTGTATTTCCCAGGTCCCCTTTAATACAAGCATGGTGGAATCTGTGTCTTTTGGGGAAACTGCTAGGTACTTGTGACCTAGATTATATGTGCAGGGCACGGGGGAGCAGATGGGCAGTCAAGTTGGGGAAATAGATAGTATGCATGCTCAGTAGGCAGTGTGTGTGTGTGTGTGTGTGCGCGCGCCGCTCTGTCTGCTCTCTCCCATCTTCTGTAGGTATGATGTTATACCCATGTAATGGGCCGCTATCCATCTCCTTACAGCTAGAGAAGTAGAAGGACCACAGGATGTGCGCCAGCGGAGGGGACATCCAAAAGAGGGCACACAAGGCAGGACCCCACCACAAGCAGCACCTGGCAGGCCGATCCCATGTGCAACTGCCCTCAGCAGCTCCTCTGAGAGCGCACAGGAAGAGTAGGCTCTGGAGAAACAGCCAGTAGGGCAAGGGTCCAAGGCCCTCCAGGAAGAGGATGAGGGGATGGAGAGCAGGGAGGAGGGGGAGGACAGCATGATGAAGGAGGAGGAGGCAGAGGCAGGGATGGAGGAGGAGGAGGAAGGAGTGATGAACCCACTGTCCCCTGTTGGTGAGGGGATGGGGAGGTGGACACGCACGTCTGTGTGGCCGCACGTCAGGTCAGGCCTGTGGAGGAGCAGGGGGTGTCTGCAAAGCCTCCCAACCCCCAGCTCAGCATGCCCACCCCACCATGCTGTCAGCCTCAGAGGACAACACAGTTGCAGTGGGAGGCACTGCAGACATCCAAGCCCCCCACCCAGACCATGTGCCACTTCCCATACTGCCTGTCCCAGGGCTCAATGTGATGTTGCCTGTACCAGATCCAAACCCCTCCCCAGCTCCACAGCCAGAAAATACTGCTGTACTGGCCAGCCTAGTGGTGGAGTTGCACCTCCTCAGAGAGGTGGTATTCCAATCTGCAGGAGAGATATCAAGAGGGCTACAGGCCATTGTGGAGGCCCCGATGAGCCGCAGGGAGGATTTCCCAGGCTCCACATATTTATTTTTATTTTATACCAACTTTTTTATACCACTATATCTACATATTATTTTAAAGTGAACTTTAAAGTATAGTTTTACAGAGAATTAGAGAAGCACAAAAACAGGTGATGGAATTGGATTATTATACTTCCAGGGGTAGCGAGTTCCATATGGTGGGTGCAAATAGTGAGAAGGCCCTTTCTGATATTGACTGGTTACATTTGATTTATCTGCCTCGTCAATGAAGTCCTGTTAGGTCAATGTTTATGCGTCTGGGCATGTTTTATTGGGCTGTCAATTATTTAATAAATGTGTTCCATGTTTGTAATTCACTGTATCATCATTGTCGCCAACAGCATAGGTGGGTGGCTGCCACATAGATGTCAGTGATTGTGGGTTGCACTTAGCAGGCCATGGCATGTGTGGGGTAATGTGTAGTTATTGGGGCCTGGGTCTGCACACAAATAGTATGATGCGTGCACAGGCCAAGGTAGTGAACATGCTATGACTCACATGGTAGAAATGCTGGCAAAATAAGAGTGTTGCCGCCATGTGAGGGCATGAGTGCATAGGAACATAGGAAAGGCCATACTGGGTCTAAAGAGGGCCCATCAGGCCCAGGATCCTGTCTCCAAGAGTAGCCAGGCCAGGTCAAAGGTACCTGGCAGCATCCGAGAAAGGCACACATGTCCCCAATGTTACTCCCAGCCAAGCCCTTAAATACTCATTTAGGGACCCCTCCTCAAGGATATCATTCACACCTGTTTGACACCTAGTTTCAGTACCAACTTTTAGTACATCCTCTGTCTGCGGATAGCAGAGTTTAAATATGCAATGAGTGAGATCAATATTTTATCTTTCTGGTCCTCAGTGGCCTATATTGCTGCCTCATTGCATTTCCACTTGTCTACCTACATCCTGAAGGCATAAACAACTGATCTACAGTTACCCATTCTACTACAGTCAGAACATCAGGATCCTCTTTTATGTCTCAACTCAGCTGTCTCACTTCACAGTTCAGAAGCCCTAACCTTAGAAGATATTCCTATCTGCTGCGACATGGTATGTGCAGCACAGCCACCCATAGGTGACATAGGTGGCAAGACTGACCATACTGATGATGAGAACCTATGGTGAGACAGAGGTGGTGATGCCCCTCACACTGGGAACAGGCCACCATGTCACCTTTGCTGAGCATGGGCCACATTTGGCCCTACAAAGGCTGTGCATGTTGGACCATGGGGATGACATGAATCACTTGCTATGCCATGGAGAGATCGCCAGGGTGTCATGGGTGTGAGGGTATGGGCACTATGTCTGGATGCCATTATGTGCTCACCACCATGTGAATATGCTATGGGAGTGTAGATACCATAGTTTCCATATAACTGCATATCATCTGTACCCAGTGCCTAAACAGCAGCATGACAGAAGGTGTGCTTTCAGAGGGTGGCAGTATCTGGAGGGCAACAAGGGCAGGCCAATCACAGCAACAGTGATGACTTCTAAAGGTCTCAGGGGGCATGGAAGTGTGGTCCACCCCTCTTTTACACGGGGTAACAACCCCATACCCATATCACAGTGTACCCAGCCTACAGGCCAACTGGCAATGCTTTCTATTGCTTGACTTAAGCAACTGGTGTTACACACCATTTCATCATTCAGTCAAAGCAGTTTCCAATGAACCGTGAAGCATGACATTTAAACCACTGCAATTACACCATATCACTTACATAGATACAGTTGTGGTCCACCCCTCTTTTACACGGGGTAACAACCCCATACCCATATCACAGTGTACCCAGCCTACAGGCCAACTGGCAATGCTTTCTATTGCTTGACTTAAGCAACCTGTGTTACACACCATTTCATCATTCAGTCAAAGCAGTTTCCAATGAACCGTGAAGCATGACATTTAAACCACTGCAATTACACCATATCACTTACATAGATACAGTTGCTCCAAAGTGTTTGAGCCCTACCTGATCCTCATGCTTCACACCCACTCTGGCTGTCAAACTCTTTTAAATAGCTTTGAATGGGCTGCATTTGCTGCTCTCCAGAGATTACTGCCCTAGCCGACTGCCTACTTTGCCTTGCTGTTAGGCCAGACCTGAGCACTGTATACTGTAACCCTGCGGTGGCTGTGGTTGTGGGCCTGTAGTGCGCCATAGGCCACTGCATCAGTCAGGTTATCTGTTTAAGCCACTAACTGTGTAACAGGCATGATATCCCTTTTCCCTGGTTAAAAGCTACAGTCATTAACAGCGCTGCCGAGACAGGTTACTGCCTCATATTTTACCTATTCACATGTCATAGTTAATCCGTGTAGACCTCTGAATATCCCCGCTTATCCTCCTCCATGGCTATGGTAGCTTCTGGCGGCATGTCATGGTACGGATATTCAAACTTCCTGCGGGGAAATATTATGCGGGTTTCTCATATAGTTTTGGATGGGGGCGTGTCCTGCTTGTGCAGCAAAAACACGTGTGTTTGCTAAGCCTTATTACTACTACTCCTACTACTACTAATCATTTATAATGCGGGTAGCTTACCGCCTCCATTGCCCTTGACCAACGAGGATGTTTAATCCAGCGCCTAAGGCATTGTAGCACACACAAAAAGCCAACTTCAATCCCTCAAAGATCTCCATGGCTCTGGGGCTCATCATCCAGCAGCATGCCACCCTCTTTGCATTGAAGGATGCAAGCACTGAACAATGGGGATGGCAGGACATAGTCAGTAGGGTCAGTGCCATGCACCACCACAACAGAGATGTTGAGGACCTAAAAAAAAAGTGGCTGGTGGTTTGGCTGACTGTGAAGAAGAGGGCAGCAAACAACAAGCTGCCACCTGAGCAGCAGCTGCAGCTGAGCTCCCTGGAGAAATGGTCCTCCAATTCATGGATGACGTTGTCATCACAGGGGTTGCAGGCTATGATAATGCCACTCCTGCCACATAGGAGGGTGAGTAGCTCTTGCTCCCTGGCTGATGTGTGACAGGCTAGAATGTGCTAACATGTTGCACAGGTTGCTGATTTGTCAGCCCCACTGCTGTTAACTGTGTGAAATCTTTCTCCCATCAATGCCTTCCCTCTCCCTCACTCCAGGTCCCAGCATGCTGTCCTGTGGGCCCTCCCATGCCTTTTCCCCTCCCTCATTGTGCTGCTACAGCCGCCCCTGCCCCTTCCCCTCCCTCACCCCTATGTCCATTCACAATGACACATATATGTGGGCTACTATGCCAGTGTGGGTTATGGGGGTACCTCTTTATTTAATAATCTTTTATATAACATTTTTATACCACTTTATTATTTTTGTCACAGCTGTTTACATTGTATCTCAAACTTGGTCATATACATTAAACAGGGACATTGTAACATGCTTATATTGTGGCATGCATCATCCCATATAGGGACACAGCTGCTGTCCCTTGTCCATTGATACCATGTCCACCAGTAGAGTTTGTGACTCAATTCTGCGCAACCAGAGGCACATCAGGGCATTCATTCATGGGCACTGTGACTCATACCTGCAAAGTAGGAGTTATGATAGAGGGTTACACTCCCACAGCAGATATCATGGCATGGTTCTATATGCACAGATATAAAGGACAGCAGGCCTATCTACAGTGTGTGCTCACCGTGACCTGTGTGCCTGTCATGTACACAGAGGCGAGCATAGAGTGTATGTCTCTCTTTTCACATGTGTCCTGCTCATAGGATTGTACCTGTTTGGTGACTAGCTGCCACTGTGGGCCTTTCCTGGAGGAATGTGGGGCAGGTAGAGGCTCTGTTTGCTGATGTGCACATCTGCCTTTTGTATGTTTCTGTAGGCCGCATTCCAAAACCTACAGATACCTACAATGTGTGCAGACATGACTGAGAGACTGGTAATGTGTATTTGACCTCTCCACTGTTTGATGCACACTGAGACTGTACCTCAGACACCTATGTAGTATAGGGACACAGTTTAAGTGACTGCGAGTCTCGGTGGGTCCACCTACCCCTCTACTATCAGGGCTAGTGGACTCAGTGCAGGCCCTCTCCATAGCAAGTTACCAATGCTGAGCCCTGGCCTGTGTCACTCTTGCTCTCCTACAGACCAGCCAGTGGCTGGACCTTCCCAGCCCGTTGCTGCTCAGGGAGGCAGAGCTCCTGCTCCTGCAGCTGAAGAACACCCAGGAAGGGTAGGATGCAGGACTGGACAGCAGGGCACCATGTCTGCCGGGGAAGAAGAGCAGGCCCCAGCTGAGCCACTAGCTGCAGAACTTGCATTCCCCATTCTGGAAGACCCTGCCAACAGTGGTCCAGATGATGTGAATCAGGAACTGCTACGGGAGGGGGCACATATGCTGACCTGCATTGAGGGCATCCGGTCTGAGCACCACACCATCCTGCAGGAGATGCAGACCGCAAACCAGATGATGCTCGATGGTGCAGCAGGCAGGAGCACAACTGAGGAGGATGCGGTAGATGGCAGCCTACATGGCGACAATTACTGCTCATGTCGCCAGTTGTTGGCATCCCAGCAGGCCCAGTGCTGCTGTTGGGCAAGGGGGCACTCTGGAAGCACCACTGGATGGCACTGAACCATGTGAGAAGGGCTACCTCACAGGGAAGAGGAAGGATAAGGCAAGTACCACGTCAGACACTGCTCCATTGAGACGCCCGCGTCGCAAAGCGTCCTGGGCCGGAGCATGAGCTGGGGGTGGGGGTGGGAAGAGGGCACCATAACTTCTGTTACTCACCGATATTAAATATATGTATTCACTTGTACTAGAATTTTTCCCTGATTAGTCTGTTCCTAGTGGCGAGTGCCAAAGCCATTGGATGTTGGCTCCCCCTCTGCACCCCTTCCTCATCGACAGCCTCTGCAGCATTTGTCTCATCTGCCACTTTGCCCTCTGGATTGGGGATGCCATTCTGAATGGCTATATTGTGCAGGATGCAGTGGGCTGTGAAGATCCTGCACAAATGCTCTGGGCTGTACAGAAGCTCACTCCCATTGCTGTCTAGGCATGTGAAGTGGCTCTTTAGTATTCCAAATGCCCATTCTACCACAGCCCTGGTCCTCTGGTGAGCCTGATTGTACTGCTCCTCCTGGGGGGGTCTGTGGGTGGTGCAGAGCTAGCCAGGTTCAGAGTGGGTATCCATGGTCACCTGTGGGAGCAGAGAGACAGGCACACATCATTACAGCAAATGTGCAAGGTGTGTCGGGGCTAGTGAGGTGGGTTGGTGGATATATTGGTTGAGCCCTTCACAGGACATTGACATGTGGTGGGGCATTCTGGTGACAGTTCCAAGAGAGTAATGTGCACCATATAGGTGCTTGCCCGATGCTCGGGCTCTTGGCATGTCTCCAGGATGCCCTGATCATGCACATTCTTGGATTATGCAGCTCTGGTCCATTTCTATGCATACCAGTCCCCTACAAATAGAAATTACACTTACCTGGTAATTGTCGTTCCTTGAGTGACGACAGTTTAGTCCTCCACCTCTGGGTTGTGCACCTCCTCCTGCAGCTTGGAGACTGGGCATGTCAAAGTCGTGACATCACTGGTTATAGCCTACTGGTATCTCCCATCAGCCCCCAGTGTACTATTGACAAAGCAAACTCAAAGGAACAACAAATAAGTAACTATACCATAACTTTAAATAACTCTCCATTCCTCAACCTGAGGAACCTTTTTAAGCTTATCAGTCTTATATTTTCTTTTTATTTTTTTTTAACTTTACATTCACGTCCCCCCCTATGCAAACACGTTTCCTATACCATCCCCTTGTTTAAATAAGAGAGAAGGAAGAAACAACAGAGAGGGATACTCACTGCGATCTAGAATCTGAAAGGATCTGTCTACTCCTTGAGATTGATGCTCCACTCCGCCTGAAAATAAACTCTGAAGAAATCACACCCCTGGGCGGGAATGAGGACTAAACTGTCGTCACTCAAGGAACGACAATTACCAAGTAAGTGTAATTTCTATTTCCTTATCGTTCCTCCAGTTTAGTCCTCCACCTCTGGGATGTAACAGAGCAGTAATCATTGGGAGGGACCTATCCAGCCAACTCACCACACCGTCGAACCGGAACAGGCATCCTTTACTGACAGAACATTTAGGCAGTAGTGGTTACTGAGGGAATGAAGAGACGACCTGGAAGCTGCTCTAACAATCCCCCCTGGTGGAAAGACACAGTGATCCACCCATGAAGCTGCTTGCGCACTGGTAGCAAGAGTCAGAAAACCCCCCGGAATCGTACAACCTCGCCACCAGAATGCTGAGGCAACCACCGCCTTAACCCAGTGCGAAATGGCCGCCTTCGCTGCTGCTTCCCCTTCGCGGGGACCTCCAACCAACACACAAAAAGAAAGAAACGAACGCCGCACCCTGCATTTTATGTTTCCTATCGGCGTAAGCTACGAATAAAAACCTCCCCTTCCAGAAAAACCGAGAACTGGAAGAGAAACCAATAGGCTCAGGAGAAAAATCAGATACCACCTTTTGGAAGGACGATGGGACTGGTCGCAAACACCACCCTCTATCCAGAAAGGTTGAAAACGGCTCATTACATGACAACGCCTGAAACGCCGAAACTCGTCGCGCCGAACAAAGAGCTATCAAAGCCACTGTCTATAACAGCAAATCCTTTACCAACGCCTGGAGTAAAGAATCAAAAGGCTCTTTAGTTAACGCCTCTAAGGCCCAATCGGGATCCCACAGCGGCACCCGAACTCTCCTTGAGGAGCGCAGTCAGGTCCCAACTTAAGGAAACACCATACATCGATCCGAACACCTAGCGCTATTCCCTCCACAGAACCTCTACAGCCAGAAACAGTCACCAGCTGGACCATCTAAGGAACTGGCCACTAGTTCCTTCAGACACTGTCCTGCAGAGAACTCAGACCAAGGATACAGACACCTTTGTCGCCCGGACTTGCCGCCGTGAACAGCAACCTTCAAAAAGGCGCTAAGCACGGACCTATGCACCAGACGCAGCCTGCCTCCTTGCTCTCAATAAGGTGGTGAAGACTGCTGCAGAATAACCCTTCTTCTTCAGCCCCGCCCATTCAAAGGCCAAACCGTAGGCGGGCACTGATCCACCTGAGACATTCGTCGTGGACTTAGCCGCAGCAGAACGTCCGCTACCGGCAACTTCTAGGAAATGCCCATCGAGTAGGCGAATGAGATCAGCCTAGTACGGCCATCTCGTCCAACCGGGCGCTACCAAAAGTACCTTTCCCCGAAAGCCTCGATACGCTAACTACTTGCCCTATGAGAGCCCACGGGGAAAGGACAAGACTTTTAAATGGGAGCTTACTGAGCCTCAACTTGGACGAACCATCAGCCGCCCCATTCCTCCACCAGAGCGACCGCTGGGTGAACCCCAAGGAAGCCAAAAATATTAGCTAGTGCTCGAATTAAACCATAATGCACATTTGCCACATAAAGTAAATCAGGCTCTAGTCGATCCAACTCCCTGATCCTTTCCTGTTCCAGGTGAGTAGACTGCCATAAACACTGCGACCACCTGAAGCATGCTATTGCCCCTCCAGGCTCCACAAATGGGAGCTTGTAAGGACAGAGCATTGCCCCCAACGATCGCTTCAGTGAACCATCTACTTTCATATCTTGCGCTAAAGAAGATTGCTAGGGCTCTCTTCCATACAGTGAGTCCACACCTCCTGGTAGTGCAAGGTGTGCACCCACTCACATAGTTCCCAGGCCTGCCCTTGCTTAGCCTCAAAATGTCAATCAAGAACAGGCGAATTCAGGACAGCTGAATACTTTTTTTTTCCACAAAGACATCTCTTAACCAAAAATTCCTCCAGCATATGTTAAGAGAAGCTCTTTCCGTGCCAACAATATGAAGTAGAAAGAACTCCCAATCACAGGCATACTAATCCACGGCCTTCCTGCTAGAGTAACGACCCATTCCATCTGACTGCACAAAGATGGACTTTATATTTTAAGTTCAACTAGCACCTGGTGTTAGGAAATACAGCTTTCTCATTCTGCAGTGGTAATTGAGTCAGCAATGAAGAAGCCGAGAAACTGCAGACAAGTTCCCATTATACCACCTGGAAAAGACTCCACTTTTAGACCACTGAAGCAAAAAAGCATGTGAGAGTGCATCATGTCCTGCCAGTAGCTGATCGAATTTAAATGATTCAGTGTATGCAGGGCATTTTCCACAGAACGCAAGGTCCCTCATCCAGGCTGCCTCCACATTCACAGTCTAAACCGGCAGCCATCTTGGCTGATGCCGATCAGCGTGGAAGCCATCTTGTAAGCCCAGCATATGATGTATGCCTACTAGAATCTGAGCTGCTGCTATTGCTGCTAGAGAACTAGCCTGGCTGCGTGCTTCTGGCCCCCATTAAGGCATTCGCTGAACACTAGCAGATACTCTCCGTACTGGAGAACCTCTGATAAATGGAATGGGAGCATAGATAGCTTCAAAGGCCAAAGTTCTATTTTGCAACCTCTCTCCGCTGAGCTGCCTTTTCCATATGTAAAATTAAACCACATATAGCCAAAATTAAGACATTACAAATCTACTATAAAATCTTATAATTTGGGCAAAGCCAAACTAAACGAGAATATTTTCCATTAAGAAACCACACAACTATAAAACCCCTCTCATGACATAATGCTTATGGCAGAGCATTCCACATCTGTGGACTGGCCATGGCGCTCACCCAAGCACCTGTTACAACTGTCCAAGAGAGTTATCACCATAATTCCTTTTGACTTGAATATGTTTACAGCGGATCATAGCGCTATATCACAGCAGCTAAGCCAAAATATTACCCTGCCATATAAACCGACTTTAACGCTTTATAGGACCTTCTATGGATAGTGGAAGGAGATTCTTGTATATCAACATAGCTATAGGACTCCAAAAACCAAGTTTCCGCCAACTCCAATGAAATCAAAGCAGCTCAGCTAAAATTACCCAAACTGCTCCTATAGCTTTGCAAGAAGCTACCAGCCCCCGCTGCACCCAGCTTTCCTTTCTCCCTTATCCTGAGGGATTCAGTGTTGCAGGATGCGTTGCGCACCCCCTGCCAGCCTGCTGCGTCTGCCAGGGAGCTGAAGAGCGAAATAGAGAGTAGAACCCCTGGAAGCAAACAGTGTGCCGACCTTGGGGTTCAGGACGCAAAAGGCCACCGAATAAATCAACAGTGTTAGTTAAAAATGAACAAGGCTATCTCTCACTAAAGAGAGTTTCTTTTTCTTTTTGAAATCCCACCGAAGTCCGTGGGACCCAAGCCTTCGAACACAGCCCCTGAACGCTGTGCATTAAACATAACCAGAGAAATGAAATGAAATCCTGCTCTAGAAATAGATGAGAATTTCCTGGGAAGGGCATGCTAAGTGGAGCTATGAAACACACAGGCACCCCCCAGCCCCCCGGCCTTCCTGCAGTCAGAGAAATAGCAGTGGGATACACCGGCAACCTTGCAAATGGAGGTCTTAGAGGTTGCTGCCTGTGTGAACCTGATGAATAATACGATTTTGTATTTTACCACCCCCCCAGGGATGGGGGCACTGAATACTATATGTGATTCATGAGCAGCGCTGCCATCCGGTGGCCTTTAGGGCACCAGAGCCCAACAAACGATACAGAAGTTAAGAGCTTTAACCCTTTGAAGGCCTACTTTAAATTTTTAATCCACATTCTGCAGCCGGGTTAATTTTTGCATATTTCAGGAAAATTGTACCCGTCTTATTCAATATGTTCTAATAGTGATTTTCCTTCTGCTATGGTCATGTATTATATACCATTTGAGAGGAACATTACAGTTGCTTGTTTAGTCACTAACCCCTGAGAGCCCATGAGGTGGCTCTGTGGTTATTTCTTCCCTGACTTGCAGAGAATGATCAATCTGATATGGCTGTATACACACTGTCACAGAAAGGCACTATTGAGTGTACCAGCTGCCCTCTGGTGGCCATAGACCGTAGCACAGGCACTTCTTGGTTGACAGTTAACTGTTATATACTTTTATATATCCTAAGGTTTCCTAAACCTGTCCCTGTGAAACCACAGGCATTTGGGCAACTTTCACTATAGAATACATAAAGGCACACTTCCAGCCTGTCCCTTCTTCCAACTACAAGTTTGGGCTCTGCTCTTGAACCTAAAAGCTGGCAATTTGCCTAATATCCCGGGACTTAACAGATGCTCCTCAGAGACATGATTAGGAGGGAAAGAACATGTGGTATCAGAGATCAATGCCCAAACTGCTGTCCTATAAAACTAAGAATAAACTTAAAAATAAAGAGGACTGACAACAGCCCCCTTAAGGCTGAGGAACTCCCCGAGCCTCAAAAAACCCTACAAACAAAAGAAACACTAGGCCCAAAAATCTAGCTATTTTGCCTGTTGTCTTCCTCACACAGGCAGCTCCCTGCAACTCTCGTCATGAGGTCCAAATACCTAGAGAGAAAATGGCCGCCCCTTCGCCAATGAATTTTGGTGCCAAGAACAACAGCTGCTGCAAAAAGGAGGCCTCAGCAGACCGACCGAGCCCAAAGGCCAGCCGAAAGCCACGCAGCCTGCTCCTACCGCCTTGAATTCCACCGATCCTCAAGCCGCAGTGATGCGCCTGGCAGCCGCAGCGAGGACCGCTCAGCCGGTTCCACAGAGTAAAATTAAAATCCCACAGCAACGGAGAGGCTCCGTCTCACACAGCTTCAGTGTGGCTGTATGGGTCCAGGAGCTCTCTCCCGCACTGTCCAGGGAGAGAGATCCACACCGGCGAATGCCTGCAGCAAGTGCCAATAACTGACAAGGAGGGAAGGCGAGAGCTGCTACTAATTTAAAAAGCCAGGCTCAAATTTAAAATTACTGTAAATATAAGGAAATTTGTTCCTAATAATTAAAGGGAACTAATCCCTGATTGCCAATTAACCAAAGGTAACTGAATTAAAAGTAAAAATCAAAAGTAAAATCAGAATAGAATTTGTCACACTAAATGCTCCTTATCTGTTCCCCCCAAGTGAGCCCAGAAGCTAGGCTCACTACGTCCTCCTGCTGCTTGGAGACTGGACACACTGGGGGCTGATGGGAGATACCAGCAGGCTATATCCAGTGATGTCACGACTTTGACATGCCCAGTCTCCAAGCTGCAGGAGGAGGTGCACAACCCAGAGGTGGAGGACTAAACTGGAGAAACGATAAGGAACTGTTGGGTGGTGTTCCCCCTGTGACTGCATCTCCTCTGGGCATCCTCTCATCCTAGCCCTTCAGATCTCCCATCGGACCATGCACCTGTGTTGGGGCAGCTCTGATTTAGTTTGCACACTCACATGGATCCCATTCTGAGGTGCCTCAACACAGGGTAGCATGCATTACTCACTTTCCATCATATTACCTCACACCTGTGTCCACTCACCGAGCAACCAGACATCTCTGAGGGGTCCACTAGCGCTGCTTGTCCCAGGCCTGACTGTGACAGGATGAAGGCATCATGTCAGGAGCCTGGGAACCTGGCACAAAAATCTCTGATGATAATGTTTGCATTCACCACCACTTGCATGTTCATCACGGTGAAATTGTGGCTGTTTCTGTATGCCCTCTGGTCTTGTTATGGTGCCCTCAGTGTGACATGGGTGCAGTCTATAATACCAATAACTGATGGAAAACCAACTGGTTCATAGAATGCTTGCACCGTCTTCTGTCTTTCCTGAGGCAGCCTGGGGAAAGTGATGTGGTTTCCCATCCTTCACAGCAGAGCGCTGGTGATGGCATCAGCAAGTGGCATGTCGCTGACTGGGTAATGCCTGTAGTTGCACCAACGACATGATGGATCCTCCCGCCGGCCAGGAACCCCAGTGGAGTAGTAACTTTTAGTGCCACTGGAAGTGGCTGGCTCCAAGTTCCAGCATAGAATGGCACACAGCTCTGAGATAGTGGCATTGTCCAGGTGATACCATTGGTACACCTTCTCCTCATGAGCTGAAGGTTTGTGACCCTCGGTCTGTAGACCTGTGGTGTATGGTACATGCGCTCTGGTGCTGGGTCACTGGCCACTGCAGTTGCTGCACATTATGCCGCCTTCTCCTCTGTGCCCTGGCATGTCAGTGGCATCTCTACCTCTGTAGCATTCTCAGCAGTCCCCAAATTGCACAGCCGTTCCTTCTACGTGGTTATTTCACCTGTATGGGTTTGCCAATGGCGTTCGCTGAGTCCGAGGCACCAAAAATCCTGGCCTAGGCTTATGCAGTTTATGTCATTTTAGGCCCCTGCACTACACGGTTGAATATCGGCGCTACACAGGTACGTCAAGACTACGCCTCAGTTACATCCTCGCAGATTTCCGGTTAGTGGTGGCCACAGTATCTGGATTTTTGCCAATATCTGTGTATCTGAACGCGGTATATCCAGTTATGGCCCACATATGCGGGTAAGTATTCTTTAACATTGCCTTAGTAATGCCTAAGGCTTCGAATAGACCTCTATCATATCTCCCCTCAGCTGTCTTTTGCTGAGGACGCAGAATTATTCAAAGTTGTTAAACACAAGAGAATTGTGAAAAATTGCAAGAGGAACCTATAAATTGGAAGACTGAACATCCAAATGGCAGATGAAATTTAATGTGGACAACTGCAGTTATGCCCTTAGGGAAAAACTCAAACTATAGATAGGTTGCACATTACGAACCACCACCCCTAGGCATCATCATAGATAATATGTTGAAACCCTCTGCCTAATCTGCAGTGGTGGCCATGAAAGCAAATAGAATGCTAGGAATCATAAGAAAAGAAAAGATTAAAACAAAGGATATTATAATGCTTCTGTATCGTTCTATGGTGCGACCACACTTTGAATACTGTGTTCAATTCTGTTTGCTATCTCTTAAAAAGGATATAGCAGAATTAGAAAAGGTACAGAGAAGATGTTAAAGGGGATGGAATGATACCTCAATGAGCACTTAAAAGGTTAGGGCTCTTCAATTTGGCAAAAAGACAGCTGAGGGGAGATATGATAGAGGTCTATAAAATATTGTATGGAGTGGAACGTGTAAATGTAGATCGGTTGTTTATTGCTCCAAAAAGAAGAAAGACGAGGGGACATGCAAAGAAGCTACAATATAACCCATTTAAGACTAATAGGAGAACATACTTTTTCTCTCAACGTATAATTAAGCTATGAAACTCACTGCCAGAGGATGTGGTAAAAGCAGTTGCATAGCTGGGGTTTAAAAAAAATCTATTTATCAAAATGTGCAAGTTTATAACAAGAAAAACTCTTTTACAGGAAAAATGGACTGAAGATAAAGGAATAAATTCATAACATAGGCAATCCTAAGGCACGAAAAACATACAAAATCAAAACACATTCAGGCCATTCTATTTAGTCCACAATTTAAGAGGGAAGAGCAAATTAGATTTGGTGCATTAATAAAGAAGAAAAACAAACATTAAAAAAAAACAGGCCAAACAGAAATCCTCAAGCACTCATAATTGTTCTGATACCTCTCTAGGACATGGAGAAGATGTAGATAGAACATATTTCTTTAAATCCAAGAAAGAACAGAGCTGATCAGGCTCAAAGAACACGTGTAGCCGGATTCCATATAGGACATCCAGCTCTAGTGAAAAATGCATGCCCTGAACAGGCACATTTTCGATCTAATTCCAAATCCGCAAGTTTAGATGTAAATGCGGTTCCGGAATAAGGGCAAAGACATTTTTGCAGCTGCAAGACAAGAACGTGTACACTAGACGGCCAGAGCGTGTACATGCAAAACAACGAAACTGTCTTCATCGCAGGCCAATTCTGCCTGTGTACCTCCAAACCCATTTCCAGGGTGCTTGCTGCCCACGTCTATACCCGCAAACGTGTCCACCCCATGAAGTGAGGTCCATGTGCAACAGGAAACAGCATGGAGTAGTCCCCCCTCCTACCACTGAGAAAATCATATCGCTGATATTAGAGCATGGCTACCAGGCAGTCAAACTATTTGGAGGAGGAGACCAGGCTCTTATGCAGGCTTGTCCTGATGGAAGAGGAGGTGCTGCTGCCCACTGGGCATCAGAGGTCAGCCCAGGCTGCAGCATGCAGGGGTTGGGAAAGAATCCGAAGCACCCTGGCACAATAAGTACATAAATAGCAATAAACATATTGGTAAAGGTGAGTAAGTCTCTAAACCAGGTGGCATGCCATGCACGCAGCGCTTTCCACTTCTCTCCAGTACAGAACTAACAGCTGTTGTACCTATGGGCAAGGGTGCTCAGTCATACATGTTTGGGGGCTGAGTAGTGGGAATCTGTTGTGGCTCAGTTGTTACAGTGCATGCCCTACAACCTGTGGATTAGAGGTTTGAGGCCATCTCAGGGCCTGTATCTGCTGTGATGTCAAATATGCAGGTTGGATAGGGCTCTGTGGGCTGGGAGCAATGTTCCCACTAAGCTGTGCTGGGTCTGCCACCAAGCAGACTGGGCATCAAACAGACCAGTATATGTGGTCTGCTCTTTATCTTTATCTTTGTAGATGCAAGAATCATCTACAAAGCGAAAATAACTGACCACATATCTCCTATTCTCTACTCCCTGCACTGGCTACCTGTGTCTTGTAGAATTATCTATAAAACCTTAGTTACCACGTTCAAGATTTTTAATAAAATAGCACCGTGCTTCCTGTCTACGCTCATCAATATCTCACATGAAAACAGATTAAGAAGAAGAGCAAACTTACACATGCTACTAGTCCTGGATACCATTCGAAAAGCAAGTCGAAAGACAAGCAATTCTGCTTTTTCATTCTTGGCACCAACGTTGTGGAACAACCTCCCAATCGAGCTCAGAGAAATCAAAGACCTTCAATTATTTAGAAAGGAACTAAAAACTCACCTATTCACCCTGCACTATCACAACTTTCAACATGATAATGTTCAGATTCCACAGATTAACACTGAACAACAACCATACATTGACCCTACCTAGACATACTCTTACATTGCACAGCCATAAATCCATCTCGAGCATTTAACTGAATACAGCCATTCATTCTCAAATGTAAATAGCCACATTTTAATTTTCAATGTAAATAGTTCTATTTTACGGCACTCTTATTGCCCCAGTTCTAATTGTTCTGATGTTTAACGGGTTAAATGTTAAAAAATGTTCTACAACTGTTTATGTAAAATAATAATAGTTCCCTATTATTAAGTATTATTGTTCTATGTAAACCGCCACTGATCTCTGGAAGAGGCGGTATAGAAAAATGTATAAATAAATAAATAAATATTTAGTGCTTGGTATACCACCCAATCGTATGCGTCAGGGCGGTGTACAGTAAAATCAATTAGAAAAAGAAAAGGACATTATTTGGATAGGAAAGAGAGGGATAGGAAGAGACAGAAAAGGACAGTTAGACAGGGAAGGGGAGATAGAAGAAACAGCCTGATAGAGAGGAGAGCTGATGGAGCGAGATAACCTTAGGGATCAGGGAGGTCGAATGCCTGCTGAATGAGGTGAGTTTTGAGCGAGCTTTTGAAGCAGTGATAGGACAGTTCAGTATGGAGAGTAAGGGGAAGGGAGTTCCAGAGGGCAGGGGCCAGGAAGAAGAAAGCGGAGTGACGTGTAGATTCCAAATGAGCTGAGGAGGGGGAAGGAAGAAAGAGACGGTATCCGTGTGCTGATCGTAGGAGACGGGGAGAAGGCTGCAGATGGATAGAGTCAGACAGGTATTGGGGGGAGCCGGAGCCGGTATTGGGGAGAACACACAGGGTCTAACACACGCCACAGCACCCTCGCAATGTTCTCTTTAATCTGCGCCGGGTCCTCCGCCGGCATTCCTGCCGGTGGGGGGAGGGGCAGAGCGATCGATCGCTCTGCACCTCCCCCCACTGACAGGAATGTTGGCGGCGGACCCAGCGCAGTTTAGCGGAAACATTGGTTGGGAGATAGCATATTGTGATCTGCACTACCTTTTTACAGAGAGCAGCATTGCACAATGGGGCAGCAGCCCCCATCTAAGAATATGACCCTGTTCTGATGGGGGTCAACTATGCAATGTTTATAGCTGATAAACTAAAATCCCTCTGTGGGTGATGGTCAGATCATACCTTGTGGCTAACATAATTGCTTTGTGTATTCACAGGTGCTAATGCTGCTGAGCAGGAGCTGGGTGCGACCCCTTGTGATCCTCCATTGCACTCTGATGTAGGGCTCTCAGCCACTGCCCAGGAGGTGGAACATGAGGCCACCTCTGACCACGGCAGGCAGCTGCTGGCAGCCAGTGACACAGCAGAAGAAGAAATAGAGCTCCTGGCACCATCACCAGGGCCCAAGGAACAGCAGGGGGGGAATGCCTAGGAGGCGCGCCACAGTACCAGGACTTCAGGAAGCCTACTCCAGTGTGCAGAGAGGCTGTTTTCTCAGAAAGAGTAGCACAGGCACAGGCTTGTGCGAAACTTGAGCTAATGCAGCATAGTGTGGCATTGCAGGGGCGTCACCTTGAGGCAATGGAACACCTTTACCATTCTATTTTCCTCCAGTGACCGAGTTCCTAAGGGAGCTGCACCAGAGCCTCACCTGCCCAGTCCAGGCTCTTGCACTTGTCAGCCAGTGGTGATTCCAGCTGTCAACTCTGTAGAAACAGTTACAGGGCCAAGCTCCTGCTCTGTGACCACATGTAGTACAACATGACAGGCCTCCACATTTGAAACACCCAGCATACAGGCCTCAAATATTCTGAGGCCTTTTCTGCAGAGCAGAGAGCCTGCCATAAGATTTCCAGCATTTTTTTATGCTATAAAGGAGGCGAGTGGGCAGGGCAGCAACTCTGATTCAAGTGACACACCGCCCTCCACCCCAATACTGTGGTTATTGACCTCGAAAATATGTCACTTGTGGGAAACAAACACACCTTCAGACGAAATGTGTGTGGATCAGGGTTATGCAGTGGACAGCATGCCATGGATATTTCACACACCTTGGCAGACTTGTACAGCAGTTTCCCTCCAGAGCGATCGAGACACCTGAAGCAGCTCTTCCATTGCCCACATGAGCACTTGCTGATTCCTCTAGTGCTCCTGTGTGCCCTGTTGTATCGCTTCTCTGCTGGTGAGCTGGGCTGCACGATGGGGGTCATCAGCCATTGCCTCAGAGAGTATCCTCTGTCACCTGCATACACATGGGGGAGAACACACAGGCAACTGAGATGTGTGGCATGGCCAATTGCCACAGGGTTACTGCTTGTGGTCAGGAGGCAGATTACATAGAGGCTGGCTAGCCCGGGCAAAAATGGGCACAGCGTCGTAGACGTGTCCGGCAGGGTTGGACATACCCACATCGTATTCCAGAAAGATGCACATTTCTGCTCGTACCTGTCTCTGCAATCAACTTGTAAATGCCACGCCACTCTGTTACAATGTGCATCTCCTAAGTTGCTATTCTTACTGACAGTGTTGTGCTGATGCAAACGGGACATTAATTTGCGTTATACAGCTCCTCGTACCGCCCTGTCAACTGAACCCCCAGGTACCCCAAAGATTTACGTACCCATCTCAAGGGAAAGGCCTCCCTCAGGCACTGTTCAGACTCCTCATCCAGCTGCACCTTCATTACTTCGGTTTTGTCAATGTTCATTTTGAACCCCAACACAGCCCCAAAGATCTCCACCTCCCGAAGAACTTCCAGCAGCGTTTGCTGTGGCTGACACATGTACAAAAGAATGTCGTCAGCATGTAGTGAGATCTTGTGAGAACCCCCCCCTCTCTAAACCCACAATCCACGCATTCCTCCGAATCCGTTCTGCCAGGGGTTCTACTACCAAAGCGAACAGGAGAGGGGACAATGGGCACCCCTGTCTTGTCCCGCGCCCCACTGCAAAATCCCTCGAGTACCGCCCATTAACTTTTACTCGCGCCCGCGGCTCCCGATATAAGCCTTGAATCCATTTCAAAAAGTTCGGCCCACACCCCACCCGTTCTAGCACCGCCATCAAAAACCCCCAATGAACCCTGTCGAAGGCCTTCTCTGCGTCAATGGACATCAGTATGAGCTCCTCACCCCCGTGTCCAGCCTCCCATACCACCCCTATGGCCCGCTTTACATTATCCGCTGCCTGCCTACCCTTAATGAAACCCGTTTGATCCCCATGGACCACCCCAGGCATCCATCCCGCTAATCTATCCGCCAACACTTTAGCTAAAATTTTGACATCAACATTCAACAGGGAAATAGGCCTGTATGACCCACAATTCAGGGGATCCTTTCCCGGTTTCAATAATACTGTTATCCCTGCCATCAGCATATCCCGCGGCAGCTCCCCCCCATGCTCTAAAACACCATGAAATACTCTCCCTAATATCCCCCTTATCTCCCCCCAAAAAAACTTATAAAAACTACCCGGCAACCCATCTAACCCTGGCGCCTTCCCCTCCCGCAAATCCTTCACCACCCTTCCAATTTCTTCCTCAGTAATGGGGCCTCCAGCTACTCCCTCGCCTCGTTCGATAGCCCCATAAGCGGTATCTCATCTAAATACTCCTGTATGACCTCCCCCTCCACCCCCTCCATCCCTGTATATAATGCCCCGTAGAAATCCCTAAAACATTCCCGGATCTTCCCCTCTTCCCGATATGTCTCCCCATCCGCACCCCTAATCTGGAAGATCATGGATGCCCCCACCCGCTGCCACAACCGCCTGGCTAATAGACGGCTCACTTTATCCCCAAACTCATAGTGAACCTGCTTCACCTTTTGTAAAGCAAAGGCCACTTGCTCCAATTGCAGTGCTTTTAGGTCTGCCCGCATGTTTTCCACTGTGCGGAGATCCCCCACCACCCCACTCTCCCTATAGATTCCTTCTGCCTCCTGCAGCCGCCTCTGTAACCCCTCTTCTTTTTCCCTTCTCTCCTTCTTCTTCCGAGCCCCCCACATGATAAACCTCCCTCTGACAACCGCCTTCAACCCTTCCCAAACCATCACATCCCGTACTTCCCCTGTATCATTCAAAGTTAGATAATTTTTCACAGCTGCCCGCACATCCTCCACTACCTCCCCACACTCCAGCAAACTTTCATTTAACCTCCAAAAAACCACCCCTCCCTGAGTAGGGCTCCTTATTGTAACTTCCACAGCACCATGATCCGTCCACCCCACAGGGACAATAGTACCCCCCCCTCTCTACATCTGACATCCATTGCTTATCCAAAAGGATCATGTCAATCCTACTCCA
Organism: Ichthyophis bannanicus; assembly: GCA_033557465.1. NCBI lineage: Eukaryota > Metazoa > Chordata > Amphibia > Gymnophiona > Ichthyophiidae > Ichthyophis > Ichthyophis bannanicus. Next base: position 298,709,744 of record CM066038.1, read on the forward strand.
ACTGTTATGAGGCGAGGAGAAAAAGGTATACTCCCGCTTGTTAGGGTGAAGCGCCCTCCAAGCATCCAATAAGTTCCATTGCTGCATCAAACCTCTCAATCCCTGCCTATTCCTACTTCCTCCGTCCCCCCCCCCTCGAATCTCGATCCACCCGTGGGTCTAACACTACATTACAATCCCCCCCCCCCCACCAGCAACCTCCCCCCCCCCTCAACTTCCAACAACCGCCCCAAATCTTTCCAAAAGGTCCCTTGGTTGCCATTCGGACCATACACCGAGACCAGCACTATATCCACCATCCCAAACCTCCCCTTTATCCCCACTACCCGTCCCTCCGTATCTTTAAAATGCCCCCCTATTTGAATGCCACACCCTGCCCTCACCAATATAGCTACCCCCCTTCTTTGCCCCCCCTTTATTGCAAGAGAAAAATTGCTCAGGAAAAAGCCGGTTCCTCAGTCTCCCCACATCCCCCCTCCTGAAATGGGTCTCCTGCAAGAGTACAACGTCCCAATGATTACATTGTGCTTCCCTAAATAACAGGCTGCGTTTAGCAGGAGAATTCAATCCCTTCACATTGACAGTCCCTATCCGCAACATTTCCCTTCCAACCACACCCGCGCTCCCCCGTATGCTGCACCCTTAACCCTCCCCCCTCCCCTTCTCCCCCCTCCCTCCCCCCTCCCCTTGCCCCCCCCCACTCCCCATCCCTCCTCCCTCCTCCCCACCGCCCGCCTTCCCTTCCGAGACCATCATATCCTACCCCTACACACATCACCTCCCCCCACAAAAGGTTCAAAAATCAGTGCAAAAAGAACAAATTCCCCACTGCACCAACTGCCAACCAGCACCTCTCACACCCTCACCCTCCCCCATCACAGCCCTAGAAGTCCAGTGTCCACATTACCAGGATAGAAGGGCTCTAACACCCATATCCCTCCATCGGTCCACCAATCATCAGCAGCAAGCAGACCTTCAGTCAGCACTCTCCACAGTCACGTTCTCCTGCTCCTGGGCCATCCTCTTCAGTCTCTTCCCCTTTTCCCCCACTCTCTGCCATTGCAATCTCGTGCGCTGCTTTCCAGGCAGTGCCGCTTGTTCCTCACGCTGCGTGCGTCCTTGTGATTGAGGGAGATTTGCACATCCCATCTCTTTCAAAACTGCCCAGGCTTCATCCGCCGTTTTAACTTTCTTAGACACCCCATTTACAGAAAGCAGCAGGCCAAAAGGGAACATCCATCGGTACCGCAGGTTTTCCCCTCGCAAATATGCTGTGACCTCTCTCAAGCTTCTCCTCCGTTCCAAAGTGCCCTTGGATAGGTCATTAAACACTTCAACCTCATGCCCTTCCCAGGCAATCCGGCCATACCTACGCACCCAAGAGAGTATTTGCTCTTTAACAGGGAACCTGCTCAGGCAAGCAATAATTTATTTATTTATTTAGACAGTTTTGTATACCGCCTTATCCTTCAATCAAAGCGGTCACAACACAATTGGAGGATACATTTAACACGCAGGGATATGAGACACATACACTAATACTTACAGGGAACATGGGCAATGGAGGGTTAAGTGACTTGCCCAAGACCACAAGGAGCATCTGTGGGACTAGAAACCCCAGTCCTTCCAGCTCAAGGTTGCTGTCCTCTAGTGGGATTTGAACCCCCGACCTTCCGGCCTGAAGTACCTTGCCCCAACCACTAGGCTACTCCTCCCTCTGCCCTGTTTCTCCCGCCGGGGACCGAGACTCCAGTGTGCTCTCTCCACACCGATGGATTCAACTTGGGCCTCCCCCTCACCTCCAAGCCACAAGATGTGACTACACAAGCGCTGCACAACATTCTCACAGTCCTTAATCAGCTCTGTTTCCGGCACTCCTCTAATCTGTAGATTATTTCATCGTGATCTGTCTTCGATCTCTTCCAGCTTTTCTTGCATCTCTTCCTGCAGCTTTTTAACTTTTTCCTGCTCAGCCGCCATTTCCCGCATCTCCTCCTCTTGTTGATCCACGTGGCCCTCGAGGTCCTCCATGTGCTGTCCCATGCAGCTCACCTCTTTTTGTATCGCCACCAATGCCTCTTTCAAGTCTTTCCTTATCTCCTTCATCGCACCCTGCATTTCCACCTTAAACACCGTCAACCAGGATTTCAACGGCATCTCCTCCGTCTCGGCATAGTTCTCCTCCGCCTCTAGATTCTCCGTCCCTTCCCTCTCCTCGGAATCAGACGAAGCCTCCTGCCGCTCTCGCCGAGCGTATGCTGATTGGAAATTCACTAACTTCTTCCGCGCAGCCATCGCAGACTCCTCTGCACGCTTCCCTGCCACCTTAGAACCGTGGGGGTATCCAAAAGTTGCGAAAATTCGGGGCTCGGACAGGAGCTAGGCAACTAAGCCGCCATCAGCTCCGTGACGTCACCGGAAGTCCCTCCGTGACGTCACCAGAAGTCCGTATACGGGACATTAATAGTGATGATACATATATTCTGATGCAGAGCAGACCACATATACTGGTCTGTTTGATGCCCAGTCTGCTTTGTGGTATTGTGCTCCCTGCTCAGACCTGTGGAGGCATAGGAGGGGGGGATCCCTGTGCCATCATATGACATCAAACTCCAGATATATCACCATCTCGCAGCTTGCATGGATCCTGGATTGAGTAAGGCTGTCGGCTGCATAGGACAAAATAATGTAATATAGCTCACTCAGTATAACTGATCTTATGGACGTTTTCCTCGTCCCAATGACGTGCCTGTTGACATCAATGACCTTCTCTTCTTTAGAGTTACATCAACAAATAAAATACTTAGCTTCTTGGTTATTTCTTCTCTAAATTTTCACAAAAATTCTCCTCATTTCCAATCTCCCAACGCCACTATTAAGGCGCCCTCCTTGCGTTTCACCCTGAACGGGTTCCTCAGGGGATCATCTCTCCATTCATTTCACTCTGTAAAAGTATCATACACAACTATCCTGTTACTGAACATTCCCATTAGTCATTCTATTCAATATCACAGCCATAATCAAAAATCAGCAAACTTACTCAGTACTGCAGCACACGTAATCCAACATAGGATCATACAAACTTCTTTTCTCAAATGTCTCTTCCAACTGAAAACGCCACGCATGCGGACTGCCTGCTATGGCACTCAATTTAAAGCCCATACTGCCCTCGTGATTGGCCTCCGTCAACCACTCCTACCATAATCAATTTCATACATTTACACCGCCTATCTTAATTCACTTAATTACTGTCCACCACACCTGTTTTAACCAACGTCACCGTAGGGTTCCAACTAACAAAACCCGCCTTCCTTTCTTTCTTCAAATGCACGCTGACTACTCTATATTTATATTTAAACCCGTGGGCATTACTGAATGTAACTCAAAAATCCACCTCTGTTCCTTATTAATCAGAGTTTTTTCACGCGCTTTTCCTTGCAAGCCTGTTTTTACTTCCTCCACGCACCAGCATCTTAACTGTTCAAAAGTATGGCTCACTGTCAAACAATGTTGTACTAAAGCAGCCTCCTTCATTCTACATCGTAATCTACTCCTATGCTCTCCTATCCAAACCTTAAACGGACGGATGGTCTTTCCTACATACAGTAGGTTACAGGGACATTTGATAATGTACACCACATAAGAGGATTCACAGGTCGTGGAGTGTCTTGGCTTGTAGGTGGTACCATTATGTGTAAAACTATCTATTTCCATTGTGATGTCACATATGGTACAGCGCCCACATTTCTTGTGACCCTTTATGTTATCTCCCCAACTATCCTGGGTCACAGGTCTCAACACTGCGGGACTCAATGTCTCTTTTAAATTTTTACCCCTACGCCAAACACACCGTAACGTTCTATTCTGCATTCCAGGCATCACTTGTAATACCCCACTATGCTTTCGTAACACCTTCTGTATATCAAAACGTAAGGGAGAATATGAGGTAATAAGATTAACATGGTCCTGACCAAACTCATTCACACTCCTGCTCTTACGAGGTTCTAATAACAAATTTCTATTATTATATAACGCCCGCAAATACGCTCGGTGTACAACTTTCCGAGGATTTTATTTTATTTTTTTATTTTATTAACAGCTTTTATATACCGCACTTTTATCATCAGCGCGGTTTACATTTTAACAACTTTGTACTTAAGCATGAAACATATGTCAAGTTTACAGAAAACAGGATATAAAAACATGGATAACTGGGGTTAAAATAAATAAGATATTAAAAACTATTTACAATAGATTCTCAAACGTTTGCTTTCTAAAGGTGGGGGTCTGTGAGGTTTTGATCTTGAACAGGTAGTAAATTCAGGAAGTATTCGGCTAGCCATGGTCAATAGTTTGTGTTAGAGGGGTAGGAGAGTCAGTATATTGTGAGAAGTGTTGTATGAAGAGGTGTGTTTTTAGAAATTTTCTGAATTGAGAAAGGTCTCTTTGAGATCTGATGCTAGGTGGCAGCGCGTTCCAGCATCTGGGGGCGAAGGATGAGAATGCTCTTGAAGTAGTTGTCTGGGAGAGTTTTGTGAGGTCTTTTGGGATTGTTAGCATGTTATCAGTTGTGGATCGTCTAGATCTGGTGTTCTGTGTGTGATGCAGGAGGTCAGACAACGCGGGTGATGAGATTTGATGAAAAGCTTTGAAGGTCAAAACTAGGGCTTTGTATAGAATCCTGTATGATATTGGAAGCCAGTGGAGTTCAAATAGGATGGGAGTAATATGTTGACTCCTTGGGGCTCCGTATAGGACTCTGGCAGCTGTATTCATAGCTAGTTGAAGTGGATTCAGAGTGCACTTGGGTAGACCGTGTAGTACAATATTTGCAAAATCGAAGTGGGGAGTGAATAATGCTTGGAAAGTTGTACGGAAGTAGCATGGTTCAAGCATAGGTTTGAGATGTCGGAGTGTCCTGATCTTATGGTAGATGGCTTTTACAGTATTTTTTATATGTTCTTTGAATTCGAGCCGCTGGTCTAGTATGACGCCCAGGTAACGTATTGAGGTTTTGAGTGGAAGATCGGCATCTCTTGTTCTTAGAGTTGGTGGAGGAGAGAAGTCTTTGTTCCTTGTGACGATCAGGACTTCTGTTTTTTTGAAATTAATTCGGAGATTTTGTATGAGCAGCCAGTCTGAGATTGAATTGAAGCAGGTGATTAATGTAGTGTAATCGGGTTTTAGCACGTTGATTGGAGTGAATAGAAGCACATCATCAGCATAGATGAGACATGATATTCCGAATGAGCGGGAGATGTTGCAAATGGGCTGCATATAAATATTAAATAGCAGAGCAGAAAGGGAGGAACCCTGCGGTACTCCTTGCTTCTGGTGGATATCCACTATTTTCAAAATTACTCGCTAATTGCTTCGATAAAGACTTAAATTCATTTACATCTGAGCAATTGCGTCTGTAACTCAAAAATTGAGATAACGGGAGGCTCTATTTTAATCTTGGAGGGTGCATACTGCTGAAATGAAGAAATGTATTACGTTCAGTATTTTTTCGAAAAATAGTTGTACCCCAATATTCTTCACCCCTAGTTATCCTTAGATCCAGATAAGTTATACTATCCCTATGGAATTCATGTGTGAACTGTATATTTAAATCACAATGATTTATCCACGTTAGGAAAGAATTTAAAGTGGAGTCTTTTCCCTGCCAGAGCATAAACATGTCATCAATATATCTATGCCAAGCTATAATATTAGTTGTATAGGGAGATTGAACCATCCACTTCTTCTCAAACTCCCCCATGTACAGATTGGCCACGGAACTATGGAACCCCTGCTGCTGCATCCTGCCCCCTCTAGCATAACTTCCTTTTGAGTGTGGGGCACAGCAGCAGGAGTTCCATAGGGCCAGAGGGCTCTGCACCAATATCATTTTGATTTTAAATTATCGCTATTGCAGCCGCAGCTTTGTAAGATGCAGGAGCTGTGACTGCCAGGGGAAGGAAGTGACGGGAAGGGACTGACAAGGAGGGGGGGTGGAAGGGAGCTGACAGAGGAGTGAAGGAGGTAGCATGAAGGGAGCTGACAAGGGGGGGAAGGTGAGGGCTGGAAGGTAGCTGAAAGAGGGGGGAAGGAGGTGGTTGGAAGGGAGCTGACATGGGGGGAAGGTGGGGGCTGGAAGGGAGCTGACAGTAGGAGGAAGGGAAGGTGGGAACTGAAGGGAGCAGATCGAGGGGGAGAAGGAGGTGGCTGGAAGGGAGCTGACAGATGGGGGAAGGAGGGGGCTGGAAGGGAGCTGACACCTGGGATGGGACTGGAGGGAGCTGACACTTGGGGATGCGACTAGTAGTGACTGGGTAATGGGGGGTTGGAAGGCAGGGGGCAAATGGGTATGGCACTGGAAGGGGGATGGACAGAGGGTACAGTGATTGGAAGGGAGCTGGCACAGGGGGTGGCAATAGGACTAGAAATGAGCTGATACCTGTTAAAGTATTTGGACTAGAAGGGGCTGGACAGTGGGGAAGGAGGGGGACTGGAAGGGAATGGACACCATTGGCAGTCCTGGGAATTATTTATTTATTTAAACAGTTTTGTATCCCGCTTTAACCTTCAATCAAAGCGGTAAATACAGCACAAGGTTATACAAAGGGGGTTGACATTGGAAGGTAATAGGAGAAGAGGACTAGAAAGGGGGCTTATACTGGGGAGGAGGCTGATACTGGGGAGGCTGATGGAAGGAAGTGAAGAAAACAAAAGAAGAGTCAAGAAATGGCAGAAGGATTACAGACCATAGAAAGAAAGCTAAGAGAGGACAGGAAAGCAGATTGGGACAAGCATGATCAGAGAATAAAATGGTCAGACAACAAAGGTAGAAAAAATAATTTTATTTTCAATTTAGTGGTTGAACTTTGTGCTATCTTTATATTTAACACAGTATGGGAAACTGCATCTCTTATTCATCTGACGTTGTACTGCATATGGAGTCTGGCATCTTGGGGTTTCAGTTTAATATTTGTCTATATATTTGTATTTTTATTTTAGGTTGTATCATTTTTCTGTTGGTAAGGGTCTGTGTTCTGACTGTATGACTGAGGCCATGTGTTCTGTTAACATGGAGTTTGTATGTAGGGATCTGTACTGTATTGTAGTAATTTGTTCAGCTTTTCAAATAGGTGTATGGATGTTCTAGGTCCCCCTGCACTATTTATAGTGCTGCTTTTTTCTAGGTAGGCCCCTTGTATGAGTTTTGGAAGTTTATGCTGGTATTGCATGATAGATTTGGCCTTGTAGATCTTCAGTGACTTTTGTAAGATTTTATATTAGTTCACCTATATGGCTGGTACTGAAGAATGTTTATGTTATTGTTAGTGGGATGACCAGAATCAGAATTTTTTTGGGACTATCACAGCTTGTTTGAATGATGCTAAGTATTTACTGCTAAGTCTTTATTTTTATTCTGGTCATGCATTTGCCCTTTCACTGCAATTTTCTTACAACATTGAAAATTTTCTTACAACATTGAATTTAAAGGAGAAATACTAGCATCACATCAAAAGAGTTCACAAAGGAATTTTGGGAAAAAGGAGGGTGGGGTATAGCCGATATTAATAATAATGAGGGAGGGGCACTGATTTATAGGTTGCAGGGGAGTGCCAGAATCCCTAGCACAACCCTGCGAAGGGCCAGCCGTACCCATGTAGTAGGACAGCTTTGGACTGCGATCGGGGCTGTCAGCGGCCATGGTGGGCCCGAGTCAGACCTGGGCAGCAGTGGCAGAATTGAAAAAGAAAAGTGGGGCCATGGGGCTAGGCTCAAGCAGCTTATGGGGTAATTCATGCATTGGGAAGAGCTGTGATCACTGTGGCTGCTCTCGTTTAAGGCACGTGGTGCTTGTGGCTACTCCTGGACACTGCCGCTGCAATCCTCACAGCAGTCCAGCACTCTAGAGTAGCCACAAGAACTACAGAAGGGAGCTTGTTCTGGGCTGGCCTGGTGCTAGATGAGTAGCCTAATGGTTAGAGCACTGATTCATGTAACGCAAGAGGCCAGAGTCCAATTCCCACTAGTACTCATTTTTAGCCTTGGGCAAGTCTCTTAACTCTCAAAAGAAAAGCCTGGCAATCTGCTTCTGGTCACACTGCCAAGAAAACCCATGAGCGGATGTGTCACCAGGAGTGGATATTGACTGAAAGGCACACCTTGCATTGCCTAAAGCCCACTAGCAAGCTATGCCTTTTTCCGTCTCTGACAGATCTGAGGCCCTCTCTGGCTTGTGGGTCCAGGGCAATTGTCAGATTTCATTCCTCCTACTGCCAATCCTGACATCCGCTATTTTTTTATTTTGTACAGTACGGGGGAAATGCATTTCTATTTCTCTTGTGTTGCACTACATGCAGCATCTGGCTTTCTGAGGTTTTAGTTTAATTTTTGTCTATATATTTCTCTTTTTGTTTTGTGCTCATTTATTGATGAAGGCCTGTCTGTATTGTGTGTGTGTGTACAACCAATGCTAGGTACTCTGTAAGTATGGAATTTCTGTTTAAGAATGTGTAGCAATCTTGCTTGTTCAGTTTCACATTGCCCTCTACAATTATTTTTTGGGGACAGGGGGTGGGACAGGGGGTAGGGCAAGAGTGGGACAGGGACAAGGAAAGGGCAGGGCAGGAATAGGCATGGGTGGAGCATGACTAGCCATAGGTGGTGTGTTTTTCTCTTTCAAAAAGTTGGCAACCCTACTTTATATGTCTCTCCGGTTAACCCCTGTTCTGCCCCTCCCAGAGACGCTCTGAGATCCCTGTGCCTTGCACGTGCATGGGTCCAGAGTTTCAGAACACTGCCGTGGACATTTTCACAAGAATAACGCCTCCAGTACATGTCCAAGTGCCTATTCACAGTTCAGAATTATCTCCATAGCGAATATTTAGATACTTAATAATGCATTTACAGGGGTAGCATAACAAAAAGGTAGCTACTAACTTAACACACTCATGCCTCATAGCCAGAAACAGCTTGCGCTGCTCTTGAGTTACACATGCCACATCAGGATACATCCAAATTCTCTGACCAAAGAAACATGCTTGACTTCACTTAAAAAATAAGCGAAGGATCATATTCAGGCTTGTTCAAATACAATAGAAGCCAGCGAAGTCAATCGCTCTTGAACTACTAACTCAGACGTTTCCAGCAAAGCAAATACATCCAAAACACTAGGAGATGCTACTGACATCAGATGCAAATTAGACTCAGGAATATGCAAAACGGCTACTACATACTCCTGAAGGGCATCAAGGGGAGGAAGCCTAACAAACTTCGGAAAGTTCAAAATTCTCAGATTTAAACGTCACAATTGATTCTCAAAAGCCTTGATCTTCTGACTAATATAATCATTTTATCTTTAATTAAGGCTGATATAGCCTCTTTAGATTATTTAGCCCAGGATTCTATATTGTTAATCTTTTCTTACTTTTCTTTAATAGAGTTATCTCGTTTCTGGGCTAAGACTGCAACCATTGAAACTAGTGCATTAATGTCTGTTGTCATCACTTAACATCACTGTCCATTCTTAGAAGTAATTCCCAAGTTGTTTGTAGGGATACTTGCACATCTGATGAGACCTCTGCGCCTGCATTCTATGGTGTCCCATGTTGGAGTGAATCTGCGTCTGGAGTTCCAAGCGCGGATCTTCCAGTTAAGGAGAAATCTCCTGCTGGGGCTTCACCAGTGCCCTACTTCCCACTGCGGAGCTCACCTCTGGGCCAAGCGCTGGTTTGTCTCAGGCCACAAGCTCTGGGGTCACTGGGGTCTTACTTAGGAGGACAGGAAGTTGCTGCAGATTCAGAGGCATTACGCCCTTAAGACCAGAGACATCCCCAATTGAAGCCCAGTCAGCGGGAGACTCACATGTGGCCTTTTTCCTCCAAGGATGGAAGTGCGAATCCACAGTCTGCTGAGTAGGGGTAGAGGCAGCGACCTTAGAACTCTTGGCCACTGTCTTTTACATAGAAACATAGAAACATTTCTTCAAAGGTAAATTGGCACAAAGGAAAATTGTAAAGGCAAAAAAACAGAATGACTCTGCATCCTGCAACCCTGCTGCCATCTTGGCTCATCCCACCACCACCGCCTGCTGCTGGATCCCAGGTGCTGCCATCACCATTGCCACATGGAGCCCTGCCCACAGCACCACCACATTCCCCTACAGCTGCAACCATGACATGTGGGGATGATACTACCATCACCACCAAGATGGTGGCCAGCAACAGCATCAGCAGCTCTCTGGCATGGCTGATGGCTGCATCTGAGTAGGATTCAACAGAGGCGGACAGCACCCTTGCCAACGAGCAGGAATGGGAGGGCCAACAGCAACTCCCCGACACATGGAAGACAGTCTCGTACTCACATACATGCAGATGATATTAAAATTCTTATTTCTTATAATATATGGGACTCAAATTCTCAGTTGATCATCTCCCAGCATCTGAACCAGGGCAGACTGGCTCTCAGCTCATAAACTTGTCTTTAGAAATCATCTACTTTTAGTTTTCGCAGGTACCAGAATCATGAACAGTACTTTCTAACTTCAGATGACTGGGATTTCCATTCCTATAAAAGATAAGATACCTTCTTTAGCATGGAGGAGTAGCCTAGTGGTTAGGGCAGCTGCCTAGTACCCAGAAAATCAAGGGTTCAATTCCCACTGGCACTCCTTGTGACTTTGAGCAAGTCACTTTACCCCCCATTGCCTCAGAAGAAAAGGCTGGCAATCTACTTCTGGTGATACATTGCCAAGAAAACCCAGAGGTAGCTGGGTTGCTATGAGTCAACACCAACTTGATGGCACAAAAAAAAAAACTTCTTTAGAAGTCTTTATCAATACCTTTGCATCTCAAATTTCCAGAATCATGCAGTAATCTTTTTATGTGTTATGATTAATAAGATCACTGCATCCTTTCTTGGAAACTAGGTCCTTAAAAACTCTTATTCTGGCTTGATCAAAATAATTTAAAACTTAATGTTGTCAAAACATCAGCAGTCTGGCTTCACGACTCTGAACCTTTTCCTCATTCTTCATAATTCACCAGTGCAGCTGTACTCCTTCCTAAAGTATTTGGGAGTGTATTTAGATATAAATCTCATTTTTGAAAAACAGACAGTGCTGTTTGCAAGAGTTCCTTTCTTGCTCTCTGACAATTCAGTGCACTTTGCACTTTTCTCGAAGCACCTGCTTTAAAACCTATTGCCCTCATCTTTATTGAATTGCAATTGTATTACTGTAACACAATTTATGCCCATCTTCCAGTAGCAGCCCTTAAATGATTACAAACCATCCAGAATGCAACTGTCTGTATTTTGAATTATTTTTTTTTTTGTGTCCTCAAGTCAATGCTGACTCCTGGTAACCCAGCTGTCTCTGGGTTTTCTTGGTAATGTATCACCTGAAGTAGATTACCAGGCCTTTCCTTCCAAGGCAATGGAGGATAAAATGAGTTGCCCAAGAAGTACCAGTGAGAATCAAACACTTGATTTTCTGGGTACAAGGCAGTTATTCTAACCACTAAGCTACAGCTAATTATGCATCCAATATTGATCAAGTAACTCCATTGTTTTTTCAACACCACCTATAACTTATTGGATTCAGTGTACGATTCTAGTATTGACACATAAAGTTTTATACTCTGATACACCAATCTATTTTGCCTCTCATACAAATTTGCATACTCCAGCTAGAACACTCCGGCCTATTCATGGAAGCAGATTACATATTTCCTCTGTCTCCAAATCGAGACTAGAAAGTGCATGCCGATCTGCTTTCTTTTTTCTCTCCCTCATCTGTGGAATGCATCGTCCCTTCAGTTGTGCCTTGAACTTTCCTACAAGGTTTCTAAAGCTAATATGAAAATGTATCTGTTCAGTATGGCCTCATGCAATAGTAGTGCTCAGATATACCCTAGAGCAGCGATGGCGAACCTATGGCACGCGTGCCAGCTGTGGCACGCGAAGGCCTTGCAGCTGGCACGCGGGAAGGTCCGCATTTAAAAGGTCCCAAATTTAAAAAAAAAAAAAACCAAACAAACCGGCTGCTTCTGCCGCGGCAGCCTCAAGAGCTCTGCCGCGGGGGCCCCCCCCCCCTGCCCGGCAGAGCCTCCCTGCATCATCTACCTTCAAGTCGCAAAACGCGGGCTTCTTTCAGAGCCGCGAGAGTTTCCTTTCTCGCGGCTCTCCCGCGAGAAAGGAAACTCTCGCGGCTCTGAAAGAAGCCCGCGTTTTGCGACTTGAAGGTAGATGATGCAGGGAGGCTCTGCCGGGCAGGGGGGGGGCCCCGCGGCAGAGCTCTTGAGGCTGCCGCGGCAGAGCTCTTGAGGCTGCCGCGGCAGAAGCAGCCGCTTTGTTTGGGTTTTTTTTTTTAAATTTGGGATGATAGGGGGGAAGGGGGTTTAGGACTGGTAATGGGCTATGGTGGGGAGGCTAAGACTGGAAATGGGCTGATGGGGGGGGGGTTAGGACTGGTAATTTGCCATGGGGGGGGCTAAGACTGGAAAGGGGCTGATGGGGGGGGGTTAGGACTGGTAATTGGCCATGGGGGGGGGCTAAGACTGGAAAGGGGTTGATGGGGGGGTTAGGACTGGTAATTGGCCGGGGGGGGGGGTAGGACTGGTAATTGGCAGGGGGGGGGGTAGGACTGGTAATTGGCCAGGGGGGGGGTTAGGACTGCTAATTGGCCATGGGGGGGGGGCTAAGACTGGAAAGGGGCTGATGGGGGGGGTTAGGACTGGTAATTGGCCAGGGGGGGGGGTAGGACTGGTAATTGGCCAGGGGGGGGGTAGGACTGGTAATTGGCCGGGGGGGGGGGTAATACTGGGAATTGGCCAGGGGGGGGGGGTTAGGACTGGTAATTGGCCGGGGTTAGGACTGGTAATTGGCCATGGGGGGGGCTAAGACTGGAAATGGGCTGATGGGGGGGGGTTAGGACTAGTAATGGGCCATGGGGGGTGCTAAGGCTGGAAGTGGGCTGGTGATGGTGATGGTGATGGTGATTTGGGGGGGGGTAGGACTAGTAATGGGCTATGGGGGGGGGCTAAGACTGGAAATGGGCTGATGGGGGGGTTAGGACTGGTAATGGGCTGATGGGGGGGCTAAGACTGGAAATGGGCTGAGTGGAAGGAGGGCTTGAACTGCAAATAGCTGATGGGATTGGGGCTTGGAATGGAAATGGGTTGTGAGGGGGAGGGAGCTAGGACTGGAAATGGGTGAGGGGGGGCTAGGACAGGAAATGGGCTGATGGAGGGGCTAGAATAGGACTGGAAATTGGCTGTTGGGGGGGTGCTAAGATTGGAAATGGGCTGTGGTGGGGGTTTGGATTGAAATGGACTCATGAAGGGGCTAGAACTGGAAGTAGGCTCATGGGGGGCTTGGATTGGAAATGGGCTGAGTGGAGGGGAGCTAGGATTTGACATGGGCTGATGGTGGGGCTAGGAAAGGACTAGAAATGGGCTCATGGGGGGCTGGGTTTGGAAATGAGCTGATGGAGGGACTCGGATGGGACTGCAAATAGATGGGGGAGCTAGGACTGGAAATGGGCTTATGGGGGGTTAGGACTGGAAGTGGGTTGATGAGGGGGGGCTAGGACTGGTATTGGGTTGGGAGGTTGCTAGGACTGGAAATGGGTTGGGGGGCTGCTAGGACTGGAAATGGGCTGATGCAGGGACTAGAAGGGAATGGATGCTGGGTGAGGCTGGAACTAGAAGGGAGCTGGTGTTGGGGGAGGATTAGAATGGGATGGGGCTGGGAGAGTAAAATGGAGAGGGGAAAAATATTTTGTGTGGGAGGGATAAAAAATCTACAATTGGCCGGGTATTGGGAGAATAAGTGGGGATTGAGGATGGAGGGGTAAATTTTGAGTAGATGAAATAGGAATGAGGAAAGAGCAAAAGGAGAAAGATTAGTATGTTAAAGCAGATGTAGAGAGAATGGAAAAAAAAACCCAAGAAGACAGAAGAAAGGACAAATGGACAGCAGATGGAGAGTTAGGAGAAGACACGAAGAAACCAGAAGAAAGTGGCTGGAGCAATTGCAACTGAAAAAAAATGCACAAAAGGTAGAAAAATATCTCTTTATTTTGAATTTATTAACTGGAATATGTCAGCTCTGGGAAATGTGCATCATTAATTTTTGCGCTTTGTTTAGTACAAGAGGAAATTAATTTATAGTTTTATTTCTACAGTGTTGTTGTATATTCCAAGTTTGGCTTTTGGGGTTCCCAGTTTAATTATTGTCTTCCTGTTTTTAAATTGTGATTCCTTGTTTGGTGATGGTCTGTTCTGCATGTGTAACTGAGCTGAGGTATTCTGTTTATATAATTCCTATTTGACATTGCCACTTGTTCTTTCCCCAGTAGGTCATGTATTGTTGTTCTCTGAAATGTATTGGTTTAATATTTGCAGTGTTGCCTTTTGATAGTTAGGGTATGGTGCTTTGTGAGTCCTGGTAGTACTGTTAGGATACGGCGGGTTTGCTATGGGTTCTAAATGGGCAGCGTTTGTAGTAGTTCCTAATGTGCCTGGCGGTTGGTACTGGATTATAGTAATGTAGAAACCTTTTAGTCTTTCTTTATCCATATACTCATTAAGAGGCATGTTTACTAAAAGTTAGTGTATGGTAACATTATGCAAATATTTATGCAAATGAGGCACCTTATGCAAATGAGGCTTTAATGGACGTGCTGGCACTTTGAGGAAATTCTTTGGTTTTGTGCGGCAGTTTGGGCACTCGGGCTCAAAAAGGTTAGCCATCACTGCCCTAGAGCTAACATATTATTGAGCACAATCTTAATGAGTAAGGCTGAATTTATGATTGGGTAATTGAGTATTTATATTTATTAGTTTTTTTGTTTTATATCTACTTTCCTGTCTCGACATTTTAGTTCCTTTTTTTTATTTTGATCGTACAACACCCTGTCATGCTACTAAAGGTAATATATTAAATAAAATGAACCAATCATAAACCGTAAATATTTCTTGAAAGGTTTGCAGTTATGCAGAACACTGCTGTCAAACATCTTTATTATGCCAAGTCCACTAAAGGATAAAGTGGTATAAAAACCCTGTTAAATAAATAAATAAGCCCACGGATCATGCAATGCCTTTTTTGATATAGCAACGGTGATTTTCCATTCTTAGTTGAATTAAGTACAAAATTCTCCTTCTGGCTCGCAACGCATTTTGCACTGGTTACCTGCTGTATCTTTCCCCATACTTGGTTCCTTATTCAACAATAAGCTCGTTCCATTGTTCAACCTCTTCTTTGTTAGTAGTCCCTTCTTTCCATAAATTGTGATAAGAGTGGATCTGGACATCTATGTTTGCTCACTGGGCCCTCACTTTATGAAATTCTCTTCCCCTCGATATTCGGATAGAAAGTTCTTACAGCAAGTTTAGGAAATTGTTGAAGACCTGGCTTTGTCAAAATACCTTCAGAGAATACCTTCCTTCATGAGAGCTGCCCTTTAGGGGATGGACCTGGCATCATTTCCCCTTCTCTTCTATCCTCATGTGATCTCTATGATTTCTTCACAGGGTTACCAAATTTTATATTGTTGTCCTATTGCATTTCCTAGTCCTATTGTTTCTTCTATTCTTATGTCATTTAGTCGTGCTTGTCAAGTTTATTTTTCTGTATTCTTATTAATGTGTTATTTTGGTTTTGTCTGACCCAGCAAGGCACATTTTGTTTTCATGTCATTGTGTTCTGCTATGATGTTTTCATCTACTAATAATGATGCAAAAAAGAATATTCAAATTTTGATGTCATCTCAGTTCAATGACAGACTCCTCACCCTGAGTAATACACAACTCTAAGAAACGCTCAGCACCTATGAGGTAACCCTGACATTCCAAAACAATACCAACTCCTAGGACTCTACCTAGCAAGAGGTAGAAATACAAATATTACACCAGGCTCCGTAACACTTATATACATTCTGATGGAAAAACATAAGCTGCCGGTAAAGCGATGGAGGGAAGATCTTGGACATGGGATGGGGAGCAGAGGCTCAACATGGGATGAGGGCATTAGGGCATGGAGGCCAGATAATGGATATGGAGTTGGTGAGTGCAGGGGCGGAGGGCACATACTGGACACAGGATAGTGGACATAGGGGATAAAGGGCAGATACTGCATATGGATTGGGGCAGGGGGGCTGGGGGGCAGATGGTGGATATAGGGTGGAGAGCAAAGGCTGGGCATGGGGTGGGTCATGGGGATGAAAAGCTGATGCTGGACATGAGATGGGGTATAGGGGATAGTGGGCAGAGACTGGATACAGGATAGGGGTGGAGGGCAGATACTGAACACAAAGTGGGTAAGTGGAGGTGTGAAAGGCAGAAGGATACTGGAAGGGAATAAAGGGTAAATGCTGGATATAATGGAGTAGATTTAGGGTAGGGGGCATAAGTGGATAGAGAGAAGATGGTGGATACAAGTGGGAGGGTAAAGGGATGGAGGGCAGATCTTGGAGATGGGATGGGAAGCAGAGGCTCAACATGGAGTGAGGGCATAAGGGCATGGAGGGCAGATAGTGGGCATGGGGTGGAGGGCAGATAGTGGATATGGAGCTGATGAGTGCAAGGGCAGAGGGCACATACTGAACACAGGTTAGTGGAAATAGGGGATGAAGGGCAGATGCTGGAAATGGGATGGGGCATAGGGGCTGGGAGACAGATGGTGAACACGGGGTGGAGAGCATAGGCTGGACATGGATGGAGTCATGGGGATGAAAAGCAGATGCTGGACATGGGATGGGGTATAGAGGATAGTGGGCAGAGACTGGACACAGGGTAGGGGTGGAGGGCAGATGCTGAACACAAAGTGGGGGGTGGAGGACAGATACTGGACATGGGGAGATAGAGAGATGCTGAACACAGAGTGGGGAGATGCTTGACACAGGATGAGGGAGAGAGAGGGAATGCTGGACATGGGGGGATAGGGTGACAAAAAGGGGAGAGGGCTATATGGTGTGAGAGGGAGAGAAACAAGATAGGGCAGGAAAGAAAGAGAGAGATTCTGGACACAGGGAGGGCAGAAGAAAAAAAGAGAAAGGAGAGAGTTAGTTAAAGACTGGGGAGTAAGTGACTGTTGAAGGATAGAAACATAGAAACATGATTACAGAAAAAGACCACATGGTCTATCTAGTCTGTCCTTCCATATTAACAACTACAACAGTCCACTTTTTACCTTTAGAGATCCTCTGTGTTGGTCCCATGCTTTTTTGAATTCAGCTACTGTGCTCATCTCTACCACCTCCACTGGGAGACTATTCCATGGATCCACTACTCTTTCCGTAAAGAAATATTTCCGCATATCACTCCTGAATCTATCTCCCTTCACCCTCATCCCATTGTAGCAGAACTTGCTTTCAATTGAAAGAGGCTCTCTCCCTGAACATTTATGCCATGGAGGTATTTAAACATCTCAATCATATAACCTCTATCCCGCCTTTCCTCTACGGTGTACATATTAAGATCCTTAAGTCTGTCCTCATATGCTTTATAATGAAGCCCACTAATCATTTTAGTAGCCACCCTCTGCACCAACTCAATCCTGTTCACATCCTTTTGAAGGTGCGGTCTCCAGAATTCCACACTATACTCCAAATGAGGTCGCACCAAAGACTTATACAGAGGCATTATCACCTCCTTTTTTCTGCTAGCCATTCCTCTCCGTATGCACCCAAGCATCCTTCTAGCTTTTGCCGTCGCCTTTTCTACCTGTTTAGCTACTTTAAGATCATCAGACACAACCACGCCTAGGTCCCGCTCTTCTTTAGTGGACAAAAGTACTTCACCTCCTATACTGTATTGCTCCCTTGGATTGCTGCAGCCCAAATGCATGACCTTACATTTTTTAACATTAAATCCCAGCTGCCAAATTCTAGACCATTCTTCAAGCTTAGCTAGATTCCTCCTCATGTTATCTACACCTTCCTGGGTGTCTACTCTATTGCAGATTTTGGTATCATCTGCAAAGAGGCAAACCTTACCCGACAGCCCTTCCGCTATATCACTAACAAAGATGTTAAAAAGAATCGGACCAAGGACAGATCCCTGGGGCACTACCAGCATCAGCTTTTCATCCCCATGACCCCACCCCATGCCCAGCCTCTGCTCTCCACCCTATATCCACCATCTGCCCCCCAGCCCCCCTGCCCCAATCCATATGCAGTATCTGCCCTTTATCCCCTATGTCCACTATCTTGTGTCCAGTATGTGCCCTCCGCCCCTGCACTCACCAACTCCATATCCATTATCTGCCCTCCATGCCCTCATCCCATGTTGAGCCTCTGCTCCCCATCCCATGTCCAAGATCTTCCCTCCATCGCTTTACCGGCCACTTGTATCCACCATCTGCTCTCCATCCCCTTATGCCCCCACCCTATATCTGCTCTGTACCCCTCCACTATATGTCCAGCATTTACCCTTCATCTGCCTTCCACACCTCCACTCCCCCACTTTGTGTTCAGCATCTGCCCTCTGCCCCCACCCTTTGTATCCAGCATCGTTCTTCCAGTCATTAATCATCCCCTTTATATCCAGCATCTCCCTTTCAACCCCCCCTTCATTTATTTTATTTTATTTATTTGCATGTTTTATATACCGCTTCATATCTAGCATCTCTCCCTTCCAGTCATTAAACACCCTCCCTTGCCACCACCACTGCTTTTCCTCTATCTGCAGCAGCTGCAAGCATTGAAATTTAAACATTTTTAAAAAATTGTGGGTTTTTATAACTCTGTGCTTAGAAGGCCTGCTCATGTCCACCCCCTCTGATGCATTGCATTGCATCAGAGGAAGTGGGCATTTGCAGTCCTTCACTGATCGCGGCCGGGAGAGCCGGTGACTGGCCACTGGGATCCAAACCACCATGCGCAGTAACCGGCTTTCCCAGCTACAATTACAGCACTTTTGCTGCTCATGGAGGTTGGAATCCCTGTGGGCAGTTACCAGCTCTCCTAACCGCAACTGTAGCATCTGCTGCCTGCAGGGGTTGGAATCCCCATGGGCAGATACCTGATGGAAGCAATCAGTGGTGGGCAGAAAACCGGCCCTTTATTGGCCAGTTTTATCATCCTGCTGGCCACCGACATCCAGCCTGTAAAACCATCCGGGCTGGCCTAAAACCAGTTGGTTGGCAAACTTACATGAAACATACATACCCTTCTCCATCCAGTTTGAGAAGCATACACAATATACCTATCCTTCTCTACACAATGTAAATTACATATGTAACACACATAAACACCCTGCTCCTCAGCTTGCTCACCGAATGTGAAAGGCCAAAGTCTAAAATGGTTTCAGTGAGAATAAATAAGTTTGCAACCTCATTTCTGTGATATAAATGAAAAAAAACAACAAAAACCTAAAGTTTCTTTCCATCCTTTAAAACATTTTGAGACTATACTTTAGATCTAAGGTCTATTTTCAAATCTCTTGGTGTTGAAGTACACATAGCCCTTTCTGACAGTATGTATTTTAAGTGTTTACAGCAGCTGGGAGGGAAACAAGCTTACTTTCCATCCTCCCTCTTCACTCTGATACAAATGCACAATGAAAGAGCAGAAAGATACATGATATGATATAATCACCCTTGCCACCCCTATCCGCCACCAAACCTGGGCCTGCTGGAAGGACTTCAGCCTTTTCTTGAATCGAGATGGAAGTACAAAATCACAGCCCTTGGCTAAGAAAGCAAGTTCTCCTCGCAGGTCTGGGTCCTGCCGAAGAGATTTCTCCTTAATCATCATCTTGAAAGGATGGAAAGTTGGCTAGGTACTGCACCTATGCTAGAGAGCTCAGCTCCCAACATCAGGAACAGGTCTCACAGAAAAAGAGTTGTTACAAGCCAGAAGGGGAAAAAGGGGTGAAATAATAATTTTAAGTCTTTGCTCCTCTCCTTGTTTGTTATTGAGAATGAATTGTAAGCTGTGTCTTGCTGTAATCACATCTAATATCTTCTTTTGACACACTACAGCAAAGCCCATCCATTACAGCCTCGCTCCTGAGGCCATGGCTCTTCAACTACTTAAAGTCAAAGCACATAGCCAAAAAGATCTCAACTCTTCCCAGAAAGATGAACTCCAGCAAAATCTGTACTCCAGCAGGCTATGTGACTGACAATGTGTCCTGGGCTTGCCCATGGGCAAAGGGGGGAAGGGTGCATCATAGCATTAAGGGAAAGGATACCCCAAATAGGAATGCTAATGTTAGACATGCTGCTGAAGCAGCTAAATATAGCTCCTTCCCTGGCACTCTTAACTTTATCCATTTCAGATCACAAATGTGAAGTGCATATTGGCAGCTTGCATTGAAGCAGGAAACACAAACCAGGGAAAATGCATGAACTGCTGTCCAAGGCTGGCCTTTGCTTCTGCTGCATTCATTTAAGGCTAGCTTTATGTTTCACTGCTTATGTAGAAAATACCTTTCCTCAGGGCCAGCCCAACCATCAGGCAAACTAGGCAGTCGCCTAGGGTGGGAGCTTCTGGGGTGGGGCGGGGGAGCAAAGAGCAGAGCACTAAAAGCTAAACAATAGATTTTGACACCCAGAGGGAGGCACAAAGCTTAAGGTTTGCCTAGGGTGCCAATACCTTGAACCAACTCTGGGGCTAGTCCTGCCTTTCCTAAACAGGTACAGCAAAAAGCGAATACATCCACAACATTGTACAAAGTCTACATACAAACCTGAGGTCAAGATGCCCCAGACAAAGCCAAAATACTCTCAAGAGGAAGGTGTAAATAAATCATCAATTTAAACAAGCAGGTTCAATCAAATTCTCATTTACTTGATTTTTATATCAACCCCAAAAAATTGAAGTTTAGAAGGGTTTGAAAGTTCATTCCACTTAGTCTCTCACAATTATAAGTATAATTAACTTGGGGTGATGCTGTGCTGACTGTAATGTTCCAATCAGGGTGGTCAAATGCCCAGTTTTTAACAAGGCAACCCAGTTTTTAGACTTCCTGTAGAGCATCCAGTTACAATTGTAACCAGACACTGTACAGACCAGTCAGCAGCCTACAGGACTTACTTACTGTACACTCACACAGGAGCACAATCACATACTGTCCTCTGCCCATCTGCTGCCAATCAGGATTCTGGTCTGGGCAGGCACAGCCACAGTGCTCCGCTGATAGAGCCGAGTGGTGGCGAGCCATGTGCAGCATGTATGACTGCATGCACAGTAGCTGCTGCGGTGTGTGGCATGTGGTTGACTGACAGTGCTATGCTCTGTTGCTTGCCTGCTCCTTTTTGAGTCATCTTCAGCTCAGAGTCTAGAAGCATTCACAGTCCGCATCTTATTTTGCCTTTGTAGGTGGTACTTATCAGCTAGTTTGCCATTGGTTGCTGCCTGCACTGCTCATGCGCAGTTGGCTCAGCTCAGTGCACCTGCCAGAGAATGCTGGGCCCACTGCTGTGGAGTGATTGAAAAACATGGCATTTCACTTTCAAATTTTGGTCAGAAAATGAAACACGAAGTTTTTTAGCAGCAGCTGTTACCTACCAGGAGGATTCCAGGAAAAACACAATTGCTGCGGCCTGCTGCTGCTGCTGAGAGTGAGAATCAGTAAGAGAAACTGAAGCAGGCGGGGTGGGGGGCAGGGGTGTCATGAGAGACTGGGGGATGAGCAAGCAGACAGCGGTCATGATGATAATGAAAGCGAGAGAGAGAAACATAGCGACTAGCGAAGCAGGGGAGGTCATGATGAGAGAGACTGGTGGAAGCAGGGGGCCATGAAGAGAGAAAGAAAGACAGAGACTGGGGAAGTAGGGGGCATCATGATGAGAGAAAAAGAGACTGGAGGAAGTAGGGGGGATCATGACAAGAGAGATAGACTGGAGGAAGTAGGGGGAGTCATGAGGATGAGGCCTATAATAAATAAAGAGTTGACTGAAGAAGCTGATGTATAATTTATATTTTCTTTATATGATATATCAGGTTACACCCCCCCCCCCCCCACACACACACACACACACTTTTCCTGGCTCACTGATGGGTATGCAGTCAAGGTTTGTAGAAAAGTTGGCAAATCTAGTTCCAGGGTGTATTCAAAATCAAGATTGAGGCTCATTTTACATTAAATTGATATATTAAAACATAATGGAACTTACAGTCAGGTTAGTTGTTCTTATGCTATCTTAGCCAGCCTGTGTGGAGCCCAAATTTTAGACCTCTGGCATGCAGCATAAACAAAACTGAGGCAGAAACAAATGCTAATCAGGACTACTGCAAGTTGTCTGTTAAAGATATTGCAGGTATCATCATCAAAATGTAAGAACAAACTGTGATTGTGAAAGCTGAAGTCCTTTCCTATGCAAATAATTATAGCTAGAGATCCACAGGTATCCCATGTGCTTACCAGGAATATTCCAGGCATAGGAGAGTTCATTATGGAGCATATTTACTAAACAGGGCTAATGGCTAATAGTGTACTAAAAATCCCATACTAATCACATCGCACAGGGTGGGATGGAGACTCACTCAGCAGTCCAGGCGTGTAGCGCGCATATCACAATTAGCACGGGTTTTCTTGGCACGGGCTAACAAGGAATGTTACTTAGCAAGGGTGCAATTAGCACCACCTCAATGGGTGGCGGTAAGTGCACCTGTGGAGTGACTGAAAAACATGGCATTTCACTTTCAAATTTTGGTCAGAAAATGAAACACACAGTTTTTTTAGCAGCAGCTGTTACCTACCAGGAAGATTCCAGGAAAAACACAATTGCTGAGGCCTGCTGCTGCTGCTGCTGAGAGTGAGAATCAGTAAGAGAAACTGAAGCAGGGGGGGGTGGGAGGCAGGGGTGTCATGAGAGACTGGGGGATGAGCAAGCAGACAGCGGTCATGATGATAATGAAAGCGAGAGAGAGAAACATAGAGACTAGCGAAGCAGGGGAGGTCATGATGAGAGAGACTGGTGGAAGCAGGGGGCCATGAAGAGAGAAAGAGACAGAGACTGGGGAAGTAGGGGGCATCATGATGAGAGAAAAAGAGACTGGGGGAAGTAGGGGGGGTCATGACAAGAGAGACAGACTGGAGGAAGTAGGGGGAGTCATGAGGATGAGGCCTATAATAAATAAAGAGTTGACTGAAGAAGCTGATGTATAATTTATATGATATATCAGGTTACACCCCCCCCCCCCACACACACACACACACTTTTCCCGGCTCACTGATGGGTATGCAGTCAAGGTTTGTAGAAAAGTTGGCAAACCTAGTTCCAGGGTGTATTCGAAATCAAGATTGAGGCTCATTTTACATTAAATTGATATATTAAAACATAATGGAACTTACAGTCAGGTTAGTTGTTCTTATGCTATCTTAGCCAACCTGTGTGGAGCCCAAATTTTAGACCTCTGGCATGCAGCAAAAACAAAACTGAGGCAGAAACAAATGCTAATCAGGACTACTGCAATTTGTCTGTTAAAAATATTACAGGTATCATCATCAAAATGTAAGAACAAACTGCGATTGTGAAAGCTGAAGCCCTTTCCTATGCAAATAATTATAGATAGAGATCCACAGGTATCCCATGAGGTTACCAGGAATATTCCAGGCATAGGAGAGTTCACTATGGAGCATATTTACTAAACAGGGCTAATGGCTAATAGTGTACTAAAAATCCCACACTAATCACATCGCACAGGTTGGGATGGAGACTCACTCAGCAGTCCAGGCGTGTAGCGCGCATATCACAATTAGCACGGGCTTTCTTGGCACGGGCTAACAAGGAATGTTACTTAGCAAGGGTGTAATTAGCACCACCTCAATGGGTGGCGGTAAGTGCACCTGTGTCGATCGCGCCTCCTAAACTTACCCAAAAGTCAGCTCTGCAACTTGCAAAGCAGCCATAATATCCTGAAAGGGCATAAACTTGGCATGGCAGAGAAAAGGTGGATCATAGAGATCCTAACTGGCCCCTCGAGGAACCACCACTCTGTCCTCCTCCGACTTACCTTCCAGTGATAGAAATTTCACTGGAGTCCAGCAAACAACCCCTGTAGGAGAAAAGATCGGTCGCTAAGAGGAACAAAGGGGCACAATGTAGACGCAGGGTCTATGAACCCTTCAACTCCACATGACAAGAGTGCTCTTGGGCTCTGGGTTCCCAGGAGGGATATTTGGGCCATACTGTAAGCTATATCAAGAGCCGCAGTGCAAGTCAGCTGACAAGTAGGACCCTCATTGTCACATGGGCAGGTTGTTAGAGCAGTCCTGCCAAGCTACACCACTGCTGGGCCCAAACTGTCACCTGAAGTGGCCACAGTGCTCACTGATGGGAAAAAAAAAAGAAAAAGACGGCAGGGATCAGAAGAATAATATCAGGCTTTTGACCCTGTGCAGTTCCTAGGATGCCGAATAAAGGTCCCAGGCTTTGCAACCATAAAGGAGGTAAAGGTTTTCTAGGGGACACTGTATTGGGCTGCATGAATGAAGACTGCAGTGGCAATGCCAATGGCAAGAAAAGATCACAAAAAACATGCTGAAAACAAGCAGGGAATTCCAAGGCCTGTCTGGTTGACCAAGGAAACCCGAGTAGGGGAGACCCAGATGCCCACAGAAGCCTGGGAGGCCAGCTGCTGATCAAGACACATTTTTTTAAAATTTGAAACTGCTTTATTATTAATGATTTATTAATGCCTTCCATTAAAACCAATGGAGAAAAAAAACACTTAAAAAAGACAGAAAAAAAATATCTGAAAAATACAGGGCATGCAGATAAGGACATCAGAATGGAAGGGGGCCTGGGCCTAACTTACTAACCCCCTTCAAGAGCCCCATGGAATTATCCTTCTTCTTTTCAGGCCCACCAAATGTTACTAACCTGTAGGAAACAGTGTTGGACACAGGGTGGCTATCACCTATAGTTGCCATCCTACCAGTGTGGCAGGTGAAGGCCTGTGATCCACGGTGTCTGACATAAGCAGGCCAGCATGGCTAGCTTGACCTGTAAATGAAGCCTGTGGAGAGGCACATAGGATTGCACATCCCCCAATATGCTGCTATTGTAGGATAGAACTCTGTAAGAGAACTAAACTAACTTAGGTAAGCAGAACTGAGAGATGGAAAAATACGGAAAAATGTGTTTAAAAGTTACTGATAAGAAAAAGTACATCTGCAAGGAATATAATTGGGAGTGCTGACAGATGAGTTGCAGAGCCCTGCTCCCCTGCATGCACAAATTGGCTCTATGGCCTTGAGAGTGTGAAAGTAACAAGTTGATGAACTGACCATTGTAATTGGGACTAGAAGGGGGGTATGCAGGTGCCATGCCCACTGAAGGGACATAATTGGATAAACTTATCAGTACCGGGACCAATGGAAGGGGTACGGGAGGTACGGGAGGTTACCGGGACCAATGAAATGTTTTTCTATACCTAGAATGGAACAGAAGTCTATAAAGGTTGTTGTAATGCTTGAAAACTTTGCTCAGCCATTTTGAAATTGACTGGTTCGAGACTTGTGCACAAATAAATGATTTGGACCTTCTGAACAGACTCCTGGTATCATTGGTTTGTCTGCGCTTTGCTGCTACACCAGTAGGCCAGCCTGGCTGGTTTTAAAAGCAGGAGGCTGGTGGCTGGTAGAA
This sequence comes from Ichthyophis bannanicus, assembly GCA_033557465.1. NCBI lineage: Eukaryota > Metazoa > Chordata > Amphibia > Gymnophiona > Ichthyophiidae > Ichthyophis > Ichthyophis bannanicus. The sequence continues at coordinate 298,735,340 of CM066038.1, forward strand.
CAGTAAAACTGGCCAATAAAGGGCCAGTTTGCTGCCGACCATGGATCGCTCCCACTCTCCCGCCCCCCCCCCCCCACCCTCCTTCTCTGACATCACCGCTGCTGCTTTTCCTATGTCTGCAGCGGCAGTGGGCCTCAGACTTCTAACACTCCATAAAACAAACAAAAAAGCATATGTTTTTGTGACTCTGCGGTGGAAGGACTGCAAATGCCCGCCCCTTCTGATGTATCGCATTGCATCAGAGGAGTGGGCATTTGTAGTCCTTCCAAGCGCAGAGTCTCAAAGACTCGCACTTTTGTTTTTTTGTGGAGTGTTTCAAGTCTGAGGCTAGCTGCCACTGCAGACAAAGGAATAATGGCAGTGGCGGCAGCAAGGGGAGGGGGAGAGAATGGCTGGAAGGGTATGTAGGATACGAAAGGGAATGTGGGGAATGGCTGGAAGGGGGATGGCAGGACACAAAAAGGGATTGGGGGGAATGGCTATGGATACAAAGGGGGATAGGGAAATGATTGGAAGGGGGATTCAGGACACAAAAGAGGATGGGGGAATGGCTGAAAGGGGGATGCAGGACATGAAGAGGGTGCGGGGGAATGGCTGGAAGAGAGAATCACGACACATTTTGCTGGGTGTACAAAATGGTTTACAAATAAATAAAAAAACAATAATGAAGGAAAAACAGGAACTACAACCAATTGATAGGACAGTGAGGACAGGGAACACAAAGGGAAGGGGGAACAATGAGCAGAAGCAACCATCAGTCAAGAAAACCAATCATACTCGAGGATTTTTCAAGCGGAGGCAATCCATGATATTCCTCTCCAGCAGGCACACTTATCCTTGAAGGTCAAATACTTGCCCGAACAGGAATATTTTCAGTTCAGCCTTAAAACGATTGAGGGAAGACTACAGATGAAGATCGGCAGGGTGTTCCACAATGATGGGGCAAAGAGGAAGAAGGCAGAATGCCTAGTGACATCTAGCCCGAATTGGTAAGGGTAGGCAAAGTCTATTACCATGCATAAATCAGAGAGAGTGGACTGGACAGTAAGGCATGATTAGTGATAAAAGGTACTCAGGGACCATTTGATATAGGGCTTTATAGGTAAGAAGAAGATTTTTGTATTGGACACAAAATTTTACCAATAACCAGTGATGCTGAATGAGTAATGGAGTTGCACAATCATAGTTACGGGCCAGATAGCTGTATTCTGCAGTTTGAAGCCCCTTGATTCCTGCAGAGGACAGGCCAGCAAATGCAGAATTACATTAATCTAGTCGAGAGATTACTGTGCTGAGAATGATGGTGAATTGCACTGGGACCTCTAGAAAAGGTTGAATAGCCTGAAAACAGTGCATAGAATTAACAGAGATTGTAACCACTTGATTGACTTGATGAGTGAAAGAGAGATCAGAATCAAGAAATCCACCAAGATGCCTAAAGGATGATACTAAAGCAATAGGCAGGCTCTGAATCGTTGAGGCAAGATCTGGAGCTAGGCCCCACCCCTGTTATCCATGTTGCCATGGATTTTTATGGATTTAACTGTAGGCAATTAGCTTTCACATAGTCGGAAATCAGATGCAAAGTGTGATTAATTGTGACTAGATTAGGGGTGATACTGTGGTAGGCTATGGCCTGTAAACTAGGCCTAGACCCCAACCCCCACCTGAGACTAGTGTTGAAGAGAACCGGAGTTTGAGAAACTGCTTTAAACTGCTTTTGAAAACACTTGTATAATTCCTCTATGCTGATGATAGACATGTTCTTGCATTCTCTGAGCTAGAAATGGCCTTGAGGTAGAAATGTATCAATATCTAAGACTATGCCTTTGTTAGAATAGCCTGAGAAGGAGCAGGGAGCTAGGCCCAGAGAGGGTCCCCGATTGGACACGTGCAAGGGGCGTTGGGACCAACAGAAAGTTTGCCTGTATCAAACTGTAAAAATTGTATATAAGGAATTTGCTCCTGTACTCCATTGCTCAGTCACTTTTGGACACGCTCCTGTCTGAGCCTGTGCACAATAAATTGGCTTGGAATCTGCTATTGACTCCTGGTTTTATTCATTGCATGTACTTCACTGCTACATATTCCTGGTGCATTGGACGGGAATGTGCGAGTAGTGGATGGTATTCAAGTGAATATACCACGTTTTACCGCTTCAAGGTTTGGTCCGGCTGGAACCGTGTCTGGCTGACCGCAGGGGAAGCCTCAGGCGCTACCAGTCCTCTTGCATCGGAGAGAATTCCGCCTTGCCTCGGCAGACTACTGGGTCCAGCCGGCCAACACCTCCGAACCCGAGGGGAGTCCAGGATTCAACCCAAGAACTGGTTTTGTATCGGGTACCGGATCTGGTGAGTAGAAATTTCTTTGCTCCTCACTCAGTTAGTTTTGGGTACGTCTTGCATGAGTATACACGAGACTAAATTGGTATGGGAATACGGTACCGAGAGCCTGATCACCTTTCAGGGCATGTCCGAATAAGCCTTGCATGAGAATGCGCGAGGCCGAAACTAATGCCCTTGGTTAATCAGCAGTCCGAGTACGTCTTGCATGAGTATGCGCGAGACCGAAACCACTGCTGTTGGTTAGTAAGGTAGGCCTGGGAATTTGGGAAAACGTTGCTAGCATGTTTGGTTGTGTGTGTGAATGAGAGGTCTTGAAACACAGACCAAGTGAGTGCGGACTCCTGAGTAGCACGGTTCCTGGCCGGGCGACCGCGCCCAGGTCGCGAAAAGGAAGAAGCGTTCGGTGCTTGTCTACCTATTTGTTCCTAGGGCTGTACGGACCCTTTACATGCAGCCCGACCACCCGCCCCTATTGTCTGTTGTTGTGTACGTCATTATGGGAGGGTCGGAGTCCACGCAAACTCCACTGAAGTGTATGATCAAGAATTTCAAGAAGGGATTTGACGGCGACTATGGAGTAAAAATGTCTCCGTCCCGATTAGAAATACTTTGTGGCAGGGAGTGGCCGGTGCTGGTCACCGCGTGGCCCCCTGGTGGTACTTTTGATGCTAGAATCATATCCCGAGTACATCAGATTGTACGTAGAGAACACCCTGACCAGTTCCCCTATATAGATTCCTGGTTAAATATTTGTGAAAAGGAGCCCTCCTGGATGAAGCGTTGCCATGAGGAACAGTGTAGGATATTGGTAGCGACCACAAGGGGGGCCCGGAAGTCTGGAGAAGAGAAGCTGCCCGTATATTCTGCCCCGGAATCTCCAGATATTCTGACCCATTCGCCCCAGTTCCTCTATAGGCCAGTCCCCTCAGCTCCGTCACCACCCCGGGCAGAGCCTGGCATATGGGGACCCCCTCCTGCCGATTTACCCCTAGTCCACCAACCACCTCTGCAGCAGGAGGAGGCGCACCCCCTCCTGACTGCGAGCCCCAGCTCCATCCAGAGTGCCCTGGAAGGACCGCAGTCCACCGATGACATTGCAAACAGGGATTCATTTGCTACTTCAGGGTCACTTACTGCCAAGGACCAGAGCAGGGAAGCCGAATTCCAACAAGCCAGACTACATTACGCTCTCAGAAGTACATCGGCAAGTCAGAGGGATGGTCATGTCATGCCACTGCGACAGGTCCAAGGGCTTCCTATCCTTAATGAACAGGACCAGGTTGTGGTAGGGCCAGCCAGTCTCGTTTATGTGCCCTTCTCCACCACAGATTTATTGAATTGGAAGACGCATTACGCATCCCCAAGAATTGACAGAATTAATGTCTAGTATTATGCAGACCAATCAGCCTACCTGGTCTGATTGCCGCCAGCTCCTGTCTGCCCTCTTCACTACTGAAGAACGAGTGTGGATCGTGCAAGCGTCCACCCGATGGTTAGAAGAAAATCCCATAGAAGAAGCAGGCCTAGATCCCCGGCAAGCAGCCGCTGAGGATTTTACAAATGATGATCCCAAGTGGGATCCAAACAGTGTAAACGGGGCGGCGGCTCTCACTCGGTTCCGCCAGGCCCTACTGCAAGGCCTGAAGAAAGGAAGCCAGAAGGCCATGAACATCGGAAAGGTGGTGGAAGTCATCCAGCGTCCAGACTAGAGCCCAGCGGCCTTTTATGAACGCTTATCTGAAGCTTACAGACTTTATACCCCATATGATCCAGCGGCCCAGGAAAATTTGCGTATGGTAAATGCAGCCTTTGTGAGTCAGTCCCAGGGAGACATAAAATGAAAACTGCAAAAGTTGGAAGGATTTGCGGGCATGAATGTGGCCCAGTTAATGGAAGTTGCTCAGAAAGCGTTTGTGAATCGTGATCAAGAACGTCAGAAGGAAAGTGAACGTAAAATGAAAAGAAAGCTGATTTCCTTGCTGCAGCTTTAGTTGAACGACGAGGAGGAAGTTTCTCTAACCGAAGGACTCGAGGACATGGAGGGGGCCGAGGAGATGGTCGGCCCCCGTTGGGCGCAAATCAGTGTGCCCACTGTAGAGAAGAAGGACATTGGAAGAACGAATGCCCGAACTTTGACTCCGCCTCCTGGAGGGGAGGAGGGAGCATACGGAGAGCAGGGGGATGATTCCCGAATCGGGGAGGAATGTATCGCACACAGTTCCAACAAGGAGAAGCAGCTATAGAGGGAATGGCAGCCGAAGAGGGCTACAACATGGATGAAGACTAGGCCAGACCGGGCTCCAATTTTCCTCTAGTTCCCCAGGAGCCTATGGTCAGTTTGAAGATTGGGGACCAATATATGGACTTTGTGGTGGATACGGGGGCTGAACATTCAGTAGTGGCAAAACCGGTGGCCCCTTTGTCTTCTCGATCCATCACCATTGTCGGAGCTACTGGAGCTAGGGCCATGAAGCCTTTCTTGCAGAACCGCCCTTGTGAACTAGGGGGACGGAAGATAACGCACCAGTTCCTGTACATGCCTGAATGCCCAATTCCCCTTTTGGGCCGAGATATGTTTGCTAAGCTCCAGACACAAATATCCTTTGTTGAAGAGGGAGGAATGGAAATGACTCTAAACTCAAAATCTGCTGGCCTGATGGTGTTAACTGTCCCCCGGGAAGAAGAATGGCGGTTCTATAGTGCATCTCCGACCAAGGCAGCCCGAGGTATGGGCGGAGGATAATCCACCAGGCCTAGCAAAGAATATAGCCCCTGTTCTTGTCACCCTCAAACCAGGAGTGGAACCAGTGCACGTGAGACAATATCCTCTTCCGCGACCGGCGATTGAAGGAATTCACTGCCATTTACTGAAATTATTGAAGTATGGACTCCTCAGGGAGTGCCAATCGCCCTGGAATACCCCCCTCCTCCTAGTCAAGAAGCCTGGGACAGGTGACTACCGCCCAGTGCAGGACTTGAGACGAGTAAATAATGCAGTTGTAACCATACATCCAGTAGTACCAAACCCTTATACTCTCCTGGGACTGATCCCCGCTGAGGCTACTCACTTCACCGTCTTGGATTTGAAGGATGCCTTCTTCTGCATACGTTTAGCACCAACCAGTCAACTCCTGTTCGTGTTTGAATGGGAAGACCCCACCACAGGGAGGCGAGGTCAACTCACCTGGACTCAATTACCCCAAGAATTCAAGAACTCGCCTACCCTCTTCAGTGCTGCCCTCAATCAGGATCTTTCAAGTTATTCTGTGACTCCAGGGAAGAGAGTCCTTCTTCAGTATGTGGATGACCTGCTAGTAGCCACAAACTCCAAAAACGAATGCGTGCATGCCACCGGTGATCTCTTGCACCTCCTGAACGAAGCTGGATACAAGGTCTCCAGAGCCAAGGCGCAGTTGTGCCAAACTGAGGTTAAATATCTGGGATTTCATCTGTCCAAAGGGATCCGGAGATTGGGACTAGAGCGAAAGGAAGCGGTGTGTCGCATCCCTACCCCCACCACCAGAAAGCAGGTGAGGGCCTTCCTGGGAGCTGCAGGCTTTTGTCGGATATGGATACCCAATTTTGCACTGTTGGCAAAGCCATGGTATCAAGCTACCAAAGGAATGGAATGATCTCCCTTGGAATGGGGACCAGAGCAGGATGCAGCATTCCGATCCTTGAAAGCAGCCTTGATGTCATCACCAGCTCTGGGGCTGCCAGATGTACAGAAACCATTTCGCCTCTATGTCCATGAGTCAAGTGGAAATGCTTTGGGAGTATTGACTCAATCCATCGGATCTTGGCAGCGACCCGTGGCTTATCTATCAAAACAACTGGATACCATTGCAAAAGGATGGCCACCTTGCCTGAGAGCTGTTGCAGCTACAGCCCTCCTGGCGGGTGAGGCCGACAAGCTCACTCTGGGTCAGAATCTCCAAATTACGGTACCGCATTCTGTTCTAACCCTCATGGAACACAAAGGAAATTACTGGTTCACGAATTCACGAATGCTGAAGTACCAGAACATGTTATGTGAAAACCCCCGATTGCAGTTGATCGTCAGTCAAGCTCTGAACCCTGCTACACTGTTGCCAATTGGTCCAGGCCCACCCAGTCATGATTGCTTGGAAGTTATGGACACTGTATTCTCAAATTGCCCTGATCTAACTGATGTCCCATTAGACGACCCTGAATGAACTTTCTTCATGGATAGAAGTAGCCTTGTCATCAACGGACGACGATGTGCTGGTTATGCAGTGGTGACCCTGGACATGGTAATAGAATCCTCAGCTTTGGCCCCGGGGACTTCAGCACAGAAAGCTGAACTGATAGCCCTCACCAGGGCACTGATAATAGGGATAGGGCTCCGTTTAAATGTGTACACAGATTCTACGTATGCCTTCACAACATTGCACGCGCATGGAGCCCTGTACAAAGAACGAGGGTTAATAACCTCGGGAGGCAAGTCCATCAAGTACGGCCCTGAGATATTGACATTGCTAGATGCTGTATGGGCCCCAAAACAAATTGCAGTAATGCACTGCCGAGGTCATCAGGTAGGGGAAGGAGAAGTTTCACGAGGGAATAGATTTGTTGACGCTTCGGCTCGAGAAGCAGCCACCACTGGGCAAGTTCCTGCCTTTAGTACTACAGTCCAGGCAGCTATATTTCCAGTACCCCTCAGTGCAGGGACTCCCCGATACACTTCCAAAGAGTTAGACTATTATTGCCAAGAGGAAGGGGGAGTGTTATCAGTGACCGGGTGGATAGTGCTACCGCCGCCAGCGGGTGGTCTTCCTCCCGGTCCAACCGTGATCCCTGAAACATTAGGTCCAGTCTTCGTCCAAGCTTTCCACCAAGCTACACATTATGGGAAAACTGAGATGGAGAAAACTCTTAAACCTCATTTTTGTATCTCGTTATTAGGACCCCTGACATCCTCAGTAGCCCGCAGATGTTTAACCTGTGCAAAGAACAATGCCCGGCAGGGTCCTAACCTGCCCCCAAGAGTTCAGTCAGTAGGAGTCACCCCCATGGGAAATATCCAGGTGGACTTCGCAGAAATGCCACGTGCTAATGGATATCATTACCTGTTAGTCTTGGTTTGTACATTCTCTGGGTGGATGGAGGCTTTCCCCACCAGAACTGAGAAAGCCAGGGAAGTTACCAAAATTCTGCTCCATGAGATCATCCCCTGGTTTGGAATACCATTAGCTATAGGATCAGATAAAGGGCCCTCGTTTGTATCCCAAGTAACTCAGCAATTGGCCCAGGCCCTACAGGTACAGTGGAAGTTACATACAGCTTACAGACCCCAAAGTTCAGGAAAAGTAGAGCGTATGAATCGGGCCCTAAAGTCCCAGCTGTCCAAACTCTTTCAGGAAGCTCACCTGAAGTGGCCTCAGGCTCTTCCTATAGCCCTCCTCAGGATACGTTCAGAACCCACCAAGTCATTGGGAGTTTCCCCTTTTGAGGTCTTGTATGGGCGACCTCCGCCCATTGTCCAAGGGATAAAAGGGGATATGAGTCAGATTGGGTCCGAAATCACTAGACAAGAACTATTGGCTTTAGGTTCTGTCTTGCAGAGTCTTCATGAGTGGGTACAAGATCAGCTGCCCATCAACCTGACCGAACCACTGCATCCCTATAAGCCTGGAGCTTCGGTGTGGATCAAGGAGTGGAGGAAGACACCATTAGCACCTCACTGGAGAGGACCCTATGTCATCATATTGTCGACCCCTACAGCAGTTAAAGTTGCGGAATTAGAACCTTGGATCCATCACAGTCAGGTGAAGCCAGCGGCGACTACCAAACTTTGTCCCTGGACTTCAACCACCAATCCAGCATCCCCATTGCGACTCATGCTGCAACGACAACCACTGCTGTGAGAATCTACAGCCCTACTCCTGCCACCTACTGGACGCTGGCACGTCCACGTATGGCAGAAGCTTGAGGAATCTGCAACCCTACTCCTGTCACAAACCAGAAGCTGACAGGTCTACGTACGGTGGAAGCTGTGGAAAAAGAGAACTTCAGTAAAGAATTTGCAATTACTAGACAAACTCATTGAAATATTGTAATCATGTTGCATCTATGTGTTTATGTTGTACTTGCGGTAGCCCTGGGGCCCCTTGGAATGACTTTTGCCATACCTCCCTGTGTAGCCTGTATAACCACTACCCGAATCGAGACAAAGATCACCCAAACTTTACTTTATCACTCCTACTACACCTATACTGGTGTAATTAGCCGATGTGTATATAATGGTACGGAATTAAGTATCTGTACTAGAGGGAAGGTTAGGACTTGTTTTAACCCCCGACAGAACCCCTCTTATCATGTTCTAGAGTTGCGATGGAACAACAAGGATGGAGCCCTCCTAAATGCCACACGACAGCTCGCAGATCCCACAAAACCAGCCCCTCTTTACTTTGATGCTTGTGATGCCATCAACAGAAATGGCTACTATAGCTGTGGGTCAGTTGACCAAGAGCGAAGTTATTACTAGGATGATAAATACATGTGCCCCGAAGGAGCATACAAGTGGGGAAAGTGCACCAGGACGTATACCTTGTCTAGTTATGTCAAAGCATCTGAAGACGCCTACTTTTGCCCCAAGTGGGAGTGTGTATATTATGCCACCTGGTCTGACGGGCCTCAGGGGCAAGATGGGGATCATCGCAGAGCTAACTTAGAGAGACTACCAATGCTGGAACCCCTTAAGTGTCCGAAAGGTACTTGTAACCCCTTAAGACTCCTTGTGTTTGACCCTAGCCAGTGGAGGCAAGGATATAAATTTGGCTTACGAATAGCGGGTAGGGGAATAGACCTTGGAACCTATGTATTGTCGCAACCCCAGCCCCTGAGCCATGTGCTTAAAGGGTCAGGGTGGACATTATTGTTTTCATCCAAGGGAGAAACTTTTCTTAACCCAGATGCATGCTGGTACTAGTAGTCCCTTTCTTGAAATAATTAGTTGTGAAAGCCATGTGTAAGGTAAAGGGTAAGGTTTATTCCCATAATGCACAAACAAAGGTTCAACGAAGGAAAACAGGATTCTCACCTCATTCAGGATTTTCAAAAAGGTATTTACAGAATTCAAAAGTTAGACGTGCTTCACAGTCCTAATAACTATGCAGGTGTTAGAACAAACCAGTTCATGGAAACAAAAGCAAGCTTCTTCTTTTAGCTTATCAAAACTGTATTTTAACGTATACCCTGCGAGCTATACTTCTGCCAAGGATTCCAAACTCCCGGCTAGACAAAGTGTACAATCCATGAGACAGTCAGGTAGCAATGAATCGGGTTCAGCAGGGTCTATTTGCATCTCCTCCTGTTCTGACGATATATCTGCTGGCCCTGCGCTTTCCTCATGTAATTCTGGCTTCACTTCAGAGTTTCTCTCTAAACTCTCCAGCCTTGCTCTACCTGGTCTGGAAAACAGGTAACAGGACTTTTAGTTAGCACTTTTTGTACAGGTTCCCAAACCTCTCTCCAGCTGTGTTTACTGCACCTACGGCTCTCTGGCTTCCATGCCTTTCTAGGGCTTGGCCACAGTTCCTGGTTCAGTGTTGTGTTTCTCAGACTCCTGGGCTGAGTCTTGTGCACCCACCTCTGAACTCGTTGTAGCTCACGGTCAGGAAAGGAAGTATGCAGGTACCTCTGTTCTCTGAGCTGGGTTTCTCTGGTACTTTCTTTACCCGGCACTTTCCAGGTCCCTCTCCTTTCTCTGTCTTCCTTGAAGATTTCTCCCTGGAGCTTTTCAGCGTGGAACTGTTTCTCTTGGAACTTGTTCCTTCTCTGTAAGGACCGCAAATCCAACTGCCTCTCCTTCTCTCCTCGGAGCCGTCTCCTTCCTCTCTCTTCTGCGTCTGCTGCTGCTGCTGCTGCCGCCCTTTCTGTCCTGTCTAAGCCATGCTTATAAAGCTGCTTCTCAGTTAGGGTTTCTCTCACCCTGACCAGGTGTGTCTGATTATCCCTTGAGTTAGTTATTGCATCATCCAAGCTTGGGTATGTCAGCCTACCCTCTGATTCTTCGTGCTTGCTCCCTCTGGCTGCGCTTTGCAGTAACTGCACTTTAGGTCTGTCACTTTCTTTAAAGGGATCAGTGATTTTTCCTATCTCCATAGGTTCACTGGCCTCTGCTTCATCACAGTATACATACAGCTTAACACCAAGACCCGCATTTCCTCACCTTATCAAATACACCATACCTTCTATGAAGCCATGCAGATGGAGATAGAGCTTCCCCAGACCATGCAGAATTTATTCATTGAACTAGTTGGAGCTGGAGCTTCTAATCTCCACATTTCTAATTGTTTCTTCTGTGGGGGGACTAAGATGGGAGACCAATGGCCCTGGGAGGCAAGAGAATTGAACTACTCCATCCCATATAACCAGACTGCTTTGAATAAAACCACTAGTGAATGGGTCTTGGCCAACACTATTGTCGGCCGTCTCTGTTTTGTCTGAACGGGACCACAGTTCACCATACAGGTAGGACAACTGGTCTGTCTAAGCCAACGAATTTATAATGCAACTACTAAGAAAACATCCTGGTGGTCAGGTGTTAATGCTGCTGAACCTTCCAACCCTTTAATCGCTTTCCCTCATCTTGCTAAGGTATGGACTGACCTCACCTTCTCCAATACCTGGGAAGCCCCTCCTGGGCTTTATTGGATTTGGGGCACCCGAGCATATGCTCGGCTCCTTAATAACTGAGGAGGGGCATGTGTCTTGGGAACAATACGGCCCTCTTTCTTCCTTATTCCCATCTCTCAAGGGGCACAGTTAGGCTTCCCCACATACAATGGTCGACAGAAGTGTAACACTCTGAAGATAGGTCAGTGGGATAAGTGGTATGGTGATGAGTGGCCACCTGAGAGAATTATCGCCTATTATGGGCCAGCTACTTGGACGCAAGATGGGACCTGGGGTTACCGCACTCCTGTTTATATGCTAAATCGTATACGCTTACAAGCTGTTGTAGAAATTATCACAAATGAAACAAGTAAAGCACTAACTCTTTTAGCCAAGCAAAGTACCCAAATGCGTACAGCCATTTACCAGAACCGCTTAGCACTCGATTATTTATTAGCATCCGAGGGTGGGGTGTGTGGAAAGTTTAATCTAACTAATTGCTGTTTGCAGATTGATGATCAAGGTCAGGTTGTTGAAGAAATAGCTGACCATATTCGTAGACTAGCACATGTACCAGTTCAGACTTGGAATGGACTAGACCTCCATAGATGGTCTGGAACTCTATTTTCAGGGCTAGGAGGATTGAAGACTATTATGTTTGCAGTATTAATCATGGCAGCTATGTGTTTACTCCTTCCATGTTTTCTGCCTCTTTGCTTACATATGTTTACCTCAATTATTGACAGTACAGTTGAACGTAAGACAGCAGCCCGGGTACTAGCCATGTGGAAGTATCAGGCTATACCCCGAGAAGAAGCCTCAGTTTGACAAGCATTCCATATGTGATTATTTTCTCACCCTCTTTTATTCGAGCTGAGAATAATCAAAGGGGGGAATGTGGTAGGCTATGGCCTGTAAACTAGGCCTAGACCCCAACCCCCACCTGAGACTAGTGTTGAAGAGAACCGGAGTTTGAGAAACTGCTTTAAACTGCTTTTGAAAACACTTGTATAATTCCTCTATGCTGATGATAGACATGTTCTTGCATTCTCTGAGCTAGAAATGGCCTTGAAGTAGAAATGTATCAATATCTAAGACTATGCCTTTGTTAGAATAGCCTGAGAAGGGGGAACAGGGAGCTAGGCCCAGAGAGGGTCCCCGATTGGACAGGTGCAAGGGGCATTGGAACCAATAGAAAGTTTGCCTGTATCAAACTGTAAAAATTGTATATAAGGAATTTGCTCCTGTACTCCATTGCTCAGTCACTTTTGCACATGCTCCTGTCTGAGCCTGTGCATAATAAATTGGCTTGGAACCTGCTATTGACTCCTGGTTTTATTCATTGCGTGCACTTCGCTGCTACAATACTGTCAACAATGGAGATGAGGAGAATGTCGTCCACATAGAAAACGTTGTAACCACCATGCCCTTTATCATGGTAAATAAAGGACTTAGAAAGAAATTACAAAGGCAGATGCATGACATATAGGGGGGTCATTCTGTGCTATGAATAGTAGGGATGTATATCCAGGCAGGACATACATGCTCGCTGTTTGCTCCCCTGCTGCTCCCAGAGCAATGGTTGCCCATATGAACAGTGCTATTGTACGGGGAGCCTTAGATGGGGTGGGAGGGGGTGGTCCGGAGGTGGAGCTCGGGCGGGGCATGGGTGGACCGTCAGCCCGGATTCCAGGTCAGCTCTGCACGTCCAAAGCCTTCAATGTAGATGGGGGACTTATTCCACCTCGAAGGTGGAATAAGTCCCCCTGGATGACAGGGGATCACGGCACAGGACCCAGATGAGCAGATGAGGTAGCAGAAGGCCAGATTGGGGGTCGGGCTGAGGGAAAGAGGTTTGTGTTCTGCAGCCAGAGATCGCAACTCCATGGCAATGGGATGCCATGGCACTGCGACTCTATTAAGGAGCCTCGCTGAGTTAGCCAGGTATGTGGCCAGGCATGCAGCCGATCAGAATCGGGGCCCGGCCTGCACATCCAGGCCATAGGCCTGATTCTGATCCCACATCATGTCTAGCCCTTGCGGGATCAGAATCGGGTCTACCTCTGTACGCCCCGATTCAGATCGGTCTTACAGGGGCTGGACGGCCAGTATAGAATCAACCTCATACTGTATTTCTCAGACTATAAGTCGCTCCTGAGTATAAGACACAGAGGACAAAAGGGGACATTTTGCTGGTAAAATCATATTATAAATCGCTCCATTATATAAGTTATGGGATCTAAGAATAAAGCACAAGACAACACTGCTGTTTTTTTTAAAGCTTTATTTATAGAACCACACAGGAAAAAAAACAGGAGAAACAACACAAATTGTATGTATCCATACAAACATAGTGCCACTGGGTGGGGCTGACTCTTGTCCACCAGTCCAGAGACCCGTTGCAATTACTGATCTTTTCCCAATATGCACGGATTTTCCTACATCCCCACCACATATGGCCCAGGCCCGCAAGGGAAGCTGCACATTTGGGACATCGCTCATCGCAATCCAGGCCACTCCGCAACGCCCGTCGGGGGGATAAGTGCGCCCGAACCTGCCAAGAGCCTCAAAGGACTTACACTTCCCATCGGAATTCACCACATGCCCAAGGCATCTAATACCTACTTCCCTCCACTTCTGAAAGATCTCTGATGTAGAACCAGGGATAAAAGTGACATTGCCCTGAATCGGCAACCAACTGGAAACAGCTGGGGACCTACCCCAATACTGACACAGTTGCTGCCACGTAAGTCGTATCGGATTCACTAAAACACTTCGCGTCACTCGCCAGAGGAGCTGGGAGCTCTCTAAATGGAGCACGGCCAATAATGTCAGGGGGGCCACCAATGATTCCTCAAGTGGTCTGGGAGTATACATCTCCGTATCCCCCAACCAATCCCTTATATAATGCGCCTGACATGCCAGGGCATAAAGCCCTAAATCCGGGACCCCCATCTCGCCAGACCTCCAATTTCCTTTCAACCGAGCTATCGGGATGCGCGCTCTTGCCCCCTTCCAAAAGAATCCCCGCATCTCCCGTTCCAATCATCCTAAGTCTTGCCACGCTAGCCAAACAGGGAGCGCCTGCATCCAGTATAACACCCGGGGCAAGACCACCATCCCCACCACCGCTATTCATCCCCCTAGGGACAAGGGAAGGGGACTCCATGCTCGCAACTGTGTCTGAAGCTTAAGGAAAATCCTTTCGAAGTTCCGTTTATACAGATCCACCGGCTCTCTCTCTATTCTTAATATGTACACCTTAGAGGAAAGGCGGGATAGAGGTGATATGATTGAGATGTTTAAATACCTCCGTGGCATAAATGTTCAGGGAGAGAGTCTCTTTCAATTGAAAGCAAGTTCTGCTACAAGGGGACATGGGATGAGGGTGAAGGGAGATAGATTCAGGAGTGATATGCGGAAATATTTCTTTACGGAAAGAGTAGTGGATCCATGGAATAGTCTCCCAGTGGAGGTGGTGGAGATGAGGACAGTGACTGAGTTCAAAAAAGCATGGGACCAACACAGAGGATCTCTAAAGGTAAAAAGTGTACTGTTGTAGTTGTTGTTATGGAAGGACAGACTAGATGGGCCTTGTGGTCTTTTTCTGTCATCATGTTTCTATGTTTCTATGTTTCCCAAGTAAAAAAAGGAATCCCCCGCCCAATGAAGCGGGAACTCACCCCTCCAACTCCCCTCCAATGTACCCATCACGTCTATAGCCTCAGATTTTTTCATGTTAATGCGCAACCCTGAAAAACTACCAAACACCAAGGATTCTTCCAACAGCCTGGGAAGCAACTGATGCGGTGAAAGTAGATGTACAAGGAGGTCATCGGCAAAGGCTGCAATCTTAAATCTACGACCCCCCACACGCACCTCTCGTATATCCCAGCTCTGTTCTACTTTCCGTATGAAAGGGTCTAGGGACAGCACGAATAGCAGAGGCGACAGGGGGCATCCCTGTCGGGTCCCCCTCTCCAGGGGAAATTTATCGGAGAGAACCGCATTACACAGCACTCTTGCAGTGGAATCCGTATAAAGAAACTTAACCATATTACAAAAAGGCTCCCCGAAACCATAATGTGGCAAGAATGCATGCAGATACCCCCAATTCACGTGGTCAAATGCTTTTTCCGTGTCAAAACTAATCAGCAGGGACTGTCATTCTCGTTCCCAGACCCATTCCAAAGAGGCCAAGATTCTACGCAGGTTACGTACAGCGTAGCGGCCTTGTACAAATCCCACCTGGGACTCCTGAATTAAATCCTCCAACAATGGACCTAGTCTTCCCGCCAATACCTTATCCAATATTTTCAAATCAAAGTTCAATAGGGAGATGTGCCTTTAGGCCGCGGCCTGTAACTGATCCTTACCTGGCTTGGGCAATAAAATAATATGTGCATTGTTCTCCCCCCATGTGAACCCCCCTTGGGCTATCCTTTTATGATATACTGCCACTAATGAGGGAGGGAGCAGATCTCCTAGTAACTTGCAAAATTCAGCTCCCATTCCATCTGGCCCCGGTGCCTTATGGCAGCGAGCTGTCTTTATCACTTGGTGTATCTCCTCCAGCGTGATTGGGCTATCCAATTGGGCCCGTTGTTCTTCTCCTAGAGTCGTCAGCTGCAGCCCACTCATATATTCGTCTCTCCGAGTATCATCTCCTCCCTCCCGTTGGTAGAGTTGTTGATAAAAGAGGCGGAACACCTCCGCAATTTCCCGGCTTCCCTGATGTAGTTTCCCATGGGCGTCCCTTAGTGCTGCAACCGTTCTTGTCCCCCTGCTTCCCTGAAGACAACGTGCTAAAAGTTTCCCTGGTTGGTCCCCAAATCTGTAAAGCTGATACCGATAGTACATAAACGACTTTTCCCCCCTTCTATGCAGCAGTTCGTTGAGTGCTGCCTGAGATTCCCGTAGCAACATCTTATGTACTGCGCTTGGGTTATTCGCATATTTGTGCCGGTCTCTGACCGTTTGCTTTTCCAAACGAATTATCTGTTCCATAAGCAACCTCTTTTCCGCGCCGAATAGCCTATAATATCCCCTCGTAAAACAACCTTGGCCATTTCCCAAAAGAGGTCCGGGTAAACCTTATGCCGTGTATTGTTTAGCTCAAAGTCTTGCCAGCGTTGTTTGATAAAAACTTTAAAATCTGGGTCCCTATAAAGTTCCAATGGAAAGCGCCAAATCCGTGACCGCATATCTCTCTGAGCCCACTCCAGCTCCACCCAAATCAAAGTATGATCAGAGATCTCCGACGGGCCAATTTGTGCATCTATTACTCTCGCAAAAGAACCTCTTGATATGAAAATGTAATCGATCCGAGCACTGGTGCCATGCGCACGAGACTGGTGGGTAAAATCTCTCTCCATTGGGTGCAGCAAACGCCACGGGTCGACCACCCCTAATCACCCCCACAGGCTCCGTAGTGCCTTGGCAGCGGCCACCTGCGTTCTATCTCCCTCCCCCCGTGATGTGTCTAGCTCCGTGTCCAGCACCCCATTAAAGTCACCCCCTAATATCAGGGGAACATCAGGCAATTGTTCTATTCTAGAGGCTAATCGTGCATATAGTGCTTGATCCAACACATTTGGGCTGTACATATTACCTAGCACTATAGGTTGTCCCTCTAGCATGCTGTATAACAGCACGTATCTTCCATCGAGGTCAACATATTCCCTCTCTACTACAAATCGTACCTGTTTATGAATCAGTATGACCACTCCACCTTTTTTCCCTTTCGTGGAGCCCCCCACCCCTGGTCCACCCAATCCCTTTGCAACTTCAGATGTTTCTCGGCAGTCTGGTGGATCTCTTGTAACAGGGCTATGTCACACTTTTGTCTGGCCAAAGCTTGTAATACCTTATATCTCTTAATTGGGTTCCCAATCCCACATACATTCCAAGAAATAATCTTCAGAAGGTCACATACTCAAGTGATCCATACTTCGTGCTCCTTCCATGTCTCCCAGGAAGACCCCTCCAGCCTGGGGCTCCTCCCGCACGCCTATCCTCACGTCCCTAGACCTCAGAAAACACCCAAAAATAAGAACAGAAGCGAGGGACATCTTGAACAATTTTCAGAAGACTGTGTTCGTGAGAAACTAGCTCAACTTAAAGTAGACAAAGCGATGGGACCGGATGGGATACACCCTAGAATACGGAGGGAACTTGGGGACATTCTAGCAACTCCACTGACTGACCTTTTCAATGCCTCGTTGGAGTCGGGAGTGGTGCCAAAGGACTGGAGAGAGGCTCATGTGGTGCCTTTACACAAAAGCGGAAGTAAGGATGTGGTTGAAAACTACAGGCCGGTTAGTTTAACTTCGGTGGTGAGTAAATTATTGGAAACGCTGCTGAAAGAGAAAATAGTGAGGTTTCTGGAGTCCGGCGGATTACAGGATCCGAGGCAGCATGGATTCACCAGAGGCAGGTCTTGTCAGACAAATCTGATTGATTTCTTTGACTGGGTGACCAGGGAGTTGGACCGAGGGAGAGCTCTAGATGTGGTGTATTTAGATTTCAGTAAAGCCTTTGACACTGTTCCTCACAGGCGACTTATAAACAAACTGAGCACCCTAGGGATGGACCCTAAAGTTACTGCTTGGGTTAGAAATTGGTTGGGTGGGAGGCGACAAAGAGTACAAGTAAATGGAGCTCACTCTGAGGAGAAGGATGTTACCAGTGGTGTGCCCCAGGGATCTGTCCTTGGTCCGATTCTTTTTAACATCTTTGTTAGTGATATAGCGGAAGGGCTGTCGGGTAAGGTTTGCCTCTTTGCGGATGATACCAAAATCTGCAATAGAGTAGACACCCAGGAAGGTGTAGATAACATGAGGAGGGATCTAGCTAAGCTTGAAGAATGGTCTAGAATTTGGCAGCTGGGATTTAATGTCAAAAAATGTAAGGTCATGCATTTGGGCTGCAGCAATCCAAGGGAGCAATACAGTATAGGAGGTGAAGTACTTTTGTCCACTAAAGAAGAGCGGGACCTAGGCATGGTTGTGTCTGATGATCTTAAAGTAGCTAAACAGGTAGAAAAGGCGACGGCAAAAGCTAGAAGGATGCTTGGGTGCATACGGAGAGGAATGGCTAGCAGTAAAAAGGAGGTGATAATGCCTCTGTATAAGTCTTTGGTGCGACCTCATTTGGAGTATGGTGTGCAATTCTGGAGACCGCACCTTCAAAAGGATGTGAACAGGATGGAGTCGGTGCAGAGGGTTGCTACTAAAATGATTAATGGGCTTCATTATAAAACATATGAGGACAGACTTAAGGATCTTAATATGTACACCTTAGAGGAAAGGCGGGATAGAGGTGATATGATTGAGATGTTTAAATACCTCCGTGGCATAAATGTTCAGGGAGAGAGCCTCTTTCAATTGAAAGCAAGTTCTGCTACGAGGGGACATGGGATGAGGGTGAAGGGAGATAGATTCAGGAGTGATATGCAGAAATATTTCTTTACGGAAAGAGTAGTGGATCCGTGGAATAGTCTCCCAGTGGAGGTGGTAGAGATGAGGACAGTAACTGAATTCAAAAAAGCATGGATCTAAAGGTAAAAAGTGGACTGTTGTAGTTATGGAAGGACAGACTAGATGGGCCTTGTGGTCTTTTTCTGTCATCATGTTTCTATGTTTCTATCCTAGTTCTTGTTCTCAACTTTCGCTTCCCATGACAGCTGTGCTTCCCTCCCCTCCATCTCCCCCCTCCCCCCAGACCTCTCCCCCCTTTCTGCCCCCCCTTGTCCACCCCACACCCCCTCTATCCCTCCTCAACCCTCTCTGTATCCCTAACCCTCTGCGCCTCGTAGTCACTAAGATGTGTTGGTGTACCCCCCTCCCCCTCCCGCTTACAAAGACTCCCATAACCGCCTCCCCCCCATGCTCAACCACCTCCCCACTTCCAGGTAGGTAGTGAAATCATACTTAACTATAGACAATCTTATCCCACCAAACCCTTAACCTACAACATTAGGTAAATAGTCAACATTGCCCCAAAAACAAACTAATATAAATGGGTACTGCTACAGTACAATATATAACACAACATAATCCCCCGTACCTCGTGACCCTCCTCATGCACAAACCGCTCAACAGACCAGATCCATTATCTCCTCTGTCACTCCCTCAGGTTGTCCAGGGGCGCTTCCCGCTCCAGCCCCCCTCCAACTGGTACCAACAGAAACATATATCACCAAACGTGGTGCGCAATCAGGCCGGCCTCACTTGCAAACACCAGAGGCCCGGATTCTCCAGTCAGCGGCATGCCTCATTTCTCGGTCCTGCATGGGACTGGCTCTCTCAGTCCCTTTTCAGCTCTCCTCATCCGGCTCCCTGGACTGGTCCGGTAGGGTCCTTGTCAACTCCTCTACATACTTGGATGACTCTGCCACTGTAGCGAAACTTCTCTGCGCTCCTCCATGCAAAATATAAAGACGCGATGGGTATTGTGCCATAAACTTAATTTTAGCTGTCACAAGTCTTTGGCAAAGGGGGGCATATGCCTTTCTTCTTTGGCTCAAAGCCGCTGAATAGTCTTGCATTATTCTCACCTTTGCGTTATCTTTTACAATTACCCCTGCTTTCTTTGCCATTCTCAGCACTGCTTCCTTTTGGGGAAAATGCAGATATCTTGCCAGCACCACCTGCGGCTGAGCATCAGTTGACCCCACTCTGTGCACTCTTTCCAAGATAATCTTGCCGTGCTCCTCTCCACCATCAAGCACTTGCACACTTAAAGCCACTACATAGCCTTTTAAATCTTTGTCCGATATGCTGCTTGGGACACCCAAAAATCGCAGATTGTTGCGGCGGGAGTGATTCTCTAGGTCGTCTAGTTTGGCCTCGTGCACTTGGGATGCCGCCTGGAGCATCCGCACCTCGTGCTGCAGTGCTTCTACCGTCTCCTCGATCACCCCGATCCGTCCCTCCGCTTCGCTCATCCGGTTCACCAGCAAGTCCACAGAGTTTTTCAGGGCATCCATCTTACCCCGGAGCGTGTCAAATTGGGTCGCCAGTGCTGAGGCCACCGCCGCCAAGATTTCTTCAATAGACGCCGAAGATACAGGCAAGGGGGATGGCACGGCCGTCTCTGACTCCGCCATCTTGGGCTGCCCGGTCATCCGTTCCTTCTCGCGCCTGCCCGCCTTAGCCGCCATGTCCCGTTCTCTTTCTGAGGCACCCGGTGGACTCTCCGCTGCTGCACCACCGTGCTCAGTGAAGCCAAAAGGCTTAAAAACGGCTTGTTATGCTGGCGGGGGAGGGGTGGGCCCGGAGCTCAAGCAGATCACACCCACTCAATCTCGCCACATCACGTGACCTGTTTTTTTAAAAATGCAATTTTTTTCTGTTTCACTCTCACTTTGCAATAACACTCTTGAATAAAATGCATAACAATATAGCAGCTCATTCCACATCAGATTTATTTTGTATCACTTTCAGGAAAGCTGTTGAAGTCCACGTAAATTTATTAGATAAGTCACTCCGTTGTATAGGTCACACCATCTTCTCTCAATGTAAAAACTGCATCTTTTAATACAGGAAATACGATAGTGGAGGAGTAGACAGCTGACAAAGGATGGGGGATATAAGAGGATAGAGGACACATGGTGGATACAAGGTGAGGTAGAGGGATGGAAGACAGATGTTGGACATGGGTTTCAGAGCAAAGGTTGGACACGGGTGAGGCAATAAGGAGGGTAGATAGTAGATACAGGAAGAGGAAGTTGAGGGGCAGAGGGCAGATGCTGGACATGGGATAGGGGTCATGGGGGTTGGAGGGCAGATACTGGACATGGGCTGACGGCATAGGGGACGGCAAGCAGATGGACTTGGGATGGAAGGGTGGACAGCAGAGGATTGACATAGGGTGGGGGCCATAGAGGAAAGAAAAGCATATGCTAGACAAGGGATGAGGATGTAGTGGATAGTGAGCAGAAGCTTGACACAAGGTAGGGATGGAGGGCAGATGCTGGACACGGGGTGGGGGAGAGAGAGGGATGTTGGACATGGAGGGGACAGGATGATAAAAAGGGGAGAGGCACTAGATACAATAGTGAGAGAGGGGGAGACAAAAAGGGCAGGAGAGAAGGGTAAGATACTGGACACAGGGAAGGTGAAAAAGAGAAAGGAAAGTGTTAAAGATTGGGAATAATTGGCTGGGGAAGAATAGAGAGATGGAGCGTGAAAGGGTTGTGTTAAAGATTGAACAGTGTAAGGAAGACACAGTTAAAAGATGAAGATTGAGAACTGGATGGTAAGAAGGAGAAATGAAATCTGAGTTGATAAAAGAAGATAGGCAGAAGGAAAATTGATGCCTTTGAATTATGCTGCTGGTGACGAACACTGGATCATTGGAACACAAGGACTACCTGAAGGACAAACCAGTCAGTACTAGAGGAGATCAAACCTAAGTTTTCCTTAGAAGCTCAGATGATAAGACTTCGACTTTCATACTTTGGACACATCATGCGAAGAAAGAGATCATTGGAAAAAGACATAATGCTTGGGAAGGTAGAAGGTCACTGTAAAAGAGGAAGGCCGGCAATGAGATGGATCAATACAATAACAGCAACTATGGATACCACTCTATCAACAATGAGCCGCTTGGCTGAAGACCGAATGAAGTTTAGGTCAGCTATCCAGAGGGTCGCCAGGAGTCGACACTGACTCAATGGCACTTAACAACAGAAAAAAATGGAAGAAAGTCGAAAGGAAAAGATCAATGTTAGAGATGGAAGGGAGTGAAGAACACAGGAGGGGAGAGAAGTGGCAGATGCACTAGAGACCCTAGACGAGAAAAGCAGCAACCAGAGACTTGGATCAACATGATTAGAGAATAAAATGATCCAACAGCAAAGGTAGAAAAAATAAATTTATTTTTTATTTTATGACTGGAAATGTCGGTTTTTGGAAAGTACATCTGCCAGGAGTCAGGACTGGTGTTAGACATGACTGGGGCCTAGCTCAAGACAAAGATCTGAGAGGGGGACTCTAAAGTCCGCTAACAAACTGTGCCTTTTTCAGTTTCAGACAGGTCTGAGACCCTCTCTAGCCTGGAGGCCCAGGGCAATTGTTCTGGTTACATCCCTCCTAATGCCAAGTCTGACATCTGCTGTCCTTTGTTTTGTACAATACAGGGGAAATGCATTTCTTTCTGTTTCTCTAGTGTTACACTGCATACAGCGTCTGGCTTTCTGAGGTTTTAGTTTGATTTTTGTCTATATATTTCTTGCAACCACATTCTGTCAGCATGGAATTTCTGTTTAAGAATGTGTAGAGATCTGGCTTGCTTAGATTTCCAAAGAGGTTTACTGATGTTTTAGGGCTCACTGCAATATTTATGGTGCTGCCTTTGCCTAGGTAGGGTCCTTGTATGAGTTCTGGAAGTTAATGCAGGCATAGTAAATTTGCTCTGTCCTCAGTGATTTTTTTGTATTAAGTCCAGGGCAAGCCCAACCATCAGGTAATCCAAGTGGCCACCTAGGGTGACCACTTCTGGAGGGCAAATGAGAATAGGGCATTGATGAAATAAATGACTACTTCTTGGAGCAGCTGCTACATGACCTGGCGAGGGGAAGCCATTTTGGACCTAGTACTTAGTGGAACACAAGATCTGGTGCTCAAGATAAGGGGTGTTGGGGGTACTTAGCAATAGTGATCATAGCATGATCGCATTTGATTTAATAAATGGAGGAAGGATGGCAAGGAAATCCACAGTACTACCTTTTAACTTTCAAAAAGGAGACTATGATAAAATAAGGAAAATAGTTAAGAAATAGTTAACTAAGGGGAGCGGAGCCTGGCTTTTGGTCAAGATGGACGTGTAAGAGCTGTGCTCCAGAGGGCAATAGGCAAGAATCCTGACTTCTGCAGTTTTTAATTAAATAGTTCCTACCTACTTTGATATCATTCGATCCCGGATATGTCAGGCCCCAAGCTGACGTGGCTGGAGTACCAAGTATCTCAAAACGCCAGCGCAAAGAAAACCAAAACGGAACCTCTCTCTCCTCACAAGATGGAGGTCATCCGAGATTGTCCTGAGACCTTGCAGGAACTCCTGGCTGAGATTCGGGCAGTCAAAGACTTGGTCAAATCTAATGGAGACTCGCTGTGCGCAATGCAGGAAGATATCAATGCCTTGAAAACTTCGTTGGAGTCAATTACGGCTCATTTGGAGAAGGTAGAGAACATGGTGGCATCGCATGGGGAGAGGCTCAAGGCCGTTGAGAAGCAGGCTAAGTTGATTTGTTCACTGCAAAGAGAGGTGGAAGACGGTAACAATTGCTCTCGGAGGAACAACATAAGAATACTAGGAGTTCTTGAGGGAGCAGAGGGCCCTGATATGGTGTCCTTTTTGCAGGCCATGATTCTGGGTGTGTTAAAGTTGACATTTGCCATGCCATTCGAGATCGAGTGCGCCCATCGAGTGCCTACTCAGTCCATGGCTGCAGGCAAGCGTCCATGCCCAATCATCTTGAAAGTGTTTGGTTTTCAACAAGTATCGCAAATAATGGGAGCAGCCAGAGCACTTTCAACTTTGGAATATCAGGGACACAAACTTCTGTTCTTCCCGGACTTTGCAAAGGCGACGGTGGATCGGAGGAAGAGTTTTCAGGCGCTGCGTCCACACTTGTAGCAGCTGCAGGCCCGTTTTGGGCTGCTCTATCCTGCCCGCATGAGAGTCACGCTGCATAACCAGACCAAGACTTTTGATGATCCAGGGGAGTTATATGCATTTTTGGAAGACAAGGAGTCGGCGGTGATGCGGTGAAATTTACCTTGCAGTTCTTATTTGCAAAAGTTCTACGGCGCTTGCTATCATGGGCGTTTGACTGGTTTGACTGGTCTGAGTTCATGTAGTGGCGACTTATCCACGCAGAAGTGACATTCAATCAAGCAGTATTGCTATACACTGTGACATTTATTCTGTATCTTTTGAAGGAGCTCCAGGGTACTATCCTGGTCAAGATGTTTCTCCTGCTGTCTCTCTCTTTCTTCTTTTGTGTTCTATGTTGTCTGTGATGTCTAAGGCGGTTAAGAGAGTAATGGGGCTTGGAAGAGTTGGATGGCCCTTATTTACTAGGTTGGGGTCCTCTAGGTCATAAACTGATTTGACGGGGGCAGCCCTGCCATACCTCTCTGATGTTTTGGGTTTTGGGTGCACTGTCTCTACTCTTGTTGTGGGTGGTGGGCAAGATGCGATACTTTAAGTGACAAAGAAGTGGGAATATACTAGGTTATTTTGTCCTCCGTGTCTGTCTTGTCCTGGTGGGCTCACCCGCTAAGTTTTGTGTGTTTTATAGCCCCCCTGGGTTTGGTGGTTTTGGTGATTTGTTTTTCAGAATTATGTGTTCTTACTGTGAGCGATTATGTGCAGGGGCTAGGGCTAAATTGTGGCTCTTTTTTGGTGGTTTTCTTTTCTGGGCTATAAGTGCATCTACCACGCTGAGGGTGTTTAAAGTGTTGTTCTACAATGTAAAACTATATGCTAAAATTTGGTATGCGTTTGCAACATTTGACTGTCAATCTGTGCTATATTGTCAGCATGTCTTCCTTTAAGATAGTTTCACTGAATGTTAAGGGCATTAACAATCCCATTAAGAGGAAAAAGATTCTTCTGTACAGTAGGAAAGAAAGTGCTGACATCTTACTGTTACAGGAGACACACTTGAATGTGAAGGAGTCGTTAAAACTAGATATAAAACCCTTTTCTCTAGTGGCTTTTTTCAGCTGCCAATCATAAGAAAAATGGGGTAGACATTTTAGTGAGGAAAGCTCTATCCCCCATAGTTATACAGACTAGGTCTGATACTGATGGGCGGTGGACAACGGCTGTCATTAAAATTGGATCCACTGAACTGGCCTTAATTAATATTTATGCTCCTAACATTGATTGCCCTACTTTTTTTTGCTCCATTGCGGCCTTGGAGCAGGAGGTGTCCAGATATCCGAATAATGTGGGCGGAGACTTCAACTTCGCGCTAGACCCATTGGTGGATAGGAGGCCAGTGAGAACCATTAGGGTTCCCAAGGCTCACCCGATTCTTGTATCTTTAATGCAGGAATTGGGCCTGATAGACATATGGTGGTTGCAACACCCTACGGACAAAGAATTTACTTTCTTTTCTCCTCCTCATAACTCGTTATCACGTATAGACTTCTTCCTAGTCTCCAAGGGACTTTGTTCTAGAATCAGTGAGTCCAATATTCATGTGGCTCACATCTCTGATCATTCCGCAATCTCATTCACCCTATTTGACTCAATGAGCTATCAATCTCACTCACGTTGGCAATTTGATAGGACTCTTCTGGCCAGTCAGGAATTCCGTGAGACCATCCTGGTGGCTATAGAGGAGTATTTTCAATTCAATTTACCTCAAGACGTCTCAGGGTAGGCATGGTGGGAAGGCTTTAAAGCTAGTATGCGGGTCACCATTACCAGTTTTGCTATAAAGCAGGCCAAACAGCGTAAAGCAGAACTTGGCGCACTAGACAAGCAGATTAAAGTGGGAGAATGCATTTTAGGCCAGAAAACTGATCCTAATATTCTGATAAGATTACAGAGCCTTAGATTTAGATATAATTTGATTTTGACCACTGAGGCTTCACAGAATATTCAAGGGCAGAAAGGACGATACTACTTGGAAGGTAACAGAGCTGGACGGTTGCTAGCTAACTCGTTAAAGGGTCGTAAGGAAGCTTCTCGCGTTACAGCTTTAAGGGATCCTCAGATGCAACAACTGTTTATCAAGGACCCTGATATTGCAGAGACCTTTTGCCAATTTTACGCTCAATTATATTTCCCAGAGATAGATTTCTCTGAGAAGGAGTTTGATAGATTACTAAATAATATTCAAAGGCCGGTGTTAGATCAAGAAACTGCTGTGGAACTAGATAAGCAGATCACAGTCATGGAAATTATCCAGGCTATTGATTCTACGCAAGTGGGCAAGGCTACCGGAAAACCTTTTCCAAAACCTTAGGGCCATACCTTCAACAATATTATAGGCTTCTTTTGGACAATGAGACACAAACTGGAGCGTTCGCCTCTGCAAACATTGTTGTTCTTGAAAAACCTGGGAGGGACCCTCAGTTAGTTAGTAACTATCAGCCAATTTCGTTGTTAAACGCAGATTATAAAATCTTTGCGGCCATCTTAGTTAGTCGTCTCTCCAAATTGATCCCTTCTTTGATTCACCCGGACCAATGTGGCTTTACTGAGGGATGCTCCACAGCCGATAATGCCAGAGTGCTTTGTCAGGTTTTGGAAGGCGCAGAGGAAACAGAGAACCTTCTTGTGGGACTCTCGGTAGATGCAGAGAAAGCGTTTGATCGGCTGGAGTGGCCTTTCCTGTTTGCTGTTCTGAAGTGGTTTAGATTTGGTGAGGGTTTCTGCAACCTAATCAAACTTATGTATGCGAGACCAAGTGCGAAAATTTCTGTGAATGCGACTCAGTCTAGAGAATTTCTTCTAGGGCGCGGTACCTGTCAGGGTTGTCCTCTTTCTCCCATTCTTTTCAATCTGGCCTTGGAACCTTTGGCTCTACTGATAAGGCAAAGCCTCGCAGTTAAGGGCGTCTCTATTGCTGGCATGGAAATTAAACTATCTGCATATGCTGATGATTTGCTGCTTTTCACCAAGCCTAGCTCTATACCGGTTATTTTAGAATTGATAGATAAATTCTCAGGATTGTCTGGCTATAAAATTAATTGGGGGATCAAAGCGGAAGCTAATGACCACGGCCAACACAATGAAGATGGTATAAAATAGCCTTTATTAACAGACCCAACTCAAACGGTTTCGGCCGGAGGCCTTCCTCAGGGATCTAAAAACAGACAAATGTAAACATCAATATCAAAAACAAAAATTATAATAATAATAATAATAATATTGTAATTTAAAACAAAATCATAATATAAAAACAAGTGGAGAAGCGAAACATATTCATTCAAAGTGAAGAGGGGAGAAGAAGTACATTACCATAAACAAGCAAACAAACAACCAGAACAAGGTGGACAACGCCACTCTTCCCAGTCTAAAGAAAAGAGAAATATATGAAATGGTCATTCCGAAAAATATAAATGTACACATATAAGGGGGAGGTTTCAATGCTCTACATCAACCGGATATATTAAAAGCAACAATGGACATTTTTATTAAAAAACACAATAAAAATTTTTAATGAAGGAACAGCAAGTAAAACTAAAAATAAAAGTAAAAACTAAAAATACTAAAAATACAGTAGATATATACGCTCATTGAAAACATATAAAAGTATATGTTGTGTGCCATAAGAAGGGGTGAAACAAAAAGAAGAAATAAAAATAAGGAATAAAGGAAAAAATAGTGTGTAACACATAAAGGAGAATAAATTCAATTATTGTTATATGATGTGAATTCATTAGAAAAAAGTCATAAAAGATGCATTAAAAATGAGTTAAAACAAAAGAAAGGGAGGGATTTTTTTTAAAAAATAATAAATAATAAATAAATAAGATTGAAAATAAACATCAATGAATGAAATAAAATAGGATAATAAGGCAAAACAGTAAAATAAATAAGAGAAAATGAGAAGAAAAAGAGAGGGGGGGGGGAAATTCTTGGTGTATTGAAATATGGCTAAAACTCATAGAGAAAGAATCGCACAAGCATAAACAGTTAAAGAAAGGCACTCTATCAGCACTAAAGAGAAAGAAATACATTAATGGTATCCACAAAACTGCCATAGAAAACAATAGTATATCCTTACTTCGTTATACAACACAGTAATGGTATCCACAAAACTGCCATAAAAGAAAATAGTATATCCTTACTTCGTTATACAACATACTTAACGGTAAAACGAGCTAGGGAACAAAGACAACGGCATGAAAAATAAGAGGAAGACAAAAAAGGGGGAGTATAACCGTCCTGAAGAGTGGCACGTGTGTAGAGGCATTAGCGTGGCCGTAGAGCACATGCAGATTGCGCGTCATGGCGGGAGAAAGAAAAAACAACAAACACCATATCAATGAAAATTGAATTGTAAAAGAGATGATTAAAAAGAAGGGAAGAAGCTCATTTGTGATATCCGCTTAGAAAAGAGGGAGCCTACACAGAGAGGCATCAAATGTCTGCTTAGGTCAAACCAAAAGTGATGATTTCTTAACTTAATACATGCAGGATGAAGCGCGGAGAGAAGAGGGAGACATTCACACGGCTCCGTGCAATGGAGAAAAACAGCTGGAAAAAACACAAAGGGGCAAAATAAAAAGCAGAGACCTTTGGAGATATGAAGAAGGCGATGAATCCAAAAAATTAAGTGAAATGATAAATACAATAGAAAATAAGCCGATACATACCAGTAGAATCACTGAGCGGGAAAATCACTAATTGGAAAACGCCGCGCAAGTGCAGTAGAACAAAATAAATACAGAGAGGAGCACTCCCATAGGCGCGTCATCAAAATTAACATATAAGCAATCGCGGTACAAAGGAAGTTACAAAACCACAAACGCTTTAAAAGAATATATAAAAGAGAGGAATAACAGAATCATATATAATCAGAAATAGGAAGCAATAGTATCGAAGCAAGCAAACATCGGCAGATAAACGATAACCCTGAAAGAAAGTGGTACAAACTCTAGGAGAACATAGGTATTGTAGAAAAACAGAATTGAGAAAACGGAGGGCAAAGAGAAGGAATTGAGGACAAGAACCGTCATTTATATTAAAACCAAATACACTAAATTAACATAAAATCAAGGGGCTAATAGAGGCAAAGCTTCATGATTAAAAGATCCTTATGAGTATATTTCAATACTAAAAATAAAAATAACATTAAAATTAAAGATCAAAATATGTGGCAAAAATAAATAAAGGAATATCTTCATGAATATATAAAAATGAATAATAAAAATGAATAATAAAAATTCCTTTAAAAAAATGGGGTGAATATAAGGATAAAAATAAAAATAAATTATATGACAAAAATAAGAACTATATAATGAATGATTAAAAAATCAATAATGATATAAGAAGTATTTATAGTGACTAACATAATAAGTCCATATTGAAAATAGAACATGGATGAGAAAAATAAGAGAATAAATAAATAAATATTATATAATAGAAAAAAATACTAAAAAATAAAATTAAAGATCAAAATATGTGGCAACAATAAAATAAAGAAATATCTTTATGAATATGTAAAGAAATGAATAATAAAAAGATGTAATAATGAGAAAAATATAAGGATAAAAATAAGTTATATGACAAAAATGAGCACTATATATATATATATATATATATATATATATATATATATACGCTAAAGAATGGAACATAGAAAAAAATAAATAAATGAATAAGTAAATGAATAAAAATTCAATAATGAGATAAGAAGTATATATAGAGACAAATTTATAGTAACTAACATAGTAAGTCCATACTGAAAATAGAACATGGATGGGAAAAATAAGAGAATAAATAAATAAATATTATATATAAAAAAAAATATATATATAAAAAAATATAAAAAATATAAGGAATATATGTATGTTAAGATGATTATAATACTAAAAAACAGATATAGTGACCAATGATAAAACATAATAATATAGGAGGCAAAAAAGGGGGGAATAAAAAATGGCATTAAAATAAAAAAAGTTGAATAAAAAATCACACAGGCAATAATATCAATACCAATAAAGGTGTATGTTAAAAAAGGGGTATATATTAAAAATAGAACATAAAAATAAATAAGTAAGAAGTATAAAATTTTTTAATTTTTTATAGGAGATTATAAGAGGAAAAAATGTAAGAAAAAAACGGATATTATAAATCCATATTAGAAATAAAACAGATAAAAAATAAAAAATAAGAAAATAAATAAATAAATGAATATAAAAAATATATAAATAAAATTTTAAATTTTTGTAAAAATTACTATAATATTAAAAAGCAATGAATTAAAAGGCCAGAAACGATAATAAAAATATAAAATAAGACATTAATATGAAAGAGTGTAAAAAAGAGAGGGTGAATAAAAAGGGGGGAACAATTAATAATATTAATGCACACAGGCAATAATACCAATAAAAAGGACATAATCGGAAACATGAGTAATAAAGATATTAAGGCACACACTTATAATATTAGAGTTAAAATCAACAGAAAAATGCGTAAAAAAACAGAGATAAATTCATAAAAAAGCATGGTATTCAATTTCTTTATTTAAACCTCCTGGACTGACTGTATTAAAGAGAAAGATAAACTTTTGTTCTTCTTAAATGAATAAAATAAAATAAAGTACTTGTTGCCCAACTTCTTACTTACATAAAAAATCAACCGGGAAGGGAAATGCAATCGTCACAATGTGAAGATTCTCTGAAAGAGAAGAAAACCAATTGCATTTTTGAGCTATGGGAGATGTATAGGTTTCGTCAACCCAACGCGGTGCCTTAAAGGTCTTGAAGTTTGACCTTGTTAGACCAAAATTTGGAATGAATGTGATTATGAAAAATCGCGCTAGGGAGACAATACATGAAGAGCGTATAATCTGTAGAAACTACTTGCCTGCAGAAATTCATAACAGCACGTACCATGATAGCTCAAAAATGCAATTGGTTTTCTTCTCTTTCAGAGAATCTTCACATTGTGACGATTGCGTTTCCCTTCCCGGTTGATTTTTTATGTAAGAAGTTGGGCAACAAGTACTTTATTTTATTTTATTCATTTAATTTGTTTTACACATCACTAGGTTAAGGCACATTGCTGTAACAAGTGTTATCATAAGAGTTTATCTTGAAATAATTCAATTTTTCAATGTATAGTAATATTTTTCAACACTAAAGTTGTGTTCCGCTATCAGTAGGTTCTCTCAGTGGTGCCCCAAAAGAAACTTACTCAGTAGTTAGAAAGTTTATTCGTAATTGGTTTCCACAAAATATTTTTCCTGTCTTTTTTAATATGTATTAATACAGTGTTCAACTTCATGGTTAAGGTTTTCCAACATTAAAGTTGTAGCTTCATTTATCATGTCATTGCAAAAGTTAGGCAATAAGTGGTAGTGAAGTCAATTTACAATGGGCTATTTCTATCCTCAGTCACTCCTCTTATACGCGCAATTGCGTCTGCAGATTCTCTTCAGTGCTACATAAGTGAGTAACATACATAATTCGTATTTAGTTACAATTTTCACTCTCCCTCCGCCCCCTTCCTTTTTTTCCCCCTCTCTCTCTCCTTTCCCCCCTATTCCTTTCTCCCCTTCTCCCCCCCCCTTCCTTCCCCCCTCCCTTTTTCTCCCCCCCTTTCCCCTTCCCCCCTTCCTTCTCCCTTCCCCTTTTCCCCCTCCCCTTCCCCCTCCCTTCTTACCTCCTCCTTTTTCCTCCTCCCCTTTTCCCCCCCTTCCCCCTTTCCCCCCCCTCCCCTCTCCGGTTCTCAGGTTGCTAGAATATTTAGTTCATGTATAGGATTGCATATATACAATTAGGATTATGCTGTATCAAAGGCAATTTGTCTAAATTCATATATTTAGTGACTACCATGGAGTTCATTTATTTTACACTTGCCTGTCAGTTTTTAGTATATTTATGTGTTCTCTTTCCACTCTGCGTTTTGGTTTTATATAATTTATTCATAACACATATATGTTAATTACTTTTTATGAATATTTTTGTATTAGTTCCAGTTTGGTCTTAATCTTTTCAATTGTTTATATTACATGTTTTTATTATGCATGTATTTTGATGATTTTAATGTGTTATCATTTTATACTGATCTATTTTGTATTAAATATTTATTGTTTTATTTAGCTGTGTGCCCCCTGAAGAAGGCTACGGCCAAAACGCGTAGGGGTCAATTAAAACCTGTTCCACCTTTACACGGCTCTTGCTTCTTGTGTTCTCGTGTGCTTCCTGCAAGAGCAGTTGCTCCTCTTTGTGCTGCTCTATCACTCCTAAAGTGAATTATGTGTTAAAAATGCTAGTAGTCTTTCTTACAAGTAAAATTTATCGTCAAATTGAAAGGATTCTGGTTCAATTTCTATGGAAAAATAAACCGCCTAGAATTGCTCTTAGGAAACTTAAATCTAAAAAAGAAGAGGGGCGGGTGAATTTCCCTGACTTTTGGCCTATCACTGTGCTTTTTTGCTAAAGCAAGGTTCACGACGGGTGGAGGGGGCCGTAGGTATACGTCCAGTATGGCTTGAACTAGAAGAGAGATTAAGTGCTCCTTTCCCCTTAAATCTCCTTCCTGGCATGGTGTCTTTTAAGAGGTTGAAGTCTCATAGGGTTATATTGGACACTCAGAAGGCTTTTCAACAGTTAGCAAATGCAATTCCTAAGGAGGATTGTCTATCGAAACTAATACCCATCTGGCATAGTCCTTTTTTAAAAATTAATCAAAGTTCATTTGCATGGCAACAATTGTTTAGCAGGGGCATTTGGAGCATGGGCCAACTGATAATGGATGGCAAGTGGAAACATTTTGTCTCTCTACAAAGTGAATTTGATATGCCTAAATCCCTATACTTCCAGTGGATTCACCTGAGGCATTGTATAGAGAAATCCCATTTGGATATTAGATCGTTGTCTGATGAGTGGGGGTTGTTGAGTAAAATAGGCTCAGTGCATATGGCCTCTGGGGGCTTCTCACTACTATAAACTGGTGCTTCAGAACAATAGTTCTCAGGCCATTGGTGTTCAATGAATCTGGGAACATGACACTGGAGAAGTTCTTTCTCCGGAAACTTGGACAAAATTCTGGAGTAAGATAAACAGGGTTTCTCAGTCTGCCTCTGTCTCACAAGCTTTGTACTTCATGCACACAGAGTGCACTTTACTCTGGTAAAGGTTGCTAAATGGGATAAGGCAGCTGGGAATGAGTGTTGGTCTTGTTGGGGAGATGTCGGCACTTTGAGGCATGTGGTGTATGATTGCCCTAATGAGCCAGTCGTCCAGGTATGGGAAGACAAAAATTCCCTGATTCCTGAGATAGGCAGTCACCACCACCAGGCATTTGGTGAAAACCCTGGGGGCAGAGGTTAGGCCAAAGGGAAGTACCCTGTACTGAAAATGGTTTCCTCCCACCACAAACCTGAGATATTGTCTGTGGTCTGGATGAATGAGGATGTGAGTATAAGCATCCTTTAGGTCTAAGGAGCAAAGCCAGTCTCCCTGCTGG
Organism: Ichthyophis bannanicus; assembly: GCA_033557465.1. Lineage (NCBI taxonomy): Eukaryota > Metazoa > Chordata > Amphibia > Gymnophiona > Ichthyophiidae > Ichthyophis > Ichthyophis bannanicus. The sequence goes on from CM066038.1 coordinate 298,768,495, forward strand.
AGGTAGGGCAGCAGTATCCCAAGGGTAAGCATCTTGAACTTTTCCCTCTCCAGAAACTTGTTTAGGTTTCACAAGTCTAGGATAGGCTGGAGGCCTCCTGTCCTTTTTGGTACCAGGAAGTACCTGGATTAGAAGCCTTGCCCTTCCAGGTGGTGAGGCACCGATTCCACCGCCTGTTCCTTTAGAAGACTTGCCAACTCCTGAAGGAGGAGGTTTCTGTGTAGAGGGAGTCTTGGAGGCTCCCAAGGGAAAGTAGGAGGGGGTAGCTGGTGGAAGTGGAGCATGTAGCCCTTTTGGACTATGCTGAGTACCCAGGTATCCCCTGTGATGGCTGGCCACCTGTAGGCGTACAGGGTCAGCCAACCTCCTGTGCTGAGTGGAGCCAGCGGCGGAGAAGAGGCTATGCTGTGGGAGTCAAAACCCCGCTCCCTGCTGTGCAGGAGCCGGAGCTGGTGGCTTGGGGGTCTTCTGCCTATGGGGCCCATGCCCCTGCCCCTTGGCCTGCTGCTGGCCCTGTTGGGGAGCTGGAGAGGCCTTATATTGAGGGTAGGATTTGTAGGCAACACCCTTCCTCGGGAAAAAGGGCTTCTTTCCCGAGCCCTTCTTTTTTTGAGAAGGGGCAGAACTCTTTCTGGACAGCCTTGTCCTGGTGAGAGTCTCAGTCTCAATTTCTGCAGCCTTTTCAGTCATGGGCTTACCGAATAGGTTGTCACCTCGGCAGGGGACATAGACCAACTTGTCCTGCACCCATAACTCCAGGTCTGATGACTATAGCCAGGCCTGACGGCGTGCACCGATGCCAGCCGCGGCTACCCGGGCCAAAGCCTCGAAGCCATCATAGGCTGCTCGAGAGATAAACTTCGAGCACTCTCGGATCCCTGTCGACAAGGCTTTGAATCTCTGCAAGGGTTCCTCGGAGAGGCCAGCTGAGAAACCGGCAATCTGTTTTGCCAGGTCTTGTAGGTACATGCCCATGTAAGTCTGGACACGGCAAGATAGCATAGAGCCCTGGAAGCACTTTCTACTGAGGGCATCCAGGTTCCGGGCCTCCTGTCCGGGGGGCACCGAGGAGTACATCTTCTGACTCTTCAGGTGGTGCATGGCCGATTCCACAACCATGGAATTGTGTGGTAGCTGCGCCTTTTGGAACCCATGGCTCTTACGGACTCAATAAATGGAATCGACCCTTTTGTTAAGAACTGGCACCGAGGCCGGTGCCTCCCACATACGGAAGAGCAGCCGTTCCAGCATCGGAGGAACCGATACAGTAAAGGCTTCCTTCGGAGGAAAGTCATACTGGAGGGCATTGAGCTCCTCAGCTCGAGGCTCCTCCTCGGCGTCCACAGGGAATGTCAAAGCCTTGGCCATGTCCCTTACGAAGTCCGAGGACCAGGGACCCAGGATATCACTGCTTGACCCAATACAAGTATTGTGGAACCTGCGTCTTTTGGGGAAACTGCTAGGTACGTATGACCTAGATTGGCCACTGTTGGAAACAGGATACTGGGCTTGATGGACCTTGGTCTGACCCAGTATGGCATATCTTATGTTCTTATGTTCTTATGACCAGGTATCCTCTGGGGGGAACCTTCTCCGAGGCTCGGACTCTGGTGAGTCCGAAGGGACGCACTGGGTCTGGAAGGTGTCCGGAGACTCCTCGTCCTCCGTCTCCCATGCCGAGCGGCTCCAGAAATGTGGGCTTCGGGTCCACCCACCCGACGCCAAGGGCACCGGCGTCGATGACCTCGGCCCCGCACGGGAAGTCAAGGGGGACCTTGACCGAGGATTGACTCGAGACTTGATGAACTCGAGGATCGGCTTGGTCTCTGAGGTCGACTTAGACGTCGAGGTCCCGGTGGTCGGGGCAGATGCACCCGTCAGACCGGTGATCAGCACCTGCTGCTGTTCCATGAAGGCAGCCAAGCTGCTCTCCAAGGCCGTCAACAAGAGTCCAAGCTCAGGAGACCCAGCAGCCTCCGACTCGAGCCCCAATGGCGTCGGGCCCGTCGGCTCTCCCGGAGGAGAGTACATGAGGACAACAGAACTTACGTGACTCGGGGACTCCGGCTCCATACAAGGTAGTTTGGACGGCCTCTCCGACTCCGAGAGCCCGGGGTGGCGGTCAGGGCTACGCGACCTGGCCCTCGAGGACTCAGGGGCCTCCACCAACGCTGCCCTCACAAGCTTCTTCTTCCATTTGTGCTCCCGGGTGGGAGACCCCCTCTCAGAGGAACCCCAACGGCGCTCGGGTTCCGACTCCCGAGATGTTAAAAAATGTAAGGTCATGCATTTGGGCTGCAGCAATCCAAGGGAGCAATACAGCATAGGAGGTGAAGTACTTTTGTCCACTAAAGAAGAGCGGGACCTAGGCGTAGTTGTGTCCGATGATCTTAAAGTAGCTAAACAGGTAGAAAAGGCGACGGCAAAAGCTAGAAGGATGCTTGGGTGCATACGGAGAGGAATGGCTAGCAGAAAAAAGGAGGTGATAATGCCTCTGTATAAGTCTTTGGTGCGACCTCATTTGGAGTATGGTGTGCAATTCTGGAGACCGCACCTTCAAAAGGATGTGAACAGGATGGAGTCGGTGCAGAGGGTTGCTACTAAGATGATTAGTAGTCTTCATTATAAACATATGAGGACAGACTTAAGGATCTTAATATGTACACCTTAGAGGAAAGGCGGGATAGAGGTGATATGATTGAGATGTTTAAATACCTCCGTGGCATAAATGTTCAGGGAGAGAGCCTCTTTCAATTGAAAGCAAGTTCTGCGACGAGGGGACATGGGATGAGGGTGAAGGGAGATAGATTCAGGAGTGATATGCGGAAATATTTCTTTACGGAAAGAGTAGTGGATCCGTGGAATAGTCTCCCAGTGGAGGTGGTAGAGATGAGGACAGTAACTGAATTCAAAAAGCATGGGACCAACACAGAGGATCTCTAAAGGTAAAAAGTGGACTGTTGTAGTTGTTATGGAAGGACAGACTAGATGGGCCTTGTGGTCTTTTTCTGTCATCATGTTTCTATGTTTCTATGTTTCTATGTCGAGGCCTCTGACGAAGTCCGGGCCCGGCCGGACGCGGCCTCTGAGAAAATTCTCTCACATTGATGCTGACGGCTCTGAAGTGCCTTCAACGACATTTTGCCGCATGGGCCACAGGCCAGCGGGTCATGGTCAGGCCCGAGGCATCGGAGGCAGCAGTCATGTGTATCAGTGAGAGACATAAGTTTCTTGCACTGATCACATTTTTTGAACCCACTGGCAGCCATCGGGGGAAAAAGGGCCCCTGCAAGGTCAAAAGACCGGGCTGCCAGTGAAAATAATAAAAAAGGCACGAACGCTAGTCACAAAGGACAAAAAATGAAAAAAGAATGCCAGACTCGATACCGGTGTACCAAGCCCAGGCAGGAAGGGGAACCAGCATCGAACCGGATCATAAAAAAAGAAAATCACAGAAAAATCTACTTTTACCGGGTGACACGAACTCACGTCTGTTGGGCTCCGCGGAAAAAGAAAGACTGAGCAAGATGGCACCCTTAGGCGGGAAGGGGACCACGCATGCGCGCTGCATTCCCAAAGGCTTTCCTTAAAGAGCTGGGGAAATGCTCCATACGAGGGCTCTGTCGGCGCCGACGTCACCAATATGTGAGGACTGACTTCCAGCTTGGTCCTGGAGAATACCTGAAAATTGGCAAATGGTCAATGTAATGCCAAGTTTTAAAAAGGGTTTCAGGGTCGATCTGAGAAACTACAGACCGGTGAGCCTGACATCAGTACCGGGCAAAATGACAGAAACCATTATAAAGAACAAAATTATTAAACATGTAGATAGTCATGGTTTAATGGGAGAAAGCCAACATGGCTTTAGCTAAGAAAGGTCTTATCTTACTAATCTGTTATATTTTTTTGAAGGTGTGAATAAACAGGTAAACAAAGGTGAGCTGATCGATATAGTGTATCTGGATTTTCAGAAAGCATTTGACACGGTCCCTCATGAGAGACTCTTGGCGAAATTAAAAAGTCATGGGATAGGAGGCAGTGTACTATCGTGGATCAGGAACTAGTTAAAAGAGAGAAAGCAGAGGGTAGGGCTAAATGGCCAATTTTCCCAGTGGAGAAAGGTGAATAGTGGAGTACCCCAGGGATCTATACTGGGTCTGCTGCTTTTTAACATATTCGTAAATGGCCTGGAAATGGGAATAGTGAGTGAGGTAATCAAATTTGCAGATGGCACAGAATTATTCAAAGTTGTTAAAACCCAAGAAGATTGTGAAAAACTGCAAGAGGATCTTCATAAATTGGCAGATGAAATTTAATGTGGACAAGTGCAAAGTTATGAACCTAGGAAAGAACAAATCAAACTATGGTTATACGATGCAAGGTTCCACTTTAGGTACCACCACCCAGGAAAAAGATTTAGGCATCATCATGGATAACATGTTGAAACCTTCCACACAGTGTGCAGCAGTGGCCAAGAAGGAAAAAAAAAGCTAGAAATCATAACAACCCTTGTCCAGCATTCTGGATAAGATCACTACATAAGGAAATCAGCCCTATACTAGCCAAGATCATGGACCTGTCCTTCTCTACAGGACTATTCCCATCATGCCTCAAGCAGACATCAGTCCAGCCCCTTCTGAAGAACACCAAACTTAGTCCCCAGAAGGTAGAATCATTCCGACCAATATCAAGCATCCCGCTGCTTGCAAAGATAATTGAGAAGGTGGTACAACGTCAAATACAGGAACACATCGACTCTAAAGCTCCCCTCGACCCATGCCAACACGGCTTTAGGGAATCACATGGCATTGAAACTCTCCTTGCCTTGCTCATCAACATATTGATCACGGGAATCGACAACATAAAACAAGGATATGCCCTAATCTTCCTAGACATTGCCGCTGTGTTTGACTCCATAAACCATGAGCAACTCCTGATATGGCTTCATGAAAAGGGAATTAATGGCTCAGCATGGAGATGGTGCAAATCTTATCTTATGGACAGATGGCAGCAGGTACGTACAGGTTCCACGACCTCTCAACCTTTCCAACAAAAGCATGGCGTGCCACAGGGCTCCTCGCTCTCCGCCCTCTTATTCAATATATACATGCAACCCATATGTGAAATAATCCACTCCCATAACATCTCATACCTGATCTATGCAGATGACATACTACTCTTCACCCCATTCATGACTGACCATCCGGATTTCTCCCCACTAGTAAAATGCTTTGAGGTCGTAACCGACTGACTCCACTCACAGAGCCTCAAGATAAACTTCAGCAAGACAGATGTACTGTTCATTACTAGAAATCAATCCTTCTCCCCACCGGCGACACTAAAGACAAGAGACGCTGAGCTCCCGAGTAGAACCACCTAGGCGTTACGCTAGACCAGCACCTCGAATTTAAAGCACACATCAGCAAGACCATCAAGAAAATTTACCACAAAATATGAACAGTGAGACATCTCCGTCCCCTGCTGCAACCAGATGACTTCAGAACAGTTTTTCAGGCACTGGTGATCCACCCCCTTTGACTACGCCAACGTAATTCTGCACGGACTACCCAAAAATACACTAAACCCATTACAGCTGGCAATGAATGCAGCTGCACGCTTCCTTCATGGGGCTTCTAGAAGAGAACACATTACCCCAATCCTAAAGGACTTGCTATCAATCTACTGCCAATCTACCAATCTACTGGCTACCAATCTACTGCCAGCTCACCTATAAAGTAGTTCTAATGATCTTCAAGGCCATCAACAAAATATCCTCCACCTCCCTGACAGATCTTCTCTACCCCACTCCAGCAAATAGAGCAAGGAGGACATTCGCCACCAACACACTACAGACCCCCAATGAAATAACAAAATGCACCCAGGCAACGAAGAACTGAGCCTTCAAGTTCTATGGTCCCAGCTGCTGGAATGCACTCCTAACTACCATCCGAGCAATCACGGACCTCGCTCAATTCAGAAAAGCACTAAAACACCACCTTTTTCTCCTATATTATTCATAGCCCAGTAATTCAACCTCACCCGCTTTACACCCAGCTAGCCAATTGTAAATAACAGAAGACTCATGTGTATACTGTAGATAGTTGTAGATAGCTATAGATAATTCTCCCCAGTTGATATCCAAGTTGTATTACCCGTTCAATGTAAGTACATAACAGGCCTTCTGTTTTGTACAAAATGTTATATGTAAACCATACTGATTTTAAAGAGCGCGGTATATAAAAGAAATAAAGAAATAAAATAAGGAAAAGGATAGAGAGTAAGACAAAGGATATTACAGTGCCTCTGTATCATTCCATGGTGCAACTGCATCTTGAATACTGTGTGCAATTCTGGTTGCCATATCTTATAAAGGATATAGCGGAATTTAAAAAGATACAGAGAAGAGCCACCAAAATGGTAAAAGGGATGGAAGGATACTCCTATGAAGACAGGCTTAAAATGTTAGGGCTCTTCAACCTGGAAAAGAAATGGCTGAGGGGAGATATGATAGAGGTCTATAAATTAAAGAAATGAAGTGGAACGGGTAAATGTAGACCAATTATTTACACTATCAAAAAGTATAAAGATAGGGGATATTCAAAGAAGCTACAGTATTACCTGTTTAAGACTAATAAGAGAAAATATTTTTTCACTCAACACATAATCAAACTCTGGAATTCGTTACCGGAGGATGTAGCAAAAGCTGATAGTGTAGTTGGGTTTAAAAAAGGTTTGGACAAGTTCCTGGAGGAAAGGTCCATAAACTATAATTAAAGAGGACCTGGGAAATCCACTGCTTGCCCCAATACAAGCATTGTGGAACCTGTGTGTCTTTTGGGGAACCTGCTAGGTACTTGTGACCTGGATTGGTCAATGTTGGAAATAGGATACTGGGCTGGATGGACCTTGGTCTGACCCATTATGGTATTTCTTATGTTCTTAAAGCTAAACAATAGATTCTGACACCTGGGGGGCAAAAGGCTAAAGGTTTGCTTAGAGTGTCAACACTTTGAATCAACTCTGGGGCTGGCCCTGATTAATTCACAATATACTTGGTATTGAGAGGGATTTTTTTCTCATATGGTAAGTTTTATGGTTAAGTTCTAGCTCTGCTCTGCACAGATTGATGGGGAAGGAGCTGCGGAGGTTCGGTGGATGCCGAATATATGTTTGGATTTAATGTCATATGTTAGAGCATACGTGTATTGGGGGAGGAGGGACCTGAGAAGGGGACTGTAGCTGAATAGGTGCTTAAGAGTTCAATCTCTTGCTATAGCCTGCTTACACTGCCTGCAGGTGCCTTCCTGCAGTTATTTTTTGTTGGCGGGGTAGGGGGATGGGCATGGGTGGAGCATGGCTAGTCACAGGTGGTGAGTTTTTCTCTTTCAAAAAGTTAGCAACCGTACTGTCAGCTCCAGGAGACATGGGCGAACCTGCACTCCAAGCCATATTGGGCCTTTCCAGACTCAATCCAAAGACCACTGCACTATAGTGTGGGTCAGGAGAGTCAGGCCTATCTGCACTGCAGCACCAGTCCACACACCTTGTCACCTGCTGGAAGCATTAGCTTCTCTCAGTGCTGCACCAGAAGATATACCAAGTGATGAAAAACCTGAAATTTGCACAGGTCTGTCTTTTCCTTCTGGCAAGGAAGCATAACCAATTGTATGGATTGGTCTAGCAGGATGATAAAGAACTCTTTTATTTTTTTTAATATGGTTGCATTGGCTTCCAATCAATGCCAGAGTTATTTTTAAAGTTTTATATTTAGCCTAAAAAATTTTTGCAAGGGTTAGTTCTTACATATACGAGGTGTGACAAAAAAGAAATGAGACTGTGGCAGCCACGCCCATAACTCAATGCCAATTGGCTAACCGCTTATGTCACTGTGTTGTGCAACATCTCGCCATTATTCTGCAATAATAGTTTTCATCTCTCTCACTCTGTTTTTCTTTTTCAGGTTTTTTTGTAGCACACTGCTCCATCGCTTTGTCACGCAACTGGAGGTGGCAGAAATATGGTTAAGTTGGAGAAGGGCCCAACTGAGTGCCTCCATCTTCTCCAAAAGGTTTATGGAGAAGATGCAATGTCAAGGCAGCGAGTCTTCAAGTGGCACAAATGCTTCAAGACTGGCCGCGAGGAGGTGGAGGATGACCCCCAAGTCAGGATGGCCTTCCATGACAAGATGGCTGAGAACATTGACAGAGTGAACCAGCTGGTGCAGCGTGATCACAGATTGATGGTGCGGATGATAGCTGAGAAGCTAAGCTTGAACAGGGAGTCAGTGCAGACCATCTTGGTGCAAGAGCTGGGGAGGAAGGTGTGCGCCAAGATGGTGCCCAGGCTTTTATCGGATGACCAGAAGGAGCACTGGGTCAATGCTTGTCGAGACTTGCCAGAGAAGATCGGAGAAGATCCAGAGTTCGTTGGCTGAGTCATCACAGGAGGCGAGACTTGGGTCTTCCAGTATGACCCTGAAAGCAAGAGACAGAGCCTGCAGTGAGAGACTCGACTGACACCCAGACCCAAGAAGGCATGCATGTTCAAATCAAGGAACAAGGTCATGCTGATTGCATTCTTCGACCAGAAGGGAGTGGTCCATCATGAGTTTGTGCCTGAGGGTCAGACAGCCAACCAGCACTTCTACCAGCAGGTCCTCAATCGCCTCCATGACCAGGTTCAGCGCAGCAGGCGGGCTCTGTGGAGAGACAAGTTGTGGCTGCTCCACCACGACAATGCGCACGCACACACCGTACTCAGTGTGAGGCAGTTATTGGCCAACAAACAGATCACGGCTCTCGACCACCCTCCTTATTCCCCAGATCTCGCACCGTGCAAATTCTGGCTCTTCCCCAGGCTGAAGACTGTGCTCAAAGGAACTCATTTCGCCTCTGTAGAAGAGATCAAGGCCACTGTGATGAGGGAGCTGAGGGACCGAGTGCTTCCATACGTGGCAGAAGCGAATGCAGAAGTGCATTAACTCTGAGGTGGATTACTTTGAAAGGGACAATGTGTAATTTCTCTGTAGATTTACGGGACAGTCTCGTTTCTTTTTTGTCACACCTCGTATGTGTGATAAAAGCCTATGACACCGTTCTGCATAGGCGACTTATAAACAAACTGAGCACCCTAGGGATGGACCCTAAACTTACTGATTGGGTTAGAAATTAGTTGAGTGGGAGGCGTCAAAGGGTACAGGTAAATGGAGCTCACTGAGGAGAAGGAGGTTACCAATGGTGTGCCGCAGGGATCTTTCCTTGGTCCAATTCTTTTTAATATCTTTGTTAGTGATTTGCAGAAGGGCTGTTGGGTAAGGTTTGCCTCTTTGCCGATGATACCAAAATCTGCAATGGAGCAGACACCCAGGAAGGAGTAGATAACACGAGGAGGGATTTAGCTAAGCTTGAAGAATGGTCTAGAATTTGGCAGATGAGATTTAATGCTTAAAAATGCAGGGGCATGCATTTGGGCTGCAAAAATCAAGAGAGCAGTACAGTATTTGGAGTGAAGTACTTCTGTCCACAAAAGAAGAACGGGACCTGGGCGTGATTGTGTCTGATGATCTTAAAGTAGCTAAACAGGTAGAAGAGGGGATGGCGAAAGCCATAAGGATGCTTGGGTGCATAGGGAGAGGAATGGCCAGTAGAAAAAAGAGGTGATAGTGCCTCTACATAAGTCTCTGGTGCAACCTCATTTGGAGTATTGTGTGCAATTCTGGAGACCTCACCTTCAGAAGGATATGGGCAGGTTGGAGTCCGTGCAGAGGGTGGTTATTAAAATGCTAAGTGGTCTTCGTAGCATATGAGGACAGACTTAAAGATCTTAATATGTATACTTTAGAGGAAAGGCTGGATAGAGGAGATATGATAGAGATGTTTAAATACCTCTGTGGCATAAATGCTTAGGAGGAGAGCCTCTTTCAATTGAAAGCAAGCTCTGCTACGAGGGTGAAAGGGGATAGACTCAGGAGTAATATGCAGAAATATTTCTTTATGGAAAGAATGGTAGATGCGTGGAATAGTCTCCCAGTGGAGGTGGTAGAGATGAGGACAGTATCTGAATTCAATAAAGCTTGGGACAAACACAATGGAAAAAGAAAAAAGGGTACTATGGTAGTTGATACGGAATGGCAGACTAGATAGGCCATGAGGTTTTTTTCTGCCATCATATTTCTATAAATTAGAACTAAATTGGCAGGGAAACAACCAGGCTGGTGGAAGCAAAGAAAATGCAATTCCCCCCCCCCATCCCCCTCCCCCCAAAAAAACTTTGTTAAAAGGTAAAAGTAAACTTTCAATAAAGTTATGAATAAGGGTTCACATTTTTAGATTGAACTACCAGATGACATTAAAAATATTACCACTTCTATTCTTTTTTGGAAGAAACTGAAGAATAGCCTTTTATTAAGAGGCATCCCCATGTCTAAAAATCAGCATTTACATGTGTAGTTTGTAGAGCTGCCAACCGGCCGGTTTTCAGCGGGCCTGGCCGGTTTTTACATGGCCAGGCCGGCTGTCAGCAGAGAACTAAGACCGGCCATTGAAAAGCCTGTTTTTTGCTCTGGCATTGGGACCGGGAGTGGCCAGAGCAGAAAACTGTCTTTTCATCTCCCTCTTGGAGTCCTTGTCCACCTCCTCCCACCGAAACAACCTCACCCAGAGGGGGAAGATGGTGGCTGGAAGGGAGCAGACCTGGGGAGAAGGAGAGGGCTGGAAGGGAGCTGACACCTGGAGATGGAACTGGAGGGGGACTGGAAGGGAGCTGACACCTTGGGGTGGGATTGGAGGGAGCAGACACTTGGGGATGGGACTGGTAGGTGGCTGTGTAACTGGGGCTAGAAGGGAGGGAGCACTGGGACTGGAAGGAAGGGGGCACATGGGGATGGCACTGGAAGGGGGATGGACAGAGGGTAGGGTGACTGGAAGGAAGCTGACATGGGGGGGGGGCACTGGGACTGGAAGTGAGCTGATACCTGGGATGTATTTGGACTGGAAGGGGATGGACAGTGAGGAAGGAGGGGGACTGAAAGGGAATGGACACCACTGGCAATCTGGAAACACAAGTGGGTTGAATGGAAGGTAATGGGAGGGGAGTGGAAAGGAAAGGGGGCTGATACGGGGGAGGGTTACTGGGACTGGAAATAGGCTGATGGAAGGAAGTGAAGAAAACAAAAGAGACAAGAAATGGCAGATGGACTATAGACCATAGAAAGAGAGCTAAGAGAAGACAGGAAAGCAGAAGCCTCAGATCGGGACCAGCATGATCAGAGAATAAAATAGACATCAAAGGAAGAAAAAAATCATTTTATTTTCAATTTAGTGATTCGACTTTGTGCTATCTTTCTATTTCGCACAGTATGGGGAACTGCAACTCTTATTTATCTGGTGTTACACTGCATGTGGAGTCTGGCTTCTTGTGGTTTCAATTTAATTTTTGTCTACATATTTTTATTTTTACTTTAGGTGGTCACTTATTCTGTACTTGGTGAGGGTCTGTGTTCTAACTATATGACTGAGGCCAGTGTCTGTGTGTGCATACAACCAATGCTGAATATTCTGTTAACATGGAGTTTGTATGTAGGAATCTATACTGTACTGTAGTAATTTGTTCAGCTTTTCAAATAGGTGTATGGATGTTCTAGGGCCTGTTGCAATATTTAAAGTGCTGCTTTTATCTGGGTAAGCCCCTTGTATGAGTTTTGGAAGTTTATGCTGGTATGGTATGGTAGATTTGGCCTTGTAGATCTTCAGTGACTTTTGTAGGGTTATATATTAGTTCACCTATATGCCTGGTACTGGAGAATGTTTAGATCGTTGTTAGTGAGATGACCAGAATCAGATTTTTTTTTGGACTGCTACAGCCTGTTTGCATTTACTGCTAAGTAGAAATAATCTGGCCATGCATTTCCCTTTCACTGCAATTTTCTTACAACATTGGATTTGAAGGAGAAATACTACCATCACGTGAAAAGAGTTCACAAAGGAGTTTTGGGAAAAAGGAGGTTGGGGTGTAGCCAACATTAGTAATAATGAGGGAGGGGTGCTGATTTATAGGTTGCAGGGGAGCGCCAGAAACCCTAGCATGGCCCTGTCAAGAACTGGTTATATTCATGCAGCAGGACAGCTTCAGGCTGTGATTGGGGCTGTCAGCAGCCTTAATGGGTCCGAGTTGGCCACGGGGCTGGGCTCAGGCAGCATATGGGGTCATGTAGGCATTGAGGAAAGCTGCAATCACCGTGGCTGCTCCTGTTTGAGGCATGTGGTGCTTCTGGCTACTCCCGGACACTGCCGCCGCAATCCTCACAGCAGTCCAGCACTCTAGAGTACCCACAAGCACTGCAGAAGGGAGCTGATTCTGAGGGAGGCTGGAGCTAGAGCAATAGCCTAGTGGTTAGAGCACTGATATGGTAACCAAGAAACCAGGGTTCAGTTCCTACTAGCACTCCTTCTAACCTTGGGCAAGTCACTTAACTCAACATTGCCTCAGAAGAAAAGCATGGCAATATACTGGTCACACTGTCAAGAAAACCCCAGAGCTTATGGACTGCCAGGAGTAGGCATTGACTAAAAGGCACACATTGCATTGCCTAACGCCCACTAGCAAGTTGTGCCCTTTTTCATCTCCAACAGATCCGAGGCCCTCTCTGGCTTCTGGGTCCAGGGCAACTGCCAAATTGTATCCCTCCTACTGCCAATCCTGACATCTGCTGTCTTTTATTCTGTACATTATGGGAGAAATGCATTTATATTTCTCTTGTGTTGCACTACATGCAGTATCTGACTTTCTTAGGTTTTAGTTAAATCTTTGTCTATATATTTCTCTTTTCGCTTTGTACTTATTTATTGATGAAGGTCTGTCTGTAATGTGTGTGTGTGTATGTGTGTGTGTGTGTGTGTCTGTGCCCATACAACCGATGCTGAATATTCTGTTATTATGGAATGCCTGTTTAAGAATGTGTAAAAATCTTACTTGTTCAGTTTGCACCTTGCCCTCTCTGCAATTATGTTTGAGGGACAGGGGGTAGGGCAAGGGTGGAGTGGGGAGGGACAGGGGGCGGGGAAAGGGGAAAGGGTGGGGCAGGGATAGGCATGGGCTGAGCATGACTAGCCACAGGTGGTGGGTTTTACTCTCAAAAATTTGGCAACACTAGTAGACTGGCATACATGTATAAAGCCATTTTAGAACAGAGGCTTGTTAAACATGGGGATGCCTATCCCGTTTAAAAAACCTGAAAGTGTAGTGATGGTGAGGACAGAAAGTAGTCAGGGAAGGTCTACACTGTAAATGTGAATTCCTCAGTTCACATAGGGAATCCACATCTATGGAAAACATTACAGACCTTGGCATTGACAGCTGTAGGGAAAGCAATTTGGAGGCTGGCGGCCGGGGATTGTGGCTTTTAAATGGAGCCACGGTGCCATGCAACCGGACACCTTGGCACCGTGGCTCCATTTAAAAGCCCTAACTGAGTTAGTCGGGCAAGGCCTGTACATGCAGGCCAGGCTGAATCGCGGTCCCGGCCTGCACATACAGGCCTGTTTGCGATTCTGATCCTGGGGGGGGTTCTGACTGGACGCACAGAGGGCCTGTACGTCCAGGATGGAATCGGGCCCTATGTGACAATATATATGCATAAAAATGGTTCTTATAAAATTCACCAGGTGCGAGAGTACACATAATGGCATGCATGTGCGTACTTTTACAGTATGCACTGCCAGAAGAGTGCTCTGGGCAGAGTCACAATTTATATGTGTATTATAAATAGCTATGTATGCATGTAAGCAGAGTCATCAGAAAGCAGCCAAGTGTCAGAGCAAGATGATGTAGCTCATTAGAGACAATGATGGTACATTTGTTGAAGGCAGAGTGGACATTCTACTGCAGTAGTCAGTGTTCCCTTAGTTAAAGAGAATGGGTTCCCAGAATAGTAAATTAAGGAAGGGATGCCTTCCTCTGACCGTGGAATGTTTTTACCTAGGAAAAAATTTTAAATAACAAATCAACTTGAGTCTCTTCATATAAGCATAAATATTTTAGTGAACCAGTTTGTGTCTGTCTTGTTTCATTTGTTTACTGTGTTTAAATGGGTTGTATTATTTTTTGAAAAACTATAACAATGGAAGACACTCAAATGGCTACTGGGGATGAACTGAAGACCTCTCAGAGTAAAGCCAGCATTTATGATGTGGTTGGATGTGCTGATGTAGCTGTGCATGAAAAGAGAGTCAGAAGTTGCAAAGATATCTTATATATCGGGACATGGAAAGTACGAAGCATGAACCAAGGGAAGTTAGAGGTGGTCAAGAATAAAATGGAACATGTACAACTCGATCTGATGGGTGTCAGTGAACTGAAATGGACTGGCTTTGGGTATTTTGCATCTGATGATCATGTGGTTTACTATGCTGGAAATGAAAAGAAGAAATGGTGTTGCATTTATAGTTAAGAAACTTGCAATGAAATACAAAGCAGTCAGTGAACATTTAATTTCTATTCATCTACAAGGGAAGCCCATCAAAACAACTATAATTCAGGTGTATGCCCCAACAACAGCTGCAGAAGAGGAAGACTTTGATGAGTTCTATAAACAAGTACAAGTTGAAATTGACAGAACATGCAAACAGGATCTCATGATAGTCATGGGCGACTGGAACGCCAAAGTTGGCAACAAAGAAGGCAAAGTGGTTGGAAAATATAGACTTGGCAACAGAAATGAAGCTGGAGAAAGACTGATAGAATTCTGCAAGACCAACGATTTATTCATCTCAAACACGTTCTTCCAGCAACACAAGTGCCGACTGTACACGTGGACTTCACCCAATGGATTGTACAAAAATCCAATTGACTACATCTGTGCAAGACAACAATGGAAAAACTCGATAACATCAACAAAGACAAAACCTGGAGCTGACTGTGGTACAGATCACCAACTACTAGTATGCAAACTCAAGCTAAAGTTGAAAAAGAGCAAGCTATTCATGAATGTAGCAAAATATGACCCTGAGAATATACCACTGGAATTTAAAGACTGCCTGAGAAACCGATTTGCTGCTTTAGATACAAATAACAGAGTTCCAGAAGAGTTATAGGATGACATCAAGAAGGTTGTATTGGAACAAAGCGATAAGTCTCTACATAAGGTGAAAAAGCAAAAATGGACAAAATGGATGACTGAAGAAACTCTGAAAATTGTCCAGAAATGCAGAGAAGCTAAAGCCAGAGGAGAAAGAGAGGCTATCACAAAACTCAACAGAGATTTCCAACGTGCAGCAAGACAAGACAATGAGAAGTACTACAATGACGCATGCAAGGAAATAGAATCAGAAGCTATTAAAGGAAGAACAAGATTGGCTTTTCTAAAGCTACGAGAGTTAAAGAAAAAATTCCATCCTCGAATTGGAATGTTACAAGATGCTCAAGGATCCATGTTGAATGATGCTGAGAAGATCAAGAAAAGATGGAAAGAATATACAGAGTCATTATACCATAAAGATCAAGAGGACCAACAGCCGTTTCAACCTATACCTTATGATCAGGAACCATTGGTAATGAAAGAAGAAGTTGAAGCAGCATTGAAAGCCTTATCAAAGAACAAAGCACTGGGCATTGATGGCATTCCCATTGAGTTATTACATCAATCAGATGAAGCTGTTACTATACTTACAAGGCTCTGCCAGGAAATTTGGAAGACAAATTCATGGCCAACTGACTGGAAAATATCTGTGTTTATACCAATACTGAAGAAAGATGACCCATCAGACTGTGGAAATTATCGCACAATCGCTCTGATCCCACATGCCAGCAAGATCCTACTCAAGATCATTCAGCAGAGATTACAACCATACCTGGAACTGCCTGAAGTGCAAGCAGAGTTCAGGAAAGGGAGAGGAACGAGAAAAATTATCACAGATGTGAGATGGATCCTTGAAAAGACAAAAGAACACCAAAGGAATATCTATATGTGTTTTATTGACTACAGCTAGGCTTTTGACTGTGTAAACCATGAGAAACTCTGGGTCAAATTAAAAAGCATGGGTATACAGTACCAGAACACCTGATCATTCTCTTGCACAACCTTTACACTGATCAAGAAGCAACAGTTCGAACAGAACTAGGAGAAACAGAATGGTTTAAAATCAGCAAAGGTGTACAAGGCTGCATACTTTCATCCTAAATCTTTAATTTATATGCAGAACAAATCATCAGAGAAGCAGGACTGTATGAAGACAACAGAGGTGTGAAGATTGGTGGAAGACTCATCAACAACCTTCGCTATGCTGATGATACCACATTACTGGCTGAAAGTGAAGATGATTTGAAACATTTGCTTCTCAAGATCAAGGAATATAGTCTTAAAATGGGTCTGCACCTTAATATTAAGAAGACAAAGATCCTGACAACTGGCCAAATGAATAAGTTTATTGTTGATGGAGAAGAAATTGAAATAGTTGACAACTTTAACCTACTTAAAAAAAAAGAAGCGACAAGCAGTCAAGAAAGCCGACGACGCATTGCCTTGAAGGACCTAGACAAGATTCTCAAGAGCAGAGATGTCTCTCTCCATACAAAGACTCAACTTGTTCAAGCCATGGCATTTTCAACAACATCATATGGATATGAAATTTGGACAGTGAAAAAGATAGGAAGAAAACTGATGCCTTTGAATTATGGTGCTGGCGACGAATACTGTGTATCCCATGGACTGCCCGAAGAACAAACCAGTCAGTACTAGAGGAGATCAAACCTAAGTTTTCTTTAGAAGCTCAGATGACAAGACTTCGACTTTTATACTTTGGACACATCATGTGAAAAGAGAGATCATTAGAGAAAGACATCATGCTTGGCAAGGTAGAAAGTCAACGTAAAAGAGGAAGGCCAGCATTGACTTTGATCAATACAATAACAGCAGCTATGGGTGCCAGTCTGTCAACAATGAGCCGTCTGACATAAGATTGAACACAATTTAGAACAACTATCCAGAGGGTCACCATGCGTCGACACCAACTTGACAGCACTTAACAATAACAACAGTGGAATTATTTTTAAAATTGTTTTTAAAGATTTATAGGGTTAATTGCAAGTATTTTGAGTAGATGGTATGTTAAATTTGAGATAATCGTAATCAGCCGTTATAGTTTACAAAAGAAGGATCCTTATCAAATAGAAAGTGTGTCTAAGGATTGAGCCTGGCCAGAGTGAACTGAGTTTAAGAATGGTTAAAGAGCAAGGGGGAAATGGATCTTAATTTCGGGGCACTTTTGATTGGGAAATGTCCCCAGTGAATGTTTGTATGAACATGAGTGTGATAAGTAATGCATGAAATTCTCCGTAGGGGGTAAACTAGTGCTTGTTTAAAGCAAGTAACAGGGTGAGTGATTCAGGACCTTGGATCTCAGGATGCGGTCCCTGTGTGAGATACCTTTTTGCCTTCCTTCCCCTTAGAGAACATCAGTCACAAATATAAATAGGTGAAGCATGGTGTCTACTCCACATTTACCCCCACCCTAATTTGATGTTCACCAATGTTTAATGTATAATGCGAAGTTTCATGTAAACCGCACCTGATCTCAGGAAGAAGCGGTATAAAAGTGCACTGAAATAAAAATAAATAAAGTACAGCTATCTGAATCTAAGTTGGGACGTGAAGACTTGTTATCTTAAGTCAGCGATTAGAGTATGATGCTGGCCAGGGAATACATGACAGTCTGTTTGAATATGGAAGCAGAGGAAATCAAAGAATTTTTGAAACTCTAAAAGAATGCAGCTACTTGGTATATGTGCACAAACTATGAAGACAAATCCTGCAGATTTTTAGAGGAATGGAATAGAGCTACCCAGGATAATAATGTAAAACATTTTCCCTTAGAAGGTACTATTAGTATAAACCTGAATATCCTCCGGGAGTCTTCCGCCCTTGGATGCTCCTAAATCCTTAACCAGTTTGTCTAGATCTTCTCCAAACAACAACTTCCCTTTAAAAGGAAGCTTACTGAGACGCGACTTTGAAGAGCCGTCGGCTGCCCAATTTCTCAACCACAGAGATCTCCGGGCGGCTACCACCGAAGCCATACTATTTGCTAATGCCCTGAACAAATCGCAGTGGACATCAGCCAAATATGCCGAACCAGACTCGAGCCTCGACAGTTCCTCCAAACTCTCCTGCTCCAGTTGAGTAGACTGCCTTAAGCGTTGAGACCATCGAAGACATGCTCTCGCCACCCAAGCCCCACAGATGGAAGCTTGCAAGGATCTGGCATTAGCCTCAAACGTTTGCTTCAATAAACCATCCATTTTCCTGTCCTGCGCATCTTTTAAGGTTGCGCTACCCTCTACCAGGATAGTGGTCTTCTTTGTAACTGCTGACACTGCCGCATCAATCCGTGGCAAGCAAATCTTTTCTTTGTCCTTGTCCGCCAAGGGATAGAGCCTAGTCATTGTTCTGACTCTTCTTAGTCCCGCTTCTGGCTGATCCCACTCATCCTGGATCATCCGGTCTACCACTTGGTGAATGGGAAACACCACTTGAGCTTGCCTCACCGCTTGAATGAGAGGGTCCTCAACATCCTCTTCTTCAGCTGGCTGCACCATAGCAAGATTGAGCATTTGGAGGGATTCTGTGATGAGTGCCGTCAGTTCATCCTTCCAGAACAATCGAATGATTTTCGCCTGGTCCTCCGGCTCGGGTATTTCCCCTTCTTCCAGTTCCTCCATACCTAATTTGAGCTCCACCTCGGCGTCATCTGTCTTCAACCACTCCATATCTAGCAGAGAAGGGTCAAGAGGACGTGCCCTCTTTGCACCCCTTGGGGAAATACTATCAACCTCACCCATTCTGGGTTGCTGCATAGAAGAAGTAGGCGGCAAGAACTCAGGTATCTTTCCCTGCCGCCTTAAACAGAACGCCTGATGCATTATTAAAACAAAGTCCAGAGAAAAATCTAAGAGCTGCGATCCCGAAGCTAAAGCAAGTATGGCACTTGATGGGCCTGCTGGGGTGTCCGGACAGGCAGTGATGGAGTGCCCATTAGAGACTCCCCGTCTGCACCTGCCAGTGGACCCTGGAGCTCTTCCAGCACTTTACCTTCCATCTGTTGTTCTACACTGGTAGAAACAGTAGCGCAGCCCCTGCAAATTCCGGTGTCAGCCACTGTACCTCTGCGGGTGCCGCAGACAACACACTGTGGGCGTACGGACATGAGCTATGCCCTCTAGTACTTCTTTGCCAAAAAATAACACATTGATGCTGCCCCCCCCTTTTTTTTTTCTGGCCGAGGGGAGTGAGAAACAACTAAAAGCTACCTCCGCAATCGAATCACTCTTAAAATGCCTCAGTAAGCTCCCGCGGTGACAGGGGCACAGGAAGTAGAAGAATTAAAAGAAATTAAATTTTAAAACTAAACCAAAAGAAAAGGAATCAAAAAGAATTCAAATGGAATTTAAAAGGAAGTTAAAAGGACTTTGAAAGGACCCGAATCAGAGCCGTGCCCTGCTTTTTTTCTTCTGAAGTGTGGGCCGCCGACCCACCACACCACGCGGCTTTGACCGCATGAGAAAAATGGCCACGAACACTGCCGGGCCTGTTTGGCGCCAAAAATACCCAAACCAGCGCTCCCAGGCTCGCCGTCCCCCTGCACGGTCTCCAAAATATTTTCTGCGCCATCGGGACCCGACCAAGAGCCTTACCGTTGTGGCGTACAGCTCTGCAAGCCGCGACGTCACTCAACCCTGCCACGAGCGACGTCCACGGCGAGAGCTGCCCCGTCTAAGGAATTTGCCGCCTTAATTCTCTGCGGTGCGCTGGACCCAGACAGCACCACGGACTGACAGAGTGCTTTCATACTGTGGGGCTCTCCCCCGTACAGCCTAGGGGGAGAGAACCTGGTTTTACCAAAGGACGATCATGCCAAACAAATCTGATTGAGTTCTTTGACTGGGTGACCAGAAAACTAGATCAAGGGCATACGATGGATATGATCTACCTAGATTTCAGCAAAGTCTTTGATACTTTTCCTCATAGGAGGCTTATCAATAAACTGGCCAGCCTGGTCCCAAAGTGGTGAACTGGATCAGAAATTGGTTGACTGACAGACAACAGAAGGTGATGGCAAATGGAACTTACTCGGATGAAAGGAAGGTGATTAGTGGCGTGCCCCAGGGATCAGTCCTGGGGCCGGTACTGTTCAATGTATTTGTGCATGATATTGCTGAAGGACTGAATGAAAAAGTCTGTCTTTTTGCAGATGACGCGAAAATTTGCAACAGAATGGACTCCCCTGAGGGAGTGGATAACATGAGGAAAGATCTACAAATGCTGCAAGAATGGTCTAATGCTTGGTAGCTAAGATTTGATATGAAGAAGTGCAGTGTCATGCCCTTGGGATGCAGAAATCCAAGGAAATTGTATAAGATAGGGAGCAATAGGTTAGTGTGCATGGACCAGGAGAAGGACCTCAGAGTGATTGTTTCTGAGGATCTCAGGGTGGCAAAACAGTGTGACAAGGCAGTGGCCAAAGCCAGAAGGATGCTAGGTTGCATACAGAGAGGAATTACAAGCAGAAAGGAGGAGGTACTAATGCCACTGTACAAGTCGCTGGTGAGGCCTCACTTGGAATATTGTGTTTAGTTTTGGAGACCATATCTCATAACGAATATAAAAAGACTGGAAATGGTTCAAAGGAAGGCGACCAAAATGATTTGGAGCCTGCGCCAGAAGATGTATGAAAAGAGACTCCAAGACCTAAATATGTATACTCTAGAGAAGAGGAGGGACAGGGCAGATATGATACAGATCTTTAAACACTTAAGGAGTATTAAAGAACAAACAAACCTTTTTCAAAGACAGGAAGCTGTAATACTAAAGGACATAATACAAAGCTGCAAGGGGGTAAACTGAAAGGAACGTCAGGAAATACTTTTTCACTGAAAGGGTGATGGATGCTTGGAATGCCCTCTCGATGGAAGAGGTGGAGAAAATACAGTGACAGAATTCAAAATGGCATGGGACAGACACAATGGATCCCTTTATAGAAAAAGCATAAAATCAAAATAAACTGATATCTTAACAAGTTGAGGTGACCTGCATGGAATGGTGGGTACACCCTAATCAAAGGCATGGGGATGGGTGACTTGCATGGAGCAGCGGGTGCACCTACTGGGCAGACCAGATGGACCATGCTGGTCTTTATCTGTTGTCATATACTAGGTTACTATGTTACAGCCAAAAAACACACCACTGGATGGGCATCCAACTCCGCCCCCAACCAGTGGACCAGATATGCAAACATTTCCTTCCATATTGCCTGGTTCTTCACACAGGTCCACACATTATGCAAATATGCACCATCCCCTTCCCCAAACTTCAAATACACCCCTGAAGCTATCAAGCCAGCCTTCAAAGCTCGCTTAGGGCAGATATACAATTGGTGCAAAAATATCCACAAACTAAAATCATAACCATTGTGACAACATGGTATGCGGTAGCAAGGGCTCATAAAATATTATGCAGACAGCAGTTCAGGGCCAAACAAAACTACTTTTATTGTCCTTTAGCTATACAGCAATCAGCCTGTTATTGTTTATTCAGATTTAATATACCGACCTTGGCAGGTGCATACAGAGTGCTTTACAGTTATAAAGAGGGGGTAGATAAAAACAAAAAAGTATGAGGGGAGAAAAAGGAACTACAATATTGATAAGAAAGGGAGTGAAAGAGAGCAGCAGAGAGGGGGTAAACAGGACATGATACCTAAGCTCCAAGAACAGAAAAATGGCTGTGAAAAATCGTATCGCTAAAGCTGTTGCCCCCGTTACAGCTTCTGCCTCTGTCCAGACAGAGGTCCCTTATGCCAGTTGAAGGACCAGTTCCATGTGCAGGGTGCCTGCATGCTGAAGCTCTGAGGAAACAAGTGGAGGAACTCAGAGAGGAGGTGGCAAGGCTGAGGAGCATTGATGAGATGCTTCTTGCAGCAACCAAGCTCTCCAGCAGAGGAGAAGATGGGTGCCAACAGAATGACGAAGGTTGGACACACGTCACCAGGGCCTGCAGAATCACCAATCCAACTTCTCCAGCCTTTGAATTGAAGAACCATTATGCAGCCCTGGAAGTGGAGGAGGTGAAAGCATCCCTGGAAAGGGAAGAACCAGAGCTCAAGTACCCCAAAGTTGCAGAATCAACGACCACAAGGAAGCAAAGGGTAGTGGTGGTTGGTGACTCTCTTCTGAGGGGTACTGAGGCATCATTCTGCTGACCAGACTTGATGTCCAGAGAGGTATGCTGTCTGCCTGGTGCCAAGATCCAAGATGTTACGGAGAGTTTACCGAGACTCATCAAGCCCACTGACTATTACCCAATGTTGCTAATCCATGTTGGAACAAATGATATTGCCAGGTATACCACGAAGTGTATCAAAAGTGACTTCATGGCTCTGGGACAGAGGGTGAAGCAGTTAGGTGCACAGGTGGTGTTCTCTTCAATCCTCCCTGTTGAGGGTAAAGGCCAAGGCAGAGAGGCTCGCATCCTAGAGATGAATGCATGGCTGTGTGGATGGTGTCATCAAGAGCGTTTTGGATTCCTAGACCATGGGATGCTGTTCCAAGGGTTGCAGAGCAGAGATGACATCCATCTGTCCAAGAAAGGTCAACGCGTCTTCTGTAGTAGACTGGCTAATCTACTGAAGAGGGCTTTAAACTAGATTTGTTGGGGATGGATGAAGAAAGCCCCCAGGTAAGTAATAAATTAAATACCTTTATGGAAATGGGTAACAGGGGTAACATATGGAAAGCAGTGTGTATAAATGCCCGTAGCATGGGAAATAAGATCCCTGAGGTTGAAGCTTCGGTGGGAGTAGCTGAATTGGATTTAGTGGCAGTTACAGAAACATGGTTCACAGAAAACCACGATTGGGATGTAACTATACCTAGCTATACTTTATTCAGAAAGGACAGGGTAGGAAGAAGGGGAGGAGGAGTGGCACTATATGTAAAAAATACTATTAAAGCTTTGGAATTACAGAGCTTAAAAGGGAGAGAGGAAGCATTGTGGGTTAAACTAGAAAGTGGGAAAGAGAAATCTATTTGCATTGGTGTGATATACAGACCTCCCTCACAAGAGGAAGAGGTGGACAGAGAGTTAATTGAAGACATAAGCAGCATTGCTACGAAAGGGGAAGTGCTACTGATAGGGGATTTCAATATGCCAGATGTTGATTGGCACATTACTACTGCAGTATCATCTAGAAGTAAAGAGATCCTGTATTCTCTACAGGGAGAACTATTCAGGCAATTGGTAACAAACCCCACATGTGAAGGGGCCATACTGGACTTGGTGCTTACCAATGGTGAAAGTGTTTCTGATGTTGTAGTGGGAGATCATTTTGCATCCAGTGATCACCAAATGGTGTGGTTCAGTATTAGGACTAGGGCTGTTAGATTCCATTCTAAGGTGAGGGTCCTAGATTTTAGAAAGACTAACTTTGCCAAGATGGGCCAATACCTCAGGGAGTCGTTACCGGGATGGAAACAGCTGGGGGATGTAGAAAAACAATGGGCAAACCTGAAAGGGGATATTTTAAGGGCAACCAAACTTTTTGTTAAAATGGTAAATAAAGGTAAAAGGAAAAGGAGACCACTATGGCTTTCAAAAGAAATAGCTGAAAAAGTGAAGAAAAAGAGCGAGGCCTTCATGAAATACAAGAGATCACAGAGAGAGGAAGACAGGCATCTATATTTGGAAAAACTTAGAGAAGCTATCAGTCAGGAAAGCAAAGATTCAAAAAGAGGAGGAAATAGCCAATGCAATAAAATAGGGGGATAAGATATTTTTCAGATAACTTAGTGAGAAGAGGAAGGGCAGAAGTGATATTGTCAGACTCAAGGGTGAAGGGGAGGAATATGTAGAAGCTGATGAGGATAAAGCGGAATTGGTTAACAAATATTTCTGTTCTGTGTTCACAGATGAAGAACCAGGAACAGGACCTCAGAAAACACCCACAAACGGGAACAGAAGCGAGGGACATCTTAAACAATTTTCAGAAGACTGTGTTCGTGAGAAACTAGCTCAACTTAAAGTAGACAAAGCAATGGGACCGGATGGGATACACCCTAGAATACTGAGGGAACTTAGGGATGTTCTAGCAACTCCACTGACTGACCTTTTTAATGCCTCATTGGAGTCGGGAGTGGTGCCAAAGGACTGGAGAGAAGCTCATGTGGTACCTTTACACAAAAGCGGAAGTAAGGATGTGGTTGAAAACTACAGGCCGGTTAGTTTAACTTCGGTGGTTAGTAAATTATTGGAAACGCTGCTGAAAGAGAAAATAGCGAGGTTTCTGGAGTCCAGCGGATTACAGGATCCGAGGCAGCATGGATTCACCAGAGGCAGGGCTTGTCAGACAAATCTGATTGATTTCTTTGACTGGGTGACCAGGGAGTTGGACCTAGGGAGAGCCCTAGATGTGGTGTATTTGGATTTCAGTAAAGCCTTTGACACTGTTCCTCACAGGCGACTTATAAATAAACTGAGCACCCTAGGGATGGACCCTAAAGTTACTGCTTGGGTTAGAAATTGGTTGGGTGGGAGGCAACAAAGAGTACAGGTAAATGGAGCTCACTCTGAGGAGAAGGATGTTACCAGTGGTGTGCCCCAGGGATCTGTCCTTGGTCCGATTCTTTTTAACATCTTTGTTAGTAATATAGTGGAAGGGCTGTCGGGTAAGGTTTGCCTCTTTGCGGATGATACCAAAATCTGCAATAGAGTAGACACCCAGGAAGGTGTAGATAACATGAGGAGGGATCTAGCTAAGCTTGAAGAATGGTCTAGAATCTGGCAGCTGGGATTTAATGTTATAAAATGTAAGGTCCTGCATTGTGGCTGCAGCAATCCAAGGGAGCAATATAGTACAGGGGGTAAAGTACTTTTGTCCAATAAAGAAGAGCGAGACCTAGGCGTGGTTGTGTCTGATGATCTTAAAGTAGCTAAACAGGTAGAAAAAGCGACGGCAAAAGCTAGAAGGATGCTTGGGTGCATACAGAGAGGACTGGCTAGCAGAAAAAAGGAGGTGATAGTGCCTCTGTAAAAGTCTTTGGTGCAACCTCATTTGGAGTATGGTGTGCAATTCCGGAGACAGCACCTTCAGAAGGATGTGAACAGGATGGAGTCGGTGCAGAGGGTGGCTAATAAGATGATTAGTGGTCTTCATTATAAAGCATATGAGGACAGACTTAGTGATCTTAATATGTACACCTTAGAGGAAAGGCGGGATAGAGGTGATATGATTGAGATGTTTAAATACCTCCATGGCATAAATGTTCAGGGAGAGAGACTCTTTCAATTGAAAGCAAGTTCTGCTACGAGGGGACATGAGATGAGGGTGAAGGGGGATAGATTCAGGAGTGATATGCGGAAATATTTCTTTACGGAAAGAGTGGTGGATCCGTGGAATAGTCTCCCAGTGGCGGTGGTAGAGATGAGGACAGTAACTGAATTCAAAAAAGCATGGGACAAACACAGAGGATCTCTAAAGGTAAAAAGGGGACTGTTGTAGTTGTTGATTATGGAAGGACAGACTAGAAAAGCCATGTGGTCTTTTTCTGTCGTCATGTTTTTATGTTTCTATGGAAGCCATTTCATTTATGCAGTGCCCTGAGTGTCGCACAAACCAGATGCTTAAAGATGGGAAAGGATGGCTCAAGGCGTAAGTAGGATGGAAGACAGTTCCAAAGAGCAGGGGTGGTGCAGAAAAAAGCTGAGCAGTGGGTGGATTCTATTCTCAGGGAGGAGCTGATTTGGAGCATTGTACACCTGGCCTGACACTGGTCTGAGCCAGTTTTACCGAAGCTGAGAAGCACCAATTCAGCTAAGGGCAAACATTTCTATCTTCTCTGCTGGCTTAAAACTATAAATTCTAACTGTTGATTTTTGGGGGAATTACTATTATAGCGTTTAACTGTAGTTTAAGACTAAACCTGAGGGCATTTTGACTGCTTTCCTTGCATAGACTTACATCAGATATCTGTGTGTGTGGCAAATAGAGAGTTAAAACTAACAAACTAGTTTTTTTACTCCTGCTGCACTGGTTGTTGAAACCCTATTCCCAGGGAGGAGCTGATTTGGAGCATTGTACACCTGGCCTGACACTGGTCTGAGCCAGTTTTACAGAATTTGAGAAGCACCCATTCAGCTAAGGGCAAACCTTTTTATCTTCTCTGTTGGCTTAAAACTATAAATTCTGACTGTTGAGTTTTGGGGGAAATACCATTATAGCGTTTAACTGTGGTTTTAGACTAAACTTGGGGGCATTTTGACTTCTTTCCTTGTATAGACTTAAATCAGATATCGGTGAGTGCCCACGGTTCAGGAACAGCCTATTCGCCAGAGACACTTAAGTTCCCGCCCACCCTACCCCTCACCCCACCCCTCACCCCACCCACCCCAGGGGCTACATTGCCTTTATAGTGGTCACATACGTGTCATCTATCCTTTCTTACTTGGGTTAAAGTCCACATCTTCTTCATCCTTTCTTCTTCTTCTTTCTCTTCTGGGACTGCTTAACCAACATGTCGTGTATTCAGTGCAATAACTGCGGTACTTTCATTCCAAGATGAATCATTTGGAGCCTAAGAGCTTGTCCTATGTGCCTCAGGTCAGCTGCCATGCATGACGAATTAACTCTATTAAGGAAAGACCTAGCTTCCATGCATAAAGAAGTGACTCTACTGAGGGAAGAAATGGCTGCAATGAAACACACCTCTTCTTTATAGCTCGAACTGATATTGTTATCCGCAGAGCGGACAAGGGAGGAGCAGTGGTCATTCTAAGTCGAGAGGATTATCTCGAGGAAGCCCAGCAGCAATTGTCAGACTCTAGTATTTATAAAATACTGGAGGAGGACCCTACAAAAAAATCTTCAGACGCGGATCAATGATATTACATCAGCAGCTTTACAGGAAAAAATTATTTCTAAAAAGGAGTAGAAATTTTTGAATGTGAATATTCCTTCTTTGGCATGGTTTTATTTGGTTCCCAAAATCCACAAAAACTTGAATAAACCGCCTGGGAGACCTATCGTCTCCACAAGGGGCACAGTGCTTGAACCATTGTCAATTTTCCTTGACTCTTACCTTCGTCCATTACTAATTAATATACCATCTTACATACGGGACACTTCCTATTTTTTAGAGAAACTGGATCAACATGCTTGTTGGGTTGCTGATCCTGAAATAATTTTGGTTACATTAGATATAAAAGCCTTATATACGAGCATACCTCAAAAAGCAGCTTATGACACAGTTCTGTTTGAGCTACAACGTCGAGGTGATTTATCAACAGGATCGTTGACTTTTTTGTCAAGTTGCCTAGCTTGGTGATCTTTCATAATTATTTTCTTTTTGAAAAAATACTTTATCATCAAGTATCAGGAATAGCAATGGGTGCCAGTTGCGCCAGCTGCTTTTTGAGGTATGCTTGTATATAAGGCTTTTATATCTAATGTAACCAAAATTATTTATATCAGTTCGAGCTCGCAGTTCTCTTAATGCTATACGTTCTTGAGCTGACAAAACACTCTTTGAATGGATTTTTTGCTGCTCTAGAATTTCAATATCCTTAAGTACTAATTCTTTAAAAACAGTGATAGCAGAGAATAAACTCATACATTGTGTATGGAAAAGAGACAGAAACCTAAAAGAACAACTAAGTCCGGCAGCATTAAGGCCAGTGGAAAATGTACAAAATGTTTCAACAGAGAAAGGGCACTACAAATGCGGCCAATGTAGCATATGTGCGATATCAGAAGAGATAAAAGAATTTGTTTATCATGATAAAACATACATTTTGAAAAATCATACAACGTGCTCTTCAAGTTCGGTGATATATGCAATTTGATGCCCCTGCAATTTATTGTATATAGGGAAGACATCTTGATCCTTTAAAGTGCGGATAATGGAGCACGAAAGCCGTTTAAAATGTAATGTTTTAACAGCACCTTTGGTGCAACATTGTAAAGATTTTTCTCATGAGTTCTGTGATTTGCGCTGCTTCTGTATAGAACAGGTAAACTATGCAATGTATGGTAAGACACAGGAGCAAAAATTATTAATACATGAACAACGATGGATCTTCAACATAAAGACTCTGGCGCCGGCAGGCCTAAATTCCAGCATAGATTGGGGTGTATATATATGAAGGCTAATAACACTCAGCTGGAAGAGGTAGTTCTGAATGGTCTTAGTAAGTAGTTGATGTCATCGTAGGAGGATTTAAATATTTAGAGGGATAACCTAGCCCGCATGCGCGGCGTTTCTGATAGTATCCGCTTAGTAGAAGCTGACATAGAAGAAAACGTGGGCAGCATCTTTGCAAATGCTTAAAACTGGTATGTGTGCTTTATGCTCAAATATGAAGGAATTGGGATATAAAACATTGTGGAAAATGGTTCATATCGACATGCTGTTTTTATTTACAGACCCCTGAAGAAGCTCTGTTTGGAGTGAAACGTTTGAGAGGGCGCCTGAAGTTGGCATTGGGGAACGTTTTTAAAGATAAGCACTTGTGTTTTAATAGTGTGTGAGGATGGTAAAAAATGGTGGAGGGTATAAAACAAACAATTAGAATCCAGAAAAGGCGTTGATGCGATGAGCGCTATGGATGGTATTTTATATACTGTTTGACTTGCGCGCTACAGAGTCTGAGACTTTCTGGTGGGACATTATAGAATCCGCTCACACTGTTGTTTCCATTATCATGCGAATGTTATTGTGGAGCAATTATTAGATTGAATTAGAAGTATCATATGCTCTGGTAAAGACCAACAAATAGTGTTGTTCTTGGTAAGGGGACAAAAAGGCTGCATCGCATTAACAGCTTTAATACATGGCTCCAGACCTGGTGCAAACAAGGATTCAGATTTATTGGCGACTGGGGAAACAGATGGACCAACAAGAGACTATACTGTGCTGATGGACTACATCTCTCTGTCGCAGGGAAAAGAATCTTAAGTAAAAAATTCAGGCAGTATGTAGATATGCATTTAAACTAGGAAAAGGGGGTGACGGATGTGGAAGGTCAAGACCTGCACACCACCCCCTGCAAAAGCATAATAACATCAGAAACAGCCACACTTTTAAACCACACATCAAAAACAAGTGGGAAGATGTGGGCAGAAAAAAATCAATGCAAAATACACACAAGCCAGGTAAATGTTGGAAAGCAATGAGCACAAATGCTCGAAGCTTAGCCAACAAAGTTCCGGACCTGGAAGCCCTAATGGTGGAAATGGATTTGGACATTGTGGCAATTACAGAAACATGGTTTAATGAATCACATGATTGGGATATAGCCATAGCTGGCTATAATCTATTCAGAAGAGACAGATAAAATGGAAAAGGAGGAGGAGTAGCCTTGTATGTCAAAAGCAATATTAAAGCTACTGAAATGCAGGGCACATGGGGAAAAGAAGAAGCGCTCTGGATTACGTTGGAAAGAGGAGATGACACTGTCATCCATACTGCTGTAGTCTACAGACCTCCGACTCAAATTGAAGAGATAGATAACGAATTGATTATAGATATTCCCAAGACAGCCATAAAGGGGGAAGCAATCATTTTGGGTGACTTTAATCTACCTGATGTGGATTGGATTACTCCTTCTGCACATCTGGAAAGAAGCAAAAAAATTGTAGATGCTCTCCAAGTTGCATCACTTAGACAAATGGTGATGGAACCAACCAGGGAAAGCTCAATGCTGGATTTAGTGCTCACCAACGGTGATAGCATGTCGAATGTCTGCGTGAGTGCCCCTGTGAGCAACAGCGATCATCACACGGTGTGGTTTGAGATAAAAGCCAAGGTGCAGACCAAACATAACAAGCTCAAAATCCTAAACTTCAAAAACACTAACTTCAAAAAAATGGCCGAGTACCTAAAGGAGGAGATGACAGGGTGGAAGGAGATAAGGGAAGTGGAATTGCAATGGGCTAAACTAAAGGTGGCAATTAAAGGGGCAACAGATAAATATGTAATAAAAAGTAAATAAAAACAAGAGGAGAAGGAAACCTATTTGGTTTTCCGAAGAAGTGGCTGCTCAAATAAAGGCAAAAAACACAGCTTTCGCAAAATTCAAAAGCTTGCAAACAGAAGAACACAGAAATCAAACTCAAAGAATCAAAAAGAGAAATAAGGATAGCAAAATCAAAGGCAGAGAAAAAGATGGCTAAAGATGTTAAGGGTGGCGACAAAACTTTCTTCAGGTATATTCGGGAAAGGAAGAAGATCAGAGTTGGAAATGCAGGACTCAGAAGTGCTGGGAAAGGACTCGTGGAAAGTGACATAGAAAAAGTGAAATTGCTAAACAAATACTTCTGCTGTGTTTTTACTAAAGAAAATCCTGGAGATGGACCAGCTGTGACTCCCAAATATAAAAATGGGAATGAAGTAGATACCACACCATTCACAGAAGATGAGATATTGGAACAACTTGCTAAACTGAAAGTGGACAAAGCCATGGCACCAGATGGGATACATCCCAGGATACTGAAAGAGCTCAGAGAGGTTCTTGCAGGGCCGCTAAAGGATGTATTCAACAGATCCTTGGAAACAGGAGAGGTTCCTCAGGAGTGGAGAATGGCTGATGTCGTACCTCTACACAAAAGTGGGGACAGGGAAGAAGTGTCAAACTACAGACCCGTGAGCCTTACCTCAGTGGCGGGAAAAGTAATGGAGGCGCTCCTGAAAGAGCGAATAGTGAACTTTCTCAAAACCAATAGGTTCCAAGATCCGAGGCAACATGGTTTTACTAAAGGATGGTCTTGCCAAACAAATCTGATTGAGTTCTTTGACTGGGTGACCAAGGAACTAGATCAGGGGCATGCAATGGATGTCATCTACCTGGATTTCAGCAAAGCCTTTGATACTGTTCCTCATAGGAGGCTTTTCAACAAACTCAGTAGCTTGGGGATGGGTCCCAAGATGGTGAACTGGATTAGAAATTGATTGACTGACAGACGACAGAAGGTGATGGTACATGGAGCTCACTCGGATAAAAGGAAGGTGATTAGCAGGGTGCCCCAGGGTTCGGTCCTGGGCCCGGTACTGTTCAATGTATTTGTGAGGGATATTGCTGAAGGACTGAATGGAAAAGCCTGTCTTTTTGCAGATGACACAAAAATTTGCAACAAAATGGACTCACCCGCGGGAGTGGATAACATGAGGAAAGATCTTCAAAAGCTGGAAGAATGGTCTAATGCTTGGCAATTACGATTCAATGCGAAAAAGTGCAGTGTCATGAACTTAGGTAGCAGAAATCCAAGGGAAATGTACGCAATAGGTGGGCGAGAGGTTGGTGTGCACGGTTCAGGAGAAAGACCTTGGTGTGATTATCTCTGATGATCTCAA
The DNA here is from genome assembly GCA_033557465.1 of Ichthyophis bannanicus. Lineage (NCBI taxonomy): Eukaryota > Metazoa > Chordata > Amphibia > Gymnophiona > Ichthyophiidae > Ichthyophis > Ichthyophis bannanicus. The sequence continues at coordinate 298,799,881 of CM066038.1, forward strand.
GGTGGAAAAACGGTGCGACAAGGCGGTGGCAAAAGCCAGGAGGATGTTGGGCTGTATACAAAGAGGGATTACCAGCAGAAAGGAAGAGGTACTTATGCCACTGTACAGGTCGCTGGTGGGGCCTCACTTGGAATACTGTGTTCAGGAGACCATATCTTGCAAAAGATGTAAAAAGACTGGAAATTGTTCAGAGAAAGGTGACCAAAATGATTTGGAGCCTGTGTAAGAAACCCTATGAGAAGAGACTTGAAGACCTAAATATGTACACTTTGGAGGAGAGGAGGGATAGGGGAGATATGATTCAGATCTTTAAATACTTAAAGAGGAACGATGAACAAACAAACCTCTTCCAAAGACGGGGAAGCTGCAAAACTAGAGGGCATAACATGAAGCTGCAAGGTGGAAAATTGAAAGGCAATGTCAGGAAATATTTTTTCACTGAATGGGTGGTGGATGCTTGGAATGCTCTCCTGATGGAAGTGGTGGGGGCAAACATGGTGACAGAATTCAAAACAGCATGGGACAAGCACTGCGGATCCCTTTTTAGCAACAGGATAAAAACAAAATAAATTGAACCATCTAATTTCTCAACAAATAGGGGTGTCCTACATGGAGTGGTGGGTCCACCCCTAAACAAAGACATGGGGAGGGGTGGCCTGCACGGAGCGACGAGTGCACCTACTCTTGCCGCATATTTGCTGGGCAGACTGGATGGACCATGCTGGTCTTTATCTGCCGTCATTTGCTATGTTACTATGTTACTATATTTCACTCGATTAGGAGGAGGATGGACTACGCGATTGTCACAGAGAGATCAAATATTGGGACGCGGGACGTAAGGAGTGGTCAATGCTGAGAGGTATTGAGGTGCACGGTTGTGAATCACCTTGTGTGTCAGGATGAGGATTTTGTAGTGGATGTGTTATGGAAAAGGGAGCCAATGGTGATGAATAAACCTGTCACCTTCACAGGTCTGGTTCTCAATGCCCTTTCCCTGACCCACAACTTAAAGTCAGAATTCAGTTCATCCCAAAGTCCAGGTAGTCATTTGGGCTTCGGTGTTTATGAATATGGTTCCCAGTTCCTAAACCGCCTACCTTACAGCTGAACTCCTCTCCCAGCCCTGCTTGCACAGAGCTTTCTGTCTCCTTTGTGCACACAGCTGACTTCTTAATTCCTCTATCTGAGTCAACGCCCTCCCAGCCCTGAATTCTGAGCTTTAGAAATTTTAAAGATGGACTGCTGATAATCTCTTTGGAGAGGGTGGGTAACTTCCTATATACCCCATCACACTCATCAAATTCAACCTGCAACTCTCCCACCCATTTCTGGACAGTCTCAGCCTACCAACTGTGAAATCAAACTCCTATAAAGCCACACTATCAATCCACAACCTTTTGGCTTCCCCATAACCACCCTCTCAAAACTAACATCCCTTAAAGCATCTCCCCCATCCCTCAACAATCAGCCCAGATAGTGATGGGCCTGTAAATACCCAACAAATCTGCTCTCTGCAGCCCTAATCTACTTTTTAGCTCCCCAAAACTCATTAAGGATGACTCCCCAGTGCCCAAAACATCAGCCACTTTACAAAGACCCTTCCCCTTCCACTGTCAAAATACTGAAGGGTCCAGTCCTCCAGGAAACCCTACATTACCCACTGAAGGCAAAAACCGCTATACAAAGGACTGTCCCAAAGCCCTCCTTTTAGTGGCAGAAGCATCTTACATATATTTCCCCTTGCCCTTACCTATGGTAGAAAGTCATTTGTTAGTCAATGCCTCATCTTCTGTGACCGGTTCTCCTAGTTTAGTCTATGATTGTAAGGAGTCCTTGTCCATATTAGATTTAAATGTGTGACATTGATCTAACTGTGAGGTGGTATATATAGCCTCTCTTATAGCAGTGTCTCCACATGCTGAATATTGTTGCTGACACGTTTCAAAGCCTCTCTTCCCCTTTACTATATAGATAGTATCAGGCTATTCTGTTGGATATTTGGCCTGGTATTATCCATACAGGGGCCGGAAATCAACAGACAAGGAAGTTCTATGTTCAGCAGCTACTGATGAACATATTCAGGCTGATTTTTGAAAGAACATTTATTGATGATAGCTAAAAATCCATCTAACGATTCCACCACTGTTTGTATAGTGAAGGGAGGGAGCTAAGTCAGTGAACTGAAACCAGCCATTTGGCAGTGATATTCAGCCGTTAAATGGCTATGGCCTGATATTTAAAAGCATTTATCCAGATAGCCACACCTGCTGGCCAGATACATGCTGCTGAAAATCATTACTAACTGCTCTGGCACTATCTGTACAGTGCCAGATCAGAGCATGTATTTTATCTGAATGCCACACTGATGTTTAAAAAAAATGCCAACTGTAGTATAGTTTATGGGTTCAGAGGTGGCAGCTAGCCCTTGTACAGCAGCTAGCTGTCATCGCTGAAGGCTAAACCCAGATATTCAATGCTGGGGCCATATCTGGCCACCATCATTAAATATTCAGGTCGGCAAGATAGCAGAAAAGCTAAACAGGCAGCAGCAATATTCAGCCACTGCCTGGTTAGCTTTGGCTGTGAAACATAGGCCAGCTTTTAAAGTGGCTAACTTTGCCGCCTTAGGATAACCAGACAGCGGCTGAATATTGCCACTGCCCAGTTATCCCAGGGTGCCACCTCTAGTCTGCCCCTAGGATGCCCCAATGCTAGCCATTCAGCAGCACTAACCACGTCAATCGCTTTGAATATTGGGACCTATATCTTTATTTTAGGCATGCTAAAAACAGATTTGAAAATGTGGTATATAAAAAATGTTAAATAAATAAAAATAAAAAAATGGATTATAGTGGTGGCAGTCGGATGTGAATATGTAAGAACATAAGAACATAATATATGCCATACTGGGTTAGACCAAGATCCATCAAGCCCAGTATCCTGTTTCCAACAGTGGTCAATCTAGGTCATAAGTACCTAGCAGTTTCTCCAAAAGACAGCATCACTATCTATCCATATAGAGGTGCTGAATATGGTGACATTTTACTTACCAGATAATGTCCTTTCCTTGAGTCCTGCCAGACCAGTCCAGACAAGTGTGTTGTGTTCCCCTACCAGCAGATTGGTGGAGAGAAAGAACCAATGAAAAGTCCTGGTTTCAGTGAATTCACTCCCATGCCTTTTTCTGCCTCAGCCACCAGAGGTCTCCTCAGTATTCATCCCAAAGCATATGGGAGAACATGGCAAGCCTCATATAACCTCAACGTGGGCAACAATGAGTACTCAAACAGTTGAGAACTACATACAGGAAAGCATAAACAGAAAGCTGTCTGTAGAAGATGAACCTGTGGAGCCAAGTATATAAATCATAGCAGACCCAAGGGTAACGCCGCAGAACACAGCAAACACAGTTCCAGAGGACTCAAGGTAAGGACATTTTCTGGTAAGTCAAATGTCACCTTCCATAACGTCCTGCTAGACCAGTCCAGACAAGTGGGATGTACCAAAGCTATGACTCCACTAGATGGGAAGAAGACACAGCAGCTCGCAAATCCTTAGAGCCAAAAGTCGTGTCCACCCAATCATGGACATCTAAATGGAAATGCTTGACCAAAATGGTAAGTGATGTCCACGTTGCCACCTGATGTCTGAAGGGGCTACTAAGCTCCGCTCCATCCATGAGGATGCTAGCACTTGGATAGAATGGGCCCGCAAACCCTCTGGAACCAGCCAATTAGGCAACAGATCTGCTGAGGCAATAGCCTCATTAACCCAGCATCCTAAAGCAGATTTAGCCACTGTGTCACCTTGCGCGGGCCAGTAAACAGCACAAAAAGATGGTCTGACTTACAAAAAGAATTCAGAACCTCCAAGAACCGGAGAGGCATCCTCTGGACATCCACAAGGTGAAGATCCTGACCATTCCCCCTACCCTGCTCCTTAGAGAATGAGAACAGACAAACCACCTGTTCACATGAGAGGGAGAAATCACTTCAGGGAAGAAGTAAGGCATAGGTCAAAAGGAAACGGCCTCCTCAGAAAAGATAGGCAATGATCTTGGCAAGACAGAGTCAGCAGCTCAGAATCTGCTTTGCAGAACAAATCACAACTAAGAAGATCATCTAGAGAATCAATCCTTCAAAGTAGCATGCTTCAATAGCTTGAAGGGCACTGACATAAGGGCCCCAAGCAGCAGACACAGATCCCAAGAAGGGACCACAGACCAGAGGGGAGAACGCAGACGCCGACCCTCCCTGAAAAAGGCATGAAACATCCGGGTGTAAGGCTAGAGACTCACTAGCCAAAGAACCTCTGAAACAGGCCAAAGTTGCCACCTGATCCTTCAGGGAGCTAAGAGAAAATGCCCTTCTCCAGACTGTCCTGCAGAAAATGGCAACAGAGACAGCACTTTGGCCGCCTCAGGAGCCAGCGGCTATGTGCTGCACCAGCACTCAAGAAACCAGACCTACACTTATGCCAGGTTGGTAAACCCCCTCCGGGCTCTGAGCAGAGTAGAAAACCACCACTAGAGAGTAGCCTGTATATGCTAACCATCCCTTACAGTACCCAAGCCGTAAGCGAGGAGGAAGCTGGGTCCTACAGGACAAGCAGCTCCTGATACAATAGGCCCTGAGACAGAAGAAAATGAAGATGTGGCGCTTGCAGGAGCCGCATCAGAGCTCCGAGACACGCTCTCCTCGGCCAATCTGCTGCCACAGAATAATCCTTCTCATGTAGCACTACATATGTTGAAGCACATGCCCCACTAGGGGCCATAGCAAAAACACATACAGCAGGAGTTGACATGGTCAAGGTTGAGCCAAGGTGTAGATGCCCTTGGATCCCGTCTCTGTAGGCAAATGAAGAAGTGGCACACTTTGGCATTAGAGCAGGATACCATCTGATCCATCTTGGGGCAACTCCAGTGGCACAGAAACAAATGAAATACTTCCTGACACAATTCCCACTCTCTTGGAACCAGAGAGTGCTGAATGAGAAAATCCTTTTCTACAGTGTCCACCCCAGTAATGTACAGAGCCGACAAACTAGGAGGTTCTTCGCTGCCCAGTCAATCAGGGGAGTCATCTCCAGGGCTACCCTGGCATTCTTCATGCCGCCCTGCCAATTGACATGAGCCACCACCGTGGCGTTGTCCGAGAACACTCAATGCCTGGCCCTCGAACGGGAGCTGGAAATGCAGAAGAATCAACCTAATGGCCCTCACCTCAAGGCAGTTGATGGACCACACAGCCTCCCTGCAGTTCCAAGTGGCAATGAGCTCCCCAGCCCAAGAGACTGGCATCTGTCGTCAGAAGGATCCATGAGCAATTGTCCAGCAGCATGCCCTTCCTCAGAAGACTGGACTGCCACCATCACTGCAGGCTGGCCATCAACATCATTGGAAGCGGGACCTGAACTTGAACTGCTGCAAACTCAGAGACTACCAAGTCTGTAAGGACTGTTGGAGTGGCCACATATGAGCATGCACCCACAGCATCATCTCGACTGTTTCCGCCATCATTCCGCCATCATTCCGCCATCATTCCGCCATCATTCCAAAGAACTGGAGAGCAACCCGGACTCTGAGAGCCTGCTACAAACAGAATAGCGCTAAGCAATCCAACAGCCTATGGCTTTCTCCTCTAGCAGGAAGACTCCACACACTCAAGTACTGAAATGTGTTCCCAGGAACTCCATGGACTGGTAATGCAACAACTGTTTCTTTTCCCAATTGATCACTTAGATGAGGCTCATCATAAAGGATACTACTCAAGGAGCTACCCAAGACTCCTCTGAAAGAGAATGGGCTCGGATAAGCCAGTATTCAAGGATAAGACAGAAAACCGCACTAGACCTTCTAGTGCAGGAATGGGCAAACTAAGGCCCGCGGGCCGTATACGGCCCGGCGGACCTTTTAATCCGGCCCGCGGAGCTCATAGCAGTCAGAGGAGAATGGAGAGCTGAGAGGGACGAGTGCGAGGTAAGAGCTTCTAACGGTGGAAGGGGGAAAGAGACTGCGGTGGGAGCGTGGCCACCTTGATCTCACGTTGTGGGGACGATGTCTCCTTCCTTAGCGCAGGGAAATTTATGTTTGTTTATGTTTAATAAAACTTGTTATATCGCCCAACACCAGAGGTACCTGAGAGGTTTACAATAAAACATTTTTCAATTTAAAAATAAGGCTGCGAGAAAAAGAAAAGGAACGCCAATTAAAAACAATAAAAAGAGGAAAGAAAAGGAAAGAAAAGGAAAGAAAGAGAAACCAGACCTATTTATTTATTTATTTATTTATTTATTTAACTATTTCTTTTATACCGTCCCTTCCAGAGATCAAGGGCGGTTTACATATAACAGATTAACAGTCTTGTACACATTTGTATACATTTTACATAGAACAATAGAAATCAACTATTTACATTGAACAATGAATTTAAACTTTGTAGGTATTAATGCAAAACAAAACATCAAACTTTTTACAAATGTATATTTACAGCTTGTGGTGTGTGTGGTGTATGGGGTAGATATTGGTGTAGGTGCTGGAATTAGTAATTACAATATAACATCATGGGGCAGGGAGGGAAGGGGAAGACGAGGGTGGGAGGTCAAATGCTAGGTTGAAGAGATGGGTTTTGAGTTGGGATTTGAAGGACTGGTAGGATTCTTCTGCACGGAGCGAGGGGGGGAGCGAGTTCCAGAGGCTGGGGGCCAGAAAGTAAAAAGCGGAGGAGCGGGTAGAGACAAGATGAGCCTGGGAGGGGAAGGGAAGGGACATCCGATTTATATGAATGGAATGCAGTAGGCGATGTGGGGTACGAAAGCATATCAGATCAGCGAGGTAAGAAGGGGTGCCAGTGCGAACAGCCTTCTGTGCAAGGATAAGAATTTTATAGTGAACACGGAAAGAGACAGGTAACCAGTGGTGATGAAGAAGAAGAGGGGTGACATGATCGAAACGAGAGGCATAGGTTAGAAGACGAATAGCAGTATTTTGAACGCGCTGAAGACGAGACAACTGGGATTGGGGGAGTCCAGCCAGGGAAACGCGAGCCGTCACTCTCGCGCATCTGTCTATTGTCTGCCACACTGGCTCTGTCCCTCCTTCGCCGGCGGAGCACGATTCGCGCAGAGCCCTTTTATTGATGCCCAAAGGGTATGTACGTATACAGTGTTATCTGTCTATCTATCTTGCCATTGGCTTGCAGCACAGCACGGGCGTCTTGTTCATGCATTCATCTTCCTTCTGCAGTGGTATTTGAATTGTAGAGTCTGAGTGAGGTCCAAGTAAGCGGCTGGAATCGTTTCTGCTCTCTTTCTTGCGTCTTGTTATCCCCGCTCTTGGAAGCGGTGGGCAAATCACACTGGCTAAAAGAGGAATTCGAAGGGGCAACAGACTGTTCAGTGGCTAAGAAGTTGTAAAGTAGAGAGCAGCGCACGCTATGGGTCTGACTTTCGAAGATGATAATGGGGGGAAGCGTTAGAAAATCGGATTCGTTAACAAAAATAAGTAGCTTGCCTTTCTCCAGCCCTCTTTGCTTTTCCTTACGTGAAACTCCTTACCTATAAGATAAGTTGTGGAAAAGCTTCTCTTTGTCTGTAATCATTTCCCATATCCTTCCCATGTACTTCGTCAGTGTCGAGCTTGCAGGACAAGTTTCTGCTGACAAAGAATCACTCTTCCTTTTTTTTTTTTTTTTTTTTTTTATTCACGTCACCGTGAAGGTGTCTTTCTTTCCCAAGAATTATATCAGAACAAAAGGAAAGGGACTTGGTTTTGTCTATTAAATTACTTTTTTTAAAGAGAGTATCAGAGCTACTGGTTACCCAGTCCCAGGTGGGAGACTTTTTAGCCAGTCCTGGTTTTGAACTTACATTTCAAATACAATGTATGGTTATTTGTAGTTTCTTTTTATATCCATTGAAATTGATGCTGCAGGTCCCAAAATGCATTAGAAATCTAGGACTGGCTTAAAAATGTCTATCTTGGAACTGGCAACTCTGGAATATAGCTGCTTTTGTATTTTCATTTTGAGTGGAACCACCGCAGAGGCAATGGCTCAGGGTATAAAATATGTTTATAAATACTGACTTGAGACCTATTTTTCATGACAGTTACTGAGACTTGTAGATAATATTCTAAGTATTTTGTAATTATTTTCTCAGAGCAGACAAATGCTGTCTAGAAAACACCCTTATGAGAGGATAATTTTTCTGCTAAGTGGATGTGGTTTGTCTGCAAGAATTGCCCAAATTAGATCAGACGGGAGGTCCATCATCCTGTCTCAGATAGTGGCAAGCAATGGGGTGTTTAAGAAACAGCAGATATGTAGAACCGTCCGTCCACTGTTGTCCTGCATTTGATAAAGGTTAAAAACAAGAATCGGATCACAAGGCATGGAGCAGGCCAAGGTGATGCCATTGTGGTTGAGGAGTGTTCCTCAGAACCATTAATGACCTTATGTGAGAATCCTAAGAGGAAGGTTCAAGACAATCCAGGAACATAAAACTTCTGAAATTAAGGTAAAACACTTCCAAATGGACCAGAAAAGATTTAACAAAGATCTGGGCATTCTATCATATTATAAACCATGCGGTTTTACAGCTTTCTCACTGTTTGATCACCCATCTACTCTTGGTCCGGCTCCCGGGTCCAATATATAAACCCATTGCGGCCCTCGAGTCAAAAGGTTTGCCCACCCCTGTTCTAGTGGCACAATCTCTCCAAACCATATGTAACTAATCAACATCCAAAAGGGTCTTTTCAATACTGTACCCACCATATGGAACTCACTGCCCCTCGAAATGCATGCATCCAATACCGTCGCAGAGCTCTGGCGTAGAATAAAGACGCTCCTCTTTGCAGAACACTACGGATCCTACATGTAAAAGCTCATATGAATCACTGTAAAATTACCTATAGTAGCATGGACTCTCTTTATACCTGTGTACAAACTTCCCTAAATAACCCCTTCCACCTCCAGATCTAGCACTCCCTAAATCCTAACTACCCCCACTGTACATATGTTACTTCTAAATTATGTATAATTTGTTAGGCTAGTTTATTTTAAATTCAGTCGCATGATTTTCTTCTCAAGTTCTCTCTAAACGTTATACAATTAGGTTATTTGTAAAGTGCTATGACTTGTAGATATAACGGCATAAAAAAGTAGTTAAATAAATAAAATGGGTGCGCACAAATCCCTTGGCACTGTAGCACCGCAGCCACCACCACCATGACTTTGGAGAATGTCTTTGGGGTACTGGAGAGTCCAAATGGGAGGGCAATGAACTGAAAGGGAGAGCCAAGCACAACAAAACACAAATACTATGCTGATCCCCTGGATCAGGATCTGAAAATATGCCTTAGCCAAATACAGAAGTGCCAGGAATTCTCCTCGGTGCACCACTCAAACCATGGATCGCAAAGTTGCCATCCAGAAGTGCATGACGTGCAAGAGCTCGACGACACACTTGAGGTCCAGAATGGGCCAGAATGTTCCTTCCATGTCAATACCATGAAACAGATGGAATTCCTGCCCTTTCCCTGATCATCCAGGGAATGAGCACCACTGCCTTCAGGAGAGGCAACTTGTCCAAGGTGATCCGCAAAGTGGCCCTGCTGTTCACAGACCCAAAAGAGGAGAAGACTAAAGTGTCCAGGATTGGCTCTTTGCTTTTCAGGGCATAGCCATACTGAATGGGGACTAGCATCCAACAATCCTTGGTGAACCGGGTCCATTCCTGAAGTAAGAGGCAAAGCCTGCCTCCAACCAGAGGAACCAGGGAATAGGCCCCAAAAACTTCATTGTGCAGCCCAAGAGGGACTTCCTGTGGATGGGACTGGGTCCCTGGATCCAAGCACTCCATAAAAGGACTGAGAACGAGCCTGAAGTCCATAAGCAGAAGGGAAGAGCTGACTTCTGGTTGAGGTGACTGGGAGATGGATGTGTGAAGGAGTAGCTTCCGCCCCATACTTAAAAAAATGGCGAAATACTTACAATACCAGCCTGTTCCAAATGCATCTGCTGGAGGAATACTGCAAGTCCATACCAGTGTCAGAACTCCTCCACATATTTTCCTGAGCAGGGGTATGCCCCCCCCAAAAGCAAAAAGAAACCTCGCAACATGAAGGTAGGCACAGAACACAAAATGGCCGTCATAGCGCTGACAATGTCACCGGCCGACGCAGGCAATCTCGCGTCAGAGATTTCACAGATAATTGCTGCCACACTCAAAGACAGATTGAATAAAATTCAATCCACAGTGGATGACATAAAAGAAGGACTGGAGGGCCAAAATCAGCGGCTAGGGGACGTGGAGACACGGCTCGCCACTCAGGAAGGCACAGTGACCTGGTTAGAAAGCAATGTGGCCAAAGTATCCAAGAAGCAGGCCAGCCTTGAAGAGAGACTGGAAGAGCAGGAAACCAGGGCCTGGAGAAACAACCTAAGGGTCGTGGGCCTACCGGAAATTGTCATTGTGAAGAAACTCTATAATATCTTTCAGAAATGGCTACCACAACAGCTGGGTCTTACTGGAGAGTAAGCAGCGTGGCGCTGTGAATGGGCCCACCGGATAAGGCCATCGAGAAAGGATTGCCGGCAATTCCAGGAAGCAATCAGAAGGTACTTGAACTGGTCAGACAAGGAGCAGCTCATAAGGGCTTACCACAAGCATAAAGGACTGGACTATCAGAATAAAAAAATACTGCTTTTTAATGATTATTCTGCTAAGGTGGCCACAACTCGGCGCAAATTTGCACCAATCTGCAGAGACCTGATTCAGAGAGAGAGAAAATTTGCCTCACTCTACCCTCACAAGCTGCGGGTGCAACAGGCCGGGACCACCTTCTATTTCAATACACCAGAGGAAGGGCACCAATTTATCCATACCTTCAGTAGTAGTGCTGGCGAATAAGCTGACTATATGGGAACAAATGAACTGAGCAAGAGGGTCAGAGGGTCAATCTAGCACCCGCAGCTGCTCAGGGCAAGAGAACATCCTGGGGGTAAAATGGACTAATCTCGTCCCGACTTTATTGTGGGGCAGTGGGGCATGGCTTTTGAAAGACTCGGAGGAACTGAGCTGTGGTAGAAAACCTGGTTCATATAGCCAGACCATCTGCTGCCGGACAATCTGCTTAACAAGAGGAACACATGCTACTGATAAAGATTTGGTGAATTGGGGAGTTTGAGACACGGGTGATGGGAGGATAGGTATTAAAACAGAAGTTTGTAATCTGGGGAAGTAGCACTACAAGTAATATGTGGCAAACGGGAAACCGTATGGGAGCAAGAAGTATATGGAGATAGGGGATTTTGGGAGAGAGTTTGAGAGTGTATGTGGTGAAGGGAACGGAACTCGAGAGAAAGGGAAGGGGAAGGATTGTAACATGAACCGGGCTATAATTCGGGGGGGGGGGGCAAGTGCTGAGGGGAACATACAGGACAGGGGAAAATAAACCTGAATCCACACAGAGACACAAAAGGGCAATAGCACAATGCCGAATACCCTGGGGAGCCCAGCTGGGAGGTCACTGGAGGAACTATCAGGTAATTTGTTTTTTTGGGGTGCTAATAAAAGGGAACCACGGATTAACACAATATAGTCACTTTGAACATGGGGGGGCCTCCACTCCTCAGTCAAAAGAGACCGCCTTTTAACATAGCTACGTTCACCGGGTGCAAAGGTAGCATTGGTGCAGGAAATGCATTTATCTGCTGTGGGACATGAAAAGTTAAAAAGAAAATGGGTAAGGGAAGTCATTGCAGCCCATTACAACTCTAGAAAAAGAGGGGTAGCCATCTTGGTGGGGAAGAGAGCATCCTGGGATTTGAATAAAATAGTGCGAGATCCAGAAGGGTGTTACATTCTAGCCTGTGGAGAACCACAGTGAAAAAAAAGTCATTTCAGCTTGTATCTATGTCCCCAATACATATGATCATAGCTTCTACCAGGAACTGCTCGTCTACTTGGCAGACCAGTCCAACTACCAGCCGATACTGGAGGGAGATTTTAACCAGGTGGCAGACGCCACTATTGACTATCAGCCTCCACAGATGGTGCCAAAAGGTACAATAGACAGTGCAATAAATTTTATATGCAAGGAATTAGAATTAATTGATGAGTGGCGCACACTACATCCCATAGACATAGAGTTCACACATTATTCTGGACCCTATTGGGTCCACCCATGCATTGACTATATACTCCTCTCGGAACGGTTCTTCCCAAACATGCAAAGTACAGAGATACAACCGCAGGTGATCTCAGACCATGTGGTAGTACAGATCAAATCCCTACAGCGACTAAACCAGGTAAACACGCCACGCTAAATACTGGTGTCTCTACCCACCGAAGCAACTTTGATAACGGTGCCCCGACTATACTATTATTTACAAACCAATGTCATACAATGCATTTCCCTGTAACAGAGTATTAAATGTAAATTCACATTGTTAAAACATAAATGTATTTCATGAAGCCTTAGCACAATATTGAGCAGCAAGCCACCTAGGGCAACTTGTAACAACTCTATTACTTTGGAACAACTTGTAACAAACCTACTGCTGCAACAATTTACAGCTATGTGCATCTGACCCATACGATATTTGTGTTAAAACTTAACTACTTTTCCCCACATAGCTTAATCAGCACTCCGTGGTAATTTGTCATAATTTTCCACAACAAGATAAACAAAATTGTGAACATATTGCAGTACGTAACATGGCAACAATGGCTCCCCCTATTTATGCTTTGCTCTTGTGCCTTTGTATCATGATGTCCACATGTCTTACCAACCCAATCTTGCATTACCACCCACTTCTCTTTTATAGTCCGATATATACTTATAACCCTGTAGCAGCACCGGCCATAATACTACCCAACCTCCTCCCTACACCCACACACATGATCCCACAATCAAACCTAGGCCCAACCACGGGCCCCATCAGGGGCTCACGACCACAGCACAAGGCGAAACTAAAAAAGCTACAACGGAGAAGCCAACTAGCTACAAGCATGCAAGACAGAAACCCCCATCCAGACAACTCCCCGCATGCCCCAGTCTCCTTCATGCTTCTCAACGCCAGGTCAATCAGAAACAAGACCCACATCATACACGATATCATCACAGATGCAAAACCTGACATCCTATGCATTACCGAAAAAATGGATCACCGATACGGATTCTGCTATCATCAACCAAATTACCAGTCCTGGCTACAAAATCTATAACTGTCCCCGATCAAACAAGAGAGGAGGAGGGGTCCTCATCATCGCCAAGGCCTCCTACCTCCTAACAAACACATCTCAAAGTCTAAATGACGACATGGACTTTCTCAGAGTGGAAAATAAAACCACATCCATCTGCCTAATCTACAGACCCCCATCATCACCTCACGAATGCCTAGCCACTGTCCTTGAACTTATCAGCACCACCTCAATCAAAAAGCAACAGATCATCCTAGGAGACCTAAACCTTGCATCAGCCTCAACAGTACAAGCAAAAATCTTCCTAGAAGCTATGGAACAACTTGGATATGAACAAATAATCCACGACGCTACACATACCAAAGGCAACACCCTGGATATGGTGTTTCTGCCCTCCAAACGTCAGGAACTAAACCAAACCAAACTGCAAATAACCCAGGTACCTTGGTCCGACCATCACCAAATAGAATTCTCCTTACACCTCCCCATCGCTCCAGACCGTTCTCAACCCAACTCTGCTGCAAACCTACGGAGGAGTTTCCAAAAATTTGATAAAGAAGCCTTATCAACATCCATAATGTCACACGTAACCCTAGAACACTCGGACCTGGAGAAATTAGTGACACAATGGAATACAGGAATCGAAGCAATCTCGCAACCATCCCTAAAACCACCAACCAAACCATCCAATAACAAAACCGAACCGTGGTATACCCATACCCTAAGAAGGATGAAAATAGGCTTACGTAAGCAAGAACGAAGGTGGAGGAAAACCAAAACTGAGGAACATAGAAGTGAATACCTTAAACTCCTTACAACGTACAAGCACGAAATCAAGTCCATTTGACTCAGTCGACCATAAGATTCTACTAGCTAGACTCCACGAAAATGGCATCCATAACCTTGCATGGGACTGGTGCAAATCATACCTAGAAGATCGATTGCAACAGGTCCGTATAGGCAACAATACATCTAAGAACATAAGAACATAAGATATACCATACTGGGTCAGACCAAGGTCCATCAAGCCCAGTATTCTGTTTCCAACAGTGGCCAATCTAGGTCATACGTACCTAGCAGTTTCCCCAAGGGACACAGGTTCCACAATGCTTGTATTGGTTCAAGCATTGATATCCTGGGTCCCTTCTTAATAATGGTTTATGGACCTTTCCTCCAGGAACTTGTCCAAACCTTTTTTAAAGCCAGCTACACTAACAGCCTTTACTACATCCTCCGGTAACAAATTCCAGAGTTTGATTACACGTTGAGTGAAAAAATATTTTCTTTTATTAGTCTTAAATAGTTTACCCTGTAGCTTCATTGCATGTCCCCTAGTCTTTCTATATTCTGATAAGGTAAACAATCGATCTACGTTTACCCGTTCCACTCCGTTCATTAATTTATAGACTTCTATCATATCTCCCCTCAGCCGTCTCTTTTCCAGGTTAAAGAGCCCCAACCTTTTTAGCCTTTCTTCATAGGAGTAGCCTTCCATCCCCTTTACCATTTTGGTGTCTCTTCTCTGAACCTTTTCTAAAATTGCTATATCCTTTTTAAGATATGGCGACCAGAATTGCACACAATATTCAAGGTGCGGTCTCACCATGGAACGATATAGAGGCATTATAATATCTTTTGTTTTATTTTCCATTCCTTTCCTTATCATACCTAGCATTCTATTTGCTCTCTTGGCCGCCGCTGCACACTGGGCCGAGGGTTTTAACATGGTATCCACAAGGACGCCTAAATCTTTTTCTTGGGTGGTGGTTCCTAATGTGGAACCTTGCATCGTGTAACCATAGTTTGGGTTGTTCTTCCCTAGGTGCATAACCTTGCACTTCTCCACATTAAATTTCATCTGCCATTTTGATGCCCAGTCTTCCAATTTATCAAGATCCTCTTGCAATTTTCCACAATCCTCCTGGGTTTTAACAACTTTAAATAGTTTTGTGTCATCAGCAAATTTGATAACCTCACTCGTTATTCCACTTTCCAGGTCATTTATGAATATGTCAAAAAGCAGCGGACCCAGCACAGATCCCTGGGGTACACCACTATTCACCTTTCTCCATTGGGAAAATTGGCCATTTAGCCCTACCCTCTGCTTTCTATCTTTTAACCAGTTCCTGATCCACAGTAGTACACTGCCTCCTATCCCATGACTCTTTAGTTTTGCCAAAAGTCTCTCATGAGGGACCTTGTCAAAGGCTTTCTGAAAGTCCAGATACACAATATCAACCGACTCACCTTTGTCCACCTGTTTATTCACTCCTTCAAAAAAACATAACAGATTAGTAAGACAAGATCTTCCTTGTCTAAAGCCATGTTGGCTGTCTCCCATTAGGTCATGACTATCTATATGCTGAGTAATTTTATTCTTTATGATGGTTTCTACCATTTTTCCCGGTACTGATGTCAGGCTCACCGGTCTGTAGTTTCCCGGATCACCCCTCGAACCCTTTTTAAAAATTGGTGTTACATTGGCGATCCTCCAATCCTCAGGTATTAGAGATGATTTTAATGATAGTTCACAGATTACTGATAGCAGGTCTGCAATCTCAAATTTCAGTTCTTTCAACACCCTTGGATGTATACCATCCGGCCCAGGTGATTTGCTACTCTTCAGTTTATCTAATAGTTGTAGGACATCTTCCCGATGTATCGATATTTCCTTCAATTCTACCACACCTTTAAATACCACTTCAGTCGTGGGTAACATCCCTACATCTTCCTCAGTAAAGACCGAAGCAAAGAATTCATTCAGTCTCTCCGCTATCGCCTTGTCGCCTCTTAGTGCTCCTTTAACCCCTTTATCATCTAATGGACCAACTGACTCTCTCACGGGTTTTTTGCTACGAATGTACTTGAAAAGGTCTTTATTTCGCGTTTTTGCTTCCGCAGCAAGCTTCTTCTCAAATTCTCTCTTTGCCTGCCTTATCAATGCCTTGCATTTGACTTGCCAGTGCTTGTGCTGTTTCCAGGTTTCATCATTTGGCTCTTTTTTCCATTTCTTGAAAGATGCTTTTTTGGCAACAACAGCCTCTCTGACCTCAGCTTTAAACCATGCTGGCAATTTTTTGGACTTCCTTCCACTTTTCTTAAAGCGTGGAATACAGCTGGTCTGGGCTTCCAAGATAGTATTTTTCAACAACACCCAAGCTTGATGTACGTCTTTAACCTTTGCAACTGCTCCTTTTAGTTTTTTCTTAACTGTTTTCCTCATTCTATCATAGTCTCCCTTTCGAAAGTTAAAGGGTAGTACTGTGGATTTCCTTACTATCCCTCCTCCACTAATTAAATCAAAGGCGATCATGCTATGATCACTATTGCCAAGTGGCCCCAACACCCTTATCTCTTGCACTACATCTGGTGTTCCACTAAGGACTAGGTCTAATATTGCTTCCCCTCTGGTCGGTTCATGAACCAGTTGCTCCAAGAAGCAGTCATTTATTTCATCTAGGAACTTTATCTCCCTAGCATGTCCTGTTGTGACACTGACCCAGTCGATGCCGGGGTAATTGAAATCACCCATTATTATTACTGCACTGTAACTTTTGCTAGCTTCCTTGATTTCTTTGAGCATTTCATCATCCATTTGTTCATTCTGGCCAGGCGGACGATAGTACACCCCCACTGCCATCGCCTTCCCCTTTTTACATGGAATTTCAATCCATAGAGATTCTACAGCAAATTTTGTTTCTTGCAAAACTTTAATCCTTTCTGACTCAATGCCCTCTCTAACATAGAGCGCAACCCCTCCACCAATTTGATCAGCTCTATCATTTCGATATAGTTTGTACCCAGGTATCACAGTGTCCCACTGGTTGTCCTCCTTCCACCATGTCTCTGATATTCCAATCATATCTAACCTCTCGTTTAGTGCTATATATTCTAACTCTCCCATCTTGTTTTGTAGACTTCTAGCATTTGCATACAAGCATTTTAGAGACTGTATTTTATTCATATTAATTTGGCTATTGGTAGACATGGGTAATTTGGGATCTTTAAGTTCTGTCTGCTCCATACTCGAGGGCATTTGGGCTACTTTACTCTTTTTTGGAACCTCTCTGCTTTTTGTAGTATCCTTCAAGGATACATTCTTCCGAACCATGCGCTCTTGGGCGACTGTCGGCTTTCCCCTATTATCTAGTTTAAAAGCTGCTCTATCTCCTTTTTAAAGGTTAATGCCAGCAGCCTGGTTCCATCCCGGTTAAGGTGAAGCCCATCCCTTCGGAAGAGCCCCTCCTTTCCCCAGAATGTTCCCCAGTTCCTAACAAATCCGAACCCCTCATCTCTGCACCATTGTCTCATGCACGCATTGAGACTCCGGAGCTCTGCCTGCCTATTGGGTCCTGCGCGTGGAACGGGAAGCATTTCGGAGAACGCTACCCTGGAAGTTCTGGATTTCAACTTCCTACCTAAAAGCCTAAATTTAGCTTCCAGAACCTCCCTACCACATTTTCCTATGTCATTGGTACCAACATGTACCAAGACAGCAGACTCCTCCCCAGCACTATCTAAGACCTTATCTAGGTGGCGTGTGAGGTCCGCTACCTTCGCACCAGGCAGGCATGTTACCAGGCGATCCTCACATCCACCAGCCACCCAGCTATCTACATGCCTAATGATCGAATCACCAACTATAACTGCTGTCCTAACCCTTCCCGCATGGGCACTTGGCCCTGGAGAAACCTCCTCGGTGCGAGAGGGGTTTACATCACCTGGAGGACAGGTCCTAGTTACAGGATCACTTCCTGCCACACCAGGGTGATGCTCTCCTGTCACGTGACCTCTCTCCTCCATGGCAACAGGGATGCTGCCAGACTGGAGGTGGGACTTCAGGACTATATCCCTGTAGGTCTCGTCTATGTACCTCTCTGTCTGTCTTATGTTTTCCAAGTCTGCTACTCTAGCCTCTAGAGAACGGACTCGTTCCCTGAGAGCAGAGAGCTCCTTGCACCTAGTGCACACGTAAGACCTCTCACCAGCTGGGAGAAAATCATACATGTGACACTCAATGCAAAAGACTGGAAAGCCCACATCCCGCTGCTGGACTGCTGTCTGCATCTTAGTTTTAAGTTTGTGTTTAGATCTTTAAGTTCTATATGTACTAAAGGGTGCAATGGATATTTATACCACTAAAACTGTACCTAAGAAGTTTAATATACCTTGTTCACCTGAAGCTTAATTAATCTCAGGTGCTTGGTGTATGACTGATTTGGGTAATGAGCTTCACCTGAGAGCACCTCCTGTCTTTTAAGTTGTGCAAGTACCTATAAAGCTGTGATTTTCCCAGGGGAGGGTGGGTGTGGGGAGGGAGGGAGGGATATAACACTTATTAAAAAAGGGCTGCTACACAGTACCTTGTCCTGTGCTGCTGAGGAAAACTATATTCTGATTTGATTTAAATTATAGCTCTTTGCTGCTACTAGGCTCTAACCTATTATGAAATTTAAACTACAAGCTCTCTGCTGGATTCTAAATTTAACCAGAAAGCTCTCTTCTGTGTTTTAATTTGAAACTAAAAGTACTTTGCTGATGCTAGGCCCTGAGTGACTATGAAATTTAAACTACAGCTGTCTACTGGGTATGAAAGGTAACCAGAAAGTTCTCTTCTGTGTTTTTAAATTGAATCTTAAACTGTTGTTACTAGGCCCTGACTGATTTAACAAAAAAAATAGTGGGTTCACAGATTAATTAGCTTTAAAAGAAAAAAAATTCCTTTCAGAAAAATTCCCAGAAGTATATACTCACAATTTCAGATTTCTCTCCAGAAGTAACAGCCCCCCTTTCCAGTCCTTCAAGACCAACCCTTTCAACAGAAACAAGGAGTACCCCAAGGTTCTTCTTTATCTGCGCTGCTTTTTAACATATATATGCAGCCAATCTGCCAAATCACCAGAGACTTCGGTATATCCTGTCTATTATATGCAGATGACATGCTAATCTTCACACAGATCAATGTCTCAAATCCTGACTACTCGGGACTAATCAATTGCTTCAATGCTATAACTGACTGGCTCCTCATTCAGAACATGAGAATAAATTTCAAGAAAACTGAAGTACTCATAGCCACAAGAAACAAGCAATTCTCTCCACCACCTACCCTCATAGTAAGAGATGCAGAACTCCCAATCAAGGCCACCATAAAGTACCTTGGTGTGACACTCGATCAACAACTCAATCTTAAGGAGCACATAAAAAACACTGTAAGGACAATCTACTACAAATTAAAAACACTGCGCCACCTGAAACCAATGCTGGAGACCAAGGATTTCCGTACAATTTTCCAAGCAATAGTCACACCCCACTTCGACTATGCGAATATCATTCTTCAGGGCCTCCCAAAGAGTACATTAAGTCCACTTCAACTGGCAATGAACGCGGCAGCCCGCATCTTGTCAGGAGCTTCAAAAAGAGATCATATAACACCAATACTAATCGATCTACACTGGCTCCCGATAAGCTGCAGAATAACATATAAAACTTTACTCATCACGTTTAAGGCCATTAATAAAATATCTCCTGCCTCGATCTCAAATCTCCTCACTCATGCACCAGACAACAGATCCAGGAGACTAGCAACGGAAAACACACTAGTTACTCCTAGCATCGCCACAAAATGGACTCAATTAACCAATAACAGGGCTTTTGTGTCATATGCTCCCAAGTGCTGGAACAAACTCCCTCCCAGCATCAGATCAATAAGGAATATCACTCAATTCAGAAAGACCATTAAGCACTATTTATTCACTCTGCACTTCCAGCTACCATACATACCTCAGAACTCCCATCCGCCTGACTCACTTAACTCCCCTCCACATAGCAACAACCCAGAACAAATGCTGTAAAATGTGGAAAGTGCCACATCTCTGTAAATACCAAGCCATGATGTTATATATTTATTGTATATAGTTTTCCCCGGTTTTATACCCAGTTTACCTCCCTTGTTATCTGTAAGCCTATATCAATTTTATTGTTAGGTATTTGTTGCTCAATGTGAACCGCACTGATGATAAATAGTGCGGTATATAAAAACTGTTAAATAAATAAATAAATAAACCTGGCAAAAAAACCCCACCACACCAGCGTACTCAATAAAGCCCTCAACAGACCTCGAGAACTTTTTGAACTTGTCAAATCTCTCACCAAGACGTCCCAACCAACAAACCAAAACGGTACAATGACGGCCCAAACCCTAGCCGACCATTATGCCAGAAAGCTTAACCCTCCAGACAGCAAGCTAAACTTACAAACACCTGCACACCTCACTCAAGAAATGACTACAATCACCACCCAGCAAAAAACCCTCACATCAAAAAGTGCAAACCAGTACCAAGACTGGGACACCTTCCGAAGCATAGACGACAGACAAATCATCAACATAATTACCAACTTGAACTCCACCACTTCCCCCCTCGATCCCTGCCCAGCA
Organism: Ichthyophis bannanicus; assembly: GCA_033557465.1. Taxonomy (NCBI): domain Eukaryota; kingdom Metazoa; phylum Chordata; class Amphibia; order Gymnophiona; family Ichthyophiidae; genus Ichthyophis; species Ichthyophis bannanicus. The sequence goes on from CM066038.1 coordinate 298,820,525, forward strand.
GCCTGGATCAAAGCGGTGAAACAAGATGCTGCCAAGTATATCACCCATATAGTAAACCAATCTCTACTACAAGGGATCATGCCAGCACAACTTAAGCAATCTTTCATACGACCCATCCTAAAAAACAAAACTCTCAACGAGAGCAACCCTGCCTCCTACCGTCCGATATCCAGCATACCCTTCTTAGCCAAGATTATCGAAAAGGCTGTCCAGCAACAGCTGCAGGACCACATTGATGTCAACAATGCCCTAGATGATCATCAATACGGCTTCCGCCAACATCATGGCGTGGAAACTCTCCTACTAGCCCTAATGGACAAACTACACAAGGGTCTTGAGAACAAAGCAAAATGTATATGCTCATTTTTATAGACATATATGCCGCCTTTGATTCAGTGCATCATGCCACACTCCTGGACAGACTTGACTCCATAGGCATATCAGGAACCCCCCTGAAATGGTTCGCATCTTACATAAATAACAGAATGCAGCAAGTCCAGTTCAACAATGCAAAAGCCTCTGCCTTCCCTCAAACTCAAGGCATACCGCAAGGCTCTGCCCTATCCTCACTCCTGTTCAACCTATATCTACGGCCTATTTGTGAAATCCTGCAAAACCACAAGATCAGTTACCATACCTACGCAGACAACTTGATGCTCTACACTCATCTCGACATCAACAACCCCAACCTCAATCAGCTCGAAAAATGCCTAAGTGAGCTACAAAGCTGGCTGCAACAGAATAATATGTCCATAAACCATAAAAAAACAGAAGTGATGTGCATTGCAAGAAAACCTGACTTTAACCCACCACCAACGGTTACCATGAACAATAATGTCTATACCACAAAGCCTGAAATAAAATACCTAGGTGTAATGCTGGACAGCAACTTAAATATGGAAAAGCACCTCAGAATCACCAATCGGGCCATCTTCCGCAAATTAAGAATCCTGCAACCACTACGGAACATTATTGACCACTCCGATTTCAGGACAGTGGCACAAGCCCTCATCATTCCCCACCTGGATTACTGCAATGCTATACTACAAGGTCTGCCCAAAAAAACTCTTAACATACTGCAACTAGCACAAAACGTAGCGGCTAGAATCATCATGAAAAAAGGCCTAACCGAACACATCACTCCAGTACTAATCGAACTGCATTGACTCCCCATCAAAGCCCGTATCCATTACAAGCTCTTAGTAACCACGTTCAAACTCGTTTATAACATAGCACCCTCATACCTAAACAACTTAATATCCGAGCAACCAATCATCAGAAACAGAAGAACAGTAAATAGCAACACCCTTCATGTCCCGAGTAGTTTGAGAAATTGCAACGCAAACACCACCAACAGAGCGTTCTCATTTATTGCACCAACACTCTGGAACCAACTGCCCTACGAACTAAGAGCAAACAAGGACTTGAAGGACTTCAGGAAGAAGCTTAAGACTCATCTCTTCCAGACTCATTTCAACCTAACCTAGTCAGAGTGTCTTAGCTGGGCATCTTACCAGCTTAAATAACACGCAGCAGTATAAAACACGTCCTGTAATATGTAATAGATGTGTATATGTAATATATGTGTATATGTATACATGTAAAGCCTCCTCTTGTACAATCAAATGTAGATATGTAAAGTCTCCTCTTATACAATCAAATGTAAATATGTGACTGTTTGATGTGCCTTCTACCCACCCCTGAAATCTCAATGTATGTTCCAAATCCGGCCTGTACAGCCGCCCCATTATGTATAGAATACTGCTGCTGATCGCTGGAAGCAGCGGGATACACTAAATAAATATAAATAAATTGCAGTGGGGGGAAAAATGGAGGTCAGCTTCTGGAGAATGAACCTGGTGTGGGCTTGGATTGCGGAGTTCTAAGTATTCTTGTGAAAAGCATGTTTAGACTATGTGGCAGAGAACAAGGTTGAAGATGTGGGACCTATGATATATTAGGAGGCGGCAAAAGCAGTTATACGGGACAAAATTCTGGGATACACGGTAGCACAGCAGTGCAAACAAGGGGCAGCACTGCAGCAGGGATTGTGTCTCTTGAGAGAACACAGAGTCCAATACTTGAGGGAGGACACAGAAATGGCCTGCAGGAAAGCCAAAATAAAGTACAAGTATTACTGCAATAAAACCCATGCACAGTATCCGGCTATACAAATATAATCTATACAAATAGGGAGATAAGATGGACAAACTGTTAGCTAATCTCATTCAACCAGCTAAAATCATCCATCTGTACAAGAAAGGTTGACAGGTCTTTAATAGTAGACTGGCTAATCTACTGAAGAGGGCTTTAAACTAGATTCATTGGGGATGGGTAAAGAAAGCCCCCAGGTAAGTTTATTTATTTTATTTATTTATTTAGCTGCATTTATATCCTGCTTTTCACCGGGTCAAAGCGGTTGGGGGATACATTTAACACGAGGGGATATGAGACGCATACACTAATACTTACAGGGAACATGGGCAATGGAGGGTTAAGTGGCTTCCCAAGACCACAAGGAGCACCTGCGGGACTAGAAACCCCAGTCCTTCCGGCCCAAGGTTGCTGTCCTCTAGTGGGATTTGAACCACCGACCTTCCGGCCTGTAGTACCTTGCCCCAACCACTAGGCCACTCCTCCCTAGTGGTTGGGGCAAGGTACTACAGGCCGGAAGTGATACATTAAATACATTTATGGAAATGGGTAACAGGGGTAACATATGGAAAGCAGTGTGCATAAATGCCCGTAGCATGGGAAATAAGATCCCTGATGTTGAAGCTTTGGTGAGAGTGGCTGACTTGGATTTAGTGGCAGTTACAGAAACATGGTTCACAGGAAACCCATGACTGGGATGTAACTATACCTGGCTATACTTTATTCAGAAAGGCCAGGGTAGGAAGAAGGGGAGGAGAAGTGGCACTATATGTAAAAAATACTATTAAAGCTTTGGAATTACAGAGCTTAAAAGGGAGAGAGGAGGTATTGTGGGTTAAACTAGAAAGAGGGAAAGAGAAATCTATTTGCATTGGCGTGATATACAGACCTCCCTCACAAGAGGAAGAGGTGGACAGAGAGTTAATTGAAGACATAAGCAGCATTGCTAGGAAAGGGGAAGTGCTACTGATAGGGTATTTCAATATGCCAGATGTTGATTGGCACATTCCTGCTGCAGTATCATCTAGAAGTAAAGAGATCATGGATTCTCCGCAGGGGGAACTATTCAGGTAATTGGGAACAGACCCCACACGTGAAGGGGCCATACTGGACTTGGTGCTTACCAATGGTGAAAATGTTTCTGATGTTATAGTGGGAGATCATTTTGCATCCAGTGATCACCAGATGGTGTGGTTCAGTATTAAGACTAGGGCTGTTAGAATCCATTCAATGGTGAGGGCCTTAGACTTTAGGAAGACTAACTTTGCCAAGATGGGCCAATACCTCAGGGAGTCATTACCGGGATGGAAACAGCTGGGGGATGTAGAAAAACAGTGGGCAAAACTGAAAAGGGATATTTTAAGGGCAACCAACCTTTTTGTTAAAATGGTAAAAAAAGGTAAAAGGAAAAGGAGACCGCTATGGCTTTCGAAAGAAGTAGCTGAAAAGATGAAGAAAAAGAGGGAGGCCCTTCATGAAATACAAGAGATCACAGAGAGAGGAAGACAAGCATTTATATTTGGAAAAACTTAGAGAAGCTAGCAAAGTAGTCATTAAAGCATAGTTACTCACCTATAACAGGTGATCTCCGGGAACAGCAGGAATTTAGTCTTCACATATGGGTATCGTCGGTACTGACGGAGCCTGCGCGGGAACGCTCCCCAGCGTCCAATTAGAAAGCATTTGGGAGCATCCCACAGCGCCTGCGTGCTGCCTTCCCGCCTTTCCCAACTGCCTCTCTCCAGTTGAGTTTAAAGCTGAGACAAAGAGAGAGAGAGAGGGAAAGAGAAAGAGATAGATAGAGAGATACAACTCCTAGGGGAGGTGGGTGGGTTATGAAGACTAAATTCCTGCTGTTCCCGGAGATCACCTGTTACAGGTGAGTAACTATGCTATCTCCAGGAACAAGCAGGAATGTAGTCTTCACATATGGGGACTCCCTAGCTTTAGATGCCAGGGAGAGACCCCAGAAGTTGTGTGTCCATGTGAAAAGGGCTCCACTTCATAAGAACATAAGATATGCCATACTGGGTTAGACCAAGGTCCATCAAGCCCAGTATCCTGTTTCCAACAGTGGCTAATCTAGGTCATACGTACCCAGCAGTTTCCCCAAAAGACATAGGTTCCGCAATGCTTGTACTGGGTCAAGCATTGATATCCTGGGTCCCTTCTTAATAATGGTTTATGGACCTTTCCTCCAGGAACTTGTCCAAACCTTTTTTAAACCCAGCTATACTAACAGCCTTTACTACATCCTCCGGTAACAAATTCCAGAGTTTGATTACACGTTGAGTGAAAAAATATTTTCTTTTATTAGTCTTAAATAGTTTACCCTGTAGCTTCATTGCATGTCCCCTAGTCTTTCTATATTCTAATAACGTAAACAATCGATCTACGTTTACCCGTTCCACTCCGTTCATTAATTTATAGACTTCTATCATATCTCCCCTCAGCCGTCTCTTTTCCAGGTTAAAGAGCCCTAACCTTTTTAGCCTTTCTTCATAGGAGTAGCCTTCCATCCCCTTTACCATTTTGGTGGCTCTTCTCTGAACCTTTTCTAATAACTCTATATCCTTTTTAAGATACGGCGACCAGAATTGCACACAATATTCAAGGTGGGGTCTCACCATGGAACGATATAGAGGCATTATAATATCTTTTGTTTTATTTTCCATTCCTTTCCTTATGATACCTAGCATTCTATTTGCTCTCTTGGCTGCCGCTGCACACTGGGCCGAGGGTTTTAACATGTTATCCACAATGACGCCTAAATCTTTTTCCTCAGTGGTGGTTCCTAATGTGGAACCTTGCATTGTATAACCATAGTTTGGGTTGTTCTTCCCTAGGTGCATAACTTTGCACTTGTCCACATTAAATTTCATCTGCCATTTTGATGCTCAGTCTTCTAATTTATCAAGATCCTCTTGCAATTTTCCACAATACTCTTGGTTTTTATCAACTTTAAATAGTTTTGTATCATCTGCAAATTTGATAACCTCACTCGTTATTCCACTTTCCAGGTCATTTATGAATATGTCAAAAAGCAGCGGACCCAGCACAGATCCCTGGGGTACACCACTATTAACCTTTCTCCATTGGGAAAATTGTCCATTTAGCCCAACCCTCTGCTTTCTATCTCTTAACCAGTTCTTGATCCACAGTAGTACACTGCCTCCTATCCCATGACTCTTTAGTTTTGCCAAAAGTCTCTGATGAGGGACCTTGTCAAAGGCTTTCTGAAAGTCCAGATACACTATATCAACCGACTCACCTTTGTCCACCTGTTTATTCACACTTTCAAAAAAACATAACAGATTAGTAAGACAAGATCTTCCTTGTCTAAAGCCATGTTGACTGTCTTCCATTAGGCCATGACTATCTACATGCTGAGTAATTTTATTCTTTATGATGGTTTCTACCATTTTTCCCGGTACTGACGTGAGGCTCACCGGTCTGTAGTTTCCCGGATCACCACTGGAACCCTTTTTAAAAATTGGTGTTACATTGGCGATCCTCCAATCTTCAGGTTTTAGAGATGATTTTAATGATAGTTCACAGATTACTAATAGCAGGTCTGCAATCTCATATTTCAGTTCTTTCAACACCCTTGGATGTATACCATCCGGCCCAGGTGATTTGCTACTCTTCAGTTTATCTAATAGTTGTAATACATCTTCCCGATGTATCGATATTTCCTTCAATTCTTCAGCACCTTTAAATACCACTTCAGTCATGGGTAACATCCCTAAATCTTCCTCAGTAAAGACCGAAGCAAAGAATTCATTCAGTTTCTCCGCTATCGCCTTTTCGCCTCTTAGTGCCCCTTTAACTCCTCTATCATCTAATGGACCAACTGACTCTCTCACAGGTTTTTTGCTGCGAATATACTTGAAAAAATCTTTATTTCGCGTTTTTGCTTCCACAGCAAGATTCTTCTCAAATTCTCTCTTTGCCTGCTTTATCAATGCCTTGCATTTGATTTGCCAGTGCTTGTGCTGTTTCCAGGTTCGTCGTTTGGCTCTTTTTTTCCATTTCCTGAAAGATGCTTTTTTGGCAACAACAGCCTCTCTGACCTCACCTTTAAACCATGCTGGCAGTTTTTTGGACTTCCTACCACTTTTCTTAAAGCGTGGAATACAGCTGGTCTGGGCTGCCAAGATAGTATTTTTCAACAACACCCAAGCTTGATGTAAGTCTTTAACCTTTGCCACTGCTCCTTTTAGTTTTTTCTTAACTATTTTCCTCATTTTATCATAGTCTCCCTTTCGAAAGTTAAAAGGTAGTACTGTGGATTTCCGTACTATCCCTCCTCCACTAATTAAATCAAAGGCGATCATGCTATGTTCACTATTGCCAAGTGGCCCCAATACCCTTATCTCTTGCACTAGATCTGGTGTTCCACTAAGGACCAGGTCTAGGTAGGAGTAGGACCGGGTAAGAGTTGATTAGGTATGGAACAGGTATTGGAGAACAGCCTGACCAAACAAGGCATCCCGGCGGGAGTCCTTGTTCAAGCAGTAATGGGCTGTGAATGTATGAACCGAGGCCCAAGTGGCTGCTCGACAGATGTCGTTGATAGACACATAGTGCAGATGAGCCATTGAAGCTGCCATGGCTCTCACATTGTGAGCTGTGACATGGCCCTCCAGAGAAAGATTCTTACTCTGATAGGCAAATAAAATACACTGAGCAATCCAGTTACAGTGTTCTCTTGGAGACTGGAAGTCTCAAATGAGAAGGATCAAAAGCAACAAAGAGTTGAGAGGACTTTCTATGTTGCTGTGTTCTTTGTAAGTAAAAGGTTAAAGCTCTTTTACAGTCCAAAGTATGAAGATTCCTTTCTGTATTTGATGCATGAGGCCTTGGAAAAAACACAGGCAGATAGACTGCTTGGTTTAGATGAAAAGGTGAGACCACCTTTGGCATAAAGTGTGGATGAGTCCTAAGGACTACCTTGTCATGATGGAACCTTGTATAAGGTGGATCAGTTACTAGTGCCTGCAACTCACTAATGCGACGTGCTGATGTGATTGCAATGAGAAAGATAACCTTCCAAGAAAGGAATTTGAATGAGGTAGTAGCTAAGGGTTCGAAAGGTGGCTTCATGAGCTGACCAAGAACCAGGTTTAAGTTCCATGCCACCGGTGGTGGCCTAATGGGAGGCTTAGTTAGAGGATGGGAGGAAATAGGTTGTCCATTTAGAGGCCTGAAAGAAGCTGCAATAGCACTCAAATGGACTCTTACTGAGTAAGTCTTAAGTCCTGCATTGGATAAATGAAGGAGATACTCCAGTAATGATTCCAGAGGTACCACAAGGGGGTTAAGACCCTTCTGCGAACACCATATGGTAAACCTTTTCCACTTGAAAGCATAAGAGCGTCTTGTGGAAGGCTTCCTGGAAGCATAAAGGATATCCTTTACTTGCTGAGAGAGGTTAAGATCATGGAGATCTAGGCCTTCAGCAACCAAGCCCTGAGATGCAGAGACTGGGGATTGGGATGCCATAACATTCCGTCCTCCTGAGACAGGAGATCTGGAGCAGACCCTAACTCCAGAGAGGGAGCTTGAGAGAGATGTAGAAGCAGAGGGTACCACACTTGCCGTGGCCAATGTGGAGCTATGAGAATCATATGGCCTCTGTCTCTCTGAAGCTTGAACAGGGTTTTGGGAATTAGGGGAATGGGTGGAAAGGCATAAAGGAAGTCTTGACCCCAGTGAAGGAGGAAAGCATCCCTGGCCTGAGAGCCCTGAGCCGGAATTCTGGAACAGAACCGGGGAAGTTTGGCATTCAATGGACTTGCAATGAGCTCTATGTCCGGGATTCCCCAAATTTGAAAAATCGTGGCCACCTGGTCTGCATGCAGAGACCATTCGTGTGGAAGCAGGACTCAACTGAGTCTGTCTGCCCAAGAGTTTTGTATGCCTGGAAGATACACTGCCAGGAGATGAATCTGATGCTCTCTGGCGAGGGCCCATAATCACAAAGCTTTGTTGCAAAGCGACAGAGAGCCTGTTCCCCCCTGTTTGTTCACGAAGAACATGGCTACTTGATTGTCCGTATGAATGAGGACTGTCTTGTAGCTGAGTAGGGTGTGGAATACTTGAAGAGCAAGGAAGATTGCTCTGAGCTCTAAGAGATTGATATGTAGATGAGTCTCCTGTGGAGTCCAAGTGCCTTGGGTGGAGAGGTCTTGCAGATGAGCTCCCCAACCCATTGGTGAAGCATCTGTTGTGAGAGTTGCCTGGGGTAAAGGTTGTTGAAATGGGGACCCCAGCAACAGGTTTTGAGTGGACTGCCACTATTGGAGGGACAAAATAAGGCAATTTGTGTTTGCTATTTTGTCTGACAGGCACCCTGTTGCCTGGGTCCATTGAGTGGATAAAGTCCACTGGGCTGCTCTCATATGGAGGCGAGCATAAGGAACCACATGCACGGTAGATGCCATGTGGCCTAGTAGTTGTAACATCTTTCGAACAGTGAGATGAGGCTTTAGCACTGCTTGAGAAGCTAACTGCACCATGCGAAGGCAATGGGTCTGAGGAAGATAGGCCCTTGCTTTTCTGGTATCCAACAAAGCTCCTATGAACTCTAAAGACTGAGTGGGAGTTAGTCTGTATTTTGGAATGTTTATGACCAGACCCAAATACTGAAGGATACGCATTGTGCAAGACAGAGAAATCCTGGCCTCTGACTCTGATGGGGCTCGAATGAGCCAGTCGTCTAAGTAAGGGAAGACGAATTTTCCTAGAATGCGAAGAAATGCTGCTACCACAGCCATGCATTTCGTAAACACCCTTGGTGCAGAGGCCAGGCCAAAAGGAAGCACCCTGTACTGGTAGTGCTTTCCTTGATAAAGGACCCGAAGGAACTTTTTGTGAGTTGGATTGATGAGAACATGAGTGTACGCATCCTTGAGATCTAGAGAACAAAGCCAATCCTGACTCTGAAGGTATGGCAGCAGATTTCCCAGAGAAATCATCTTGAATTTCTCTTTGAACAGGAATTTGTTCAATTCTCTGAGGTCTAAAATAGGTCTGTGTCCCCCTGTTTTCTTTGGGATAAGGAAATAGGGGGAGTAAAACCCCGCACCCTGTTGATGAATGGGTACTTCTTCTATTGCCCCTTGGGCAAGAAGAATAGTGACCTCTTGATCTAACAGGTTGATGAGAGAGGTTTGAGAATTGAACTGTCTTACCATTGTGGGAGGGGGCAAGCACAGAAAGTGAAGCTTGTACCCCTCTTTTATAATGGAGAGTGTCCAATGCTCTGCTGTTATTTGCCCCCACCTGGGGGCAAAGTGACACAACCTTCCTGGAATGGTGGAAGGCTCTGGTCCATTGAGGGCCAGGAAGGCTAAGTTCTCTAGATGAAAGTCAAAGGCCTTGTGGAGGCTGAGACGTCTGAGACGGTTGAGGCTTAGCAGTCTTTGCTTTCCTTTGTTTAGGTGGTTGCTGACTTTTCCAGGCAGGCTGACCTGCAGAACGTCCCTGCTGGGAATAAGAGGGATAAAACCTCTTCTTTTTTTAGAAGAATGGTTTCTTGAAAGATTCTTTCTTGCAGGATCAGCTGTGGCTTTGGATAACCTATCTAAAGTGGAGTTGTCAGCATCCAACTCATTGGCTTTTTTTTGCCAATTTTTGCCGAATAAGTTCTCACCTGTACAAGGGATATTACCCAGTTTGTCCTGCACCTGGAGCTCCAAATCAGATGCCTGGAGCCAGGCAATTCTTCGTGCACCTATGGCAATGGCAGAGGTTCTGCTTATGCACTCAAAACAGTCAAAAGCTGCACGATTGACAAACTTAGAAACATCCTGAGCATGTTTAACTAGTGTGAGAAAGTCCTGCCTTTTGTCATCAGGAAGGAGAGGGCTTAAAATCTCCAAGTCTCCTGTGACTTCTTTAAGGAACATTTCCATATATAAAATATAGGAACTGATCCTGGCAGAAAGCATGGAAGCCTGGAAAGTACGACGTCCAAAGGCATCCAAAGTTCTACACTCACGTACTGGAGGATTAGAGGCATGCCTCTTTGCACTCCTGATCCTTCTCATAGCTGATTCCACTACAATAGTGTGGTGAGGAAGTTGAGTTTTCTGGAAACCAGGACAAGGAGGAATTTGATACATGGTATCCAGTCTGCGAGAGTGAGGAGAGGTGGTAAGAGGTGTCTCCCACATTCTCAACATGAGATCATGTAAGATCTCATGGATAGGCAGAGTAGCTGCCTCCTTAGGAGCTTTAGGATATTGTAAAATCTCCAACTCCTTAGCCCTGGGCTCCGTTTCAGGAGCCACAGTAATGGACAGACCTCGAGCCACCTCTCTGATAAAATCCTGAAAGGAGATATCTTCTGGAGGAGACATCCTACGAAGTATCCCGGTACCGGCTGAGCTGTCAGAATTCTCGGAGTCCTCCGAGGATTCGAAGTACCTTCTGTCCTGATGCTCTTGAAGAGCCCGATACCCATACCAACCGAAGTTGATACCGGGGGGAATCGGTACCGGTGTATCGGTACTGGAAGGCATCGCATGACTGGGTGCCGGCAAAGCAGATACCGATGTCGATGCCGATGCTGTTGGTACCAGTACCGATACCGGTGCCAGAGTCAGTGCCGGTACCGGTTGAATTGTCTGACACGGTTCCGAGGGTGTCGATGCCGCAAGAAGAGCCGCCAGACTGTGTTCAATAGCCAGGAACCTCTGGTATATTGACACTACCAATGCCTGGGTATCGGTACCGGAGAAAGCAGCCGGTACCCCAGAGCATGGCACCAGTAGTTCTGCCGAGGTCGAGGCCTCGAGAACATCCTGGAGCCCCGATAATGCTTTGGAAGCCGAAGCCTCCTGCTGGGGCAATTTTGCCGGTACAGAATCCTCAAGGGCAACGCCAGAGGCATCTCGATGCTTGGAAGGAGATCTACCCTTTGAGGACCAGCCAGACTTATGTTTAGTTACCTGAGATCCATGGGAGGAAGACGAAGCCCTGGAAGATGTCGATGCCAAAGAAGCTGCATCGGAGGGAAAAAGGGTGCTGAGCTTAGCAGCTCGGTTTTGTCAACCCCTCTTGGACATCATGGCACAAGCCATACACTCGGAGATGGAGTGGTCAGGACCTAAACATTCATGGGTGTCGGTGACAGAGATGGTACTGCCACACTTGGTGCACTTTTTGAAACCCGAAGCGGGTTTTTCCATAGTGGAGGAAATTCTGGGCCTAAGGCGTGTGCACCTGGAAATTTGGGCCAAAATGGCGCGTGCACCTGGAAAGAAAAGTTTGGAAAAAAATACTATCTATTTTTTTTTTTTTTTTTTTAAAGAAAGAAAGAAGAACCGGCGGTACTGCTATAGCATCGAGGAAGGCAGACGCGACCACAAAAAAGAGGGAGAAAAAGGAAAACCTTTCTGCGGTGACAGGAACAACGACCTGCTGGTTCCGCGGAAAACGAAGAACTGGAGAGAGGCAGTTGGGAAAGGCGGGAAGGCAGCACGCAGGTGCTGTGGGATGCTCCCAAAGGCTTTCTAATTGGACGCTGGGGAGCGTTCCCGCGCAGGCTCCATCGGTACCGACGATACCCATATGTGAAGACTACATTCCTGCAAAGATCCAAAAAGAGGAGGAAATAGCCAATACAATAAAATGGGGGGATAATACATTTTTCAGATATGTTAGTGAGAAGAGGAAGGGCAAAAGTGGTATTGTCAGACTCAAGGGTGAAGGGGAGGAATATGTAGAAGCTGAAAAGGATAAAGCGGAATTACTACTACTGCTACTACTGCTGAGCATTTGTGTAGCGCTACCAGTCGTACGCAGCGCTTGCTTAACAAATATTTCTGTTCTGTGTTCACAGATCAAGAACCAGGACCAGGACCTCATAAAAAACCCATAAACAGGAAAAGAAGAGAGGGACATCTTGAACAATTTTCAGAAGACTGTGTTCGTGAGAAACTAGCTCACATTAAAGTAGACAAAGCGATGGGACCGGATGGGATACACCCTAGAATACTGAGGGAACTTGGGGACGTTCTAGCAGCTCCACTGACTGACCTTTGCAATGCCTTGTTGGAGTCGGGAGTGCTGCCAAAGGATTGGAGAGAGGCCCCTGTGGTGCCTTTACACAAAAGCGGAAGTGGTTGAAAACTACAGGCCGGTTAGTTTAACTTCGGTGGAGAGTAAATTATTGGAAACGCTGCTGAAAGAGAAAATAGTGAGGTTTCTGGAGTCCAGCGGATTATAGGATCCAAGGAAGCATGGATTCACCAGAGGCAGGTCTTGTCAGACAAATCTGATTGATTTCTTTGACTGGGTGACCAGGGAGTTGGACTGAGGGAGAGCCCTAGATGTGGTGTATTTAGATTTCAGTAAAACCTTTGACACTGTTCCTCAAAGGCGACTTATAAACAAACTGAGCACCCTAGGGATGGGCCCTAAAGTTATTGTTTGGGTTAGAAATTGGTTGGGTGGGAGGCGACAAAGAATACAGGTAAATGGAGCTCACTCTGAGGGGAAGGATGTCACCAGTGGTGTGCCCCAGGGATCTGTCCTTGGTCCGATTATTTTTAACATCTTTGTTAGTGATATAGCGGAAGGGTTGTCGGGTAAGGTTTGCCTCTTTGCGGATGATAACAAAATCTGCAATAGAGTAGACACCCAGGAAGGTGTAGATAACATGAGGAGGGATCTATCTAAGCTTGAAGAATGGTCTAGAATTTGGTAGCTGGGATTTAATGTCAAAAATGTAAGGTCATGCATTTGAGCTGCAGCAATCCAAGGGAGCAATATAGCATGGGGTTGAAGTAATTTTCTCCACTAAAGAAGAGCAGGACCTAGGCGTGGTTGTGTTTGATGATCTTAAAGTAGCTAAACAGGTAGAAAAGGTGACGGTAAAAGCTAGAAGGATGCTTGGGTGCATACAGAGAGGAATGGCTAGCAGAAAAAAGGAGGTGATAGTGCCTCTGTACGTATAAGTCATAGTAACATAATAAATGACAGCAGATAAAGACCAACATGGTTCATCTAGTCTGCCCAGCAATATGGCAAGAGTAGGAGCACCAGACGCTCTGTGCAGGTCACCCCTCCCCATGTCTTTGTTTAGGGGTGGAGCCATCACTCCATGTACATAAGAACATAAGAACATAAGATATGCCATACTGGGTCAGACCAAGGTCCATCAAGCCCAGTATTCTGTTTCCAACAGTGGCCAATCTAGGTCATACGTACCTAGCAGTTTCCCCAAGGGACACAGGTTCCACAATGCTTGTATTGGTTCAAGCATTGATATCCTGGGTCCCTTCTTAATAATGGTTTATGGACCTTTCCTCCAGGAACTTGTCCAAACCTTTTTTAAAGCCAGCTACACTAACAGCCTTTACTACATCCTCCGGTAACAAATTCCAGAGTTTGATTACACGTTGAGTGAAAAAATATTTTCTTTTATTAGTCTTAAATAGTTTACCCTGTAGCTTTATTGCATGTCCCCTAGTCTTTCTATATTCTGATAAGGTAAACAATCGATCTACGTTTACCCGTTCCACTCCGTTCATTAATTTATAGACTTCTATCATATCTCCCCTCAGCCGTCTCTTTTCCAGGTTAAAGAGCCCCAACCTTTTTAGCCTTTCTTCATAGGAGTATGTAGGACACCCCTATTTGTTGAAAAGTTAGATGGTTCAGTTTATTTTGTTTTTATCCTGTTGCTGCTGTAAAGGGATCCGCTGTGCTTGTCCCATGCTGTTTTGAATTCCCTCACCGTGTTTGCCCCCATCACTTCCAAGCACCCACCACCCTTTCAGTGAAAAAATATTTCCTGACATTGCCTTTCAATTTTGCACCTTGCAGCTTCATGTTATGCCCTCTAGTTTTGCAGCTTCCCCGTCTTTGGAAGAGGTTTGTTTGTTCATTGTTCCTCTTTAAGTATTTAAAGGTCTGAATCATATCTCCCCTATCCCTCCTTTCCTCCAAAGTGTACATATTTAGGTCTTCAAGTCTCTTCTCATAAGGTTTCTTACGCAGGCTCCAAATCATTTTGGTTGCCTTCCTCTGAACACTTTCCAGTCTTTTTACATCTTTTGCAAGATATGGTCTCCAAAACTGAACACAGTATTCCAGGTGAGGCCTCACCAGCGACATGTACAGTGGCATAAGTACCTCTACCTTTCTGCTGGTAATACCTCTTTGTATGCAGCCCAACATCCTCCTGGCTTTTGCCACCGCCTTTTCGCACTGTTTTGCCACCTTGAGTTCATCAAAGATAATAACACCAAGGTCTTTTTCCTGAACCGTGCACACCAGCCTCTCGCCCCCTATCGCGTACATTTCCCTTGGATTTCTGCTACCTAAGTGCATGACACTGCACTTTTTTGCATTAAATCGTAATTGCCAAGCATTAGACCATTCTTCGAGCTTTTGTAGATCTTTCCTCATGGTATCCACTCCCTCGGGGGAGTCCACTTTGTTGCAAATTTTTGTGTTATCTGCAAAAAGACAAACTTTTCCATTCAGTCCTTCAGCAATATCATTCACATTGAACAGTGCCGGGCCCAGGACCGAACCCTGGGGCACCCCGCTAATCACCTTGCCCTCATCCGAGTGAGCGCCATGTACCATCACCCTCTGTCGTCTGTCAGTCAACCAATTTCTAATCCATTTTACTATCTTGGTACCCATCCCCAAGCTAATGAGTTTATTGACAAGCCTCCTATGAGGAACAGTATCAAAGGCTTTGCTGAAATCCAGGTAGATGACATCCATCGCATGCCCCTGATCTAGTTCCTTGGTCACCCAGTCAAAAAACTCAAACAGATTAGTTTGGCAAGACCGTCTTTCAGTAAAACCATGTTGCCTCGGATCTTGCAACCTGTTGGTTTTGAGAAAGTTCACTATTCGCTCTTTCAGGAGCACCTCCAGTACTTTTCCCGCCACCGAGATAAGGCTCACGGGTCTGTAGTTTGACACTTCTTCCCTGTCACCACTTTGTTGTAGAGGTACGACATCAGCCATTTTCCAGTCCTGAGGAACCTCTCCTGTTTCCAAGGATCTGTTGAATACATCCTTTAACGGCCCTGATAGAACTTCTCTGAGCTCTTTGGTCTTTGGTGCAACCTCATTTGGAGTATAGTGTGCAATTCTTGAGACCGCACCTTCAAAAGGATATAAACAGGATGGAGTCAGTACAGAGGGTGGCTACTAAAATGGTTAGTGGTCTTCATTATAAAGCATATGAAGACAGACTTAAGGATCTTTATATGTACAACTTAGAGGAAAGGCGGGATAGAGGTGATATGATTGAGATGTTTAAATACCTCCATTGCATAAATGTACAGGGGGAGAGCCTCTTTCAATTGAAAGCAAGTTCTGCTACAAGGGGACATGGGATGAGGGTGAAGGGGGATAGATTCAGGAGTGATATGCGGAAATATTTCTTTACGGAAAGAGTGGTGGATCCGTGGAATAGTCTACCAGTGGAGGTGGTAGAAATGAGGACAGTATCTGAATTCATAAAAGCATGGGACAAACACAGAGGATCTCTAAAGGAAAAAAGGGGACTGTTGTAGTTTTTGATATGGAAGGACAGACTAGATAGGCCATGTGGTCTTTTTCTGTCATCATATTTCTATGTTTCTATGTTTCTAAAACCACAGTGACTCGCTTAAATACAAAGGATGGCTCCATACTCAACAGGGAGAGGGAGATAGCCCAACAGTTCACCACATACTTGAAACTTTATACCGGGCAGAAAAAGTGGACATGGGGGCAAGAGATGCATTTTTGAGCCGCTCTCCATCCCACATCTCATAGAGGAGCAAGTGCGTCAGCTTAATATGGCAATAATGGCTGGGGAGGTAAAAGGGATCATTGGGGTACTAGCCAGTGCCAGTGCCCGAGCTCCAGGCCCGGAAGGACTGAGCTCAGAATTTTATAAGATATTGCAAGACTTGGTGTCGGAGCCCCTGGTGGCTATGTGGGAGGCTGCAATCCAAATGGGACACTTAGGGGAATATGCAGACAGGGAGGCCATAGTGCTGCTACCTAAGCCGGGGCACGATTGGGAAAAGCGGAATCGTATAGACCTATATCTTTATTAAACCAAGACCTGAAAATCCTCACTATCATCCTAGCAAAACATTTAATACAGTCCTTCTGGATATTACCCACCCGGATCAGATAGACTTCGTATGGAGATGCAGCGCTGCAGCAGCCATGTTGAGGGCCTTGACTCTCTATCGGCAGACTGGGGCGTGGGAGACCACAGCAGTCATGATAAATTTAAATGTGAAAAAAGCATTTGATAGGGTGGCATGGGACTATTTGGTTTGGGTGTTGCCCAAATTTGGAATAGAGGGCCCCGCCCTTACTTAATTTCCCCACCCTTTTATGTAACGCCGCTTTGACCCGGTGAAAAGCGGGATACAAATACAGCTAAATAAAATAAATAAATATTTTCAAAAATGGATCCAAACACTATATTGCCGGCTTACCGCCCAAGTGTTTGTGAATGGCTAGCTGGGAGAGCCATTTGGGCTGATGCAAGGTATGAGACAGGGCTGCCCGCTATCACTGCTCCTTTTTATCCTATCCCTAGAACCCCTGGTGGTAAAGATCCAAGCAGAATCTAATATTCGGGGTCTGCTATCGGGGCAAACAGTGCAAAATCAGTCTGTTTGCAGATGACATGCTGATAAGTATGCAGCATACAAGGGAAGGGTGGGCCAACCTGATACAGACACTGAATCAATTTGGGAGATTCTCATGCCTAAAAATAAACACGGGGAAATCAGCGGTTCACCCAATAAGCGGAATGGGGTAGGGGGGATCCAATAGGAGATAGCACCCACTTTAAATGGACAACAGAACCCATGAGGTATCTTGGAATCTTCTTACACTCAGAGCCCAAGCTGGTATATCAACTTAATATACATAATAAAATTCACCAACTCAAACTTCTATGTGACAAATGGGGAGACTTGCCACTATCATTGTATGGGAGAATAGCTGTGGTCCGCATGGTAATCATCCCAAAAATACTTTATTAGCTCCAGATGCTGCCTCTGTGAGTCAGCGGAGCGGACAAAAGTTACTTAAAGTCTTTCTATGGCAGAGAAAATGAACATGTATCAGCTATGCAAAATTGATTAGGGCAAAGGAAGCGAGGGGAGCTGGTCTGCCCGACCTTAGAACCTATAATATGGCAGCGCTAATTCGCTGGATCCATGAAACATTTACAGGGGTATCTCAATACATGCCCAAAGGAGCCATCCATATGGATTATCAAGCATGCTACACTATACAAAAGTTGACACGGCATCAGCAGAGCAAACACCTTGGATTGGGGCCCTTCAGAAAGCATGGAAATGGTGGGCCGAGAAAAACATGTGAAGTTGGAGTATATGGCCATTCTTGCAAATAGTGGGGAACCTGGGATTCCTCCCAGGACAGGGGACTTCCAAATTCACCCAATGGAGCCAGGGCTGGCAGCTGGACATGGGCCACATTCTGGAGTGGGGAAGGGGCACATTCCCACCCTTTGAAATCATACAGCAAAAACTACAATTGCCAACCCACCACTACTTTCAATACATGCAATTAAAACACTTTTTGCATTCTTTAGCGGCTAGAAACCAACGGGGCATCCAAGTGGGGGAAGGGGATGAGGATTTCCGCAAACTGACTCCCCAATGGAATCGATTGGGCAATTGGTATCGTATACTTTTCCTCAACCACCTGCGGAGCTTAGCAGAAGTGGAGGAGAAAGGGAAAGACGATCAAGTGGAGAAGTGTTTTCAGAGACTTCCAAAGATTCTTTAATCTGCTAAATATCAGGAAATGCAATTCCAGATACTTCGCTGAGGGTATTTGATGAAGGAAAAAGGGGTTAAGTGCAGCCTTTGAGAGCAGGCACACTGCGACAAATGCAAAATACATATACACAACCTAAGCCATGCTTTTATCGAATGCCCCAGACTAACAGGTATGTGGAGCTCAGTGTTGCAATGTCTTATACAAGTGATTCAGAAACAGTTAAAATGGCCTTAAAGCTTACTCATCCTTTGAGAGAAGGGAAAATCTAACATGGGGAAGGGAAATTCCTTTTGATTGGCTTAAGGGTTGTTAAGAAACTAGTATTGAAATATTGGGTGGGGGAGGAATACCTGACGTTTGCCCAATGGCTCACAGTAATGCATATTCTGGCAGGGACGGAGCTATACACTCACGCTCTTTACAAGACACCTAAATGGGAGAGATATAGACAATTCTGGAGGCAGTTTCAAATAAACTTCCCTCAGGCAGCACGGGGGGAGGGAGGGGATAAGGGAGGGGGGTACTGGAGGAGGCCATAGAGGGAAGATGTTTCAGAAATAAGGGTCAGAAACCTACCACAATATAGGGTCAAGTCCTGGATATATGTGATTTGTTGTTAGGAGCATAAAGAGAAACAGACTAAGAAGACTACTGCTGGTTGTTAGAATATTATGCTAAAAGGGACAGAAATATGACTGGTCCTGCGAGACCCAAGTTAACGAGTGAATTGATTGGTTGTATTATATGGAAAACTTAAAAAAGATATAAACAAAAAAAAGCAGAGGAGAAGAAAGGCTTTCCAGGCCAGGAACAACAGGAGTTCAATACCCCCCCCCCCCACCGGAATCCAACCAGTGCGCCTGTGAGGAGTGGACAGAGGTGATGGAAAAGGGATTCCTGCTGGCCTCACAGGCCCCTTGGACCTGTCCTCCGGAAGGCCGAAAAATTTCGTCCCACCCAGGTCCTTTGCCAGCTTCTCCAAATTGGACCCGACAGAAGCGTTCCTCTAAGGCCAGATGGGCAACTAGGCTTTGGAAGATGAGACCACTGCTTTGTCTCAGAGTCAAACTAATACCATGTCACCTTCAACAGGGCACAATCCTTGGCATCTAGACATAACAAGCCGTACATGGCATCAGAAAGTAAGGCCGTAACCAACTCCAAAAGAGACTGAATCCACTAGAACAGGACTCGAGAAGTCTGGCTTGCACATACCGCCAACTGAAGAATGGCAGCCACCACAGCAAACTGGTTCTTCAACACAAATCCACCTTGCAGTTCAGAGTATCCTTTAAAACCAATCCGCCTTCCACAATAATGGTGGTCCATCTGGTAACTGCCATGGTCTGCGTATCCCCCTTGAGAATATCAAACAATACATAGGCACAGAAAAATTATCACAAGGATTCATACTACTATTCATAGATATATCTGCGGCATTTGATTCGGTCTCGCACCAGCTACTCTCAAACAGGCTATAGCAAACCGGAATATGAGGTACCATCTTAAAATGGTTCCACTCCTACCTTTCCAACAGCATACAACAACTTAAAATAGGATCAACCGCATCCCTCCTTTTCTCCCTCAGACAAGGCGTACCACAGGGATCAGCGCTTTCTTCTATGCTCGTCAACATCTATTTACAACCAATATGTGATGTGATCAAGAGCTTTGGCTTACGGTGCCTAGATAATGCAGATGACATCATGCTTTTTACTCCATTCACCACAAATGCTCCTGATTACACAAAACTCAACAACTGCTTCATAGCAATGTCTAAATGGCTCAAGGCACACAACCTCAACATAAACCATAACAAAACGGAATTACTACACATCACAAGAGACCAGAACTTCACACCACCAACAACAATCACACTGGACAGCATCCAAATTAACATTAAAACTGAGATTGAATACCTCGGTGTAACACTGAACTAACAGCTCACTCTTCTTCCACACATAAACCATACAACATCTGCAATATACTACAAGCTAGAAATAATAAAGAACCTACTCCCATTCCTCTCACCAACTGACTTCCGGTCCATATGTCAAGCTGTAATAACGCCACTGTTCGACTATGGCAACATAATATATCAAGGCATTCCAAAGAGCTCACTATACCCACTGCAGCTAGCACAGAACACCGTTGTAACGATTATCCAGGGACAAGCTTGTCAATCCCACATCACGCCACTTCTCAAGCAACTTCGCTGGCTGCCCATATCACAAAGAATCAAATATAAGGTCCTTATCAACACACACAAAATCATTCACCATGCCTCAGCTCTCAACCAACAGAAAGAACAAAATGTAGCCAAAGGACCAATAACAGAGTCTTTTCGCTAAATGCCCCTGCATTATGGAACTCACATCCACCACAAATAAGAGACATTCAACTCCTGCAAGACTTCAGAAAATGCTTTAAAACCCTTTTATTCACAGAATACTATGGCCCAGTAACAAACGACAGTTAACATGCACAGCATCTCCCGAACAGAACACACACCTTTAGCATTAAGCAATTTACATTATTGCACCATAACATGTATAGTTTGTCTACTTTTTTTAGAAGTTGTTAATAGCATCAGTTACAATGTATTCAATATGTTCAATGTATTGCGCACTACTGTTAGATTGATCTGTTACCTGTTACCACACTGAGTTGCTTGTAAACTATCTTGACTTGTAGAAAAACAGTTTAAAAAAACCCTGTTAAATAAATAATACATCACACACTCCTTCTCCAGGAGAGTGTGGCTCTTCTTATACACCCTTAGCTCCTTAGGTGAGGAGTTGGGGAAATCCTACAGCAACTGGAATAGGCCCCTTGAGCACCTCCAGGAATGAGAAGACTGTAGTGGATCTTCGAAACCCCTTGCAGCAGTGGATGCACCTTTGGCTCCTGCTCCGTGCCTGGAGCATCCGCCAAGTTCAAGGTGGATGAGACCCTGGCAATCAACACCGCCAGCTCCTCCTTCCAGAATAGGCAGATCACATCAGCCTCTTCATAATCCTTTGATGGCAAGTACTTCTTCATCCACATCAGAGCCCGGTTCCAAATCTCAAACAGATCCCAGCTGTTCTCCATCTCCAATGGGTACCCCTCACCAGAGACACTTAGCCAAAGATGGTCGAACAGGGCTTCCACTCTCAGCCTGCCACTCATGAAACTGCACCCGGGGCACCCAGAAGCTGCAGGGTCTGAATTTCTATGACAGAATAGCCAGGCCTGCTACAAAAAGGAAAAGAATTCCAGGGAGGACAACCCGAAGTCTGGAAGCTCTCCTCTGGAAAATAACCCCCCCAACATTAGAGGGCATAGCCACCACAGACCCCCTAGAGCACAAGGAGCAGCTCATAGTACGGTCACCAGACCCTCCGGCTGGCTGCATTTCCTTACCCACAGCGCTGTCACCTCTGCCCTGAGGCAGGCAAAGCCAGACTAAGTGGATCCCTCCAGCTGAGAGGGGGAGCAAACCCTCCAGGGATGACTCATGCAAGAAGAGCAGAGTCTAGGATCTAGAGATATGGCACCTCGCTTGACACAGGCCAATGTTTCCTGGAAGAAGACAGAGAGAGAGTTAAGGTAAGTATCACAACAGTGCATGCTAAGGCTGCAGCAGCCCAGAAGATGCACATTAACTGTGCTTTTACTGCAAAGCGCCTTACAAGAGCTAGGATAGGAATGTGCTATGGGGCCACTTGCATAGAACATGCGCTAAGGCCATGCGACTGCCAGGTGTACAATAGGTAAAAAAGCTACTAAAGCATGCAGAAAATGACAGGAAAACACCACACCACACCAACGGTCACCAGCAGTCCACCCCGAATTGTGCCCCAGGCAGGTGGAATTTAGAGCCCCCAAGAGAACAATGACGAGGTCAAGCCTTGGTACTCACCCCCTGAGAGCCCCAGGCAGAAAATCCATTTTGGATTCAGCTCTACTCCCCTGAAAATGTTTCACTGGCTTTGCAGTACTCGTTTAAGGTGGCTGGGAGGCAGATCCCTTTGAGAGCCTTTTGCAATCTTCAGGAGAGAGTGAGGGAGACAGAGGAGGAGGGAAGAGGCATTGAGGTTGTATGAGGCTGCTGCACTCTTCCAGATCCTTCCCATTTCTGGCTGCTCAACAGGCTCTTATCATGATAAGCGTGTGGCGCTGAACCAATTTTCCCTCCTTCTATGACTGACAAAAAAGCAGTCTAGTGGAGCCTCCCAAGTTGCGCTCAAGTGAAAGAGTCACCTTCAAGGTGGTCGTTCACGAGCGTTTAAATCAATCTTTCCCTCTCAATTATTCAGATTTTCTTCAGAGTGGAGAAATTCCATCCACCATCTGCGGTAGACAAAGGAAAACTGAAGAGACCTCTGGTGACTGATTAGAGGCATAGGAGTGAAACCTGAGCTTTTCATTGGTCCTTTTTCTTCACCAATCTGCTGGTAGGGGAACACAACCGACTTGTCTGGACTGGTCTAGCAGGACAATATGGAAATATACATATAAATACCACAATAATGTTTAAAAAATATGCTGATTGCTACCACTGTATTCTAGCCCCATTACTTGTTTTGAATATTGGCCAGATCATTGTTAGTGAAACGATTCCACAGTTAACAAAGTTCTTGGGAAACACACAGATTTGTCATTATTTGATTTCCAAAACAATTACAATGGGCCTAATATTCAGCAGCGATGGCTAGATGTTCTAAAGCAGCTAGCCATCGCTGCTGAAACTAAGACCCAGATATTCTATGCTGGGGCCATATCCGGCCATAGGAATTACATATCTGGGTCAGCCAGAAAGCGATGAAGTTAACAGGGCAGTGGTTAGCTTCAGCAGCGAAAGATAGGCCAGCTTTTAAGGTGCCTAACTTTGCCACCTAGGGATAACCAGGCAGCAGCTACCCAATTATCCCCAGGTGCTACCTCTGCTCCACCCATAGGATGCTCTAGTGCTAGCCGGCTAGCACTGGGGCATTGTGTGATGGCACCCGTGAATGTTCAGCAGCACTAACCATGTCAATTGCTTTGATATTCGAAAGGCATTTTACATGGTTTACAGCCCAGTAAAGCATGTATAAAAGCCTTAAATGGGAATATTCGACCTACACAGTTAATGCCTTCGAATATCCCCATTTTTGCCCCCTATGCATCCCGATGCTATCCGGTTAGCATGGCAGCGTGTTGGGGGCATTCCAGGGCAGAGCGAGGGCGGAGAATGGCAGTAACCGGGTAGCGGCAATATTGGACCACTATCCAGTTAGCGCTCCACAGCTGAAACTAGGTGAGCTTTTGGCTCACCTAGTCTTAGCCATGGATGCTAACCGGGTAGCGGTCGAATAACTACACTACCCGGTTGGCTGTGTGGCAGTTTCTCCAGGGTGCCCAAACAAGATATTCAGTGCCATCAGCATGAGATTGAATATCCAGGGTTAAGGATGAGCAGGCAGGGCTATGTACCGATGCGGCGCATAGCTCGCCCAACTCAATATCGGACCCTATATGTTTATTTTAGGCATGCTGAAAAACAGGCTTAAACTAAATGAATAATAGTGGTGGCAGTCGGTGGTGATTATGTATATTCAGCATCGCTGATTATCCATATAGCAGTACTGAATATATGTATATTTAAATGCCACAAGTGTGTTTAAAAAATTCGGAGATTGCCAACACTGTATTCTAGACACATTGCGAACCCAATATTCAGCGGTGGTGGCTAACACGAGTACAGCATCTAGCCAAAGCCACTGAAGAGTTAACCTGTATATTCCGTTCCAATATGGACAACTGGGAGATGGAAGGGTTAAATGAGCACTCCCACCCTAGATCATAGAAAATGGCAAAATTTCGCTATTGAGGAGAGATAACGGCTCCATGAAACACGACGGACTGAGCACTAACTCTAGCCCGAACTATTAGCAGCGGCAAGGAGCACGCTGAGGGGTATGCACTCAAAGCTAGAGAATAAAGCCAGAGATGGGAAGGCCTGACCAGTGAAAAACATGACCGTAGAAGCGCAGTCTACCACACAACTGGGGATGGGAGAGCTAACAGTAGAAATCTCCCGGGTGGTGACGACAACTCTGGAAGACAGGCTGAATAAAAGACCGGTTTGAGGTGCATGAACAAAGCATCATGGAAGTGGAAGCTTGCCTGGCTATGCAGGAAGATGCAGTAGCACGGCTGGACACAGCAGTGGCCAATCTGACCCGGGTACAGGCACAGCTAATTGACTGCTTAGATCAACAGGAAAATTGAGCAGGAGAAACAATTTAAGGATCTTGGGCTGCCAGAAATGGTAAATGCAGCAGAGCTCTATGACATTTTCCAAGTGTGGTTGCCAAAACAACTAGGCCTGAATGACAGCAAGCTGGCATGGCGCTGTGAGAGGGCACACAGAATCGAGCCACTTAGGAAGGATCAGCGATGACTTTGGGCGGTTATCTGGCAAAACATATTGTGGTCAGAAAAAGAACAGATACTGTGGGAATTCCGCAAAAGAAAAACATTGGAATACAAAACTCATCACCTGCTTTTGTTTAATGAATATTCGTCGAGAGTGGCAGCCCACCAGTCGGAATTCACGCCAATTTGCAGTGAGTTGATTAAACAGGAAATCATTTGCATTGAGTTTTTCCTTATAAGCTCTGAGTGCAACATGGGGAAAAATGTTTTACTTTAACACGCCAGTGGAAGGCCGCATCTTCTTGGACAAAATCCATTCCACAATGGAGGGGGGGGGGAGAGAGTAACAGCGCAATGGCAGAGCTTAGAGCCTATAGTGGAGCAGAGTGGGCCTGCTCTGGACAGTTCTCCTCCAGAAGTGGATGGTCACGTAAATGAGATACTCAGACAGGGAGAAAATTTTGACTTTTAAAAAATACCCAACTTGGTGGAGAGAAGGGCGGCTTTCACCTGCTAATTGGAGCCATAACAAGGCAGCACTATATGTAGGATAATGGAGCTGCAATGGGCAGTACTCTATGGTCTGAGATTGGGGACTAACAAGCTACTAACTAAGCTGTAACATCGAACCCAGGACGAATTACCTGCTATGCACACATTGAGTTGAGCACCACATGCCAAGGGGGCAAGGTAGCCCTTTGGGTGTTGGACAATTGGGGACTTGGAGGCAAGGGAGGAGGGAGGGGAAGGGCAGTGTTTTAGACATGGTTATGGAGCCAGCATAGTTTTGTTAAAACAGTGGTTTGAAAAAGAGTAATTATAGCTGGGGCAAGCGGGAGAAACGCATGGGAGTGGATGGTGCAAGGGGACAGGTTATGTATGTTGTAGAATGTAGATGAATGTCAAGGGGATGGTACTTTGGGTGAAACGGGTAGGGGGACATGGGAAGAGTTGGGAGGGATAAGGAGGGAGGGTGGGACTGACTGAGGGGAAGTCGATGGAATGAAGAACAAAGGAAGAAAATGAGGAGATATCCAAGTCTGGTAATAATCCTAGGGGCTCAGCTGGGAAGCCTCTGGGGAGCTGGGATGAGGTCTTTGACAAAGACGTTTGAGAGGACAGGTTGACCATTCAATAGTTACATTAAATGTAGGAGTGCTACACTCACTCATTAAAAGAGACTGAGTCTTAACCTATCTGCGCTCACTGGGAGCGGAGCTGGCTTTGATACAAGAGACACACCTGAATGCTGCAGAACACCTAAAACTAAACCGTAGATGGGTACAGGAGGTTATCTCAACCCCCTAGGCAATGGGGAGTGACAATCTTAGTGGGGAAACAAGCCATCTGGGAACTCCACTGGACTGTCCGCATTCCCAACGGGAGCTACAT
This sequence comes from Ichthyophis bannanicus, assembly GCA_033557465.1. Lineage (NCBI taxonomy): Eukaryota > Metazoa > Chordata > Amphibia > Gymnophiona > Ichthyophiidae > Ichthyophis > Ichthyophis bannanicus. Next base: position 298,846,274 of record CM066038.1, read on the forward strand.
TCTGGCTTGGGGTGAATTAAACTACCAACATAATTTTTTTCTGGAACTGCTAGCACATCTAGCTGATCAATCTGAATATCAAACCATTTTAGGAGGGGATTTTAATCTAGTGGCAGACAGTACCGTGGACTGCCACCCACCCTGGTCGGCAAGAAGTGGGGGGGGGGGGGGAAGAATCGGGGTATGAACTTGTTATGTAAAGAGCTAGAGTTGATTGATGGCTGGCAAATGCTGAACCCCTTTGACACAGAATGTACACACTATTCGGGCCCCCACTATGAGCATCGCCATATTGATTTTATACTGATTTTACAGCACTTGCTTTAAATTCAGACATCCACACCCAGGTTGTGTCTGACCATGCTGCGGTGCATATTACACTGCATTGGGGGGAACCGATGGAAGCTAACTTGTGGCGGTTGAATAGAGTGTGGGCACAAAGTGTGGACTTTTGCACATTCCTGAGGAAGGCATAACTTGAATATGAAGCTGAGAATGGGATCGCAGAGGTGGGCCCAGTGCTCTACTGGGATGCCACAAAGGCAGTTTTGCGGGGGAAAATTCTGGGCTACACGACTGCACAAAGGCGGCGGCAGAGAGCTGCACTATAACAAGGTCTCCACACCTTAAGAGCTCATAGAAGCCAATATCTGAAAAAGGGGATGGAACCCACTTAATGCTGCAAGAAAGGAAACATCGGGTACAGGCAATCCTGCAACAATGAGCTATGTACTGCCTGAGAGTGTATAAATACAATCTACATAGATGAGGGGATAGAACAGGCAAACTCCTAGCTGCTTTGACCTGCAAAAATTAAAACAACAGTGACTTGCCTGAAACGGGCGGATGGCACTCTGGTCACCAGGGAGGCTGAAATAGCACAGCAATTTAAGTCTTTGTTCAAGACACTGTATAGAGCTGAGGACAGCGAGACAGAGTGGAGGAAAGCTTTTTGTAGGGATTTAACCATCCCGCAACTCCCAGCAGCTCAGCAATAGCAATTGAATGTGCCACTCACGGAAGGTGAGTTGAGCGCTGTTATTCGTAGTTTAGGACGAACAAGGGCACTAGGTCCAGATGGCCTAGGCCCCTAGAGGTGAGGCCCTTGAAGTCTATGGGGGAGACAGTGGTAGAGGCAGGCAAACTGGGTCAGTATGCAGACCGAGCAGCTATTATTTTGCTCCCCAAACCGGGAAGGGATGGAGAGAGGGTGGACTCCTATAGACCCATTTCGCTCTTAAATCAAGATCTGAAAATTATCAGCACGACCCTGGCTCGACACCTTAGTGGAATGTTGCCAGATATCATACCCAGACCAAGCGGGATTTGTGAAGGGCCATGGTGCAGCGGCAGCGGTTCTGTGCACCCTGACCTTGTTCCGACAAAAATAGAAGCCTGATAGCCTAGCAGTTATGGTGAGTCTAGATGCTGAAAAAGCATTTGCTAGGGTGGTGTGGGAATACTTGTTCTGGGTCTTGCCAAAATTCAGAATAGGGGGGAATTTTCTTAAATGGGTTTAGACATTATAGGCCCAACTCAGTGCTCAGATGCTGGTGAATGGCCACCTAGGAGACCCCTTTATGCTGATGAGAGGCACATGACAGGGCTGCCTTCTTTCCCCGCTATTATTTATACTTTCTTTAGAACCATTAGCCCTCAAGATACGGGCCACTTCAGATATACAAGGGCTTAATGTTGGTTGCACAGAATGTAAAATACGTTTGTTCACTGATGACATGCTGATTAGCATGCAACATAGGCAAAAGGGTTGGACCATGCTGATAAACCTTCAGCTACAATTTAGAGGAGTCTCAGGCCAGCAGATAAACATGGAAAAATCAGTGGTAGACCTTTTAGTTTGGTGGGAGCCAGTAGGGGGTGGCAATGTGTTTCAGTGGAGTACGGGACCCATGAAATACCTAGGGATTTTCCTTCACTCGGACCCTAAACAGGTCTATCAATTAAATATACACAATAAGTTAAGGCAAATTAAATGTTTATGTGAAAAATGGTGTTAGAAATGTTTTAAAAGTTTTTAAATGTGCTGTTTTTACAAAATATATGAAGAACATAGAATAGAATTAGAAATCTATAAGATGTTGTTTGCTTGCACTAACACATTTATTTATTTATACATCTTTTCTATACCGCCACTTCCAGAGATCAGTGGCGGTTTACAGGTAACATAAACTTTAATAATAGAGCACTATTATTTTACATAGAACAGATTTAGAACAAAGAACATTCAACTATTAAATGTAACTCAAAATACAATGAGATAACAGGAGAGGTAGGAACGTTTGAACTGGGTATGGATTAGTTAATGTTTCAAAACCTAATAGCAATTGCGTTCACATTGGTTCACATATTCCATTTTCTTATGCTGTACAAAATAAAGATATTTTTCTTGGCCTTGCAAAACTTAGGTTTCCCCCATACACCCCTCCCTTAGCTTCCAAGCTATTGCACATAAAACTTAGAAACTCAAGGACAAGAACACTGAAACATGCTGATACAAAAAATGCTAGATACAGAGAAAACAGGTAAAAACAGGCCATGGGCATAAGGGAAGGGGGGGGGGGGAATCTCTGAGAAACCATAAGACCGATAACAAAACCATAAAAGGAATAAGGTAAAAAAAGGGGAGAGGGGTAAAAGTGGCAGGGATTAAGACAGTAAGTGGAGGTGGAGATTCACATGACCCAAATAACAATCACTAATAGGTAGGAAATTAGAAATACTTACACCAATAGAATAACAGGGGAGGAATTTGTAGAAGAAATTAATGTAATAAATATGGAACTGTTCATATGACAAAGTGTGGTCACGGATAAAAAATTGTGGCCACCCATCTTGCAAGATTGAATAATAAATAAATAAATAAAAGAAACTTTTGTTTCACTGAAGTGTCTGTTATTGCGATAAAATTATTATTGTTTATTACAGATTGGGGGCTCATCGGGGATCGTGTCATCACTGGAGGAGGCCGCCACTGCTGAGGATGGGGAGACGCGTCCCGTTGAGTTCAACGGCCTCGTGTTGGTGATGGCGGACTCCACCACTGCACTGACAACAGAATCCGGAGACTGGTGAAAGCAATACAGACTCAGTGAAGCAGACCAGGTATAGTGAGCACATGCGCGCCAACCAAGCAATTCCATGCACGGACCAAGGTAATAAATAAGACTGTGAAGTATTACCTTGGTGGTTGGGGATCGAGACAGAGTGGTGTGTGTGTGTGAGACGTGTTCTGGACATGAAGTGAGTGTGGAGTCTTAATCCGCTGTTCCGACACATCCGCGAGGAGTGCGGCCGGAGAGATGGGAAATAAAGGCTCTAAGGAAAACTCGAGTAAGGATAGGGCTGGTAGTAAAGGCCCCGGGAACATCCCTCCAGGCAGTCTATTAGGGAGGATGTTGAAGTACGTCAGGAAAAGGAAGAAACGCCTTCTGTTTTCCTGAAGAGATTAAAAGATCAGATGAAAATTCTCAGGAATAAGTGCAGACAATGAGGTAGCCAAAGGACTACTAAAGGTGCATTTTGTGACCAAGTCCTGGCCAGACATAAGGAAAAAAAAACTGAAAAAATAGAGGGTTGGAATGATAAACCACTAGAAGATTTGCTGAGAGAAGCACAGAAAGTGTATGTGAAAAGAGAGGATGAGAAACAAAAACAAAAGACAAAAATGATGGTAAATACTGTTGAACAGGTGATGAGTAAAACCAGGGGAGGTATAGAGCAAAGGGGGAGAGGACATGGGAAAGGATGGGTTAACAGGAGTACAGGGCAAGGGTGGCCGGAATACCGGACTGGTAATTCTCGGTCCAAGCCCCAAGTACAGGCAGGATGTTATCACAGTGGGAAAATAGGTCACTTCAAGAGAGAGTATCCTGAATTAAAGCGAGAAGAAGAAATATTACCACAGATGAATTTTGATGAAGATTAGGGGTGTCAGGTGTTTCTTAATCTAAGGTCCCACCAAGAACCCTTGATAAATGTGAAGGTGGGGCCAAAGGAAGACGAAGTAGTATTTTTAGTAGACACAGGGGCTGCCTGAAGTTCTTTAAATTATGTACCAAAAGGAATGAAGTTATCAAATCAAAAACTTACAGTTTCTGGAGTGAAGGGAGAGGGATTTCCAGTTTCAATATTTGAACCGACACTGCTAAAAATAGACAAAGAAGAGATAGAGGGACATTTGCTGTACATTCCAGAGGCAGGGAGTAATCTTTTAGGAAGGGATATGATTACACAGTTAAACTTAGAAATGAAGGTAAAAGATGACCAAATTGTTGTAGGAATGGCTCTCCTCACTGAGGAGGAAGAAAGCCAAATAGACCCTGTAGTATGGGCAAGGGAAGAAAATAGGGGAGGACTGGATATTCCACCACTAAAGATAGAATTAAGAAAGAAGGGCGAGATAGTGCGCCAAAAACAATATCCCATTTCCTTGGAAGGCCGCAAGGGCCTCCAACCTGTTATAAAAAGCTTACTCCAGGATGCACTATTAGAACCATGTATGTCCCCATTTAACACTCCCATCTTGCCAGTAAGAAAACCAGATGGATCATACAGGTTAGTACAGAACTTAAGGAAGCTGAACCAAATAGTACGGGTAAAGCACCCAGTGGTGCCGAACACCTACACAATGCTCAGTAAAATACCCCAAGAGCATAAGTGGTTTAGTGTTATAGATTTGAACCTGTCTGGACAAGTACTGGAACAAGTATTAGAAAAGTTCTCTACACCATCCGGTGTGACTCTTTTGCTATATGTAGATGATCTTTTAATATCAGGAGAAAAGAAAACTCAAGTCAGTGAAGCTACCAGAGCCCTCTTGGAGTTTCTGGGAAGTCAGGGGTTTCGAGTTTCCAAAACCAAATTACAATTTGTAGAGAAAGAAGTAAAATACCTTGGACATCTGATTAGTGAAGGAAAAAGGAAAATCAGTCCAGAGCGAATAAAAGGAATTGCAGATTTACCACTTCCAAAGACAAAAAAGGAACTAAGGAAGTTCCTGGGATTAGCTGGATACTGTAGATTATGGATAGACTCATATGCCCTGAATCAGGCTTTGAAGCTATTAGGGAGTGGAGATGGGACCATCTTCACGGACTCAAAATATGCCTTTGGAGTGGTACACACCTTTGGGAAGATTTGGGAGGAATGAGGTTTGATAAACAGCAAGGGAAAGGAGTTAGTGCATGAGGAATTAATCAAAAAAGTGTTGAAAAATCTGCTGCTACCACAAGAGATAGCAGTAGTGCATGTGAAGGGACATCAAGCTGGGCATTCATTTGAAGTGAGGGGGAATAGAATAGCCGATGAGGCTGCTAAGGAAGCTGCCTTAGGGGAAAACATATCCCCTATATTCTACTTAACCCCAGAAGTAGTGAGTCACACAGTAAATCCCACATTTACTGCAAGGGAAAAACAGTAGCTTGAGGAAACAGGGGCAACAGAAACAGAAGGGGGAAAGTGGGTTTTACTGATGGAAGGCAGATGGTGAACAAACAAATCATGAGAGAAATTATGGCCATTCTACACCAAGGGAGTCATTGGAGTGTACAAGCAATGTGTGATCTGATTCTAAAGTACTATGCATGTATGGGGATATACACAGTAGCCAAGCAGGTGTGTGAGAGGTGTATAACCTGTAAGAGAATAAACAAAAAGGTCCTTAGGAAACAACCGCAGGGAGGGAAAGATCCTGGTCTCCACCCTTTTCCAAACATGCAGATTGATTTTACTGAATTTCCCTTGGTTGGGCGGGTAAAATACCTCTTAGTAATAGTGTATCACCTGACGGGGTGGGTAGAAGCATATCCCATGGACACTGCCACGGCAACAGGGGTAGCAAAGATAGTTTTGGAGCAAATCATTCCAAGATATGGAAGGATAGGGCACATTGACTCTGACCAGGGAAGTCATTTCACAGCTAAGGTATTGCAGAAAATAATAAAAGCTCTTGGAATAGTTTGGGATTTTCACACTCCCTGGCATCCACCCTCCTCAGGGAGAGTGGAGCGCATGAATCAAACTATAAAAAAACAGTTAGCCAAACTGACGTTAGAAACAGAACTGCCCTGGACCAAATGTTTACCCTTAGCATTGTTGAGAATCCAAACAGCCCCTCGGAAAGACCTGGGGCTGTCTCCCTATGAAATGCTATTTGGGTTACCCTACCTGGGGCAATTAAAAGAAACTCCTCAGTTTGAAACAAAGGACAAGTTTCTAAAAGAATATATACTTGCGCTGTCTTCCTCTTTATCTTTCCTCAGAAATAAAGGGCTCCTGGCACAGACGCCTCCTCTGGAGTTTGCAGTCCACAGCTTTAAACCTGGACAGTGGGTTCTGATAAAATCCTGGAAGGAGTCTAAGCTGCAGCCGGATTGGGAGGGGCCATTCCAGATACTCCTGAGCACAGAAACAGCTGTGAGAATGGCAGAAAGAGGCTGGACGCACTACACCCCAATCAAGGGACCAGTAGAAGCACCTTCTCTTTCCCCGGACCTTGGAGTTTGGGAGACGCAGCCAACTGAAGACCCCATGGTTGTGAAACTGAAAAGAAAACTCAAAATATCCGAATAAGGATTATCCCGTTACAGACTGCTTGAGAATCCTACTCAAGAAAATAAAAAGACAGGCTTGTCTATCTTTAGTTTTGTTATATATATATTTTTTAGAACTGTTTTAGAACTATATTATCTCATGCTACTAAGTGAGGAGTACATTATAGCTGAGCTAGTGCTTTTAATTGAGATAGGTGTGATAATAATTTGCTGTTGGAAGAAATCTGGTTTTGGGGGAAGAGTAAATTACAACATGGGGAAGATCCTATTTTGGTTGTATGGGATGGGACTCTTAATGGTAATACTGAAAGTGAGTGAAGTTGGATTTGCAGTAGTAGGTTCTATAAAGTTTGTGATTAAGGTAAAAGAAAGCTACACACCCCAGACTTTTCAGTATGATGCATGTAAATTAATGAAATGTGGAAGTTTGGAGAACCAGAGGAAAATAGCTAATGCTGAAAAATATATGTGTAAAAATTCATTTTGTGGTACCTGGAATCAGGTACAGTGGACCACCGTCCCTGGGGGATGGACAGCAAAGGAAATAGGGAAATGGCAGGGATTTATATCCATAATTAAGGGACCAGTGAAGCAAGATTGTGGCAAGAATGAATGTAACCCTGTAATTATAACTTTAAAACAGACATTTAACATGAATATGAATGGTACAGCATATGGTATGGGAATAGATGTACCAGGAATAGATCCAAGGGATTGTTGTTTTCAAATTCGAATAGAAAAGGAGAGGGCTAGCATTGGTAGCACTGTGAGGCCGACAGTTAATTTCCAACCCCCTAACGATGCTACAGTAGTGAAAGTAGTGGAAGTTGAGGATCTTAGACAGACCTTTGAAATTGAAACAGGGTATGGAGAAACAAATGCCTGGATTAAATGGGTAAAATATACTGTTAAATGTTTAAATAAAAGCAATTGCTATGCATGTGCCTCAGGAAGGCCCATAGCACAGGTAGTACCTTTTCCTGTGAACTGGAAGACGGATCCGGATGGAATGAAGTGCATGATCTCTCTGTATCAAGAAGCAACTGCCTGGGGAAAGGAGAACTGTAAGTCCCTTGCTCTTCTATTTCCACCTCTGAAGGTGACGGACATGAAAGTGCCACCGGTGTTCTCTGCAGTATATGGGAATCACTCGGCCTGCCTCTCCAGGCAGGGTGAGGACTATACCAAGGCTGTAGGGGAACTAACCTTGTGCACTGAAGTCCTTAACCTCACTGGAACCAGCGACATGCAAAGAAACTACTCCAGGCTAAAAGTACACAGGGCAGATCTGTGGTGGTACTGCGGAGGGAAGATCTTGAGGCAGACACTACCAGAGCTATGGTCAGGAATATGTGTAATTGTTCAATTGGGTATTCCATTCACCCTGGCATTTGAAAAAGAAAGAATAACTTATAAGGGTAGAAGCAAAAGAAATGTGTTAGGAACATCATTCAATGATAAAATTTACATTGATGCTATAGGGTTACCCCGGGGAGTTCCAGATGAGTTCAAAGCTAGAAATCAGATAGTAGCAGGATAGCAGCAGGGTTTGAATCAGCCTTATTTTGGTGGTCCACCATTAATAAAAATGTAGATTGGATAAATTACATATATTATAATCAGCAAAGATTTATAAACTACACAAGGGAGGCAGTAAAAGGAATCACAGAATAGTTGGATGCCACAAGCAGGATGACTTGGGAAAATCGTATGATTTTAGACATGATGTTGACTGAAAAAGGTGGGGCCTGCATAATGTTGGGAGGGGGTAGATGTTGCATGTTTATCCCAAATCACACTGCCCCTGATGGTACAATAACCAGGGCATTACAAGGTCTTAACACTTTAGCAGAAGAATTAGCTGAAAATTCAGGAATAGATAGTTCTTTGACAGGATGGCTAGATTCCTGGTTTGGAAAGTGGAAAGGAGTAATGGCATCTATCCTTACATCTGTGACAATAGTGGCAAGTATGCTAACAACAGTAGGATGTTGTATAATACCATGTATTAGGGGATTAGCACAAAGACTAATCGAGACAGCAGTCACCAAACAAATAACAATGAGACCTCCAACATATGAAGAAACCCTGCTACTTATGGATGAAGATAACCAAGGAGAAAATGAGAGAGAGTCAGAAATAATGTTGTCTAGTTTAGAAGCTTCATATGAAATTGTTTAAAAAATGTAAAAACACCAACTGGTATTAAAAAGAAAGGGAGGAATTGTTAGAAATGTTTTAAAGAGTTTTAAATGTGTTGTTTTTACAAAATATATGAAGAACATAGAATAGAATTAGAAATCTATAAGATGTTGTTTGCTTGCACTAACACATTGGTTCACATATTCCATTTTCTTATGCTGTACAAAATAAAGATATTTTTCTTGGCCTTGCAAAACATAGGTTTGCCCCATACACCCCTCCATTAGCTTCCAGGCTATTGCACATAAAACTTAGAAACTCAGGGACAAGAACACTGAAACATGCTGATACAAAAAATGCTAGATACAGAGAAAGAAAGGAACTCTGAAAAACAGGAAAAAACAGGCCATGGGCATGAGAAGGGGGGGGGGGGGATCTCTGAGAAACCATAAGACCGGTAACAAAACCATAAAAGGAATAAGGTAAAAAAAGGGGAGAGGGGTAAACGGTGCAGGGATTAAGAGAGTAAATGGAGGTGGAGATTCACATGACCCAAATAACAATCACTAATAGGTAGGAAATTAGAAATACTTACACCAATAGAATAATAGCGGAGAAATTTGTAGAAGAAATGAATGTAATAAATATGGAACTGTTCATATGACAAAGTGTGGTCACGGATAAAAACTTGTGGCCACCCATCTTGCAAGATTGAATAATAAATGAATAAATAAAAGAAACTTTGGTTTCACTGAAGTGTCTGTTATTGTGATAAAATTATTATTGTTTATTACAATGGGGAGACCTGCCGTTGTCCTTGTATGGAAGGGTGGCGGTGGTTCAGATGGTGGTTATATCCAAAATACTGTACCAGTTACAGATGCTGCCCTCTTTGCCTGAAAACAATAGATGAAAATCACTTTTAAAGCATTATATGGACTTTTTTGTGGCAAGGCAAACAGGTGCAAATTAGCTATGCGAAGATGTGCTTGGCCAAGGAGGTGGGGGTGCAGGGCTACCAGATCTTAGAATTTATAATGTCGCTTCCTTGTTTCGATGGATCCATGAGGCTTACACAGGGGCACATCACTATGCACCAGAAGGCCTGTTGGGAGTCATGGTGTTATCCTTATGGATTGCTTAGTGTACTTCCTTACAATAAGGTCGCTTTAGCCCACTCAGAACAGGGGACGTGGATCAACGCTCTCAAAAAAGCATAGAAATAGTGGACTGGAAAGCATCATAGAGGGTGGCAGGTGACCTCCTTTCCTTCAAACTGTGGGTAATCCGGAGTTTCCTCTGGGTCAAGGGGTTACCAACTTTAACCAGTGGGGTTTGACAGATAGGCTAGATTTAGGATGTCTTTTAGAGTGGGGGGGAAGGGGGGGTTGGTATACATACCTTTGAAACAATCCAGCAGAAACTGCAGTTACCTAGCCATCACTACTTTCCCTACCTACAACTGCGACATTACTGGCAGTTGGTGATGGCTAAATATCCTGTAGATGGGATGAAAGAAATGGGATGGGAGAAAAAAATGAAGACTTTCGAAACCTGACATCTAGGTGGAACCGTTTAGCGAATTGGTAACGTATCATGCGAGATACTTTACCCACATTTCTTCAGGGACTTCCCAGAAAGTGGACGGAGGAGCTGGGAGAACCAGTAGGAGAGGAACAGCTGGAAAAATGCTTTCAGTAGATTCCTAGGTTCCTGACCGCAGCAAAATATCAGGAAATGCAATTCCAGATTCTATATCGAGAATACTTCACAAAAGAGTGAGTATGTGACAGGGTATTTGGGCACAAGCCATCTGTGATAAATGCAAGACACAGACGCATACCCTGCGACATGCTTTTGTTGAGTGCCCCGAGCTGGCTGACTTATGGAACCCAGCGTTGAAGGGCTTGATTGGGGTAGTTAAGAAATGGGTGGAGTGGTCATATGAGGTGTTGCTGCTGGGGGAGAAGATGACACTTTGTGAACAAAAAATAAGACATATGGAGGGTAAATTCTTGATGACAGGCATATGGATAGTTAAGAAAATGGTGTTACAGTACTGGGTGGGAAAAGAGATCTCCACATATACCCAATGGCTGGCGACTATTGTGATAAGGAAGCTTATCATAGTTCAGGAGGGAGCTATAAAAGAGGTGGATTGGCTTTGAACAAGCAACCTGTCTTTGCTGGTAGAAATAATAAAACAGAATGTTTTCATAAAAGACTACCAGTCCCAGAATGCACCAGGTTTCAAACAGCCTCTAGAAGAGCTGAAGTGGGGAAACGTGTGTTCAATCAGGAGAGCTATGAGGTAATCCCCAATCACTCATCTCCAAGGGCAGGGCTTGATTCAGCACACCTGGGCTGTGCTAGGGTGGAGTGTCCCTCTAAGCAAGTTAAAAGTAAAGGATATTCTAGACAGAGAGAGAACAGGCAGAACAGAGAGAACCAGGAGAGCAGACAGAAAGAGGAGAGAGGACTACAACAGCAGAAGCAACGTGGAAGGAAGAAGAAAAAGACATCTTGGAGGTCTAAAGAAGGAGCCCACAGCAGTACGTGTGTTAGGAGTGATTCCAGAGGCAAGCATACTCCATTGGACTGGAGGAAGCCAGAGGAGTGGGGTTATAAAGCCAGGAATTCCCAGACGGCACCTTTGAAGGAGACGGCTGCATTTGGAAGGGGCCCTAAGACTGGTGCAAGAAGGTATGTGAAGAGAGACCCAGTGTCCAGGGATCTTGATTGGAAGGCTGGACATAAAAGCTGGACTACTTACTGGCCAGGATACCTGGAGAGGAAACCTAACAGCCAAGGAAGCTCAGGTATGAACTTTGATCTATGCCCTAGCTCTTCTCCAGGAAGACAGCAGGGAAACAAATATTATCCTGAGAATGATCAATTAAGGAATTCCTCTGAGCCAGACCATGATATTGATTCCATGATATTTGAGGAAGAAGGAGATATATCAAATGATCAGAATGAATACATGGATTGCTCTCTGTCTAGGCTGCTGTTTTAAAGTATTTTCTCACTAATACAACAACCACCAAAAGGAACTGTAACTTGTTCTTTTATCTACCCAGAAAAGTCTCTGCAAGAAAGCTTTAGGGTAGGATTGAGCCACGTAGAGAGAGTGAACCAGCAAAGGGGTTTGCAGCTGGCTAATTATTGGTGATTGAGCCAGGCACAAGTGCACGTGAGCTCTGGAAGGAAACTTTTCTTTTTTTTTTGTGTGTGTGAATAGAAGAAAGTTATCCTTGATAAAGAACAGGGTTTTTTTGTTACTTTTGGGTTTTGTTTTTGCCTTTTGAAGCTCTGCTAAGAATGTCATTAGCAGGAGCCATCAAAAAGACCTTTTCTGTTTCCCATCAAGGTCTTTATTGATTTCTGCTTAAGAAGATTCAGTTACCTTATATTATATTATGTTTTGTTTTTCCTGAGTACAATACTGGAAGCAAGTGTCCTTTTGTGTTACCAAGTAAATCTTTGTGGGAGAATTAACCCCATGAATAAAATCTGTTTTCTTTGCTTACACTCGAGCATCACAACTCATTATTTTGTGAACGGCTGATTCTGGTATAAGTGAACTACATTCCCCACAATCCTTTGCAAGTCATAATAATACTTTGCCTTTGCTAAGACTGTGGCCCTTCATGACCAGCGCCCCCGTTTACAGTGGCGTAGTAATTTGGATTGCTTTTACACAAAGGATTTACATGATTTATAAGGATTACAACTGAAATCTGAAAGAAAAAAGTTCAAGACAAAAGCTGGAAAGTGGATTTTTCCCTTAACAACACTTTGGAGGAAAAAAAGAGGTGGCTGTTCCAGGAGCTGTTCCAAGGAGGAAAAGACCCTGTGTAAGCTGGATTCATCACTGGCATAAGGTAATAAGTACCTGGGCATGTCTAGTGGTGGATGGGAGTAAGACACAGGGGTAATTGAAAAAAAAATAGGAGAAAAACACCTGTTTGGAGGGTGCTGCTCTGTGGTTTTTTTTTCTTTTGTTTTCTTGCAGGGATACAAGATGGATCCGAAGGAACTGGCCAGCTGGATGGCAGCCCAATTTAGCAGGCAACAGGAGCTAGCGCAGCAGGCTCAGGACACTGCAATTAAAGCATTAAGGGACCAGCAGAAGCCAGTGCTTGATCTGGTGAAAGTCTTAATTGCTCTTCATAACCAAAGTGGACCGGATGTAAGACCAGCAGTAACAACTGGTATACCACATGTGGACAATGTGGGACTCAATTAGGGAATTGGGGCATTTAGTTTTGGGAAGCTGACTCCAGATGATAATGTTGATGATTTCCTTGAATCTTTTGAGAGAGTGGCACAAGCATTAGCATGGCCAGAGACCCAGTGGGCAGTAAGGCTGGCAGCCTCATTAACTGGGGAGGCGCTTGCAGCTTATAGGGCAATGCCAGCAGCTTTGAATTATAGAGATGTAAAGGCTGCTATAAGAGATCGCCTAGGGTTGTCTATTTCAGAGTATAGGCGAATGTTTAGAGCTACTGCATTAAGAGTGGGTGAAACACCCAGGGCTCTGAGTCAGAGAATCAGAGGATTGGCTGTAAAATGGTTGGAGTCTGAGGGAAAGACTGTGGAAATGTTATTAGACATTATTATGCTTGAACAATTTATGTCTGCTGTGCCTAAAGATTTGCACACTTTCCTTATACAGCAAAATTGCCAGAACCTTGGAGAGGCAACCATGCTAGCAGAGAGATTCTTGGAAGCCACGCAGGCTTGCCATAGAATGGGTGGCCCTCTGAAGGTTGGTGCTGAGGCAAGCTGTGCTGTATCAGAAAAGAAAATGGTTAAAAATGTTTCTGTGAATAATAGTACTGTGCCAACCCAGATTACCAAGTGGAGTAAAAAGAAATGTGGAAAATGTGGACATTTGGAAAGGGGATGCCAGATACACACTAGCTTGATGGGTGTTGATTTAAAACAGCCCAAAGAAGGATTCCTTTTGGTGGTTGATGTGCAGGGAATTACCACAAATGCTCTGTTAGACTCTGGGGCAGACCAGAGTATGCTGTCAAAGAGGCTTTGGAAGAGGATAGAGGCCCAAGAAGGATTTGAGCCTAGAACCCCTGAAAGCCAGGTTCACATCAGATGCATTCATGGTGCTGCAACATCATATTTATTTATTTATTTAGCTGCATTTATATCCCGCTTTTCACTGGGTCAAAGCGGTTGGGGGATACATTTAACACGAGGGGATATGAGACACATACACTAATACTTACAGGGAACATGGGCAATTGTGGGTTAAGTGGCTTGCCCAAGACCACAAGGAGCACCTGCAGGACTAGAAACCCCAGTCCTTCTGGCCCAAGGTTGCTGTCCTCTAGTGGGATTTGAACCACCGACCTTCTGGCCTGTAGTACCTTGCCCCAACCACTAGGCCACTCCTCCCTTTTATTATATTATATTACCTTACCTTATATTATATTATGTTTTGTTTTTACTTTACCTTATATTATATTATGTTTTGTTTTTCCTGAGTACAATACTGGAAGCAAGTGTCCTTTTGTGTTACCAAGTAAATCTGTGTGGGAGAATTAACCCCATGAATAAAATCTGTTTTTCTTTGCTTACACTCGAGCATCACAACTCATTATTTTGTGAATGGCTGATTCTGGTATAAGTGAACTACATTCCCCACAATCCTTTGCAAGTCATAATAATACTTTGCCTTTGCTAAGACTGTGGCCCTTCACGACCAGCGCCCCCGTTTACACTATGCATGTCCTCACAGCAGCGGAGCAACATCACTATGCTATACAAAAAACACCCAAATGGGAGCAATACAGACAACTTTGGAGACAGTTTCAATTGAGTTTACCTCAGGCAGGGGCAGCAGCGGGGGCGGGGGTAGTTAATGGTGGGGAGATCCAAATAATGGGTAGTCAATGTTCAAGGTGGTAAATTAGGATACCAGGACTATAATAATGTTTAGAAGGAATGATGGAAACTACATGACATGAGGCACCTTGGGAATAACTACCCTAACACAGATGGTGATAAGCTGGAACTATTTTGTTGGAATGTTTGTTGATGTTATATGAAAAAGTTAATAAAGACACAAATAAAAAAAATATCTATATATTCAATGCCGGGACCACATCCTGTCACTGGCATTGAATATCTGGGTCTGTCACACAGAGCTGGAAGGCGCAGAAGCTAACTGGGCAGCGGCGATATTTAGCTGCTGCCCAGTTAGCTTTGGCAGCAAAAGTTAGGACATTTGCTGCGCCTAACTTTTGCCACTGAGTGATAACCGAGAAGGGGCTGAATATTGTCACTGACCAGTTATCCCCGCGTATTGCCCCTGGAATTCCCTCGGAACACCTCGATGCTGATCATGTAGCATCGGGGCGTATAACAGCGATATTCAGGAATATTCAGCAGCACTAACCATGTTAGTGTTGCTGAATATCCCGCTTAGAGGCAGTTACACGGTTTACGGGTCTGTAAGCCGTGTAACTGCTTTGGAATATCGGGCCCTACGTCTTTTGAATATTGGTCTGATCATTGTTAGCAAACAAAGTCCTTGGGAAGCACACAGAGTCTTCATTATTTGATTTCCAAATGAATTACAATGGGTCTGATATTCAGCGTCGAGGGCTAGCAGTTCTAAAGCAGCTAGCCATTGCTGCTGAAACAAAGACCCAGATATTCAATGCTGGGGTCATACCTGGCCACTGGCATTTAATATCTGGGTTGGCCAGATAGCGGCAAAGCTATCCAGACAGCGTTGATATTCAGTCACTGCCTGGTTAGCTTCATAAGAAAATACGAATATAAAATATGCCATACTGGGTCAGACCGTCCATCAAGTCCAGTATCCTGTTTCCAGCAGTTGCCAATCAAGGTCACAAGTACCTAGCAGTTTCCCCAAAAGACACAGGTTCCACAATGATTGTATTGGAGCAAGCAGTGGATATTCTGAGTCCACTTTTATAATCGTTTATGGACCTTTCCTCCAGGAACTTGTCCAAACCTTTTTTAAACCCAGCTACACTAACAGCTTTTACTACATCCTCTGATAGCAAATTCCAGAGTTTTATTACATGTTACAAGTTGAGCTTTGGTGGCAAAAATTAGGCCAGCTCTTAATGTGCCTAACTTTCACCACCTAACGATAACCGGGCAGCAGCTGAATATCACTGCTGCCTGGTTATCACTGGGTGCTGCCCACTTACCCTTCCCCATAACTAACTGGAACTTAACTTTCCTTTCCTTCTACTATCTGGCCTGTCTGTGTTGGTCAAGTTAACATTTAATTCAATATCTATCCTTGCTCTATCTCCATTGTTGCAGAATTTAAAACTTTTTTCTTTCTCAGCTCATAGTCTACCTGAGTGACTAACCCCTCCCTTATGCTGAGGTATTGTTTAGCCCCTTTTCCTGTCTTCCACATGTGCTTAGCTCTGTTTGCCTCTCTGTCCTTGGGAAGAGCAGTGCCCCTCCTAAAACTCTGCTGGAAAGGTGAATTTCACCTCTTGTGAATGAATTTGCTGGCTTGCTGTGGGTTCTCCCTGTCTGTCTCCATAAATTTATTTATTTGTCATTGTTAGTGTGCTCCCTTACTTCACTGTCCCCTTTATTTTGCATTTTTGTTCAGCTTTTCTCAGCTGAATAACTTACCCTTCCCCACAACTAACTGGAACTTAACTTTCCTTTCCTTCTACTATCTGGCCTGTCTGTGTTGGCCAGGTTAACATTTAATTCAATATCTATCCTTGCTCTATCTCCATTGTTGCAGAATTTAAAACTTTTTTCTTTCTCAGCTCATAGTCTACCTGAGTGACTAACCCCTCCCTCCTGCTGAGGTATTGTTTAGCCCCTTTTCCTGTCTTCCACGTGTGCTTAGCTCTTTTTGCCTCTCTATCCTTTGGGAAGAGTAGTGCCCCTCCTAAAGCTTTGCTGGAATGGTGATTCTCCCAGGTCAAGCAGGATGAGTCAGCCACAAGTGGTGACATCATTCAACGGCGCCATATATGGAAGTACTCTCAATAGCTGCCTCAACCTGATATTCTTCTCTAACTGCTCACCCTCCAACTTCTGTAACTCAGTCCATCCCTTGTCTGACCATCACCTTTTAAGTCTTATTATTCATCATCCCCTGCCTCAGCCTCGTCCTGTCTCCACTAACCTATTTAGAAACCTTCTTGCTCTTGATCCCTTAGCTCTCTCTTCCGCTATTTCCTCACCCCTTTCATCCATTCTGTTATCCAACTCGATTGATGAGGCTGTGACCTCCTATAACGCTGTATTCTCCTCTGCCCTGAATGTTCTTGCTTCCCTTACCCCACGTCCTGTAAAGCGTTCTTCTCCCCAGCCCTGGCTCTCACCCACTGCCCGCTATTTGCGCTCCTGTGCCCGCTCTGCTGAGCGTGTTTGGCTCAAATCCTGCTCCCGTGCTGACCTTCTCCACTTTACATTCATGCTTTTCTCCTTCCAGTCAGCCATTGCACTTGCCAAACAAGTCTACTTCATCCATTTGACTATCTCTCTTGCCTCTGATCCTCGTCGTCTCTTTAACACACTCAATTCTCTCCTCAGTGTGCTTCCTTCTCAGATTCCTCCCTCCCTTCCTGCCCAAACATTGGCTGAGTACTTCCATGACAAAATCCACAAGATCACCCTCCAATTCCCCACCACGCCTACTGCCCCCCTACTTCCCTATTCTCCCCGCTCACTTCTGCTACCCTTTCTTCGTTCCCTATGATCTCTAATGAGGAAACAACACTCCTTCTTTCTTCCTCTAAACTCGCTACCTGCTCATCTGATCCTATCCCCACCCACCTCCTTAGCACCATCTCCTCCACTATCGTCCCTTCCATCTCTCATATTCTCAACCTATCGTTCTCTACCACAACATTCCCTTCTAATGTCAAGCACGCTGTGGTCACACCCCCCTCAAGAAACCCTCGCTTGATCCCACCTGTCCTTCTATCGCCCCATCTCTCTCCTTCCCTTCGTCTCTAAACTAATTGAGCGTGCAGTCTACCACCGTTGTCTTGATTTCCTTTCCTCTCATGCCCTTCTTGATCCTTTTCAATCTGGTTTCCGTCCCCTACATTCCACTGAAACGGCTCTTACCAAAGTCTCTAATGATTTGTTCCTTGCAAAATCCAAAGGCTTTTATTCTGTCCTTATCCTTCTTGATCTCTCTGCTGCCTTCGACACTGTTGACCACAATCTTCTTCTTATCACCCTGTCCTCACTTGGTTTTAAGGGCTCTGTACTATCTTGGTTCTCCTCCTATCTCTCCCATCGCTCTTTCAGTGTGTGCTTCAGTGGCTCCTCCTCCTCTTCCACCCCGCTACCTGTGGGTGTACCTCAGGGTTCTGTCTTGGGACCGCTCCTCTTTTCTCTCTATACCCAATCTCTTGGTGCCCTTATCTCTTCCCATGGCTTTCACTATCATCTCTATGCTGATGACTCTCAAATCTACCTCTCTACTCCTGTCATCTCTCCTGAAATCCAGGCTAAGATTATGGTCTGCCTTTCTGACATTGCTACCTGGATGTCCCATCACCATTTAAAATTGAACATGGCCAAGACTGAGCTCCTTATCTTTTCCCCAAATGTCTCCCCTCCTCTTTCCCCTTTCTCTGTCTCTGTGAATAACTCTGTAATCCTTCCTGTCTCTTCGGCACGTAACCTTGGTGTTATCTTTGACTCCTCTCTCTCTTTCTCTTTACATATCCAACTCATTGCTAAGACATGCCGTTTCTTTCTCTACAACATCTGCAAAATTCGTTCCTTTCTTTCTGAAAACACTACTAAGATGATTGTCCACTCCTTAATCACCTCCCGCCTTGATTATTGTAACTTTCTCCTTGCCGGTCTCCCTGCAAACCACCTTTTTCCCCCTTCAATCTATTCAACATTCTGCTGCTCGTCTGATTTTCCGCCAGCCTCATTTTTCCCACATCACTCCTCTCCTCATGTCACTTCACTGGCTCCCCATCCATTTCTGTATCCAATTCAAACTTCTCCTGCTAACCTATAAATGCATTCACTCTTCTGCCCTCCTGTACCTCTCATCTCTTATCTCTCCTTACACCCCCTCACAGCTACTTCGCTCTTCTAATAGTCTTTGTTTATCTATGCCTTTCACTTGTACTGCTAATTCTAGACTTCGCTCCTTTCACCTGGCTGCACCCTTTGCCTGGAAGAATCTACCTGTCTCTGTGCGCCAGGCACCCTCCCTGGCCCTCTTCAAGTCCAGGTTGAAATCCCACCTCTTTACTATTGCTTTTCGTTCCTGACTCTTGTGTTGTAATCTGACTTCTTTATAAACGCTGCGTGTATTTTGTCATGTTGTTTTGTAAATTGTATTTTGTATTTTATCCTGTAATTTGTCTTGACTAGATTGTGAGCTCTGATGAGCAGGGACTGTCTCTCTTATATGTCTATACAGCACTTCGTATATTTGCAGCGCTATATAAGTGCTTATTAATAATAATAATAATAATAGCTCAGAAGGCTGAGCATAAGCCACTAGCTCAACCCCATGGCTCGCCTCTAGCTAGCCAGTCTTTAGTCTTCCACCTTGCCAGCAAGACGTATCTCTCTCTCCTTCTCCTTTAGCCAAGGAGCCCCTCAAGGCACAGATGAGTCCTGCTCCATGCCACCATCGGCACAGAAGCAGGCACAGGGAGCCCTCACATGAACACCGGAGCAGCAGGAGCCTCTGCGCGAGCACACAGGTCGGCGCAGTCATGGCCCCTCAACTAACAGCGGCTCCAGCGGCAGCAGCCCTCCCTCTAAGCAGTACAGGTATGACAGACCCGACAACTCTCCTTCTTTCCACTATGGGACAGACCAGCAAGTGGACATGTGGGATCAAGTGGACATGGGGATAAGATCGAGGTTCCTTCCCCTCCCAAGCAACCATGCTCTTTCTTTCCAGGGCTGCCGTCAGTGCCAGGGGCATCCGGGGACCCTACAGAAATCCTCAAGCTCCTCTCCAGCATTATGCAGCAGTGGGCCTCTATTCTTTCCACGTTCATGATGACCAAGCATGCAGCACCCTCTCTACCAGCCGCTGCCCCTCGTTCACAGCCATGGTGGAGCGGGCGCCGTGGACTAAGAGAATGATGAGCCTCAGCACACTGGAGTTGCTCTCACTGCTACTACGACTAAGGAGGTCTCATCGTCCTCACAAGCAGCTCCTCAGGAGGATCTGACCTACCCTAAGTTCTTGCGCAAGATTGCTGCTGTCGTATCTATCACTACCAACGACACCACAGACCCGCGCACTGAGGTGCAGAATGCCCTTAAGTTCATGGAAGCTCCCAAGTCTTTAACCGCCCTGCCGGTTCACCAACTCCTCCGTGACAATATGACAAAAATGTGGCAAAATCCAGGCCTCCAACCCGGCCTGGCTCCGCAAGCTGGACCCCAAGTATGTAGTTTAGCCTGCCCTGGGATTTGTAAAAACGCAGCTCCCACACCAGTCCATTGTCGTGGAGTCAGCTCTTAAGCGGTCAAAGTCCTCCCGCAAAACCGTTAGCACGCCGCCAGGAAAGGACCACAAGCTCTTCGATGACGTAGGTAGACGGGTCTACCAAGGAGCCATGCTGAATGCAAGGGTGGCAGCGCACCAATTTCAGCATGCCTTATACCAGGACATCCTCATAGCCAACCTCAAGGCTTCCATCTCTCAGCTTCCAGAGCTGCAGCCGACCATCGTAGCAGCCCTTGCAGATTTGGAGGACTGCACCAAACACCAGAGCCGGGCTCCCTACGACACCTTTGAGGCAGCCTCCAGGACCGCTGGGACAGCCATCTCGGTCCACAAGCTGGCATGGCTATATGCCTCCAGTCTGCGCGATGACACCCATGACAAGATCGCCGATGCCCCAACTGCGGTACAAACAACAGCCCTACCAGATACCCTACTGCCCAAAACCCAATCTGCGTGAGCGCACGCAGAAGAAGAATACCTCCTCCGCGACAGGTAAAAGCAACCCTAGTTTTTGACTCGCTGCCCACGCCCAACCTCCCCACAGGTGGCCACCTTTCTGCCTTCCTGCGTTCCTGGGAGACCATCTCTATGGAACAGTGGGTTCTCAACATCATCAAGAGGGGGTACTGCATCAGATTTTCTTCAACACCAACGCAACACAATCCTCCCACAAGCAATGTTCCGGCACATCACCTGCTTCCTATGACCTCTGGGCTTGTCTCCCTCCTATCGTCTCAAGCCATAGAACCAGTTCCAGTTAACAAGTGCAATACGTGCTTTTACTCCAGGTACTTCCTGGTCCCCAAGAAATCAGAAGGTGTTTGCCCCATCCTCAATTTTCGGAAGCTCAACAAATATATCATCAAGGAGAAATTCCAAATGTACTCCCCGAATTCCATCTTAACTCTCATCCAGCCCAAGGAGTGGCTGGCCTCACTGGATCTGCAGGATGCCTACACACACATTCCCATCCACTGACAGCACAGGACGTTCTTGCACTTCCAAGTGCTGGGGAACCACTACCAGTACAGAGTCCTCCCATTTGGGCTCTCACCAGCACCGCATATCTTCACCAAATGAGTTGCCATGGCTCATCTCTGCAAGCAAGGCATTTGCGTCTTTCTTTATCTGGATGACTGGTTGATCTCCGCCCTGTCCACAAGGGAACTTCAAGCGGCAGTCGGGATGGCCACCTCTATCCTCTCGTCCTTGGGCTTCCTAGTGAACCACACAAAGTCACACCTCCTCCCTGCACAGAGGTTGGAATTCATAGGAGTCTACATAGATACCACCGTGTCCAAGGCATTCCTGCCGCAACACCAAAAGGATACCATATTCAACCTTGCCCTCTGCATCCGCAACTCTATGCATTCAATGGCAAGGATCCTCCTGTGTCTCCTGGGCCACGTCCACACATGTTCTCCCCCTTGCAAGACTGCACATGCGCCAAACGACAAAACCTGGAAAAAGCACAAGCACTGGCAAGTTAAATGCAAGGCATTGATAAGGCAGGCAAAGGGAGAATTTGAGAAGAAGCTTGCTGCGAAAGCAAAAACTTGTAACAAAGACTTTTTCAAGTACATTCGTAGCAAAAAACCTGTGAGAGAGTCAGTTGGGCCATTAGATGATAGAGGGTTTAAAGGCGCACTAAGAGGCGACAAGGCGATAGCGGAGAGACTGAATGAATTCTTTGCTTCAATCTTTACTGAGAAAGATGTAGAGATGTTACCTATGGCTGAAGTGGTAATTAAAGGTGCAGAAAAATTGAAGGAAATATCGATACATCGGGAAGATGTATTACAACTATTAGATAAACTGAAGAGTAGCAAATCACCTTGGCCGGATGATATATATCCAAGGGTGTTGAAAGAACTGAAATATGAGATTGCAGACCTGCTATTAGTAATTTGTCAACTATCATTAAAATCATCTGTAATACCTGAAGAATGGGGGATGGCGAACATGACGCCAATTTTTAAAAAGGGTTCCAGGGGTGATCCAGGAAACTACAGACCGGTGAGCCTCACGTCAGTACCGGGAAAAATGGTAGAAATCATCATAAAGAACAAAACTGCTGAACATGTAGATAGTCATGGCTTAATGGGAGTCAGCCAACATGGCTTTAGACCAGGAAGATCTTGTCTTACTAATCTGTTATTTTTTTTGGAAGGTGTGAATAAACAGGTAGACAAAGGTGAGTTGGTTGATATAGTGTATTTGGACTTTCAGAAAGCCTTTGACAAGGTCCCTCATCAGAGACTTTTGGCAAAACTAAAGAGTCATGGCATAGGAGGCAGTGTACTATTGTGGATCAGGAACTGGTTAAAAGATAGAAAGAGTGATTTAACTCTTAATGTTTTTTCCTTTTCCTTTTTTTTCCTAATTTTGTATCTCCCCAATATAGAGGGCTAGATGTAAGTGCTGTTAGTTTGTATGTATTTCCCCTTAACATAGTAACATAGTAAGTGACGGCAGATAAAGACCAGCATGGTCCATCTAGTCTGCCCAGCAAGATGGCAAGGGTAGGTGCACCTGTCGCTCTGTGCAGGCCACCCCTCCCCATGTTTTTGTTTCTGTTTAGGGGTGAACCCACCACTCCATGTAGGACACCCTTATTTGTTCAGATGCTAGATAGTTCAGAAGTTAGATGGTACTGTTTATTTTGCTTTTATCCTGTTGCTGTAAAGGGATCCACTGTGTTTGTCCCATGCCGTTTTGAATTCCATCACCGTGTTTGCCCTCACCACTTCCATCGGGAGGGCATTCCAAGCATCCACCACCCTTTCAGTGAAGAAATATTTCCTGACATTGCCTTTCAATTTACCACCTTGCAGCTTCATGTTATGCCCTCTAGTTTTACAGCTTCCCCGTCTTTGGAAGAGGTTTGTTTGTTCATCATTTCTCTTTAAGTATTTAAAGGTCTGAATCATATCTCCCCTGTCCCTCCTCTCCTCCAAAGTGTACATATTTAGGTCTTCAAGTCTCTCCTCATAAGGCTTCTGACGCAGGCTCCAAATCATTTTGGTCGCCTTTCTCTGAACAGTTTCCAGTCTTTTTACATCTTTTGCAAGATATGGCCTCCAAAACTGAACACAGTATTCCAAGTGAGGCCTCACCAGTGACTTGTACAGTGGCATAAGTACCTCTTCCTTTCTGCTGGTAATCCCTCTTTGAATGCAGCCCAACATCCTCCTGGCTTTTGCCACCGCCTTGTCGCACTGTTTTGCCACCTTGAGATCATCAGAGATAATCACACCAAGGTCTTTCTCCTGAACCGTGCATACCAACCTCTCACCCCCTATTGTGTACTTTTCCCTTGGATTTCTGCTACCCAAGTGCATGACACTGCACTTTTTCACATTAAATCGTAGTTGCCAAGCATTAGACCAGTCTTCCAGCTTTTGTAGATCTTTCCTCATGTTATCCACTCCCTCTGGGGAGTCCACTCTGTTGCAAATTTTTGTGTCATCTGCAAAAAGACAGACCTTTCCATTCAGTCCTTCAGCAATATCACTCACAAATATATTGAACAATGCCGGGCCCAGGACCGAACCCTGAGGCACCACGCTAATCACCTTCCTCTCATCCGAGTGAGCTCCATGTACCATCACCCTCTGTTGTCTGTCAGTCAACCAATTTCTAATCCAGTTTACTATCTTGGGACCCATCCCCAAGCTACTGAGTTTATTGACAAGCCTCCTATGAGGAACAGTATCAAAGGCTTTGCTGAAATCCAGATAGATGACATCCATTGCATGCCCCAGATCTAGTTCCTTGGTCACCCAATCAAAGAACTCAATCAGATTTGTTTGGCAAGACCGTCCTTCGGTAAAACCATGTTGCCTGGGATCTTGCAACCTGTTGGTTTTGAGAAAGTTCACTATTCGCTCTTTCAGGAGCGCCTCCATTACTTTTCCTGCCACCGAGGTAAGGCTCACGGGCCTGTAATTTGACACTTCCTCCCTCTCACCACTTTTGTGTAGAGGTACAACATTAGCCATTCTCCAGTCCTGAGGAACCACTCCTGTTTCCAAGGATCTGTTGAAGACATCCTTTAACGGTCCTGCAAGAACCTCTCTGAGCTCTTTCAGTATCCTGGGATGTATCCCATCCGGTCCCATGGCTTTGTCCACTTTCAGTTTAGCAAGTTGTTCTAACACCTCATCTTCTGTGAATGGTGTGGTATCTACTTCAGTCCTATTTTTATATTTGGGAGTCACAGCTGGTCCATCTCCAGGATCTTCTTTAGTAAAAACAGAGCAGAAGTATTTGTTTAGCAATTTCGCTTTTTCAGTGTCACTTTCCACGAGTCCTTTCCCAGCACTTCTGAGTCCTGCAATTCCAACTCTGATCTTCTTCCTTTCCTGAATATACCTGAAGAAAGTTTTGTTGCCACCCTTAACATCTTTAGCCATTTTTTCTTCTGCCTTTGATTTTGCTATCCTTATTACTCTTTTAGACTCTTTGAGTTGGATCCTGTATTCATTTCTGTGTTCTTCTGTTTGCAAGCTTTTGAATTTTGAAAAAGCTGTGTTTTTTGCCTTTATTTGCACAGCCACCTCTTTGGAAAACCAAATAGGTTTCCTTCTCCTCTTGTTTTTATTTATTTTTCTTACATATTTATCTGTTGCTCCTTTTATTGCCGCCTTTAGTTTAGTCCATTGCAATTCCACTTCCCTTATCTTCTTCCACCCCGTCATCTCCTCCTTTAAGTACTCGGCCATTTTATTGAAGTCAGTGTTTTTGAAGTTTAGGACTTTGAGCTTGCTATGATTGGCCTGTACCACGGCTTTTATCTCAAACCACACCGTGTGATGGTCGCTGTTGCTCACAGGGGCACTCACGCAGACATTTGACACGTTATCACTGTTGGTAAGCACTACATCCAGCGTTGAGCTTTCCCTGGTTGGTTCCATCACCATTTGTCTAAGTAATGCATCTTGGAGAGCATCCACAATTTTTTTGCTTCTTTCCAGATGTGCAGAAGGAGTAATCCAATCCACATCAGGTAGATTAAAGTCACCTAATATGATCGCTTCCCCCTTTGCTGCTATCTTGGCAATATCTATAATCAATTCGTTATCTCTCTCTTCAATTTGAGTCGGAGGTCTGTAGACTACAGCAATATGGATGAGAGTGCCATCTCCTCTTTCCAACGCAATCCAGAGCGCTTCTTCTTTTCCCCATGTTCCCTGCATTTCAGTAGCTTTAATACTGCTTTTGACATACAAGGCTACTCCTCCTCCTTTTCCATTTTCTCTGTCTCTTCTGAATAGATTATAGCCAGCTATGGCTATATCCCAATCATGCGATTCATTAAACCATGTTTCCGTAACGGCCACGATGTCCAAATCCGTTTCCACCATTAGGGCTTCCAGGTCTGGAATTTTTTTGGCTAAGCTTCGAGCATTTGTGCTCATTGCTTTCCAGCATTTACCTGGCTTGTGTGTATTTTGCATTGATTTTATTCTGCCCATTTCTTCCCACTTGTTTTTGATGTGTGGTTTAAGAGTATGGCTGTTTCTGATGTTGTTCTGCTTTTGCAGGGGGTGGCATGCAGATGTTGACCTTCCACATCCGTCACCCCCTTTTCCTAGTTTAAATGCATATCCACATACTGCCTGAATTTTTCACTTAGGTTTCTTTTCCCTGCGACAGAGAGATGTAGTCCATCAGCACAGTATAGTCTCTTGTTGGTCCATCTATTGTCCCAGTTGCCAATAAATCTGAATCCTTCTTGTTTGCACCAGGTCTGGAGCCATGTATTAAAGGTGTTAATGCGATGCAGCCTTTTTGTCCCCTTACCAAGAACAGGTAGAACTTCTGAGAATGCAACAGTGTTAACAATGGGCTTGAGTTTCTCTCCCAGAGATTGGAAGTCCTTTTGAGCTGTAGAGGCACTGTTTCTAGCCAGGTCATTTGTGCCCAAGTGGATAATAACATCTGGTTTGGAGTGCTCACTTTTTGCGCTAAGTATTTCAACAACTTGGTTTGTATTCCTGCTGGCTGAAGAGCCTGGTAGGCACATGACTATCTTCTCTCCTTTGAACTGTGTTCCCAAGTTGGTGCCTCTGATGATGGAATCTCCAAGTAGTAACAGTTTTCCGTTTGGTGAGGATTTCTTCATATTTGGTGCTTTAGCAGGAGATTGGGCATTGTCTGACTCATTTAAGGGCCCTTCAGTTTCCTTGGGTTGCGCATCCTCATTAGCCAAGGCAGAGAAGGCATTTTGCAGGGATATCTCTTGATGTGTAGGATGTCTCTGCATTACAGGTCGCAATCTTCCAGAACCCACTGTGATCCATTTGTTCCTGGGGTGTTTGACTCTTTGTGGGAGCGGTGGTGGACTTTGTTCAGTTTGTATCCTAGAAGAGGTGCGCTTCATTGCAGCCAGTTCCTCCCTCAGTAGAGAAACTTCTTTATGCATGGCTGCTAGGTCTTTCCTTAGTATAGTCAGTTCTTCATGCATGGCAGCTGACTTTAGGCATATAGGACAAGCTCTTAGGCTCCAAATGATTCTTCTTTGAATGAAAGTACCACAGTTATTGCACTGAATACACGACATGTTGCTTAAGCAGTCCCAGAAGAGGAAGAATAAGAAAAGTTGAAGATGTGAGCGTTAACCAAGTTTGTATTGGTTTGTATTGCAATTGTTTTTCTTTTTAATACTATAACACCACTTAAGTTGCTTGTACTTTGCTTTTGTAAGTTGATTGAAAATTACTAAATAAAAAAAAAAAAAAAAAAAAAGATAGAAAGCAGAGGGTAGGGCTAAATGGCCAATTTTCTCAATTGAGAAAGGTGAATAGTTGTGTACCCCAGGGATCTGTGCTGGGTCCGCTGCTTTTTGACATATTCATAAATGACCTGGAAAAGGGAATAACGAGTGAGGCTATCAAATTTTCAGATGACACAAAACTATTTAAAGTTGTTAAAACCCAAGAGGATTGTAGAAAATTGCAAGAGGATCTTGATAAATTGAAAGACTGAGCATCAAAATGTCAGATGAAATTTAATGTGGACAAGTGCAAAGTTATGCACCTAGGGAAGAACAACCCAAATTATGGTTACACGATGCAAGATTCCATATTAGGAACCACCACCCAGGAAAAAGATTTAGGCATCATTGTGGATAACATGTTAAAACCCTCCGCCCAGTGTGCAGCGGCGGCCAAGAGAGCAAATAGAATGCTAGGTATCATAAGGAAAGGAATGGAAAATAAAACAAAGGATATTATAATGTCTCTATATCGTTCCATGGTGAGACCACACCTTGAATATTGTGTGCAATTCTGGACGCAGTATCTTAAAAAGGATATAGCGTTGTTAGAAAAGGTTCAGAGAAGAGCCACCAAAATGGTAAAGGGGATGGAAGGATACCCCTATGAAGAAGGGATAAAAAGGTTAGGGTTCTTTAACCTGGAAAAGAGACGGCTGAGGGGAGATATGATAAAAGTCTATAAATTAATGAACGGAGTGGAACGGGTAAACGGAGATCGATTGCTTACGTTACTAGAATATAGAAAGACTAGGGGACATGCAATGAAGCTACAGGGTAAACTATTTAAGATTAATAAAAGAGAATATTTTTTCACTCAACGTGTAATCAAACTCTGGAATTTGTTACCGGAGGATGTAGTAAAAGCTGTTAGTGTAGCTGGGTTTAAAAAAGGTTTGGACAAGTTCCTGGAGGAAAGGTCCATAAACCATTATTAAGAAGGGACCCAGGATATCAATGCTTGACCCAATACAAGCATTGTGGAACCTGTGTCTTTTGGGAAAACTGCTAGGTACGTATGACCTAGATTGGCCACTGTTGGAAACAGGATACTGGGCTTGATGGACCTTGGTTTGACCCAGTATGGCATATCTTATGTTCTTATGTTCTCTGCAGTGGCATTTGCGCACCCATTGGAGTCAACACTCTTTCCACAGTGGTTCCCATAGACATGACTGTAGGAAAATCACTGTGCTGGTGGACACACAAAGCAAACCTCTCACAAGGCAGACACCTCCAGCAGCCCACTCACCAAATGACCATCACCACCGATGCCTCAACAGTGGGATGGGGGGCGCATTGCCTGGAACTCTGCATTCAGGGCTCCTGGTCAGGCAAGATTTGCACACCAAGGAACCAAAAGAATGAGCGAGAACCACAGCACACTTTACAAAACTAAATTATAACTCATTTTTATTTTGTTCTAAACTGAGTTATGGTTCTTGCTTTTTCTTTTTGAATATATATTTTGCTTCCACAGAACTCCTTCCCTCAACAGTGGGTGCAGAGCAGAACTAGAACATTCACCCACAGAACTCAATATCTTAAAAAAGAAAATCTGATTCTGGTTATCTCACTAACAATATTCTCCAGCACCAGGAATATTGGAAACTAATATAAAACCCTACAAAAGTCACTAAAAATCTACAAGGCTAAATCTAACCATACCATTACCAGCATAAACTTCCAAAACTCATACAAAAAAAGCAGCACTATAAATACTGCAGCAGGCCCTAGAACATCTAACACTTATTTGAAAAGCTGAACAAGGCAAATTGCTACACTATACAGATCCCTGCATACAGATTACATGATAACAGAATACACAGCCTTGGTCACACACTAGGGACACAGAATCTCACCAAGTACAGAATAAGTGATCACAGCCTAAAGTAAAAATAAAATATTTAGAGAAAAATTAAACCGAAACCCCAAGAAGCCAGACTCTGCATGGAGTGCAACACCAGATAAGAGATGCAATATCCCATAGTGTGTAAACTATAAAAATAGCACAAAGTCCAATCACTAAATTGAAAATAAAATTATTTTTTTCTACCTTTGTTGTCTGACCATTTTATTCTCAGGTCATGCTGGTCCTGATCTGAGGCTTCTGCTTTGCTGTCTTCTCTTAGCACTCTATCTGCCATTTCTTGTCATTTCTTTTGTTTTCTTCACTTCCTTCCATCAGCCTATTTCCAGTCCCAATGACCCTCCACACGTGTCAGCTCCCTTCCAGTCCCAGTGCCCCTTCCCTGCCAGCCTCCTCCCTATTACCCAACCACCTACCAGTCCCACCCCCAAATGTCAACTCCCTCCAGTCCCACTCCCAGGTGCCAGCTCCCTTTCATCCCCCTCTTTCCCCCCATGTCAGTTCCCTTCCAGCCCCCAACTTCCTCCCATGTCAGTTCCCTTCCAGCCATCTCCTTCCCCTCTCTCAGTTCCCTTCCAGCCATCTCTTTCCTCCCCTGTCAGCTCCCTTCCAACCCTCTTTTCCCCTGTGTTAGCTTTCTTCCAGTCCACTCTTTGCCCCTCTCTTCCCCATGTCAGCTTTCTTCCAGCCCACTCTTTGCCCATCTCTTCCCCCTGTGTTAGCTTTCTTCCAGCCCACTCTTTGCCCCTCTCTTCCCCCTGTGTTAGCTTTCTTCCAGCCCACTCTTTGCCCCTCTCTTCCCCCGTCAGCTTTTTTCCAGCCCCCACTTCTCATGTAGCTCATTCCTCTTCTCTCTTCCCCCCTTCCCGTGTACCTTGTTCCACTTCTCTCCTCCCCGCCCCCCTTCCCATGTAGCTCGTTCCTCTTTTCTTCCCCACGCCCCCCCCCCCGCCCCCGCCGTATAGCTCGTTCTGCTCCTTCCCCTTCGGCTGCCTGTGATAGCTTTATAAGTGAGAGGAAACCGGTGCGGAGTCTCCCGGGAACCTCTGCTGTTGCCGCATCCCGCTCTAGCGTCACTTCCTTTTGGGGGCGGGACGAGGCTCTGCACCAGTTTCCTCTCATTTCTAAAGGTATCGCAGCCACAACAGTTTGTCTGCGGGTTTGTTTTTTTTTTCAACTGAAGGCGGAGTGAGGCGGCTCTTTTGGGGGCATTTCTGCCGCCTGAGGCCACTGCCTCACTCTGCCTAATTAGAGAGCCACCTCTGGCCATAGCTCTTGCCAAAAAAGACTATTATGTCCATCTGACTAATTCTCTTGCCTCTGACCCTTGCTGTCTCTCTCCTCAAAGTGCCTCCACCTCCGACCCCTCCCTCCCCTTTTTGCCCAAACCCTGGCTGGCTATTTCCATGACAAAATCCACAAGATCACCCTCCAATTCCCCACAAAGTCAGCTACTTCCCCTCCTCCCCCTCTTCACGCCCAACTTTCCCCCTCTACCTCTGCTACCCTCGCTTCCTTTCCTGTGATCTCTGAAGAGGAAACTGCACACCTTCTTTCTTCCTCCAAACTCACCACCTGCTACTCTGATCCTATCCCCACCCATCTCCTAAGCTCCATCTCCTCCACTGTTGTCCCTTCCATCTCTCATATTCTCAACCTATTGCTGTCCACTGCAACTGCCCCTGCAGCCTTCAACCATGCTGTAGTTACACCTCTCCTCAAGAAACCCTCACTTGATCCCACCTGTCCTTCTAATTATCAACCCATCTCCCTTCTCCCCTTCATTTCTAAACTACTCAAACGTGTGGTTCACTGCCGCTGCCTTGACTTCCTCTCCTCTCATGCCCTCCTGGATCCTTTGGCTTTCATCCTTTACACTCTACTGAAACGGCTCTTGCCAAAGTCTCCAGTGACTTGTTCCTGGCAAAATCCAAGGGCTTTTACTCTGTCCTCATCCTTCTTGACCTCTCTGCTGTTTTTGACACTGTTGACCACAACCTTCTCCTTGATACCCTGTTCTCGCTTGGTTTTAAGGGTTCTGTACTATACTGGTTCTCCTCCTATCTCTCCCATCGCTCTTTCAGTGCTAGTTCTGGTGGCTCCTCCTCTTCTACTATCCCGCTCTCAGTTGGTGTACACCAAGGATCTGTCTTGGGTCCACTCCTTTTCTCTCGCTAGACCCAGTCCCTTGGTGCGATCATCTCTTCCCATGGCTTTCAGTACCATCTTTATGCTGATGACTCCCATATCTACCTCTCTACGCCTGAAATCTCTCCGGCAATCCAGACCTGGATCTCTGACATTGCTGCTTGTATGTCTCACCGCCACTTGAAATTGAACATGGCAAAGACTGAGCTTCTTATCTTTCACCCTAAAACCTCCTCTCCTCTTCCTCCTTTCTCAGTCTCTGTGGATAACTCTCTACCCTTTCTGTTTCCTCAGCTCTCAACCTTGGGGTTGTGCTTGACTCCTCTCTCCTTCTCCACATCTGATAGCTAAGACCTGCCGTTTCTTTCTTTATAACAACAACAAAATCTGCCCATTCCTTCTGAACACACTACTAAGACACTTATCTACTCCATAATCACCTCCCGTCTTGACTACTGTAACCTACTCCTTGCTGGTCTCCCTTTGAATCATCTCTCTCAATCTGTTCAACACTCTGCTGCGTGGCTAATCTTCCGCCAGCCTTATCATGCCCATATTACTCCTCTTCTCAAGTCACTTCATTGGCTCCCTATCCGTTTCCGCATCCAGTTCAAACTTCTCCTGCTGACCTATAAATGCATTCACTCTGCAGCTCCTCACTACCTTTCTTCTCTTATCTCTCATTACATCACCCCCCCGGGAACTCCGTTCTTCTGACAAACGGCTTCTATCTGTGCCCTTCTCTTCTACTGCTAATTCCAGACTTTGCTCCTTTCACCTTGCTGCACCTGATGCATGGAACAAACTACCCGTGTCTGTACGCCAGGCACCTTCTCTGACCCTTTTCAAATCCAGACTGAAAACTCACCTCTTCACTGCTGCTTTTGGATCTTGACTCACCTGATCTCCTTGTTTCTTTACCTTCCCCCTTGTTTTATCCCTGTCTACACCTTCTGTGTTGTCTGTCTTGACTAGTTTGTAAGCTCTGATGAGCAGGGACTGTCTCTTACATGTCTGTACAGTGCTGCATACAACTTGTAGTGC
Organism: Ichthyophis bannanicus; assembly: GCA_033557465.1. NCBI lineage: Eukaryota > Metazoa > Chordata > Amphibia > Gymnophiona > Ichthyophiidae > Ichthyophis > Ichthyophis bannanicus. Next base: position 298,878,316 of record CM066038.1, read on the forward strand.
TATACAAATGCTCAGTAGTAGTAGTAGCAGTAGAACGCCCCGATGCTAGCTAGCTAGCATTGGAACGTGTAACAGCAGGACCCAGGAATATTCATCAGCAGTAATTGTGTTAATCACTTTGGCCAGAGTATTCAGCGGCACTAATACGGTTAGCAAGTCTGCTAACCATGTTAATGTCTCTCAATATCAGGCCCAATGGGCCCAATATTCAGCGGCAGTGGCTAGCGCTGATTAATTGGTAGCTGCTGTCACTGAACTTTAGACCCAGATATTCAGTTCTGGGGCCATGTTAACAGAATACCAGGCCTTGGTCGCACACTCAGAACACAGACCCTCACCAAGTACAGAATAAGTGACCACAATCTAAGGTAAAAATAAAAATATGTAGACAAAGATTAAAATGAAACCCCAAGAAACCAGATTCTGCATGCAGTGCCACACCAGATAAGAGATGCAGTTCCCCATACTGTCTGAAATATAAAGATAGCGCAAAGTCCAATCACTAAACTGAAAATAAAATTATTTTTTCTACCTTTGTTGTCTGACGATTCTTGATCATGCTGGTCCCAATCTGAGGTTTCTGTTTTCCTCTGTCTTTTCTTAGCTCTTTTTCTATGGTCTATAGCCCATCTGCCATTTCTTGTCTCTCCTTTTGCTTTCTTCATTTTCTTCCATCAGCCTTTTTCCAGTCCCAGAAACCCTCCCCAGTATCAGCCCCCTTTACAGCCTCCCCTCCTAGTGTCAACCCCCTTGCATTCCCAGCACTGCCACTGGTGTCTATTCCCTTCCAGTTTACCTCCTTCTCCATCGTCCAGCCCCTTCTAGTCCAAATACCATCCCAGGTATCAGTGCCCCCTCCCATGTCAGTTCCCTTCCAGTCACCTCTCCTCAGTCCATCCCCCTTCCAGTCCCATCCCCAAGTGTCAGCTCCCTTCCAGCTAACACAAAATAAGAGCAAAACTCTTGCAATAGGAACCAGGAAACACAAAAAGCAAGAGATGAATGAAGGTCACAGGACCTGAGATCCACCACAGGGTGCTTCAGTGAGTACTGTCTTGTATATTCACAATTTAATGTCTTCTTATTGCCCTCCTCATATCCCTGGCAGTGCCTTCTTTACATTTTCACATTTAGTACTTATAAATGTCTTTTCCTTTGCTGCCCTGTGTTTTGTTTGCTTTCTTTTTTATGGTTTTAAAATTATGTATTTATGTATCGTTTTTCAATGTTTTATTGTATTTATGATATACATATATTGTTTCATTTGTTAATTTTATTTTATTTTACAAGCTGCATACCCCCTGAGGAAGGCATTGCCGAAACACGTTGCGGTTTCTTCCAATAAAGGCTCCTGTGACCTTCATTCGTCTCTTGCTTTTTGTGTTTCCTAGCTCCCTTCCAGCCTCCATCTTCCCTCCAGCCCCCTCCTTACCCTCTTTTCCATTCCCTTCCAACCCCCCATGTGAGCTCCCTTCCATCCCCCACCTTCCCCCATCAGTTCTCTTCCAACTCCCCTCATATTACCCAGCCACCTTCCAGCCCCATCCCCAAGTCTGCTCCCTTCCAGCTCCCCCATCTTTGCTCCCTTCCAGCTCCCCCAGTGTCTGCTCCCCCCATGTCTGCTCCCTTCCATCGCCCATGTCTGCTCCCTTCCAGCTCCTCCCAGTGTCTGCTGTCTTGTAGCTCCCCATGTCTGCTCCCTTCCAGCTCCTCAGTGTCTGCTCCCTTGTAGCCCTCCATGTCTGCTCCCTTCCACTCCCCCCATATCTGCTCTCTTGTAGTCCCCCATGTCTGCTCCCTTCCAGCTCCCCCCAGTATCTGCTCCCTTGTAGCCCCCCATGTCTGTTCCCTTCCACTTCCCCCCAGTGTCTACTCCCTTGTATCCCCCATGTCTGCTCCCTTCCACTTCCCCTCAGTGTCTGCTCCCTTCCAGCTGCCCATGTCTGCTCCCTTCCAGCACCCCCCCCCCCTCTGTGTTTGCTCCCTTCTGGTCCCTTTTCTTCCCTCCCCTTATCTCCTCTCCTCTCACTGACTCATTCTTCAAAAAAAGAAAGCAGCCGTGGGAACATTTCTCTGTTCTCGCGGCTCTTCTCTTTTAAACTGCTGGGTCGCAGAGTTTCTAAAGGCAGTGATAAGCATTTCCTGTTTCTTATGAGAAACAGGAAATGCTGTTACTGCTGCAAATGCCACAGTCCAGAAGTTTAAAAGAGAGCAGAGCCGCAGGAACAGAGAAATGTTCCCACAGTGGGTGACGGGTGGCTAGAAGTGGCGCCCCCGTGCCGTGCTTACCCGACCCTGCTGGTTATCGCCAGGTGCCATTCCACTCCACCCCTGAAATACCTCAATGCTAGTCGGCCAGCATCCCATGCAGCAGTTGTACCCATGGATATCAACAGCACTAACTGCATTAGTGCCACTGAATATCCCAGTCAATGCGATTAATGTGGTTAGCAGGTTTGCCAACCGCGTTAATCATGCTGAATATAGGGTCAATGTGTCCACCAACAGTGCCTAAAACAATGGTTCCCAAACTTAGGGTCAGGACCCCAAATGGGGTCATATCATCAGTGGAAGGGGTCACAGAAACATGACCATTTCCCTTTCTCTCTAGACTTTCACTGTGATCTATGCCAAGTAGTGGCATTCACCAGTTAGCATGTGGCCTATAGGCCAGTGAACATTTGTAGGCCCTTGCCCCCTCCTGGGTAAACTTCCTGTTAGAATGGAAATCCATGCTGAGTAGGGGGGGTCTGTAAGCACACACTGTATTTACACAAGGGACCCTGTGCTGATTGCTGCTGTTGCTGCTGCTTTTTGCTTTAGATGTATGGAGGGAGGGAAAGGAGGCTGGAGACCTGCTATTTTGATTTCATCATCATCTGGGGTCACGTGAATTTTCAGTTGTTAAAATGGAGTCTTATAGGATAAAATTTGAAAAGTACTGGCCTAAAACCTGTAGCTTTCTCACTATTAAAAGACCCTTTGCAGGGCATCTCAGTGACAGTGGCCCACAGACTAATTTACTCATTTCAGAAAGAATAACGCAGATCTGAAGAGATCTTGTCACTCTTCACATCCCACTTTGAACTGAGCCAACAGACACTTTAATCAATTACTTAGAAGTCACACAGGGCTGGCCCGTCCATTGAGCAAGAATGTCTTTTGCACAGGGCCCCGCGTTTCAGGGGGCCCCGCACAAAAAACATTCTCACCAGCCCAAGTAGATTAAAAAAAAACAAACCGGCTGCTGCTGCAGTGGCAGAATCAAGTGTCCCGCGGGGCCCCCCTGCCCTGCAGAGCCTTCCCTGCAGCATCAGCTCCCTCAGTGCGGGCTTTGCAGAGCCGCGAAGGGAGAGTTTCTCTCTCGCAGCTCTGTTAAGCCCGCCAGGACTGATGTGACTTCCTTGGGCCGCCCCTGAAGTCACAGAATGGCTCCAGGTCATCAAGAATCAACTTAGCTAGTACTAGTTTTGCCCCATTGCATGCTGGAATGTCTGTTCTTACTTTTCTTGGATAAATGGGAACTACAAGGTTATAGATGCAAAAGGAAAAACTAGGACTTGCTCAGCCTGTTCCTGATGAAAGGAGCTATCTCACAATCTTACCTAAGACTGAATGATTCATGGGAATTGTCAATCTACAGCATCTTTCACCTCTAGGTCAGCAGTTCACATCTTATAGATTCTTGAAAGTGGTCAGATCTTAAGGACAGGCTGATCCAGTTTGGTCTTTACACCACTGTCTACATTGTCCCATAAGCTTGCTTTTATTACAGAAATCAATAGCAACACCAGATTGTGGGGTAAACCAGGACTGGCTGAGTTGTCCTAAAAATCTGGAGCTACTTCTTATTTTTACATATTTCAAAAGGTTTGTCCTGTGAACAGTGCTGGATTTCCCATTAGGCACTGTGGGCCCTATATTGATTTGGCTAGGCTATGTGCCCCTAAGGTGCATAGCCCTGCCCACTGACCCTTAACCCCAGATATTCAATGTCAGAGTCATATGTGGTCCTGGCATTGAATATCCGGGGATCACTGCACACGCCGGAAGCCATATAAGGTAACTGGACAGCAGCGATATTGCATGCTGCCCGGTTACCTCCTGAGCCTTAAAGATAGGCAGGGATTTTCCTTGTATATCTTTTCGGCGCAGATCGCTAACCAGGCAGCATGCAATATTGTTGCTGTCTGGTTAGCACTTGTTGCCACCCCTCCTCTGCCCCAGAACACCCCCGACATGCCCCGATGCTCACCGGATAGCATCGGGGCACGTAGGGGAGTTAGGAGGAGATATTCAATAGCACTAACTGTGTAAGTGCAGTTAAATATCCCCAAGGGCGGCTCAAGGCAATCTGCTGCCTGAGGCGAGGGATGAGATTGCGCCCCCCCCTCCCCCCCACTGCTTTCTCAAAAATCCAGTCAGGTACTGAACCAAACCAAAAAGCCAATTAGATTATATGAAGGAAATGCAAGAGTTTGCATACCAAGGAACTAAAAGAAAGAGTGAGAACCACAGCACAGTTTATAAAATTAAATTATAACTCAGTTTTATTTTGTTGCTATAAACTGCATTTAGGTTCTTGTTTTTTTCTTTTTGAACATATATTTTGCATCCACAGAACCCCCCTTCCTCAACAGTGGGTGCAGAGCAGAACCAGGACATTTACCCACAGAACTCAATATCTTAAAAAAACAAACATTATCCAGTACCAGGCATATTGTGAACTAATACAAAACCCTACAACAAAGTCACAGAGTATCTATAGAGCAAATCTACCATACCATACCATACTAGCAACAACTTCCAAAATTCACATAAGAAGGCCATCCAAACAAAGCATCACTGTAAATACTACAGTGGACCCTGGAACATCCAAACATCCATTTGGACAGCTGAAAATTTCAGATTATTACAGTACAAATCCCTACATACAAACACCTGGTCTTGGTCACACACTCAAAACACAGACCCTCACCAAGCACAGAATCTATAAGATGTGAACTGCTGACCTAGAGGTGAAAGATGCTGTAACCTAAAAATAAACATATGTAGATAAAAATTAAACTACAACCTCAAGAAGCCAGATTCCTCATATAATGCAATCACTAGAGAAATAGAAAGAGATGCATTTCCATGTACTGTATAAAATATAAAGATAGCACCATCTGGTCATTCAATTGAAAATAACATTCTCTTCTAACTTTGTTGTCTAATCATTTTATTCTCTGATCATGGAGGTCCCAATCTGAGGTTTCTGCTTTTCTCTATCTCCCAGTGCACCCTCCTGTATACTTTTCCCCAGAGACGGCACGAGGGTGATGCAGGGCATGTGCAGAGACTTACTGCGGCTTCATTTGCATAAATTTAGAATACTTTATTTTAAAATGTATATGGCACCCATTTGAAATCCTAGGCGGCTTCTAAACATACACATGCAATTTAGTAAAACAATGTTACAATAAAACAAATATAATAATAAAACATGAAATTTGATCAATGAAAAGTCACTTACACAGCCTCCCTCCCCCCTTCCTGCAATCAAACCATTATAAATATCTGCACATCTGATTTATTTTGCTATGACCAGATTATTGATGAAAAGGGAAGATATAAAATGAGAAACTAATCCTGGTATCCATGAATTCAAATGCTGGATTGGATTAGGTTAGAGCTAGAAAAATCTGGAACTCAGCAGCGTTGAATCTTTCAGGCTATTAAACAAAATTAAACTGAGACATTCTCTGAAAATTTGAAATTTCCTTGAATCTGAACAAAATATTTTAAATTTCAGTCTGGCAGCATGAAGAATGCAAAATTGCAAATCTCAAAAACACTATATATTCCAGTACCTCCCCCCAACCAACACCATACAGTTGACCTCACCAAGCACCCAGAGGACAGAATCCATAGAGCAAATCTACTATTCCATAACAGCACTAACTTCCAAAACTCACACAACATGGAGTGTACCCAGAAAAGAGCAACACCATAAATATTACAGCAGGCCCTAGAAGATCCATACACCTGTTTGAAAAGCTGAACAAGCCAAATTACTACAGTATAGTATAGATCCCTATGTACAAACTCCATTTTAACAGAATACCTGGCCTCAGTCACACACTCAGAACACAGACCCTCACCAAATACAGAATAAGTGACTATAACCTAAAATAAAAATATGTAGACAAAAATTAAACTGAAACAGACTCCGCATGCAGTGCAACATCAGACAGAAATGTAGTTCCCCATACTGTGTAAAATGTAAAGGTAGTGCAAATGCCAATCACTAAAATGAAAATAAAATTATTTTTTCTACCTTTGTTGTCTGACCATTTTATTCTCTGATCATGCTGGTCCCGATCTCAGCTTCTGCTTTCCTGTCTTCTTTTGGCTCTCTTTCTATGGTCTATAGTCCATCTGCCATTTCTTATCTCTTGTTTTCTTCACTTCCTTCCATCAGTCTATTTCCAGTCCCAGTAACCCTTCCCAGTATCAGCTCCTTTCCAGTCCTCCCTCCCAGTACCTTCCAATGTCAACTTGCATTCCCATGACTGCCACTGGTATCCATTCCCTTCCTGTCTCCCTCCTCCCCCACTGTCCAGTGCCTTCTAGTCCAAATACCATGGCAGCTCCTCTCAGCATCCACTCCCTTCCAGTCCCATTCTCCCATCCCCCCGCATCAGCCCATTTGTAGCCCTAGCCCCCAGTTTTCTTCCAGGGCTAGCAACTCTATCCTCCCCTCCCCACCATCAGCCCATTTCCAGTTCTAGCCCCCCAGTCTTCTTCCAGGGACAGCAGCTCCCTCCCCCACTATCAGCCCATTCCAGTCTTAGCCACCCCTAATCAGCTCACTTCCAGTTCTAGTCCCCCCATCAGCCCATTTCCAGTGCTAGTCCCCTTCAGCACCATTACCAGTGCTAGCCTCCCCTAATCAGCCCATTACCAGTGCTAGCCTCCCCTAATCAGCCCATTACCAGTCCTAGCCTCCACAAATCAGTCCATTTCCAGTCCTAGTCCCCCTGATCAGCCCATTTCCAATACTAGCACCCCATGAGTCCATTACCAGCTCTACCCCCCCCCCCACTACCACCATCAGCCCATTATCAGTCCTAGCCTCCCCTAATCAGGTCATTAAAATCATCCCATTACCAGTCCTAGACCCCCTAATCAGCCCATTACCACTCCTAGCCCCCTCCAATCTGCCCATTTCCAGTCCTAGCCCCCCTGATCAGCCCATTTGCAATACTACCTCCTCATCAGTCCATTACCAGTTCTAACCCCCCCCCCCCCACCATCAGCCCATTATCAGTCCTAGCCTTCCCTAATCAGGTCATTACCAGTCCTAGCCCCTCCGATTGGCCCATTTCAAGTACTAGTCCCCCAGATCTGTCCATTTCCGGTGCTACCCCCCCCAATCTTCCCATTTCCAGTGCTACCCCCCCAATCTGCCCATTTTCAGTGCTAGCCCCCCCCAATCTGCCCATTTCCAGTGCAAGCACCCCTCCCAATCTGACCATTTCCAGTGCTAGCCCCCCCAATCAGTCCTAGCTGCCCCCCTCACCTCCACGAGCGACCCTGCAAGTTGCCTGATGGTCGGCAGGGGGGCGGTGGCAGGGGTTGAATCTGCCGTTGCTGAGCAGCAGCGGCAGCAGCTTTCCACTTTTTTTTTTTAAGTTTAAAGGCGGAGTGAGGCTGCTGTTTTGGGTGTATTTGTTGCCGCCCCCCAAAACTTTGCCACCTGAGGCAACTGCCTCACTACACCTAATTATAGAGCCACCCCTGAATATACCCATTTAAGGCATTTACATGGTTTACTGGGCAGTACACCGTATAAATGTCTATCAAATATCGGGCCCTATGTGCACAGAGTAATTTAATAACCAGGCGCTTAGTTTCCACCACCTAGAATGCGCCTGTCCTGAGCCTATTTTATTTAAAAAATGGGTGCCTACTTTTCTTTATAAAATAGGGGCATAAGTGGTGGAAAAATCCAGGTGCCTGTATTTAAACCTGCTTGAGAGCAGGTGTAAATGCAGGCGGCTAGATTTTTCAAGTATGAGCCTAAATGATAGCATTTTATTATTTAGGCATGGTACTGAATAGTTTTCAACTAAAGCATACGCCTAAGTGCTCATTTAGGCACCTAAGTCCTTTAAAATAGGGACTTAGGCACCTACTACTACTACTTCTACTAATCATTTGTATAACACTACAAGGCGTGCACAGCATATAGATGTAAGACACAGTCCTTGCTCACCAAAGTTTACAGTCTAATCAAGATGAAAAAACATTGCAAAACTGGGGACTAGAATACTGCAAGATATGCATAGGTAGAGGCAAGAGAATGAGGAGCATCAGGATCCAAAGCATCCTCAAAGAAGTTAATCTTCAGCCTGGACTTGCATAGGGGCAGAGAAGGAGCCCAACACACCTACTCAGGCAGCTTGTTCCAGGCACATGGAGCAGCAAGGTGGAATGGACAGTCTGGAGTTGGTAGTGGCAGAGAGGGACACAGATAAATGACACATAAATTGAAGTGGCTCCCTTATAGAAGCAGCCTGAGTGTCTAGGGCCTATAAAAATTTTGGGGCCTACATTTATGATGAAATATTCTAATCATGGACACCGCATATGTCAGACATCTGCAGGATGAACATGTCTGACCCCTTGTAATAGGCCACAGCAGAGACAAGAAAGACATGCTGTCAGATGAGCATGAATGCAATGTGCATGTATGCTGACCCAATGTGCCATTGTAACATCAAAAAAAGACCTGACAATGCAGACCCCAACCTGATTCTGGCAGTATAATGAAATGAGTTTCCTATAGCCATCAAGAGAACAAGTGGGATTCAAACCCTGGTTTGTCATTCATTGTGTCAGTGCTCTAACTATTAGGCTACACCAACACACTTTTCAGCACAGCACTGTTTAGAATCAAAGAGATGTCACATCCTCAGCAGCAATGGCCAAAACCCAGGACGTGAAACAATGTGACTGTACCAGTCACATTGTTTCACGTCCTGGGTTTTGGCCAGAGACAGTGTGAAACCACACCGAGGGCCTGCCAACAGTGGCACACATGCAGCATGCACTGCACTGCACTGGACACATAGAAGTCTGTTTACTAAACGGCGGTAGCGGACTCCGTGCGATATCAGAGCCGCGGCCCCATTGAAATCAACAGACAGACAGACACAGAACAGACATTCAGCAACAGACAAAACTCAGAACAGACACTCAGCAACACAAAATGTCTTTTGTCCAAAGGCCAAGCCACATGTGAGGTCAAAATGCCTGTCCCTGCACTATACCCCACAACAACAAACAAGAGTTGCACGCAGTGATCCGCTGTGCCACAGTGAGACACTAACCCCTGTGGCATCAAATGTGCAGGGCAGGCAGTCCCCCCTTACCTGCTATAAACTGCAAGACAAGTACATCTGCACCTATGCCAAACTCAAAACACAGTCATGTCCCATGCAGTCTATCGCAGACCATCTTGCCCCCCTTGGGGGAACATGCGCACGTCTCCCACCATCATAGAAGACCAGCAGGTACTGGGCAATGCTCCAGTGGCCTCAGTTGCCATTATGGCTACAAATGGGGCTCTCGGTGTCGGTATTGGTTGGCCCCGCCATTATCCATGATGCACTGCACAATCTGAGCAGATATATGCAACTGATGCCCACCTGTAGAATGCCACGATCCATCACGTCAGCTCTGTAATCTGCAGGGACACTGTGTGCTATCAGCTCATGACAGCCGCAATATGTACAAATGACCAACAGTCACCCTGGTCCCCAGAGCAAGACCTGCAATAGATGGACTCTCCAGGTTCTGGAGCAGATCTCCCTCAGTGCCAGTGTGCTACAGGTATTGTCTGCAGTGTGTGAAGCTATCCAATTGATATCCTGACCAAATGCAGCATGCCGGAGTGGCATCTCCTATTTGGGCCCTGTGCCCTGCCTCTGTTGGCTGAGGACTTCCCCCATAGCATCTCTTGCCAGCTCCTAAGGTTGCAGCAGCTGTTTCCAAGGAACCCAAATGCAGTGAGTGTTGTCTAGGCAGGGAGGAGGGTTCTCACACCAAGCAGGGATGCCTGCCCGGAACATAGTTATCAGCAGGCTACCAACAGCCCGAGAGTAGCTGACAGCCTCACTGTCTGGGTAGTTCAAGCAACCAGAACATTCCCAGGCATTCAGCAAAGGTTGAGCAACAACGTCTAGGACCAGCCACGCACATACCATCTGTGCCTGGACTGCGCATCACCACAAGCTGCCTGTGCACCTAGCCAACATGAAAACATTAGCATGTAACAGCCCAGATATCACTACAACTTGATCCTATATAGCAGGCATGTCCAACTTTCAACAGGTCGTGATCTACTTTTTCCGGCCAAAAGTGCTGGTGATCTACCACCATGAAAATTAATTTTCAAATTAGGTTCAAATTAAATTTTAACCCAATAACGTTGGAGGATTCTCCCCCTCCCCCCCCCCCATTTTTAATGAGCCTTCTGTCATTTACTTCGATGTGATCAGCTGTTAAGCAAATTAAGCAATTACAAAACAGAGAGACGAAGATCTAGTAAGAACTGCGAGGGGAAATGGAAAGTACATTTTTTCTTAAAGTTTTATTGAGTAATAACGTTCTTTAACTGTCTTAATAACGTTCTTTAACTTTTATTGAGTAATTTGTGTTAAATTTAGGTCGAGTATTCATCCAGGCTGATCTTGCATAGTCCTTAATATTTCTCTCTTGCTCATTAGTGAGACGTGTGAGCCTACATTTCATCCACCAGCTTTTTGAAGTTGGGTGAATATTGCGTAAGGGCCAGTCTCAGGAAATCCTGGAGATGTTCATCTGTCATGTTGGAATGTTGCGTACTCTTTGTCATTTTCAGATGGGAAAATGCAGATTCACACATTTGAACCGAAACAGGAGTGTACAGCTTCACTGCATCTTCTCAAGTTGGGAAATGTATGTCTAGGCACTAGCTTCCAAAATGATTCTTGCTCAGCACGGGTCTTGAGAAAAATGTCATTTTTAAAGGTTAATATTTCATTTTCAAGAGATGGCTTGTTCAATGAGTAATTTTTACTGATAGCAGCTGCAGTTTCTTTAATGTCCACATCTACTTTAAATGGGTATGACAAGTACTCCACAACTGTCCCAATTTTTTGGAAGTCACAGAATCTATTTTTGAATTCCTGGATAACAGAACAGATTTCTGTCACATACTTCTCGTTCTGAAAAACAAAATTTGGATATTGTCCCAGATGGTCCTGCATATTAGGAAAATGATCAAAAGTGTTGTTTGCAAGGTCAGTCATCATTAGTTCAAATTTGCTCTTGTAGGATGAAACTGTACTCATCATCTCGCCAATGCATTTGTTTTTACCTTGTAGTTCAAGTTTCATATCACTTAGTTCGCCTGTAAAGTCAGCGAGAAATGCCAGATCACATAACCACTCCTCATCTTCCAACTCTGCTTGGTCATCTCCCCTCTCCTCCCCTCACCACCCAGGAAAAAGATTTAGGCGTCATTGTGGATAACATGTTAAAACCCTCAGCCCAGGGTGCAGCGGTGGCCAAGAGAGCAAATAGAATGCTATGAAAGGAATGGAAAATAAAACAAAAGATATTATAATGCCTCTATACCATTCCATGGTGAGACCGCACCTTGAATATTGTGTGCAATTCTGGTCGCCGTATCTTAAAAAGGATATAGCGTTATTAGAAAAGGTTCAGAGAAGAGCCACCAAAATGGTAAAGGGGATGGAAGGATACTCCTATGAAGAGAGGCTAAAAAGGTTAGGGCTCTTTAACCTGGAAAAGAGACGGCTGAGGGGAGATATGATAGAGGTCTATAAATTAATGAACGGAGTGGAACGGGTAAACGTAGATCGCTTGTTTACGTTATCAGAATATAGAAAGACTAGGGGACATGCAATGAAGCTACAGGGTAAACTATTTAAGACTAATAAAAGAAAATATTTTTTCACTCAACGTGTAATCAAACTCTTGAATTTGTTACCGGAGGATGTAGTAAAGGCTGTTAGTGTAGCTGGGTTTAAAAAAGGTTTGGACAAGTTCCTGGAGGAAAGGTCCATAAACCATTATTAAGAAGGGACCCAGGATATCAATGCTTGATCCAGTACAAGCAATGCGGAACCTGTGTCTTTTGGGGAAACTGCTAGGTACATTGACCTAGATTGGCCACTGTTGGAAACAGGATACTCGGCCTGATGGACCTTGGTCTGACCCAGTATGGCATATCTTATGTTCTTATGTCCCTGATCCCCCCACTCCCTTCCCAACTAAAATAAACCTGGTGGTCGAGTCACCCCAAACCCCACAACCAATTAAAAATATACCTGATGGCCCAGCGGCCCCCAACCCCCCATACAACTAAAAATATATCTGGTGGCCCAGCAGCCCCCAACCCCCCACCCCCTCCCAGTACCTTTACCAATGAGTGCTGCCCACATGCTCCCGCTCTGTCCCCACCATCTTAAAAAGTGGCAGTTTCTGGGCAGGGCAGTGCATTCCTGGATGCACCGGGCGGGAAACTGCCATATAAGGCATATTCTACCTTACTGTTCCCTATGTGTACCTCTATTCTCAACTATTGTGCTGTCTGTCTTGATTAGATTGTAAGCTCTGCTGAGTAGGGACCGTCTTTGATGTGTATCTATCTGCATAGCGCTGCGTACGCCTTGTAGCGCATAAAGATTAACAGTAGTAGTAGTAGTTATAAGGCAGTTTGACCTCACCCGGTGCATCCCAGGATGCACTGCGTGGGGCCAGGCACCGCCATTTTTAAAATCTTTTCCTTGGGCGGGTGGGGGGGATCGGGGCCGCTAGGCCACCAGAGATTTGTTTTCTGTCGGGGGTAATGGCCACCCGACAGTATTTTGAATCATCTTTGCCATTTCTCTTCAAATGATCCAGGCATCAGGGAAAGCACCTGATGCCATCAAAATACTGTCGGGGCACGCACTAGATGTTTAAGCCACCTCAGACCCAGGCGTAAAGATATTAGCACTAAGGCTGGTTGCAAAATCCTCAACACGTTTCTCTGCATCGAGCACAGGCAATATCTGCATGCTGTTTCATTATGTGCTGCTTATTTGCATCTAATTTAAATAATTTAAATACTCTTAGTGTTAATTGTGTGCTAGTTTTTCCTTTGCTTTTTACCTGTGCGTCCGTCTCTTTTCTGCATTTGGCAGTAGCAGTAAGTGTACTTATCTTGCCAGACTGGCAATTTTGATGTTTTGAACTTTAAAAGATGTGGCCACTTCTGAAGTGCAAATATTTATGCAGAAAAAGCTATGTTTAGGAATTTAATTTCAAGAAGGAAATATTGCAATCTGCTTTAAATACCTTTACATTCACTGTCTCACAGAGTTTTTGATATATGCATTAAGTTATGCTTCATTTTTTAGTTCATTTCCATGTACAGTTTTTACAGAATATGATCTGAAAAATCACTGTTTGATAACCCAGTCTCCGGCATACAGTATACCTTACAACAAGACATCATGCATGTTAAAGTACTAAATAATGAGTTATTTTCCATACCAGTTAAGCAAAATTTTGGCATATACAGTAAAGTATAAAATAAAGGTTTCTTAATTTAAATCTGATAAAGTACTGGCATTTTGGCTTTAAAAAGGTAGGAAATTTATAAATAAACAAATGATTAATATAGGAATTCAACAAGCCCTTTCTTTTACTGCTAGTTGGTACTGTGTAAATATACAGACTGTACATATAGGGGCATGTTTACTAAAAACTAACACGCGTTAAATAAAGTTAACGTGCGTTAAGTGCTACCTCTGCCCATTCATTTCTATGGGCCATTGCAGCACTTAATGCACAATAACTTTTAGTAAACATGCCCTATAATCTTTGAGCTATAAGACTCTAGCTAATCTAATACAGGGGTCATTCTGTCCCTGGAATAGCGGGCTTAGATGTCCTGTTGGGATGTCCATCCCTGCTATTCGTCTTCCTGCCGGCCCCAGCAATATCTTCCCCGTACTAACAGCTGGTTTCTATGGGGAGGTCTAGATATGGATGGGAGGGGGCATTCCGGAGGTGGAGTAAGGGCGGGGCATGGGTGGGCCGTGACCCTGGACATACAGGACCGATTCAGAGGTCGGCCCTGTATGTCCGTGGCCTCAATGGGGAAATAAGTCCCCCCTGGACAGAGGGGGATTGCGGCGTGGGACCCAGGGAAGCAGGAAAGGGGGTGCAAGAGGTTCCCTGCAGCCCAACCCAGGCCTTGGAAGGCCAGATCGGGGGTCGGGCTGTGGGGGAAAAAGAGCTTGGTCGGTGGCCGTGAATCGAGGCTCCTGAATGAATTTAAATGCTGTGTAACCCCCCACCCCCCCAAAAAACCCTGGAAAGCCAAAAAACAAATTGCTGTGCAAGGAGGCTACCAGTGAAAAAGGCCACAAAAAACATAAATTGTCGAAGCGTTGAAAAAATGAGGAGAAAATTTATATTTCAGCTCACACAACCACACACTTCATTTTAATCGTTTTCTTTTCAATTGAAAAATCAGTATTTGTATTTTAAATGCTTAAAAGAAATTCCAGTACGTATCTGAAAGCATGAAATGCAGCAAGGAAGCCCCAAAACACAACGTGACATGTTTTGAGTCCAAAGACATTCAAAGACTCTGCTTCAGGCTTTGTAGGGGGGAGACTTCCCGCAAAAAGCATAAGTAAGTGAAAATGAAATGAAAAGATGGCGCCTTATACCAAAGATGGGCGTCTAACATCACGAGCATGATCCGCCAATCCAAATTGCAGAGGGGAAAACTATTTATTTAGACAGTTTTATATACCACCTTATCCTTCAATCAAAGTGGTCACAGCACAATTGGGGGATACATTTAACACGAGGGGATATGAGACACATACACTAATACTTACAGGGAACATGGGCAATGGAGGGTTAAGTGGCTTGCCCAAGACCACAAGGAGCACCTGTGGGACCAGAAACCCCTATGTGATAAGGAGACCCCTTGCCGGATTGGTTGACCTAAATAAGACTGGGCCAATGTTTCAGCCCCTCTAGTTGATCATGTCTTCAACTCCATCATTCTTTTGATCAGTTATCATAGCGTGTGATTGACTTTGTGCCTTTTGATCGTGTTTCTAAGTTGCAATGGAGGGAGGGAAGTTGCAATGGAGAGAGGAGGAATGGATTTTCAAACTTGGCTCTTTATCCCCGTCTGGTCTAAATCTTGAGATCAATTGGCCCAGTCTTACTTAGGTCAACCAATCCGGCGAGGGGTCTCCTTATCACATGGTTTTCCCCTCTGCAATTTTATATCTGAATCTTCCTGAGGCCAAAAAAGCTCAGTATCAGAATGTGCGCTTGAGTTTGACCAATGTATTCGCCTATGCAGTTAATACGGGCTCCAGCAGTATGACTGTTCAATGGAATCATGTGTGTGCTACAGATAACTCTTATTTCCCCATGTTCTTTTCAAAATGTTGTGTTTTTCAGTTTCATTTGTGCATGTTGGGTTAGCATGAGCAGTGATAGTGTGGTCCACTCTGCTTTTTGGTGTAAGTTGAACCCTGAAAAACCTCCGACCTCTATTAAACTCCGACTCCTTCCGTACTGTTTGCGAAGCCCTCACTACCCCCACCCTTGACTACTGCAACCACATATACCATGGCCTCCAAAAACACATTCTCTACCCCCTCCAATTAGCACAGAACACGATAGCATGCCTAATCTCCAATACCCCCAGAAGAACCCACATTACCCCCATACTCCAACTCCTACACTGGCTCACTATCCTTTCTAGAATAAAATTCAAAACCCTTACTCTTATCCATAAAGTTATCTATCAGGAATCTGCCCCCTGCCTTCACTCACTCCTAACCAAGCCTACCAGCCTTAGATCCCGTAGGTCTAACTCAACAAACCTTCTATACATCCCAGCCCAAAAATTAAAAAGCACGTAAAGCACATGCAACCGTACCTTCTCCCTCTAGGCACCAAAGGATTGGAATGCCCTCCCACCTGACCTTAGGAATTTCCCTGATCATACAGAATTTCACAAAAAACTAAAAACCTTCCTTTTCCAAGAATATTTTAGTATCACCCCTCATACCCCCATCCAACCTAGCGCCACCTAGACCTAGCCGATATACTACCCACACTCAATTCCCCCCCCCCCCCCCCATCTAATGTACATAGTTGTCGTTCTTGGCTTTATAGTCAATTGTTAAGTTTTTGTTCAAATGTTCTATGTAAAACGGATGCAACCACATTGTTATGTTGAGTCCCCTGTAAACCGTCCTGAATTGTAGAAAAATGGTATATAAAAACTTTCAATAAATAAATAAATAAATAAGTTGGGAATGCCACAAGAGTGTTCCATTGTGGGGGGTAAGGGGAAGGAGGGGCGAGTGCATAGAGGAAGGCTGTGTGCTATGTGCATGGATGGAAGTTGGGAGCATGCACATGTGGCTGAGGATTAAGTGAGGCTGGGAGCGGGGATGTAAGTGTCAGGGTGCGGTCACTGGGAAGGGTGCTTGAGATGGGGGGTGGCAGGTGGCGATATGGGTGGGAATCTTTCTGCCTGTCTTTCTGGGGGGTTTTGCTCCTGACTCTGCTATGTTCTGGAATGGGCCCCAGACCTGCATACGATGCTTCATTTTGGCTGAAAGTTTTATAGGTGTGTGTTTTGGAATCACACTGGCTGTGTCAGGGAGGGTTGGTAAGAGAGGGTGTGTGGATGCATGTGGGATGAATGGGGGTGGGTGTGTGGGTGAGGGCGAGTGAAATGTGTGTGTGCTAAGGCGGGAAGTCTTGCATTAGTGGGAGGGGAGGGAGTGGAGTTGGATGACTTGGCAGGATGACCAGCCATAAAGGATGGGTGGTGGTGGAGGGATGTGGGGAGGGACTGCCCAAGATATGGAATGCAGGGAAGTGGTCTTTAATGGCCTGGGGATCTTGGCACTGGGGGAAATGCTTGGGGTAGGTTTTCAGGATGCTGGGGGGTGGGTTAGAGCTGATCTTGCGGGGAGGTCAGGGGACAGTAACTAACAGATTCCTGGAGGTCACTTTTCAGACTACCCCTGGTGGAGGTGGAGGCATTGTTGGTGGAGCTAGGCTTGTGGTAGCAGGGAAGGTCCTAGCTGGCTGGGGTGGGGAGTGGAGAGGTTGTGGGTGGCAGGTTTGGGGGGACAGAAGGTGAGGATGGATGGTGTGCATTAGGGGGAGAGTACCTACATAACACAGATCCGGAGAGGTGGGCTCCTCTGTGGAGTGCAGATGGAGATGGGGTAGAGTTGGGGGAGGGAGGGATGGGGGGTGGGGAAGGGAAGGGGTCTATATCCTGGTTTTGGGGTAGAGAGGTGGGAGGATAGGGTGGGGAGGGGTGGCTTGTGTGGAGTTGGCCAGTTGTATGGTCAATGTTAGCACTGAGTGTGAACACTGAGAGTCCCCGGAGTAATGGGAGATTGGGACCTGAGGTTGCTCGTCATGGTGAAGACTCCAAGTTGGGAGGGTCTCTGTGCTGCCTGCTTAGGCATTATGCAAAGGCTGCCATGTTTCATGCCCCTTTAATGGATAGAGGTCTAAGGGTTGTTTCCTGGAATATTTGTGGCCTAGGCTTGCTGGTTAACTGACATAAGATCTTGCGCACTCTGCATTACAAGGAGACGGATGTAGCTTTCTTGCAGGAGACACATCAGGCTGAGGCTGAGCATGAGAAACTAAAGGGCTGGTGGGTTGGTGAGGTGTTTGTGGCCCCCTCAGGTGATAAGAAGCCAGGCGTCACTATTTTGCTTAATAAGAAATTTGGTTTTGTCTGTGACTCACTTGTGGCAGATCTGAGGGGTAGATATGTATTTGTCATGGGGAAGGTACATGGCCAGCTGTTGGTCTTAGACAATGTTTATGAGCCGAATGTGTATGATACTGGTTTTTATATGCACTTTACTGAGCTTATAGGAGGGCTGGAGGATGTACCGGTTATCCTTGGAGGGGACTTCAGCTGTGTGTTGGATAAGGAACTGGATAGTTCGCTCCACCAACAGGGAGGTGATGCCTGTAAGGCATGCTGCTTGCAGTGATTATGTGAGGGATATAATTTGCTGGATGTCTGGCAGGTGTTGCATCCTGTGGAGAGAGATTACATGCATATATGGAGAGCACATGGGACGGCCTCCCATATAGATTATTTTTTTACTTTGGCGGCTCTCCTTGAATGTGTTTGGCAGGTGGATATTGGCCCAGTTGTTATCTCTGATCATGTGGTACAGTGGCTGGACCTGGATTGGGCAGCTGGCTGGAGGGCAGTTTACCTGGAGCTTTCGCTGAAATTAATGGAAGATACGGCTTTCCAGAACTTCCTTAGAGACAAGTGAGAGGAGTATGTCCAGTATAACTATTCCCATAGGGATAACCCTCACTTTTCTAGGAGGCGGCGAAGACAGTGCTTCACAGGCACATCATTAGCTACACTAAGGCGCAGCACAGGCAATGATGCGTAGAATTCTCAAGATTGAAAAGGTGCTGTGTGTGAAGAGGCGACGGTATATTGCCTAGCCGCTATAAGCTATACTGATTTGGAAGCAAGGCCGGGCGGCTGATGTCTTCTTTAATACACACTTGGGGGGGGGGGGGACCAGAGGCATGTTTGGGCAATTAGGGACGGGACGTGGTGAGTGTGCACGGCCCAGGTAGAGGTGGAAGTAGCTTTCAGGGACTTTCATCAGCAGCTTTATGCCATGGACATAGGCAACAATGTATGTGAGAAGCCTATTTAGAAGAGAGGACTCTTCTGCGTCTCACTATGGAGTAAGTTGGGTACCTAAATGCGCCTATCGCCCCACAGGAAGTGTAACAAGCCATCAAAGGTTTGAAAATGTGTAAGACCACTGGGCCAGATGGGTTCAGGGGGCAGTTTTACAAGATGATGTCCGATGAAGTAGCTTGTGCCTTAGCTAGGTATTATATGGACCTGAACAAGAAGCAGCATAAAAACATGAATATAAAAACATAAAATATGCTATACTGGGTAAGACCAAGGTCCATCAAGCCCAGTATCCTGTTTCCAACAGTGGCCAATCTAGGTCATAAGTATCTAGCAGTCTCCCCAAAAGACACAGGTTCCTCAATGCTTGTATTGGGTCAAGCAGTGGTATCCTGGTCCCTTTTAATAATGGTTTCTGGACCTCTCCTCCAGGAACATGTCCAAACCTTTTTTAAACCCAGCTACACTAGCAGCTTTTACTACATCCTCTGGTAACAAATTCCAGAGTTTGATTACATGTCGAGTGAAAAAATATTTTCTTTTATTAGTCTTAAATAGGTTACCCTATAGCTTCATTGCATGTCCCCTAGTCTTTTTATATTCTGACGACGTAAACAATCGATCTACATTTACACGTTCCACTCCATTCATTAATTTATGGAACTCTATCATATCTCCCCTCAGCCATCTCTTTTCCAGGTTGAAGAGCCCCAACCTTTTTAGTCTCTCTTCATAGGATTATCCTTCCCTTTACCATTTTGGTGGCTCTTCTCTGCATCTTTTCAAATAACGCTTTGCACCAGATCTGGTGTTCCACTAAGGACTAAGTCCAAAATGGCTTTCCCTCTGGTCGGTTCATGAACCAGCTGCTCCAAGAAGCAGTCATTTATTTCATCTAGAAACTTTATCTCCCTAGCATGTCCTGCCGTGACACTGACCCAGTCAATACCGGGGTAATTGAAATCACCAATTATCATTACCGTTCTGTAATTTTTGTTAGCTTCCCTGATTTCTTTGAGCATTTCATCATCTATTTGTTCATTCTGGCCAGGCGGCCGATAGTATACCCCCACTACCATCGCCTTCCCCTTTTTTACATGGAATTTCAATCCATAGAGATTCTACAGAAACTTTTGTTTCCTTCAAAACTTTAATCCTTTGTGATTCAATGCCCTCTCTGACATAGAGCGCAACCCCTCCACCAATTTGATCAGCTCTATCATTACGATATAGTTTGTACCCAGGTATCACAGTGTCCCACTGGTTGTCCTCCTTCCACCATGTCTCTCAGATACCAATCATATCTAACTTCTCATTTAGTTCTATATATTCTAACTCTCCCATCTTATTTTTTAGACTTCTAGCATTTGCATACAAGCATTTTAGAGACTATATTTTATTCATATTAATCTGGTTATCGGTAGGCAGGGGCAATTTGGAATCTTTAAGCTCTGTCTGCTCTGTACTCAAGGGCATTTGGGCTACCTTCGTCTTTATTGGAACCTCTCTGCTGATGTGCCCTAACTTCATTTTTTGGTAGTATCCTTCAAGGATACATTGTTATGAACCATGCGCTCTTGGGCAATTGTCGGCTTTCCCCTATTATCTAGTTTAAAAGCTGCTCTATCTCCTTTTTAAAGATTAATGCCAGCAGCCTGGTTCCATCCCGGTTAAGGTGAAGGCCATCCCTTTGGAAGAATCCCTCCTTTCCCCAGAATGTTCCCCAGTTCCTAACAAATCCAAAACCCTCATCCTTGCACCATTGTCTCATCCACGCATTGAGACTCCGGAGCTTGGCCTGCCTTTTGGGTCCTGCGCGTGGAATGGGAAGCATTTCGGAGAACGCTACCCTGGAAGATCTGGATTTCAACTTACTACCTAAAAGCCTAAATTTAGCCTCCAGTACCTCCCTACCACATTTTCCTATGTCACTGGTACCGACATATACCAAGACAGCAGACTCCTCCCCAGCACTATCTAAGACCTTGTCTAGGTGGTGCGTGAGGTCCGCTACCTTCGTTCCAGGCAGGCATGTTATCAGGCGATCCTCATGCCCACCTGCTACCCAGCTATCTACATGTCTAATGATCGAATCACCAACTATAACGTCTGTCCTAACCCTTCCCTCATGGGCACATGGCCCTGGAGAAACATCCTCGGTGCAAGAGGGTTTTACATCACCTGTAGGACAGGTCCTAGCTACAGGATCACTTCCTGCCATGCCAGGGTAATGCTCTCCTGTCACGTGACCTCTCTCCTCCATGGCAACAGGGATGCTGCCAGACTGGAGTTGGGACTTCAAGACTATATCCCTGTAGGTCTCATCTATGTACCTCTCTGTCTTCCTTATGTCTTCCAAGTCTGCTATGCTTGCCTCCAGAGATCAGACTTGTTCCCTGAGAGCAAAGAGCTCCTTGCACCTTGTGCACACGTAAGACCCCTCAGCAACTGGGAGAAAATCATACATGTGACACTCAGTGCAAAACACTGGAAAGCCCCCATCTCGCTGCAAGACTTCTGTTTGCATCTTTGCTTTAAGGTTGTGTTTAGATATTTAAGTTCTTTACTTACTAAGGGTTGCTAGGGATACTTATACTAATAAAACTATAACTAATACGTTTAACGTACTTTGTTCACCTGAAGTTTAATTAATCTCAGGTCCTTAATGTATGCTGATGAGAATAAACAGCTGCACCTGAGAGTGAAT
The DNA here is from genome assembly GCA_033557465.1 of Ichthyophis bannanicus. Taxonomy (NCBI): domain Eukaryota; kingdom Metazoa; phylum Chordata; class Amphibia; order Gymnophiona; family Ichthyophiidae; genus Ichthyophis; species Ichthyophis bannanicus. The sequence continues at coordinate 298,899,825 of CM066038.1, forward strand.
ATGGCACCTCCTTTCCTTGAAGAGGTTTAAGCACCTATAAAGCTACGATTATCCCAGGGGTGGGTGGGTGTCGGGGAGGGAGGGAGGGAAGACTTATTAAAAGCTGGCTGCTACACAGTACCCTGTCCTGTGCTTCTAAGGTAATCTGTGACCAATCTCCAAGGGGAGTCCCAAAGCCCTTGCTTTGATAGAGGGAGTCTTGGGTTCTAAATTTAACCAGAAAGCTTTCTGCTGTGTTTTAAATTTAAACTGCAAACTCTTGCTGCTACTAGGCCCTGATTGATTTAACAATTACACTGGGTTCACAGATTAATCAGCTTTAATCTAAAGAATTCTTTTTTCCCCAAGATTTAGAAAAATTCCCAGAAGTAAATACTTACAATTGCAGATCTCTCTCCAGAAGTAGCAGTCCCCTTTTGTAGTCCTTCAGCATTTTCCCTATGAGTCTAACAAGGCCTTTATTACGGTGTTATCGAAGCACAGTCAGGACCCTTTGTTGCCAGGTTCCTATGGGCCATTTTTGTTGCTTAATGTGGATGTCAAACTCTTGGTTAAGATCATGGCTGACAGATTGGCTTGGTACATGCCCTCATTGATTCATGAGTCCCAGGTGGAGTTTGTTCAAGGTAGGAACATTCTGAAAAACATGTGACATATTTTGGCCTCTATGTACATCAGTATCCAGTGTGGCCTCCCTACTATGCTTATTAGCTTTGATGCGGAAAAGGCTTTTGACAAGGTGAATTAGGAGTACATGTTTAAGGTCTTGACTGTTGGGAGAATCGCGGGGTTTTTTGCGGAGGGCGTGAGGTTACCATATTCTGACCCCAGAAGGGCAGTGTTAGTGAATGGGATCCCTACATGTGACTTTCCCCTTTGGAGGGGAACTCAGCAGGGCTTCCCCTTCTCCCCTTTGCTTTTTGTTTTGACTCTGGAGCCTTTGTTGTGCTGGGTCTGCACCCACCATCAGTTGAAGGAGTCCAACTGGGGAGAGAGGAATTTTGAGTGGCTGCTTTTGCGGACAATATATTGGTGTGCCTTTGCTGACCTTGCGACTGGGGTGCCAATTTTGCTTCAAGAGTTTGAGGAGTTTGGGTTGTTTACAGGCCTCAATCTTAATCTGGACAAGTTGGAAGATTTGCCATTGCAACTGATCCTGCGTACTGGCTGGGGTAATGGTTTTCCACTTAACTGGGCTGATACTCACTTTAAGAATCTTGGTATTCAGTTACTGAGTAGCCTCACCAAGCTTGTGACGTAGGAGACTCTTATGAAGCAATGGAAACTGATAGTGATCCGGTGGAGAGAACCGGTACTGCAAGGGAATGCAGGATTTTCTCTTATGAGAGAAAAAAACACAGAGCTAATCAGGAACCACACCTCACCTCAAGGCAGGAGAGAAGCCAAGTCCCTGATTGGGCACGCCCAAGCAGGAGGCGGGCAGTACAGTACTCAGGTAGCTTGTTAAGAATGCAGAAACAGAAACAGTTAGATGAGAGGGGAGAGGAGGAGTCAGGACACAAGCACCTGGACGAGGACGGGTCAGATGACCAGGAACAGGAACAGTTGGAGAGAGAACTGCTAAGCAACTGGGATCCACGAAGGAGCAGATGAGAGCTGGGAGACTCAGGGGCAGAGAAAGACTTCTGTTACCAGAAGAATTCAAAGGCACTGAGAGACCCAAGGCTGCAGCTCAGGAGTTTAAAGGACCAAGCAGAACCTTGGAACAGGAGGCAGAGGGAGAAAGAATTACCCTGGAAGAAGCCCCAGCACAAGGTATCTGGTGGATTTGGAACGGCTAGCAAGCTTAACAGTGGGAAGCCAGAAAGAGTGAACTTTAATTGTGAAAGACAGAACAAAGGCAGAAAGTTTGATAGTAATTGGTTAAGCCAAGAGAAGCCTGACTGTTTTCCTTTTAACACTCTGAGAGACTCTCCAAGCACAGCTGAAGCGTTTTACCCTGCACTTTCATTTGGAGATAGGTGGGGGAAGGGAAATGCTTACACTCTGAACTGTTGTCCGAGTAAAAGCACTGATAATTGCCAAGAGATAAGAACATTAAACAAGCATTTACCTGAAGGAGGATATTCTCAGCCTAGCTCAGAAAATACACAGGCTGAATTACTTCTCACTGAATTCAGGGAGTTCCTTAAAAGTAGAGCAGTTTCTCCTCATGACGTAGCAAAGCCTATGAGCAGCTGTGAGGAAGAAATGCCTTTAATTTCTCTGCCGTCCACAGAGCAGGAAGTCCCGATGGACTGCTCTACATGTGTGATTCAAAAGGACATTTAAGTGATATGCTTGCCAATGTTTTATGAAAGAATATAACAAAGTTACCTCACTGATTGCTATGCAAAAGAAGCTTATGTGAAGAGAATAAGTGAAAGCATATTCTGTGCAATTCAGGAGCATTGCTGTTACCAGACTTTTCTGTTACGTTAATGAAAGGAGGTCACATGACAACCGAATGTGATCAGTAATGGACATTTAGCCAAGCAGTAAAAAGCCTTGTTTAGTTAAGTTTCTCATCCTTGTTTTGTGCTACATTATTTCATTTACATCTGCTGCATTTGAACTCCGGAGCGGGAGAAATAAACCTCACAAAAGAAATTTTCTTTGCCTTGCCTTACTACTTGAGCACCTACACAACTACAACCTTAACCCTCAAGGGCATTCAAGGCCAGCCCCTCCCTTAACCCTCAAGGTCCAGGGAGTGGGTGGGTGGCAAGCTATATGATCTAAATGTGTTGACTCTGTTGGTGGACTTGGGGCGAAAGGTCCAGCAGTAGCATGACTTGCCGTTGTCGTTGGGAGGTAGAGTGGCGCTTTTCAGAATGCTGTTGTTCCCCCAAGTGGCTTTATGTCTTGCAGGTTCTGCCCCTATTATTTAAGAAGAAAGATATTAAGGCGATGGACCATCAAGTCAACATTCTATTGTGGCAAGGCAAGAGGCCTCGTGTAAAGATAGGGGTGTTGCAGAGGCCATGGCAGGAAGGGGGCATGGGTCTTCCAGATATTGCCAGTTATAATGCAGACTGTGTACTCTGCCACTTGCGCGACTGGCTATGGGGCACGGTGGACTTTACTACAGTCGAGATGGAGGAGGCTCTGATCACACCACTGACACTTTGGTTTGTCCTCCATTCAGATAATCCCTGGGATTTGTCTGGAGTTCGGAGCAACCCTCTTTTTCCCTCGGTGCGATGTGTCTGGAAACTTTTGTGTATGCACCTGTCCTGGCCAAGTCACAGCACACCCTACTTGCCCTTATGAGGCAAAGGCAACTTCCTACCTAGTTTGCAGGGAAGTGTTTTCCATTTCTAGGAGACCTTGGGGATCTTGGTGGTTGAGCAGCTGATCGAGGAGGATAGTTCGCTGGTTAGCTTTGGGGAGTTGAAAAATCGGCATGGGCTCACTATTCAGAATGTGTTCATGTACATGCAGGCTTGGAGCTATGTTCAGAAATTGCATGCAAAAATCTGATTGCACTTCTTCACATTAAAATCTTAACTGACAAGCATTAGACCATTCTTCCAGCTTTTGTAGATCTTTTCTCATAGAAACATAGAAATATGATGACAGAAAAAGACCACATGGCCTATCTAGTCTGTCCTTCCATATCAACAACTTTTGAATTCAGTTACAGTCCTCATCTCTACCACCTTCACTGGGAGACTATTCCACGGATCCACTACTCTTTCCGTAAAGAAATATTTCCGTATATCACTCCTGAATCTATCTCCCTTCACCCTCATCCCATGTCTCCTCATAGCAGAACTTGCTTTCAACTGAAAGAGGCTCTCTCCCTGAACATTTATGCCACAGAGGTATTTAAACATCTCAATCATATCACCTCTATCCCGCCTTTCCTCTAAGGTGTACATATTAAGATCCTTAAGTCTGTCCTCATATGCTTTATAATGAAGACCACTAATCATTTTAGTAGCCACCCTCTGCACCGACTCCATCCTGTTCACATCCTTTTTAAGGTGCGGTCTCCAGAATTGCACACTATACTCCAAATGAGGTCGCACCAAAGACTTATACAGAGACATTATCACCTCCTTTTTTCTGCTAGCCATTCCTCTCCGTATGCACCCAAGCATCCTTCTAGCTTTTGCCGTTGCCTTTTCTACCTGTTTAGCTACTTTAAGATCATCAGACATAACCACGCCTAGGTCCCGCTCTTCTTTAGTGGACAAAAGTACTTCACCCCCTATACTATATTGCTGCCTTGGATTGCTGCAGCCCAAATGCATGACCTTACATTTTTTAACATTAAATCCCAGCTACCAAATTCTAGACCATTCTTTAAGCTTAGCTAGATCCCTCCTCATGCTATTTACACCTTCCTGGGTGTCTACTCCATTGCAGATTTTGGTATCATCTGCAAAGAGGCAAACCTTACCCGACAGCCCTTCCGCTCTATCACTAACAAAGATGTTTAAAAGAATGGGACCAAGGACAGATCCCTGGGGCACAACACTGGTAACATCCTTCTCCTCAGAGTGAGCTCCATTTACTTGTACTCTTTGTTGCCTCCCACCCAACCAATTTCTAACCCAAGCAGTAACTTTAGGGTCCATCCCTAGGGTGCTCAGTTTATTTATAAGTCGCCTGTGAGGAACAGTGTCAAAGGCTTTACTGAAATCTAAATACACCACATCTAGGGCTCTCCCTCGGTCCAACTCCCTGGTCACCCAGTCAAAGAAATCAATCAGATTTGTCTGACAAGACCTGCCTCTGGTGAATCCATGCTGCCTCGAATCCTGTAATCCGCTGCACTCCAGAAACCTCACTATTTTCTTTTTCAGCAGCGTTTCCAATAATTTACTCACCACCGAAGTTAAACTAACCGGCCTGTAGTTTTCAACCACATCCTTACTTCCGCTTTTGTGTAAAGGCACCACATGAGCCTCTCTCCAGTCCTTTGGCACCACTCCCAACTCCAACGAGGCATTGAAAAGGTCAGTCAGTGGAGCTGCTAGAACGTCCCCAAGTTCCCTCAGTATTTTAGGGTGTATCTCATCCGGTCCCATCGCTTTGTCTACTTTAAGTTGAGCTAGTTTCTCATGAACACAGTCTTCTGAAAATTGTTCAAGATGTCCCTCGCTTCTGTTCATGTTCATGCTCTCCACTCCCTCAGAAGAGTCCACTCTGTTGCAAATTTTTGTGTCTTCTGCAAAAAGACAGACTTTTCCATGCAGTCCTTCAGCAATATCACCCACAAATACACTGAACAGGACCGAACCCTGTGGCACACCGTTAATCACCTTCCTTTCATCTGAGTGAGTTCCATTTACTGTCACCATCTGTCGTCTGTCAGTCAACCAATTTCTGATCCAGTTCACCACCTTGGGACTCATCCCCAAGCTGTTGAGTTTATTGATAAGTCTCCTATGAGGAACAGTATCAAAGGCTTTGCTGAAATCGAGGTAGATCACATCCATCGCATGCCCTTGATCTTGTTCTCTGGTCACCCAGTCAAAGAACTCAATCAGATTTGTTTGGCAAGATCATCCTTTGGTAAAACCATTTTGCCTCGGATCATGCAGCCTGTTGGTTTCGAGGAAGTCCGCTCTTTCAGGAGCGCCTCCATTACTTTTGCCACCACCAAGGTAAAGCTTACTGGCCTGTAGTTTGTCACTTCTTCCCTACTGCCACTTTTGTGAAGAGGCACCACATCAGCCCTTCTCCAGTCCTGTGGAACTTCCCCTGTCTCCAAGAATCTATTAAAAACATTCTTTGACGGCTCTGCAAGAACCTCTCTGAGCTATTTCAGTATCCTGGGATGTGTGCCATCTGGTCCCATGGCCTTGGTCACTTTCAGTTTTGCAAGCTGTTCTAACACATCATCTTCTGTGAATGGCATTCTGTGAATGGCATTCTACTCCATTCCCATTTGTATATTTGTCAATCACCGGTAGTCCTTCTCCAGGATTTTCTCTAGTAAAAACAGAGCAGACGTATTTGTTTAGCATTTTCGCTTTTTCAATGTCACTTTCCACAAATCCGTTGCCAGCACTTTTGAGTCCTGCAATTCCACCTCTGATTTTCCTCCTCTCCCAAATATACCTGAAAAATGTTTTGTCTCCACACTTCACATCTTTAGCCATCTTTTCTTCTGCTTTTGATTTTGCTATCCTTATTTCTCTTTATGTCTCTTGTAGTTTGATCCTGTATTCTTTTCTGTGTTCCTCTGTTTGCGAACTTTTGAAATTTGTGAAAGCTGTGGTTTTTGCCTTTATTTGTACAGCCACGTCTTTGGAGAACCAAATAGGTTTACTTTTCCACTTGTTTTTATTTATTTTCCTTACATACGTATCTGTTGCCCCTTTTATTGCCTCCTTTAGTTTAGCCCATTGCAATTCCACTTCCCTTATCCCCTCCCACACTACCAACTACTCCTTCAAGTACTTGGCCAATTTACTGAAGTCAGTGTTTTTGAAGTCTAGGACTTTGAGCTTGCTGTGATTGGATCCTATCTTGGCTTTTATCTCAAACCACACTATGTGATGATCGCTGCTGTTCAAATGGGCACCCACCTAGATATTCGACACGCTATCTCCATTGGTGAACATTAAATCCAGCACAGAGCTCTCCCTGGTCGGTTCCATCACCATTTGTCTAAGAAATGCATCTTGGAAGGCATCCATAATTTTTTTTACTTCTTTCCAGATTTGCAGAAGGAATACTCCAATCCATATCGGGTAGATTAAAGTTGCCCAATATGATCACTTCCCCCTTCATGGCAATCTTTGCAATATCGGCAATCAATTCGCTATCAATTTCTTCGGTTTGAGTTGGAGGCCTGTAGACTATACCAGTATAAATGGCAGTGTCATCTCCTCTTTCCAACACAATCCACAGCGCTTCTTCTTTTCCCCATGTCTCCTGCATTTCAGCAGCTTTAATATTGCTGTTGACATATAGGGCTACACCTCCTCCATTTCAACCCTTTCTATCTCTTCTAAATAGATTATACGTAACCAGCTATGGCTATATCCCATTCATGTGACTCGTTAAACCGTGTTTCTTTAATGGCCACAATGTCCAAGTTCATTTGCACCATTATGGCTTCCAGGTCAGGAACTTTGTTTGCTAGGCTTCGAGCATTTGTGCTCATTGCTTTCCAGCCCCTTCCCACTTGCCATTGATGTGTGGTTTAAAGGTGTGGCTGTTTCCAATGTCATTTTGCTTTTGCTGGGAGTGACGTTCTGAACTTGTCCTTCTCCATCAGTCACCCTCTTTCCCTAGTTTAAATGCCTGTCCACATACTGCCTGAATTTTTCACTTAGAATCATTTTTCCTGCGATGGAGAGATATAGTCCATCAGCACAGTATAGTCTCTTGTTGATCCATCTGTTTCCCCAGTCGCCTATATATCTAAATCCTTCTTGTTTGCACCAGGTTTGGAACCATGTATTAAAGTTATTTATGCGATGCAGCCTTTCTGCCCACTTACCAAGGACAGGTAGAACTTCTGAGAATGCTATAGTGTTAAAAATGGGCTTAAGGTTTTCTCCCAGAGTCTGGAAGTTCCTTTGAACTGCAGAGGCACTGTTTCTAGCCAGGTCATTTGTACCCAAGTGGATGACAGCATCATAAAGAATGCCACTATCTGCCCCGCTGAAGAACACCCAACATGGTGCCACCAGAGAGGGACCCCATGTTAACTATGCCAAAAACAAACCCAACAGCCTCTTACCTATCAAAGAGTGAAGAGGGTGCAGGCAAGAGGTCTGTTCTCTGACAGAGTGGAGGAAGCAGGTCCTCCACCCCACTCCTCCCAAGGATCTAATGCCGACCAAGTGGCCTTGGTCTCTTGGGGCACATCTAGTCACCACAGCTGCCTACTCTGACTACTAACTTGAACCACAACTTTGGCACCAGAATAACTGTCAAGACTTTACTTCTCCTATTTGGTCTCTTTTCCTTTTTTTTTCTTTTTTTACAACCCTCACTGCAGCCTAGGAACCCTAGTACCGCCCAGACTACCAAGGGTTCTATCCCATCTGCTGAAGACTGAGGATACTGGCTTGGTGGGAGGAGAACTGGCTCCTTATACAGTGACATCACCAAAAGCTAGCATTCTCAGTTTCCATCTGCTGGAAAGGGGACACAACCCAGGAGTCTGGACTGGACTGTAGGAAAGTCATGGAAGGGGCACGATTTACTCACACTGTGCTTTGCTTACTGTTATAAATATAAATTTATATCTTCTACCTACAGTTCAATTAAAAGCAGTACTAAACTTCAACAGTTTTTTGATGTTTCCAAAAGCCTTACCAAATAAGGATACATTACTATGGTTTGAAGAAAAGTCTATGTAAATAGTTGGTGGAGTGGTGCAAGTGATGAGAAGTGTTTTCTCATCACTTGCACCACTCCACCAACTATTTACATAGACTTTTCTTCAAACCATAGTAATGTTAAAAGTGAGACAGAATATTATAATGCAGAATAGTAAACTGATGAAATGACGTGTCAGTCTAATGAATATCTAAAGTTAAAATGAACACTCTTCTTGTTAAGTGCCGTGGAGTTGATGTCGACTCATGGCGACCCACTGGATAGTTGACCTAAGCTTTGTTCGGTCTTCAGCCAAGCAGCTCATTGTTAATAGAGTGGTATCTATAGCTGCTGTTATTGTATCAATCCATCTCATTGCCACCTTCCCCTTTTATGGTGACCTTCTACCTTGCTAAGCATTATGTCTTTCTCCAATGATCTCTCTCTTCACATTAAGTGTCAAAAGTATGCAATTCGAAGTCTTGTCATCTGAGCTTCTAAGGAAAGCTTAGTTTTGATCTCCTCTAGTACTGACTAGTTTGTTCTTCGGGCAGTCCATGATATACACAGTATTCGTCGCCAGCACCATAATTCAAAGGCATCAATTTTTTTTCCTGTCCATCTTTTTCACTGTCCAACTTTCGCATCCATATGACGTTATTGAAAATACCATGGCCTGGACAAGTCAAATCTTTGTATGGAGAGAGAGATCTCTACTCTTGAGAATCTTGTCTAGGTCCTTCAAAGCCATTCTACCAAGAGCAATACGTCATTGGATTTCTTGACTGCTAGTCCTTTCTTTATTGATTGCTGATCCAAGTAAGTTAAAGCTGTCAACGATTTCAATTTCTTCTCCATGAATGATGAACTTATTGATTTTGCCAATTGTCAGGATCTTTGTCTTCTTAACGTTAAGGTGCAGACCCATTTTAAGACCATATTCCTTAATCTTGAGAAGCAAATGTATCAAATTGCCTTATTTATTTATTTAGCCATGCTTATATACCGCTTTTCACTGGGTCAAAGTGGTTTACAATGAACAAGAGGGGATACATTAAACAGCTCTATTCATATTTACATGGGGGAGTTATACCATCACCAGGGGGGGGGGGGGGGTTCAACATATCTACATTCATGATTTGTTGTGCATCAGGGATTTTTTTGTCTTTTTTACAGTTCTGTTTTAACTGTTCAGTCTCAGACTACTTAGAGGTCTTCAGTGGATGCAGTTCCATTCAGATCTTAAGTGCTCCTGGAATAGATAGTTTTTTAGCTGTTTTCTAAATGAGGAGAGGTCATCGTTGCTTCGGATTTGGGTTGGATGAGAATTTCAAAGCAAGGGGGCATAGAATTCAAATGCTCGGTTACAGGTTTGGTGATTGAACTTTGTCCTATCATGTGGCACAGTGAGTGCATTGCTTGTGGTCTGTCGTGTACGTCTTCCAGAGTTTATCCGGGAAAGCAGGGTTTGCATATGAGATGGTTGTTGTTGGTGAAGTACTTTATGGATTAGTACCAATGTTTGATATTTTATCCACGCTTCCAGTGGGAGGATGTGGAGATCTCTAAGGACCGAGGTGATGTGATCATGCTTCTTAACTCTCTGGATGATTCTGGCCGTTGTGTTGAGGGCTGTCTGTAGCGGGTTGATGGTGCTGATTGGGAGTCCTTAGTATATTGCGTTACAATAATCCAGGTGGGGAAGAGTCATTGCTTGTATGACCGTTCTAAAAATCCTGTGGGTCTATGAGTGATCTGAGGTGTTGTATCATCTTTGCTTTATATAAGAACATAAGATATGCCATATTGGGTCAGACCAAGATCCATCAAGCCCAGTATCCTGTTTCCAACAGTGGCCAATCTAGGTCATAAGTGCCTAGCAGTCTCCCCAAAAGACGCAGGTTCCTCAATGCTTGCATTGGGTCAAGCAGTGATATCCCGTGTCCCTTTTAATGATGGTTTATGGACCTTTCCTCCAAGAACTTGTCCAAACCTTTTTTAAACCCAGCTACACTAAAAGCTTTTACTACATACTCCGGTAACAAATTCCAGAGTATGATTACACGTTGAGTGAAAAAATATTTTCTCTCATTAGTCTTAAGTAGGTTACCATGTAGCTTCATTGCATGTCCCCTAGTATTTTTATATTCTGGTGACATAAAAAAATCGATCTATGTTTACCCGTTCCACGCTATTCATTAATTTTTTGACCGCTATCATATCTCCCCTCAGCCGTCTCTTTTCCAGGTTGAAGAGCCCTAACCTCTTTAGCCTATCTTCATAGGAGTATCCTTCCATCCCCTTTACCATTTTGGTGGCTCTTCTCTGTACCTTTTCTAATAACGCTATATCTTTTTTAAGATACGGCGACTAGAATTGCACACCATATTCAAGGTGCGGTCTCACCATGGAACGAAACAGAGGCATTATAATATTCTTTGTTTTATTTTCCATTCCTTTCTTTATGATACCTAGCATTCTATTTGCTCTCTTGGCCGCCGCTGCACACTGGGCAGAGGGTTTTAACATGTTATCCATGATGACACCCAAATCATTTTCCTGGGTAGTGGTTCCTAATGTGGAACCTTATATCGTGTAACCATACTTTGGGTTGTTCTTTCCTAAGTGCATAACTTTGCACTTGTCCACATTAAATTTTATCTGCCATTTGGATGCCCAGTCTTCCAATTTATCAAGATCCTCTTGCAATTTTCCACAATCCTCTTGGGTTTTAACAACTTTAAATAGTTTTGTGTCATCTGCAAATTTGATAATCTCACTCGTTATTCCCTTTTCCAGGTCATTTATGAATATGTTAAAAAGCAGGGGACCCAGCACAGATCCCTGGGGTACTCCACTATTCACCTTTTTCCATTGGGAAAATTGGCCATTTAGCCCTACCCTCTGCTTTCTATCTTTTAACCAGTTCCTGATCCACAATAGTATATCACTTCCTATCCCATGACCTTTTAGTTTTGCCTCTGATGAGGGATCTTGTCAAAGGCTTTCTGAAAGTCCAGAAACACTATATCAACCAAATCACCTTTGTCTACCTGTTTATTCACACCTTCAAAAAAAGCATAGCAGATTAGTAAGACAAGATCTTCCTTGTCTAAAGCCAAGTTGAATGTTTCCCATTAAGCCATGACTATCTACATGCTGAGTTATTTTGTTCTTTATGATGGGTTCTACCATTTTTCCCAATACTGACGTCAGGCTCACTGGTCTGTAGTTTCCTGGATCACCCTTGGAACCCTTTTTAAAAATTGGCGTTACACTGGCGATCCTCCAGTCTTCAGGTGTTACAGATGATTTTAATGATAGTTCACAGATTACTAATAGCAGGTCTGCAATCTCATATTTCAGTTCTTTCAAAACCCTTGGATGTATACCATCCGGTCCAGGTGATTTGCTACTCTTCAGTTTATCAAATAGTTGTAATACATCTTCCCAGTGTAGCGATATTTCTGTCAATTCTTCTACAGCATCACCTTTAAATACCACTTCAGTCATGGGTAACATCCCTAAATCTTCCTCAGTAAAGACTGAAGCAAAGAATTCATTCAGTCTCTCCGCTATAGCCTTGTCCCCCCTTACTGCACCTTTTACCACTCTATCATCTAATTGTCCAACTGACTCTCTCACAGGTTTTTTGCTATGAATGTACTTGAAAAAGTCTTTATTATGCGTTTTTGCTTCCACAGCAAGTTTCTTCTCAAATTCTCTCTTTGCCTGCCTTATCAATGCCTTGCATTTAACATGCTAGTGCTTGTGCTGTTTCCAGTTTTCGTCATTTGGCTCTTTTTTCCATTTCCTGAAAGATGCTTTTTTTGGCAACAGCCTCTCTGACCTCACCTTTAAACCATGCTGGCAGTTTTTTGGACTTCCTTCCACTTTTCTTATATCGTGGAATACAGATAGTCTGGTCTTTCAAGATAGTATTTTTAAATACCCAAGCTTGATGTAAGTCTTTAACCTTTGCAAATGCTCCTTTTAGTTTTTTCTTAACTATTTTTCTCATTTTATCATAGTCTCCCTTTTGAAAGTTAAAAGGTAGTACTGTGGATTTCCTTACCATCCTTCCTCCATTAATTAAATCAAACGCGATCATGCTATGATCACTATTGCCAAATGGCCCCAACACCCTTATTTCTTGCACCAGATCTGGTTTTCCACTAAGGACTAAATCCAAAATGGCTTCCCATCTGGTCGGTTCATGAACCAATTGCTCCAAGAAGCAGTCATTTATTTCATCTAGAAATGTTAGTGATCTGTACCACAGTCAGCTCCAGGTTTTGTCTTTGTTGATGTTATCGAGCTTTTCCATCATTGTTTTCCACAGATGTAGTCAATTTGATTTCTGTACAATCCATTGGGTGAAATCCACATGTATAGTCGGCGCTTGTGTTGCTGGAAGAAAGTGTTTGAGATGAATAGATAATTGATCTGCAGAATTCTGTCAGTCTTTCTTCAGCTTCATTTCTGTTGCCAAATCCATATTTTCCAACCATTTTGCCTTTTTCTTTGTTGCCAACTTTTGTATTCCAGTCACCCATGACTACCAGGATATCCTGTTTGTATGCTCTGTCAACTTCAGCTCGTAGTTGATAGAACTCATCAACATCTTCCTCTTCTGCAGCTGTTGTTGGGGCATATACTTGAATTATAGTTGTGTTGATGGGCTTTCCTCATAGATGAACAGAAATTAAGCGTTCACTGACTGCACTGTATTTCATTACAATTCTTGCACGTTTCTTCTTAATTATAAATGCAACACTATTTCTTCTTTGTCTTTCATTTCCAGCATAGTAGACCATATGATCATAAGATGCAAAGTGCCCAAAGCCAGTCCATTTCAGTTCACTGACACCCAACAGATTGAGTTGTACACATTCTATTTCATTCTTGACCACTTCCAACTTTCCTTTGTTCATGCTTCATACATTCCATGTCCCAATATGTGAGACATCTTTGCTGCTTCTGACTCTCATTTCATGCGCAGCTACATCAGCAGTCAGATGTCCCAAGGGCTTTGATCCAACCACATCATAAACGCTGACTTTACTCTGAGAAGTCTTCAGCTCATCCCCAATAGTCATTTGAGTGCCTTCCAACCTGGGGTCTCATCTACCAGAACTATAGTGCAATTTGTTTTGTGACTATCCATTGGGGTTTCATGGCAAGATGCAGAAGTAGATTTTCCAGGCCTTTCATCCGCGCAGTTAATTCCAGTGTTGCTGCATTTGTCACAGAAATGTGATTCTCTGCTTACAACACCATTCCATTCTGCTGCTGCCCAAATGGGTGGTTTGTCTTAGTCTGGCACCTCAGCTGACATCTACCTGTCTTGGGAGATCCTGCCAGGAGCTAAGCTACTGATAGCTTAGCTCTCAGCATCACTGATGCACACAAGCCCTCACAGCACGACAAGCTGCAAACCAGATGAGGGCTCTACAACCTCAATATTTGATGCTATCTTCATTACCTCCAGTTTGGGAAATCATCTAAATCCAGACACATTCTCAACAATTGGAAATAGATATTTGGAGATAGGGTGGGTGCAACTTACATAAGAACATAAGATATATTATACTGGGTCAGACAAGAGTTCACCATGCCCAGATTCCTGTTTCCAACAGTTGCCAATCCAGGTCACAAGTACCTGGCAGGTTCCCAAAAGGCATACAGATTCCAATGGGCATACTTTGGGGGGCATGCGCGGCGTTTTTTCACAATGAGGAGCTCGATGAGGGGAGAGAAATGAGCTCATTAGGTTGAGCAGTCGCATGTCTGAATGGCATAGTCGTAGAGCTGAAATCCCCTGAAGAAACCGCTTGCGCGGTGAAACGCACAAGCGCGCCCGATTTGCGTTGGGATCGAATTCTACCTCTGGAATGATTACAGATAAGCTTTCAGCTATGCTTTATTCAATTTATCAATGGGACTGAATTTGTTTTTGAATAATAGAGACAGAATTCATGCCTCAGACAGAATTTAAGCCTCAGAAGAATTTGCATTTAAGCGGGAAGCTGTGGTTTATTGGGCTTATCAATGAGACGGAATTCTGCTGTTGAAAAGCTTAAAACATTTTTAAGAATATCACTATTTAAGCTCTATTTTTGAAACAAGTTTTGGGAATAAGCAGGGTCCTTGATACAATTGAGGGGTTTGGTAACCACAGCAGAGGTAACACCTCCTGGGTCCCATCCCCAACACAGTCTGAGACCTGTTCCCCAATATCTTGTATTTTTTGGGATTGGTAAGAGAGTGGAGTAATATTTTGTTTTGTCTAGTTTAGTTGCTCCAACAAACCCGGTGGCATTCTTTTGTTTGATACTTTGGGGGGCACCAAATATCCGAGTCTCCACATAGCCCAAGATGCTGCAGAAGCTAACTGGGCAGCAGCGATATTGAGCCGCTGCCCGGTTAGTTCCCAAGGGTAAAGATAAGCCAGCTTTTGCTGCGCCTATCTTTTCCTGTGGGCTGCTATCTGGGCAGTGGTGCAATATCGCCGCTGCCTAGTTAGCAACTGATACCATCCCTGGAATGCCCACGACACACCCCATGTTACATGGCTAGTATCAGGACGTGTAGCACATTTAAATCGGAGATATTTTATTTATTTATTTGTATTTTATTTATTTAGCTAGGCTTATATACCACTTTTCACTGGGTCAAAGCAGTTTACAGTGAACAGAACATCAGTTACATAGAACAAATAATACCTTAGATAGCAAGTAACACAGTTAACACAGTTACATGGAACAAATAACATCTTAGTTTGCTGTTATATATTGTAAAAGCGCGCCTCCTACTGGTCAGGCGGTTGCCTAATAGTGGAGGGCACCTCTACCTCTTATGTCCCTTCTGTATCGCTGAGAGTTTCTCCAATGTTGTAGTTGTGTTTATCAATCAAGACTGACAGCCGAGGGTTTCCAAGGTTAACAGGAAATTTATTTTGCACAGATAACAATTCTACTGCCCACTGAACTTTCTGGCGTCAATTCAAGTATTGCACAAACATAAGATAATGGATGCTTCTCCGATAAACAAAAGCTTAAAAGATACAGCACAGTTCATACGCTAGTCTTCCCACCAGCTTGTTTTAACAGCGCAGCAAACCCCTCTGCCAACTGGGTTTACACTTTCACATCACTCAGGGCTTTCCACAGCACCTAGGCTTCCTTAACAAGCTGCTTTACATTCACTTCAATCTTTAAGGCAATTGTACTCTTTACTTCCAGATTTGCCAAATATTGACTTTTTCACTCCCAACAGTCCCAGCTTCCTTGAGCTTATCTTGGCTAGCTCAATCTGGACTCTAATTCTTTACTACTAGCACTCTCAGCTTCCTTGAGCTTATCTGGCTAGCTCAATTTGGGCCTTAATTCACACTCCTCATCCAGCCACGCAGTTTAAAAGCTTCAGGCTTTTCCCACTATTTAAAAGCTCACATAGCTTTTCTGCTCCTGGCTCAAGTCAGGCAATTTCCAAGCTTCAGGCTTTTCTCACTATTAAAAGCTCACACCGCTTTATTGCTTCTGGTTCAGGTCATGCAGTTTCAAAGCTTCAGGCTTCTCTCATTACTTTTAAAAGATCACACAGCTTCATTACTTCTGGTTCAAATCATGCAGTTTCAAGGCTTTAGGCTTTTCTCACTATTTTTAAAAGCTCCCACAGCTTTACTGCCTCAGGCTCAAGCACGTGCAGTTTCAAAGCTTCATGCTTTTCTCACTCTTTTTAAAGCTTAAATCAGCCCTACTACTTTTGGCTTCTACAGTAAGAACAGTCCATTCCACACTCAGAGGATAAGCTGTCTGAAGGGCATTCTCCTATCTCCATGCTCTCTTTGCCTTGGTCAGATAACACTTGGCTGGCCTCAGTGCCTCTACTGGGAGATTCCACCTGTTCTAGTATCTTCAGAACTTGGCCCCATATAGACTCCTCACTGTGCTGAACTGTAGGGGAAGGACCCAGGAACATTTTCTTCCTTATCAAACTTTTAAGGGCACAAACAGGGCTCACCTTGTCTTCCACGCTCTGACCTCTTTCAGGCTGTGCTGAAGGTAAAACTTTCCCCACAGACTTTCTCAGCCGGATTCTGGCTCCATGCTTTCCAGCAGCGTGTACCTCAGAGTCAGCTCCCCCGCACTCCCAGCCAGCTGTGTTTCTCCTACCAACTGGACTGCTTTCAGGGGTCAAACTATCTGAACGTTGCCTGCAATCTGAATCCCCTTGAAGGCTTCGGCTGAAGGAAAAACTTTCTTTCCTCCTGTTCCTGGTGTGTCCTGTATTCCTCAGCTCCTGTGTATGCTTTCCTGTGTTCCTGCTTCCATTCCGGCCTCTATTGCTGCTCCCACTGCTGCCGCCCTTACTAGCAGTTCCTCTCTGCTTAAATGATTGAGGCTGTCCTATAGCCTCTGACTCCACCCCTAGGCTTCCCTCGTCTCCTCTCTTGGTTGCTATGGAGCTAGGGTGTGGCTTAATCTCTACTCCTGATGCATAGGTTTTTTTTTCTTAGTCAGAGTTTTAACCCTTGCACTTCCTGAATCCCTTTTCTGCTCAGGGGAAAAAACCTGTTTTCCCTCACTTTCCCTGGGTTTCAAACCTGTCTCGCCACCACAATATACTATATAACTATTTGCAATCATTGAACTATTTACAATAGGAGAGCTATACACAGATGGTTTATTCTTAACTATTTACAAGTGCAGATTCTGTCTTGTCGGTGTCATGACGGATGGGCTGTTAGGTGGTGGGTCTAAAGTGTTCAGAGAATAAGAGGGTTTTCAGGTGTTTGTGGAAGGAGGGGAGGTTGGTGATATTACTTATTGTGTTTGGCAGAGAGTTCCAAAGGGATGGTGCATAGAATTCAAAAGCTCTGCTGCAAATCTTTTGGTTGAATTTTGTTTTGGATTATGGTATGGTAAGTTTGTTCATTATAGCAGCTCTTTGTGGTCTGTTTGTAGTGAGTTTCTGAAGGAGGGATTGGAGGTGGGTGGCCAGGTGGGGGTGTAGTGCTTTGTACATAAGGAGTAAGGATTTATATTTGATTCGGCTGGGGAGGGCAGTCAGTGGAGCTGCTTTAGGATGGGGGTAATGTGCTGCATGTATAGAGCAGTTGGAAAGGGAAAGAAGGCGGTTTGTGGCAGGCCCTGATAGATACTGTTGCAAAAGTCTGCAGGAGGGAGAGTGAGGGCTTGAAGTGTTGATCGGAAGTCTGCTAGTTCGAGGAGGGGACGGAATCATTTCAGGTTCTTTGTTTTGAAATAGATGGTTCTGGTTGTCATTGTTACTTGTGCTTTGGTATTCAGCTTTGATATTCAGCGGCACTAACTGTTAGTGCTGCTGAATATCCCTCTAAGCGGCATTTACATGGTTTACAGTCTGTAAACTGTGTAAAATGCCTTTGAATATCGGGCCCAAGGGGCGTGGAATGGCTGGAAGGGAAATGCTGGGCAAATGCTGCATATGAGGGGGGGCAGAGAGCAGATGCTAAATAGGAAGTGTGGAGGGGATGACACAGGTCAGATGCTGGACACAAAGGGGGGGGGGGGGGGTAAAGCCAGATACTGGACACACACTGCAGGGGGTGAAAGGCAGATACAGGACAGAAGTAGGGGGTGGTGGACAGATGCTGGACACAGGCTGGAAGGGTAGAGACAGACATAGGGTGGGGGATATAAGGAAATAAAGAGCAGATGTGGATATGGAGTGGGGATATATGCTGGACATATGGTAGAGGATTCAGAGGGATAGGGAGCAGATGCTGGACATGGGGTGGAGAGCAGATGCTTGACATGGGGTGAGAAAGAGGGGGATGTTGGGCATGAGGTGCGGAGAGATGGCGATAATGGACATGGGGTGGGGAGAGAGTTGATGCTGGGCATGATGTGTAGAGAGAGGGGATGATGGACACAGGATGGGGTGAAATAGGGAAATGCTGGGCACAGAGTGAGGGAGAGAGGACGATGCTAGACATGGGGGGATAGGATGGGAAAAGGAGGGTAGGCACGAGATTGGGGAGTGATGGAAAGACAAGATAGGGCAGGAGAGAAGGGAATAGATGCTGCACAGGAAGGGTGTAAGAAAGAAAGAAAGGAAAGAGTTAAAGACTAAGTGGCTGGGGAAAAATAGAGAGAAGGAGTGAGAAGGTTGTAAAAATGAGGGAGACTGAGAACTGGATATAAGAAAGAGAAATGAAATCAGATTTTGATAAAAAGGGAAAAATAAATGGAAGAAAGCTGAAAGGAAAAAGATCAATGTCAGAGGTAGGGGAGCAAGTGAAGAAGGCAGGAGTGATGAGAAGTGGCAGGTGGATTGCAGAATCTGGAAAGAGTTAAGAGAAGACAGAGGACAAAAAAAACAGATACCAGGACCAAGGCAATTAGAAAAATTAAATAGTTAAACAATAAAGGTAAAGAATTTATTTTTATTTTAATGACTAGAATATGTCAATTTTTGGATTTTATAAATGCCATCTTTATAGTTTGCATAGTACAGGGAGAAACACATCACTGTTTCAATTTCTTGTGTTGCACTGCATGCAGAGCCTAGCTTATTGGGATTTCAATTTCATTTTGTCTACATATTTCTACATTGAGTTTGTTATAATTTATTCTGTACTTGGATAGGGTCTAACTGTGTTCTGTCTGTGTGACCAAAACCATGTTTTCTTTTAGCATGAAGTTTCTATGTAGGATCTTTAATAATGGCTTGTAAACTTTTCAAAATAGGTGTAATGATGTTCTAAGGCCCACTGCAATATTTATGGTGTTTCTCTTTTCTGTATAGGGTCCTTATATGTTAATTTTAGAAGTGGTATCGTTATGGTATGGCAGATTTGCTTTATAGTGGCTTTTATAGGATATTGTGTTGTTTCACAATCTGCCTGGTACTGGAGAGGCTGTTAATGAAATGATACTATAATCAGATTTTTTTTTCCTCTATGGTGAAATATCCTAGTTCTGCTCTGCACCTACTGTTAGAAGAGAGGTTTTGATGGACACAAAATAGATGTTCAAAAATAAAAGGTTTCTAACACCAAAATAAAATGAGTTAAAATAGTTATAATTTGTGATGAAGAAGTTCCATTTCCTACCTTAAAAACACAGGATTCACTGAGTTCTAGTCTTGAGGCTGACAGGCAGGCAGGCCATGTGAGCAGCAGTTGTCAGGGGCGACATAAACAAACCCAGCCACGGGGTTTGCAAATAAGCCCAGCTGAGAAACATTCCCCAATTCCTAATAGCATGCACCTGGAAAGGGGAAGAGCTAATAGCCACTATAAGAGCTATGCAGGAAATACAGAGTTAGACCGGGTAGACCGGGTAGACGGAGTAGAACAAGGAGACCGGGTAGAACGAGGAGGACTAGCTGAACTACGAGGAGGACTAGCTGAACTAACTGAACCAGCTGGTCTAGAGGAAGAAGGAGGAGTTTCAGACTCTAACCCAGGACGTGAGTCAGAGCCAGAACCAGGAAGGGTTCACCACAGAAACTACCCAGAGCACTGCAGGAGAAAGCAGCCAGTGAGGTCAGAGAACCGTTGCAAGTGTTCTGCTGATTGCAAGCTGTTTGGAGCTCAGAGGCAACGTTCCAACTGGAGTGATTGGAAGCCTAAAGACAAACAGTATGTATTTGAGAGCTGTAGCCTGGAGAATGTCTCTGGTAGGAAGTTAAAGTTTGCTGATAAAAGAAATACCTGCAGGGTTAACGCTGAGAAGCCTCATGTGATAAATCCTAGGTGGGGGCAGGGCAGTAACACCCAGCCAAGGGATTTGAGCACCGAGCTGAAGAAAGAGCAGTTAACAACCCCAGAGAGAGAAAGGTATTTCCCTGAAGATGTGTGCATGTCTGAGGAAGATATATTAGCAGTTCCTAAGCCTCAGAGAAAACCCCGCAGGCTTAAACCTGGTGTTAACAGGAGAGAAGAATATTCTTTTGCAAATCCTGAAGCCAGAGCTTATAAGCGTTCCAAGGGTAGAACCTGCCAGAAGGAATTAAACTCTAAGAACCCTGAATGGTGGCTTCCCTCTCTCCCAAACACCGAGGAATACGGTAGCTGTTATTCCAGCCCTAGAGGGAGTTGTGCAGAGAGACTCTGTGACGGCACGTTACAGGGGAACTTGCAGAAGTATTGTGGCAAGGAGAACTCAGACAATTCTGAATGTATGCAGGAGCCTATGGTCATTGATACAGTCAGTGAATGCTCATTTAATAGTGAGCCAATGGACTGCACATTGATTTTCTCTGATAAAGTGACGTCTTTTCGCTAGTCAAAAGGCTGTATAGTGTGGAGGGAAAACACTATCAGTGAAGAGTGCTGTTTTGCACATATGAAAGCTATGTGCTGAGTTTTGCCTGTTTAACGTTTACTCTTTTCTTTAAGAAGCAAGAAAAAGCTGTTATAATTTCCTTTGTGTTTTGCCAGAAAGTATGGCTTATTTGTTTTGAGTATTGTGTTATATTACCTGAAGAATCCGACCCCGGGAGGGGAAATAAATCCTTTTACCTTAAACCATTCGTGTTCACAACTACTTAATCACCATCAGACACAGATCTGCAACCCTAGGCGGCAGCCTGCCCACCTGGTGGTGACAAATTTTATTTTAGTATTAGAAACTGTGCTGTGGTTCTCTTTTACTTTTTGTCCCTTGGCATTGTAGGGCTGGTACCTGTGGCTTGTTCTGAACCAAAGCCTGAACCATGAAACATGGCATCCTGTTACAAGATGAAACTCTTTTTTACTGTTCAGGCTTTAAATCTGCAAATCAAGCAATTCTGTCAAGTTATGAGCCATACAACATAACCATTGTTTTCAAGCCCTGGCTACATGAAAGAGAACTCATTGCTGAGACGGTTTCTGTTCTACTAGGCCCAACATTTGCAACAATGTATGAACCTGCATACCAACATCTTTCTTTCACCATGGACCTTTGTTTGGAGAAGGACCACCTGACAACTGTTACCTGATTCGCTGAAGATGTCACATAGTAGCTGAGACCAGCCAATCCTCATGCCATGGCGAGAATTCAGGACAAGGAATTATACGCTGGGCACGGAGGGAAGCGAACACTTTTTGAAGAGCATTCTGACTTTTAGAGAGCATTCTGACACACCTTTCAGCAGTATATTTTCAACTTTCAACTTTGCTCTCAGCATTCTGGCAGTCCTATTTTCTCTGTCATTCTCTGCACTTCATGTACTTTGCTTGCCAGCCTGCCTCCTTCTAAAAGACAGTGTGCAAGGACAAGGACTAAACTTGGGAAGGAGTGAATCTCTCCCACAGACCGAAGCTCTGTACTATCATGCTGCTCAGCCGGACACATGCAGCCTGTGTTGGACCACTGCCATCCTTTGGACTTTGTGCCATTCCAGAGATAACTTCTTGGACCCAGCCACAATTATCCTTCTGGCAAAACTAAGGTACTGGTCTTCATTCTCCTGGGGGTGGGCCTAACAAGACAAACAGCCAATTTTCTGTATGTCTGAGTGCAGAGTGAATCAGGGACTTTGGTTACTAAAACAGTGATTCATGATCTTGGTAATTGTAATCATAGGGCTACATAACGTGCTACCTCATAATTCTAATTTATTCTATTGCTGCATTATTTTTCTATTGGTAATAAACTCGAATATTATATATAGACAAAGGATTGATTCCCTTTTTCTTTCATGTGGTTCGTTTGCCAGTAGTCCCAAAGAATCTTGGGAAAAGAGGGAAGTAGCAATTATCCCTAGACCTAATGAGTACTAAATATTTATATATTTATTTGCAATTCACAATAATACCCACAGATTTTGGAGGCAGGATCTGGGATGGGAAGTTTTGAATGAACCATGTTTCACAGAAATGTAATGAGCAATTCTGGATGAGCTAGCCCTGAGATTTCTCCTTTAGGACTGTTTGTCTGATTTATGATGGCTACTGCTGATAGAGATAGCCTTGCTGTCCAAGAACCAATTTCTGAGGGCATGCACTCCTCCATGTGGGCCGATGTATTTGCCATAATTCAAGAGATTCCTACAGAACTTTCTAATGTGCGTACTGCAGGACCCCATGTACTTAAAAATAAGTTACTGGCGTACTTACCATATATACAAGCTTCATCGGACCTATGTCTTGATGGTTTACACAGTGCTCAGATATAGTTAGAAGAGGTGACTGCCAAATTTTATGCCTGTGAATCTGAAAGATTACAGCTTTTGTCACAAATGATTGAGGCAAAATATCAAATGAGGGACATTTTGCAAACTGCTGGAAAGGAGTTTCCTCTAGTCACTGAGTAGAGGGAGCTTTTACAGACTGGACAGCTCATACAGGAACATGTTCTTTGCCTGCTTGAAAGGAACAAAACAGCTATGTGTTAGCATGATTCTTTAGCAGAACAAAGGGATCTGTTCAAAGAAAAGATTCAACAACTTAGGGATGAATTAGAATCCTTGGGTCAGATACAAGCTTTCCTTCAAAGGGACATGCAGGATGTAGTGGACACAAACGCAGTACAAACCTGTAGGTTCCTTATCTGAGTCACAGCTAGCAAAGCAGCAATTTGCTAATGCTGAAACTGCTTCTTTGAATCCCATAAATCAGCCAGAGCCTGATTTTAACTCCTCCCTGCCTTTAGAAACGGCCCTGGGTGTGCAGGATTCTCAAGGAGGAGAAAAACAGAATCTTTCTAGCCCTTCTCCTTTAAGTGGAGAAAAGCTGGGAATTGAGCCATTGCAGGAGGGGGGAGAAACACCTCTATGCTTAGTTCCTGAAATAGCCCAACTTCTGCTAAACTCTGATTTTGAGTTAAAGCACAATGTTTCATTGCCTGTTAATATGAATAGAAGTAAGGAAATTTCAAACTAATTCACTGTTGTGAGAAAGAGATTTTCACATACAGAGAAAAAGCAGATAACAGGATAGTTGGAAAATTGCCCAAACTGTAACTTCTCCATAAAATGCACAGAGACATTGTTCTCTACACATCAGGAAAATCTGGAATGTGTACCACGATCCCTCCCTGACTTCAGTAAAAAGTCAAAATTTAACACTTTTCTTCTTGGCACACTGTCAACAAAGCTGCTTTTCAATACTGACATGAATAACAAATTACCTATTCATACCCGAAAGAAATTAAAACATACTTGCAAACAGCCTAGGAAAAGTCCTGTGCATGCAAGGTTTAAATGTGTTGTACCTGAGGGATTTTCAAATGCATAAATATTTGAACCCCTCTTTTCTGCAGAGAAATCTTGCAACAAGAATGCAACAGTCTGAATTTGATTTCAGTTCCTTTCAGTGTGGGATCTTTTGATACTTGTCATGTTCCACCACTGGCAGTTTTGTAAAAATGTTCATGATTTAACTAATCATGTTTTTTTATTCTTTGTTCATAGGTTCCTGAGAAGAATTTCTTTGTTAAAGTAAAACTAACATTGTTTTATCTTAATTGTTTTAAAGACATTCCCAAGGGAGATGTAAAAATTCTAAAGAGAGAATGTGCATTTCTGAGGTCACCTGACCACATAAAAATAAAAGGTTTTGTTCAGTTCCTATAGGAAACTGACCTTAAAGGGTTCCATTCATGGTTACGTTGGAGCAAAGGGAATTTATAAGTATTCTTAAGATGGAGTGCAAGTATGATTCTCATTCCATAGACTGAGGAACTTTATCCCACATGAAATGTTCAAGTTACTAGTCTCTGAGCCCCAGAAAAAGGCATTACAGAGACAGGGGAAGTTATACTGACAAGGGTTCAGTCTAATGCATTAGCTGTTTGTGAATATTTCCTATACAGCTTTTTACCTTCCTACCTACACCTGAAGAGAAAGGTGCAGAGTTTTGGAGTCTGTAAGTACTCATTTATATCTGGCTTCACTTGTCATTTCCTAGAGCTGGCAAACCTCCAGAAGTGGTTTGACTTCATTTTATACCTAGTTTGAAATGAAGTAAGAATCTTTAACATTCCTTTCTAATTGTTCTCTTTAAGATATCTTACTTTAACACTTTATCCTTGCTCAGTCTGTCTCATTAGACACTGAGCACAGGCATATTTGGTGAAGTATGGAATTTTGAAGCCACACAGAGGACAGTCTCTTTGCTCAAATGATTTTAAAAGGTTTCTTCTGTTATTGTACTTTTAATTTTATGAGCCTATAAGTAAAGGAATATTACAGAAGAGAAGAGAGACATTCTTGAACCTTTACTGATGCAGAAATTGCACAAAGATCCAAATTTACTAAATAATTCCATCTTTTACTGACTGAAATAACAAATACTAACCTAGAACAGGATAGCCTGTTTGTTTTGTTTTACAGATGGAGAATCAAAACTTGAAGGTCCTCTTCCTGATTTTGCTGACAGTGGGATACAAAGTTGCCAAAATGATTAAGCCTGGCCTGCCTTCTGCTATCATGTTGCAGGATACACCTGGATTCCTGATCACACACTCCCAGATAGTCACATAGAAAGTCTTTGCATCACTGAATCCATAACATGTTTTACAGAAACACTTTAATATTTCTGATCCAGGCACACCTAATACATAACAGTGGTTAAAAGCACACATGGACTATGCCACTGATAATGTACAGAATATTTGGAGCCAATTGGAGAAAGTTATGATCCAACCCATACAGCAAAAACACATTAAACCTAAAAGATTTGTAGGATTTGCTGTTGGTGCATTATTTACAGTCCTAGGCTCATTGTTTGCATCCATGTCTGTAGTGAATGCAGTATCTGTAAGTAAACTCAAGCAATATTCAAAAGTTAAAAGCTGATATGGAAAATATCAAAACCCAGATCCATTCACAACAAGGTCAATTAATTGCCCATGGCAAGACCATGCGTAATATTGTAACTGAGGTCAACCTTCATTCTAAGTTGATTAACCATAATATAGCAGAATTAATTATGCTTAAAGGTATAGTTAATGAGGAGCGTACTTTCATGCAACAAGTACATGAACTTACCTATGATTTGTTTAGGGAACTAAATAACAGCATCAATAACTTGATGCAAGGACAGATTCCTACATACCTGGTATCCATAGATCTTATTACTGAAGCCTTTGCTAAGGTGGCCAGAACTAGCATTGCGTGACTTCAAGTTCAGATTGCTTTCCACATGGGAAATGCTATTTCACTATACATAGATGTACAGACCCTCACTTGGTTTGCAGCTTGTTGTGCTGTTTATGTTTATGTTTATTTTGGATTTGATATACCGCTCAGGCCAGAGGCATTAGAGCGGTTTACAATACTATATCATTTGAGGAAAAAGGAAAAGAACGCCATTTATATGATAGGACAGAGAAGAGGACAGAGACAGTTAAATAGATAGGAGAAGAAGAGGAACATGGAACAGCATGTTACCACAAAATAACAGCACATCACTCTAGTCCACATCAAGTCATCAATGCCACTCACAGCAATGGACACCACGGACCAACGCCTAAGGGCCACGCCAAAGGGCCCTCTGGCAAGGCCCTCAGGCGCGGGCCCACAAGGCGCGGGCGCGCCTCTGAAGTGGCAGATTTCAAGCCGTTGGTGTGGCAGTCAGGGGAGAGGAGGAGGAGCTCCCGCTCACTCCCTCCACGATGGCCGCTGCTCCCGATTCTGGCGGGGCGCCTCTGAAGCGGCAGATTTCAAGCTATTGGTGCGGGAGGCAGGGGAGAGGAGGAGGAGCTCCCGCTCACTCCCTCCACGATGGCCGCTGCTCCCGATTCTGGCGGGGCGCCTCTGAAGCGGCAGATTTCAAGACGTTGGTGTGGCAGGCAGGGGAGAGGAGGAGGAGCTCCCGCTCACTCCCTCCATGATGGCCGCTGCTCCCGATTCTGGCGGGGCGCCTCTGAAGCGGCAGATTTCAAGCCGTTGGTGTGGCAAGCAGGGGAGAGGAGGAGGAGCTCCCGCTCACTCCCTCCACGATGGCCGCTGCTCCCGATTCTGGCGGGGCGCCTCTGAAGCGGCAGATTTCAAGCCATTGGTGTGGCAGGCAGGGGAGAGGAGGAGGAGCTCCCGCTCACTCCCTCCACGATGGCCGCTGCTCCCGATTCTGGCGGGGCGCCTCTGAAGTGGCAGATTTCAAGCCATTGGTGTGGCAGGCAGGGGAGAGGAGGAGGAGCTCCCGCTCACTCCCATCACGATGGCCGCTGCTCCCTGTGAGGGCTTGTGTGCATCAGTGATGCTGAGAGTTAAGATATCAAGTAGCTTAGCTACTGGCAGGATCTCCCAAGATAGACAGATCTCAGCTGAGGTGCCAGACTAAGACAAACCACCCACCTGGGCAGCAGCAGAATGGGACAGTGTTGTAAGCGGAGGATCATATTTCTGTGACAAATGCAACAACACTGTTATTAACTGCACGGAAGAAAGGCTTGGCAAATCTACTTCTGTATCTTGCCTCGAAAACCCAATGGACAGCAACAAAATAAATTGCACTATAGTGCTGGAAGATGAGACCTCTAGGTTGGAAGGCACTCAAATGGCTACCGGGGATGAGTTGAAGACTTCTCAGAGTAAAGCAAGCATTTATGATGTGGTTGGATCTGCTGATGTAGCTGTGCATGAAAAGAGAGTCAGAAGTTGCAAAGATATCATATATATTGGGACATGGAACATACAAAGCATGAACCAAGGGAAGAGAAGGTGGTCAAGAATGAAATGGCAAGTGTACAGCTCGATCTGTTGGGTGTCAGTGAACTGAGATGGACTGGCTTTAGGCACTTTGCATCTGATGATCATATGGTTTACTATGCTGGAAATTAAAGACAAAGAAAAAATGGTGTTGCATTTATAGTTAAGAAGAAACTTGAAAGAATTGTAATGAAATATAATGCAATCAGTGAACGCTTAATTCTATTCATCTACAAGGAAAGCCCATCAACACAATTATAATTCAGGTATATGCCCTGACAACAGTTGCAGAAGAGGAAGATGTTGATGAATTCTATGAACAAGTACAAGCTGAAATTGATTGATAGAACATGCAAACAGGATATCCTGATTGTCATGGGTGACTGGAACGCAAAAGTTGACAACAAAGAAGAAGGCAAAGTGGTTGGAAAATATGAACTTGGCAGCAAAAACGAAGCTGGAGAAAGACCGATAGAATTCTGCAAGATCAATGAACTATTCATCTCAAACACCTTCTTCCAGCAACACAAGCACTGACTATACATGTGGACTTAACCCGATGGATTGTACAGAAATCAAATTGATTACATCTGTGAAAAACAACGATGGAAAAGCTTGACAACATCAACAAAGACAAAACCTGGAGCTGACTATGGTACAGATCACCAACTACTAGTATGCAAACTCAAGCTAAAGTTGAAAAAGAGCAAGCAATTCAGTCGTTTCAACCAGTATCTTATGATCAGGAACCATTGGTGATGAAAGAAGAAGATGAAGCAGCATTGAAAGCCTTAGCAAAGAACAAAGCATGGGCATTGATGGCATTCCCATTGAGTTATTGCAGCAATCAGATGAACCTGTTACCATACTTACAAGGCTCTGCCAGGAAATTTGGAAGAAAAATTAATGGCCAACTGACTGGAAAAGATATGTGTTTATACCAATACTGAAGAAAGGTGACCCGACTGTGGAAATTATCGCACAATCACTCTGATCCCACATGCCAGCAAGATCCTACTCAAGATCATTCAGCAGAGACTACAACCATACCTGGAACGAGAACTGCCTGAAGTGCAAAGAGGGTTCAGGAAAGGGAGAGGAACGAGAAAAATTATTGTGGATGTGAGATGGATCCTTGAAAAGACAAAAGAATACCAAAAGGATATCTATATGTATTTTATTGACTACAGCAAGGCTTTTGACTGTGTAAACCTTGAGAAACTCTGGGCCACATTAAGAAGCATGGGTATACCAGAACACCTGATCATTCTCTTGCACAACCTTTACAGTGATCAAGAAGCAACAATTTGAACAGAACTAGGAAAAACAGAATGGTTTAAAATCAGCAGAGGTGTACAACAAGGTTGCATACTTTCCCCCTACCTCTTTAATTTATATGCAGAACAAATCATCAGAGAAGCAGGACTGTATGAAGACAACGGAGGTGTGAAGATTGGTAGAAGACTCATCAACAACCTTCGATATGATGATGATATGACATTACTGGCTGAAAGTGAAAGCGTAGTTACTCACCTGTAACAGGTGTTCTCCAGGAGCAGCAGGAATCAGTCCTCACTTATGGGTGACGTCGGCGCCGACGGAGCCCTTGCGGAGCAATTTTCCCCAGCTTTCAAAGAAAGCCTTTGGGAATTGCAGCGCGCATGCGCGGTCGTCTTCCCGCCCGAAGGTGCCATCTTAGCCAGTCAGATGACATAGCTAAAAAAGACAGCATAAAAAATTTGCAAAAGAACATAAGCAGACGATTGCAACTCCAAGGGGAGGAGGGAGGGTAGTGAGGACTGATTCCTGCTGCTCCTGGAGAACACCTGTTACAGGTGAGTAACTACGCTTTCTCCAGGACCAAGCAGGAAGTCAGTCCTCACTTATGGGACTCCCAAGCTCAAGGCTACCGGAGACCCTAAGCACAAAAATGAGCTCCCTCTAGCTCAGCAGCACAGAAGGAAAGAATCTTCGCTGAATTATCACCCACCGGTAGCCCACATCCGGGATGGAGGGTAGGAGTTGCTCAGACCTCAAAGAGATTACGGAGGACTGCCTGTCCGAAAGCACTGTCCCTACGGGACTCCCTCTCGAGACAGTAATGGACCGCAAAAGTCTGGCTCGAAGACCAAGTAGCGGCCCGGCAGATGTCTGCCAGCGGAACAGAGCGGAGGTAAGCCACTGACGTGGCCTTTGCCCGAACACAATGAGCCGTGACTCGACTTTCTAAGGCGAGTCCGGCTGCCCCATAAGCCCAAGAGATACAGTCCGCAACCCAGATGGACAGAGTACGCTTGGAGACCGGGAGTCCCAATTTATTGGGGTCAAAAGACACAAAAAGCTGAGCAGCTTTACGGTGCTCCCGCGTACGGTCAAGGTAGAAGTTCAAAGCCCTTCTACAGTCCAGGGTATGGAGGACCGTCTCAGCTCGGCTGGAGTGTGGTCTGGGAAAGAAGGTTGGAAGTACCACCTCCTGATTGATGTGAAAAGGGGAGACCACTTTAGGCAGAAACTTTGGGTGAGTCCGTAGGACTACCCTATTCTTGTAGAACCGAGTGTAGGGGGGATCAGACACGAGGGCCTGCAATTCACTTACGCGCCTAGCGGAAGTGAGGGCTATCAAGAACAGTGTTTTCCAAGACAGAAAACGGAGAGAACATGTAGCCATAGGTTCAAAAGGCGGACAGGTGATCCGCTGCAAAACCACATTCAGGTCCCAGTCCGGCGCTGGCGGGCGCAGAGGTGGTTTAAGTAGAAGGAGACCTCGGAGAAATCTCGCCACGAGAGGGTCGCTGGAGAGAGGTCTACCGTCCACCTGCACATGATGTGCCGAAAGAGCACTGAGGTGAACTTTGACGGAGTTGGACTTAAGTCCCAGATTAGAGAGGTGTAGCAAGTACTGCAAGATCACCGACACCGGGCAGGAGAAGGGATCCTGTGACTGTTGGGTACACCAGACTGCAAAGCGACGCCATTTAAGGGCGTAGCATTTGCGGGTAGAAGGCCGTCGCGAAGCCAAGACGACCTCCTCCACCTCCGCCGGCAGGAAAAGGGGAGCAAGGACTACCCTCTCAGCAGCCAGGCCATGAGGTTGAGAGACCTGAGGTTGGGGTGCAGTAGGGACCCCTGATCCTGAGTGAGGAGATCCGGTTGTACCCCCAGAGGGATCGGACCCTCCACCGTCAGTTGCAGCAGGAGCGGAAACCACGGCTGTCTGGGCCAGCGAGGGGCCACCAGGATCATAAAGGCCTTGTCTCGGAGAACCTTGAAAAGAGTCCGAGAGACCAGCGGGATGGGAGGGAAAGCGTACAGAAGGCTCCCCGACCATGAGATCAGAAAGGCGTCCGCCGCAACCCGAAGGGGGTGCGGCTGACGAGAGCAGAAGCGAGGAAGCTGCCGGTTGCGAGGACTGGCAAAGAGATCCATCGTGGGGAGGCCCCACTTGAGGAAGAGCTTCTGAACTACCAAGGGATCCAGACGCCACTCGTGCGGCTGGAGAACCCTGCTGAGTTTGTCCGCAAGGCCATTGTCTCGGCCCGGGAGATAAACTGCCTTGAGGAGAATGCCGTGACTGACGGCCCAAGAGCAGAGCTTCTGTGCCTCCCGGCAGAGGAGGAAGGAACCCGTGCCCCCCTGCTTGTTCACGTAGAACATGGCAACTTGATTGTCCGTCTGGACAAGGACGGACTGGTGAGAAGTCAGGTGGGAGAAGGCCTTGAGAGCCAGGCGGATCGCCCTGAGCTCCAGGAAGTTGATCTGCTGAGCAGACTCCCACGTGGTCCAGAGGCCCTGAGTACGTGCCCCTTGGCAATGCGCACCCCAGCCCAGGAGGGATGCATCTGTTGTCAGCACCCGGGCCGGCTGAGGTGACTGGAAAGGCATTCCGAATATCAGGTTCGGTTGCTGAAGCCACCACCGGAGAGACGAGATCAGCGGCTCGGAGACGCGCACAAGGTCTGTTAGGCCGCCTGTGGCTTGTCGCCACTGCTGGCGGAGACACCACTGTGCAGGCCGCATATGCAGGCGGGCATTGGGGGTCACATGGACGGTGGAAGCCATATGGCCGAGTAGTCTCAGGAAGCGCCTGGCGGAGACCAGGGGCTGGCTGCGAAAACGGTCGGCTAGGTCCATGAGCCGTTGAGCCCTGTCGAGCGGTAGGTACGCTCGCGCCTGAGGAGTGTGCAGCCTTGCGCCGATGAACTCGAGATCCTGTGAGGGGAGCAAAGTGGACTTTGCGAAGTTTATGACAAAGCCCAAGTGCTGCAGAAGAGTCACCGTGCGGTGCGTGGCGCTGGTGGCCTCCGGAGCTGACGCCGCTCTGATGAGCCAGTCGTCGAGGTATGGAAAGACATAGAGGCCGTGAAGCCGGAGATGGGCCGCCACGACCGCGAGACATTTTGTGAAGACTCGCGGTGCGGAGGACAGGCCAAAGGGCAGTACTCTGTACTGGTAATGATTTCCTGCCACCACAAACCTTAGGTATTGGCGGTGGCTTGGGTGGATGAGGATGTGCGTGTAGGCATCCTTTAGATCAGGGGTCTCAAACACGCGGCCCGCGGGCCGCATGCGGCCCGCGAGAGAGGTTTCTGCGGCCCGCGATGGAGAGGAAACAAAAAACCCCCCCAAAGCCCTGGCTTCTGCCGCTGCCGCCGTGGCAGCGCCAGAATCAGCTGTCCCGCGGCCCCTTACCGTGTGTCCGGCAGAGCCCTCAGCTTCAGCAACATCAGCGGCAGCTTTCAGGGCCGCGAAGAGAGTAGTATTTCCCTCTCGCGGCTCTGTTAAGCCTGCCGGGGCTGATGGGAATTCCCATCAGCCCCGGCGGGCTTAACAGGCCGCGAGAGGGAAATTACTCTTCTCTTCGCAGCTTGAAAAGCCCGCCGCTGATGTTGCTGAAGCTGAGGGCTCTGCCGGGCACACGGTAAGGGGCCGCGGGACAGCTGATTCTGCCGCTGCCATGGCGGTTTGGGGGGGCTGTGTCGGATATGCCATGCTTTCTCTTGCACCGAGCGGGCGGGGGCGGGGGGCTAGGACTGGAAATGGGCAGATGGGGGTTAGGACTGGAGGTGGTCTGATGGGGGGGGGGGGCTAAGACTGAAAATGGGGTTATGGGGGGGGGCTAATAATGAAAATGGGGTGTTGGAAGGATTAGGACAGGAAGTGGGCTGTTGGGGGCTTAGGACAGGTAATGGGCTATGGGGGGGCTAGAACTGGTAATGGACTGGGGGGGGGTTTGCTAGGACTGGAAATGGGCTGAGTAGAGGGGGGGCTTGAACTTCAAATAACTGATGGGGACGGGGTTTTGGAATGGAAATGGGCTGAGTGGAAGGGGGCTTGGAATAGAAATGGGCTGATGGGGAGGGGGGCTTGGAATGGAAATGGGCTGATGGGGAGGGGGCTTGGAAAGGAGGGGGCTTGGAAAGGAAATGGGCTGTGAGGGGAGGGAGCTAGGACTGGAAATGGGCTTAGTTGGGGGGAGCAAGGACAGGAAATGGGCTGATGGTGGGGCTAGGATAGGACTGGAATGGGCTGATGATGCGGGGACTAGAAGGGAGCGGATGCTGGGTGGGGCTGAAACTACAAGGGAGCTGATGTTGGGGGAGGATTAGAATGGGATAGGGCTGGGAGAGTAAAATGGAGAGGGGAAAAATATTTTGTGTGGGAGGGAAGAAAAATCTACAATTGGCCAGGTATTGGGTGAGTAAGTGTGGATTGAGGATGGAGGGGTAAAATTTGAGTGGATGAAATAGGAATGAGGAAAGAGCAAAAGGAAAAAGATTAGTATGTTAAAACAGATGTAGAGAGAGAAAGGAAAAAAAACTAGAAGAGAGAAGAAAGGACAAATGGACAGCAGACCATGGAGAGTTAGCAGAAGACACCAAGAAACCAGAAGAAAGTGGCTGGCACAATTGCAACTGAAAAAAAATGCACAAAAGGTAGAAAAATATCTCTTTATTTTGAATTTATTAACTGGAATATGTCAGCTCTGGGAAATGTGCATCATTAACGTCTGTGCTTTATTTAATACAAGAGGAAATTAATTTATAGTTTTATTTCTACAGTGTTGTTGTACATTCCAAGTTTGGCTTTTGGGGTTCCCAGTTTAATTATTGTCTTCCTGTTTCTAAATTGTGATTCCTTGTTTGGTGAGGGTGTATGTTCTGCATGTGTAACTGAGCTGAGGTATTCTGTTTATGTAATTCCTATTTGACATTGCCACTTGTTCTCTTTCCCCAGTAGGTCATGTATTGTTATTCTCTGAAATGTATTGGTTTAATATTTGCAGTGTTGCCTTTTGATAGGGTATGGTGCTTTGTGAGTCCTGGTAGTGCTGTTACGATACGGTGGGTTTGCTATGGGTTCTAAATGGGTAGTGTTTGTAGTAGTTCCTAATGTGTCTGGCGGTTGGCACTGGATTATAGTAATGTAGAAATCTTTTAGTCTTTCTTTATCCATACACTCATTAAGAGGCATGTTTACTAAAAGTTAGTTTATGGTAACATTATGCAAATATTTATGCAAATGAGGTCCCTTATGCAAATTAGGCCCGCC
Source organism: Ichthyophis bannanicus (assembly GCA_033557465.1). Classification (NCBI taxonomy): domain Eukaryota; kingdom Metazoa; phylum Chordata; class Amphibia; order Gymnophiona; family Ichthyophiidae; genus Ichthyophis; species Ichthyophis bannanicus. The sequence continues at coordinate 298,933,296 of CM066038.1, forward strand.
TCTTGTGCGGCCCCCGGGTTACTTTACAAGTCCTCATTTGGCCCTCAAAGCAATTTGAGTTTGAGACCCCTGCTTTAGATCCAAGGAGCATAGCCAATCTCCCTGCTGGAGGTAGGGCAGAAGGATTCCAAGGGTAAGCATTTTGAACTTCTCCCGCACAAGGAACTTGTTGAGGTTGCGCAAGTCCAGGATGGGTCTGAGGCCTCCTGTTCTCTTTGGTATCAGAAAATACCTTGAATAGAAGCCTTGACCTCTCAGGTGGTGTGGCACCGGTTCCACCGCCTGTTCCTGCAGAAGACCTGCTAACTCCTGAAGGAGCAACTCCCTGTGCAGAGGGGGGCGCGGAGGCTCTCCCGGAAAATAGGAGGGAGGGACCTGATGGAAGTGGAGAAGGTAGCCCTCTCGCACGACCTGAAGCACCCAGGCATCTGCGGTGATGCTGGACCACCTGTGGGCGAAGTGAACCAGCCGGCCTCCGGTGCTGGGGGGAACCAGCGGGGGGGGAGAGGCTATGCTGAGCGAGTCAAAAGCCCCCACCCTGCTGAGCAGGGGCTGGTGGTGCAGGCTTGGGGGCTTGCTGCCTACGGGACCCGTTACCCCGTCCCTTGGCCTGCTGGCCCTGTTGGGGAGCTGCAGGGGCCTGATAATGGGGGTATTGTTTGTAGGCAGCCGCCTTGGTGTGGCAACTGTGCCTTTTGGAAGCCAGGGCTCTTGCGGACCCGATAGATAGAATCGACCCGCTTGCTCAGGACCGGCGAGGAGGCCGGACGCTCCCACATGCGGAAGAGTAGTCGTTCCAGCATAGGAGGAACCGGCACAGTAAAGTGTTCCCTCGCGGGAGAGTCATACTGGAGGGCGTCGAGCTCTTCGGCTCGAGGCTCCTCCTCGGGATCCGCCGGGAAGGCCAAAGCCTTGGCCATATCCCTAACGAAGTCCGAGAACCGGGCATCCTCCGGGGGGGACTGCTTCCGAGGCTCGGACTCCGGTGAGTCCGATGGGACACACCGAGTCCGGAAAGAATCAGGTGACTCTTCCTCCTCAGACTCCCAGACCGACTCCGACGAGGACTCGGTGGGGTCAGCCCGGGCAGGGTGCGGCGCCAGCCGCCCCGACGCCGAGGGAGTCGGCGTCGGCGACCTCGGTCCCGAACGGGAGGCCGAGGGTGACCTCGACCGAGGATCGACTCGGGTTCTCATCGACTCGAGGATCGGCTCGGTCTCCGGGGTCGACTTGGACGTCGACGTCCCGGCGGTCGGGGCAGCGACGCCAGCGAAGCCAGCGAGCAGTGCCCTCTGCTGGTCCATGAAGGCAGACAGTCTGCTCTCCAAGGCCGTCAACCTGAGTCCGAGCTCAGGTGACCCAGCAGTCCCCGACTCGGGCCCCGACGGCGTCGGGCCCGACGTCGGCTGTCGCGGAGGCGAGTCCAGAAGGACCACAGGACTTACCCGGGCAGGCATCTCCGACTCCAGGCGAGGTCGCTTCGGGAGGTGTTCCTTCTCCAAGGACCCGGGGCGGCTGTCGGGGCTATGCGACCTGGCCCTCGCGGAGCCAGGAGCGTCCACCGACGCCGCCCTCGCGGGTTTTTCCTTCCGACGATGGTCCCCGGAGGGAGAACCCCGGTCGGAGGAGCTCCGGCGACGGTCCGAGCTGGAGCCTTTCGACACGGAGGCCTCCGACGAGGTCCGGGTGCGGCTGGGGTCAGCGAAGATTCTCTCACGCTGATGCCGCCGACTTCTCAACGCCTTCGAGGACAGTTTGCTGCAGGGCCCACAGATCAGTTCCTCATGATCCGGGCCCAGGCAGCGGAGGCAAAAGTCGTGTGTGTCGGTTAGTGACATATTACGGTCACACCGACCACACCGCTTAAACCCACTGGCAGCCATCGGGGGAAAAAGGGCCCCTGCGAGGTCAAAGGACCGGGCTGCCAGGGAAAACGAAAACGAAAGCTGACTAAGTCAGAAAAACCGAAAAAAGTAAGAGGACTCGAGACCGGCGTCGCGAGTCCGGGCGGGAAAACGATCGGCCGAACCGAAAGAAAAAAGTGATAAAATAAAGAAGAAAATCAACTTTCTCGCGGGGACAAGACGGGGACGTCTGTAGGGCTCCGCGGAAAAAAGAAGACTGGCTAAGATGGCACCTTCGGGCGGGAAGACGACCGCGCATGCGCGCTGCAATTCCCAAAGGCTTTCTTTGAAAGCTGGGGAAAATTGCTCCGCGAGGGCTCCGTCGGCGCCGACGTCACCCATAAGTGAGGACTGACTTCCTGCTTGGTCCTGGAGAAGACATGATTTCCGATGATTTCCGCACAATATTCCAAGCGCTAGTCACTCCACATTTTGACTATGCGAATATTATCCTGCAAGGCCTACCTAAATCTACGCTTAATCCATTACAGCTTGCTATGAATGCAGCAGCTAGATCACTATGCGGAATTACAAGGAGACAACACATAACCCCCATTCTAATGGAGCTTCACTGGCTCCCAATAATTTGTAGATTACCTTATAAAACACTTCTTATGACCTTCAAAGCGTTCCATAATATTTCACCTCCTTCAATCTCTGATCTACTCATTCATACCCAAAACAACAGATCAAGAAGATCTACAACTGAAAATACTCTAGTGATTCCAAATGAATTAGTAAAATGTACTCAAACTACCATTAACAGATCATTTTCATCCTTTGCTCCAAGGTGCTGGAATAAGCTTCCATTAAACATCAGATTGATAAAAGATATATCGCAATTTAGAAAAGCTTTAAAAACCCACCTTTTTTTACAACACTTCTCTTACATCAATATTTCCCCTCCTCTTACCCCATTATCTCAACTCAGCAATAATTTATTTATTTTATTTATTTATTTAAAGTCTCTTTTATACCGCGCTATTCAGCATCAGCGCGGTTTACAATAAACAGTGAACATACACATTTCCAATAGTACTTTGTGTTTACATATGAACAGGATAATCAACTTGGCTAACAGGGTAACTATGTACAACCACAAAATATACAATATATACAATTTGTAGGCTGATCATGTGTTTGTATGGTTTTAGACAGTGGTGATTTGGGTGGATTCGGCAAATGGTGCTGAGTTTCTATTAGGTTCAGGGTAATGTATGAGGAAGAGGTAGTGTTTCACGGCCTTCCTGAATTGGAATATGTCTGGGATTGATCTAATGTTGTGAGGGAGGTTATTCCAGATCACAGGTGCATAAAGATTGAAAGTCCTGCTGGATGTTGACTTGGAGCATTGAGTTATAGATCTTGGGACTATCAAGGTGTTTTGAGCTACTGACCTTCTGTCTCTGTTGTGGGGTGTCATCTGGATTAGCTCAGTTAGTGAAGTTGACGAGAGACCTTTGGTGGCTTTGAAGGTGAGCAGCAAGGTCTTGAATGTAATTCTACCTTGAATCGGGAGCCAGTGGAGTTGTTTCATTATAGGTGTGACATGGTCTTTCCTGGATGCTCCGTGCAGTACTCTTGCTGCGGTGTTCATTGCCATTTGCAGTGGGTTTAGGGTGGTTTGGGGGAGACCTTGAAGTATTGCATTTGCATAATCAAAATGCGGGATAATTAGTGCCTGATAGATAGTCCTGAAATCATCTGGCTCCAGCAGAGATCTTAGGTATCTAAGGGATCTAATTTTATGATATACTGCCCTTACAGTGTTACTTATATGAGCTTGCATATTTAGGTTCTGGTCTAGTGTGATGCCGAGGTATCTGATCGCGGATTTGGTCTGGAGGTCTGCTTCCTTCACTTTCAGTACTGTTGGGGCAGTGAAGTTACGGTTCCTTGTAATGATAAATGATGATGTTAGACCGTTCCACCTTATGATATTTCACTGTATATACCTGCTCTGTTAAATGTTATTTATGACATGTCTCTATACCCACTCAAGATCTCTAGTCTGATGTAATTGCTTTTATTTAATTATTTATATGCTATTCCCCAGTTAATCCTTGTTTTATTCCCCTGTTACCTGTAACTTGGACAAGTTCTCTAAATCTGAGTGTATTTTGTTTAATGTAAACTGCACTGATGTCAAATAGCGCGGTATATAAGAGCTGTTAAATAAATAAATAAATAAATAAATTTGAAACAGTTGCTTCTCAAGATCAAGGAATATAGTTTTAAAATGGGTCTGCACCTTAATATTAAGAAGACAATGATCCTGACAACTAGCAAAATGAATAAGTTTATCATTGATGGAGAAGAAATTTAAATAGTGGCAACTTTAATCTACTTGGATCAACTATCAATAAAGAAGCAACAAGAGTCAAGAAATTCGACAACGCACTGCTCTTGGCAGAATGGCAATGAAGGACCTAGACAAGATTCTCAAGAGCAGGAATGTCTCTCTCCATACAAAGATTTGACTTGTTCAACCAATATATTTTCAGTAACGTCATATGGATGCAAAAGTTGAACAGTGAAAAATATAGACAGGAAGAAAATTGATGCCTTTGAATCATAGTGCTGGCAATGAATACTGTGCATTCGTCAGTACTAAAGAAGATCAAACCTAAGCTTTCTTTAGAAGCTCAGATGACAAGACGTTAACTTTCATACTTTGGAGAAATCATGCGAAGAGAGAGATCATTAGAGAAAGACATCATGAATGGCAAGGTAGAAGGTCAGTGCAAAAGAGGAAGGCCAGCAATGAGATGGATCGATACAATAACAGTAGCTACAGGTGCTAGTCTGTGAAGAATGAGCCGCCTGACTAAAGACTGAAAAAAAATTTAGGACAACTACCCAGAGGGTCGCCATGAAGTCAATACCAACTTGACAGCACTTAACAACAACTGATGTACAAAATATGGTAATTGCTTTTCTATTGAATTTGCCTTTCTGTGTGCTTGATAAAGTCAGAAAACGTTTATCTGCATGTTGACACTCCTGAGTATTTAGCTTATCATCGTAATGAACTGCAAGAGTATCTTATACCTAATTTAGGCATGTGCCAATGCACCAGGGACATTCATTGGTTGTGCCCAGGTAAACTTTTCCCGAAGGACGCTACCGAAGCTCTTTGTGGTTTGACCACTGCAAATGTGAAAGTGAAATGCAAAGTTATCATGACTAAGTATGATGATTTCTCTGAAACAAGGGTTGCTGTTGTAAATAATAGTCAGCACCCCTCTGAAGAAACTTCTGATTACCAAGAATAAACCTGACATCATTAATAAAGTTCCTCTATCCTACAATGTTTGCCTAATTGATGTTCCTAAGCACTCTATTGTTACTGTTGATGGAATGGCCCTGCTTAATTTAGATTTAGATACTGTTTCTACTGAAATCCAGTTGTTGGATGTGTTTCAAGGCCATGACATTAATTTCACTGAAGCCTTGAACTACCTACTGGACTATAAGGACTCTCACACAGTTGAACTGTCTATTGACCGGGACAGCCTTTATGTCACTGATTACAACTTTCACTCACGTGATGTGGACATTTTACTGACTGATTTTATGTCATTGTGACTGTCTTTGCTCTTCTTTTGGAAATCCAATTCTTAGTTTCCTTATATCAGCGAAGACAGATTCGTACCCTGTGTTGTATTGTACACCATGGACCTCCTCTACCTACCACTTGTCTGCGGGATTTGATCACCAACAAACACATACAGACCACCAAACAACACGTACAGACCACCAAACAACAAAGCTGATGACTTAACGAAGATTCTTGAAACTGTATGTGCGCATGACTCAACAATCAAGCCACTCATCCTCCTAGGTGACTTTAACTTTGGAGCAACACCGGATAAAAATGCCAAAGCCTTTCTCAAGGCTATGGAAGCACTACAATATCAACAACTGATCAAAGAACCCACCCACATACATGGAACAACCCGAGACCTCATATTCATCCCCAAAGCACTACAAGCACCTAGCATGGTATCCCGTCCCACAATTCTACTAATACCATGGTTGGATCACCACATAATAACCATCACAATGCAGATCAACCAACCAATGCATACACAAGAAAAGTCAGAAACCAAAAGAAGATTTAAATCATTCAACAAAGAGTTCTTCTTGAAAGAGGTCATCCCAAATCTACAACAACAAAATACAGATGACCTTAACAAAATCATTGAAAACTGGACCAGCACATTATCTGTTGCATCAGCTGCACCTCGCAGAAACTACACACACACGTGCACAAAACCATCAGCCCCTTGGTACTCCAGCACAATTAGAGATGCAAAAACAGAGCTGAGAAAAATTGAAAGGAAATGGAGGAAAACCAAAGATTCAGACATGCAACGACTATACTTCACAAAGCAGAACAATTACAACTCTCTGATCAACAACTGTAAACAACACCACCACACAAACCTAATCATGCAATCAGTAAACAAACCAAGAGAGCTTTTCAACATTATGCAAGCTCTCACCAGGGATAACACACTCCTGGAGACCATCGAGATCCACCCTCAAGACATGGCGAACCAGTGAACCAAAAATCAAAACGAACTTAACACATACCCATGTACAACAACCATGGAACGCAGCAGCATTAAAATACAAACTTCCAATCAAACATGGGAAAAATTCACCATACCGCCTCAAAGTCAAATTGAGCAAAAAATTGCCACCCTCAATACCATTACTTCTCCAAATGACCCTTGCCCAGTGCAATGGATAAAAACCACTAAAGAACAACTCAGTCCTTATATACAAAAAATAGTCAAATTATCCCTGCAACAAGGACTCATGCCTACCTCCCTCAAGCAAGCCACCATATGACCAATCTTGAAGAATACCTCACTCTGCAAAAAAGACCCTGCTTACCACCCGATTTCCAGCCTACCATTTCTTTCAAAAATCATAGAAAAGGCCATACAGACACAGCTCCAGGACCATATAGACCACAATGCATCACTGGACCCACAGCAACATGGGTTTAAGCCACGTCACAATGTAGAGACACTCCTGATGTCACTCTTCAATAACATCTTGAAAGGCATCAACAAGCCAAAAAATTGATTTCTCCTCATTTTCAAGGACATTTCATCCGCCTTCGACTCAGTTTCATACCCCATCCTAATCCAATGCCTCCAGGAAACTGGCATCTGCAACACTACTCTGAAATGGTTTACTACCTACAGGTAAAATGTGGAACTAAACAATCCATACCCTTCACCACAATGCAGGGCATCCCACAAGGATTGGCACGCTCATCAATCCTGTTCAACTTATACACGCGACATCATCAAAAAACATAACATATTATTCCATCTATATGCTGACAACCTCATAGTCTATACTCCAATTGACCTGTAATACCAAACACCTCAGCCATAACCCATTGCCTAGAAGATGTAGCCACCTGGCTCACCAGAAACAACCACACTGAATTACAAGAAAACAGAAGTGCTATACATCAGCAGCAGCACCACCTTCAAACCTCCACAACAAATCCAACTGCTCAACCAAACCATACCTGTAAAAGAGGAAGTGTACTACTTAGGCAGCACCCTAGACAAAAACATCAATCTCCAATCTCATAGAAACAAGACAGCAGCGAAGGCATACCGCAAATTAAACATCATAAGAAGGATTAAACCACTCCTACGCCATGATCATTTTCAGACTATTTGCCAAGCCATCATCACACCAATAATAGACTACGGGAACTCACTCTACCAAGGCCTACCAAAACAAACCATTCACCCTTTACAAATGGTGCAGAACACAACAGCATGAATCATCAGTGGAACCAATAAAACAGATCACATCACACCAACATTATATCAACTACACTGGCTACCAATCCAAGCACATGCCAAATTTAAAACATTACTAAACATCTTCAAAATCATCCACCACTTCTCAGCAGACATTTTGAAAACCCTTTTCACAAGAGATGAAAGTGCCCGCCCCAGAAGAACCAATAACAGCTACACAATCAATGTGCCACCAGACTTCAGGAAAAGTAAGCAATCAGCATCCAAGAGAGCACTATCACTAGCTGCTCCACAACTATGGAACACCCTGCCTCAAGATATCCGTTCCACCAAAGACATCAAAGACTTCCGGAAAAGACTCAAGACCTTTCTATTCACAGAGCACTATGGACACATCACATAACACAACAACCACACTGAACCCAACAAATGACTCTTAACATCCCACGGACACAATAACCTGCTCTGACAGACAGCAGAACCATTGTAAATATGTTAAACGACGTGTAAATAGTTACTACCCTTTTTATCTCCCCAAGTTTAATGTACCCAAGCTGAGTTCAAGTTTCTTGTAAACTGCTCTGATTACAGGATAAGGCGGTATAAAAAACAGTTTAAATAAATAAAATAAATAAATGGACCATCACCTCATTGACTACGGCCACCATTTTCTTTCCAGTTATGCATTACTTGTAATTGAGTTGCTTCATTTATCAATGATAGCTTGTGTTTTATTTTACTAACACACTTATGTATTTAGGTGTTCAGTTGAAGTTACACTAACATATTATATAACCTATATCCAAGTTATTCATTGAGTTTGGATTAAGCATACCGCACTACTAAGTTTGAAGTTACACTCATTACATTGATTGAGTTGATTTGATCTTATATATATATCATTTCAGTATTAACTTCTTTTACTGCTTGTGTGTATCCACAGTATGACTACTCATGCACTTTTGCTTTCAATGCATCTGTTAAGCTTAGGGGTATGTTTACTAAGGAGCGGTAATGCAGCAGTGGCAGTAAGGCAGTACGGGCGTCCAGTGAGCACAGAGAGTCCATTTAAATGTAGGCAATGTGCTGCACAGACAGGTGAGCCCAAACGAGTGATAGTAGTGCACATATTGGAAAAACACCGGGTGTAAATGGTGGCCAAACCATCCAAGGGCAGGACAAGGTCCCATTGTATACAATACAGATCACACATGCAGGCCAAAATGTGTACTGTAGAGCACACACCAGACCTGAGGTGTAGATGTTAGCATCACCTACTGTGTGTGTCAGATGTCCTCTGACCCCATTAGCAGTCATGGTGAGCTCCACAAAACATACTTATAGGTCACGGATAAGGTACGTGTTGTGTAGCCCATGAGTGTTGTGACGCAGTAGCTCCCCAGGAACTGATGGACACAGATAAGCATCCGGTGGTAGAAGCCGGTACTGCAGGAGAAAGCAGGAATTTCTCTGCAGAAAGAAAAAAACTCAGAACTAATCAAGCAGAACAGCTCACCTCGGGGGAGGGGAGTAGTAAAGCTCTTGATTGGGCACGCCCTAAGAAGAGGCGGGCAGTGCAAGCTAGAAGCACCTGGTTAAATAGTCAGAAGCCAGGAAGTGAAAGAAAGCAAAGAGAGCAACAAGGGCAACAAGAGCCAAGAAAGCAAAGAGAGCAACAAGAGCAAGGGCAAGAACAGAGACGGAGAGAATTTCCAGAAGGAGAAATAAGGGTTTCAGAGGGGAAGTCTGAAAGGAAGCTTCTTTGCTGCTGTGATTCCTCAAATAGTCTGAAACTAGCAGGTAGCGTGGTGGAAGGCTCAGAAGCTGAAAGAAACTGCTGGGGGCAGAAGACTTTCAAAACACTGAGAGATCCAAGGCTGCAGGACCAGGCAGAGCTATGGAATAAAAGGCAGAAGGACAAAGAATTCTCCAAAGGAAAACTTCTATCTAAGGTACCCAGTGGGGGAGAAATAGTTGATAAGTTTTATGCTCTAAAGCCAGAGGGAGTGTGCCCTAGTTTTAAAAGCCAAGTCAGACAAAATGGTGGCAGCTGCTTTCAGCAAGGAGAGGGTTTGAATAACAGTGAATATTCTTACGAGCTAACTGAAGTACCTAGCCAGGAAAGGGCTGACGTCCATGCTTTTAAATCTCTCTTTAAAGACTCTCCCTGTACTGCCAAATATCTAAGCACAGCACCCACATGTAGAGAGAGGTGGGGAGATAATGTTTGCAGCATGTTGAATGCTTGTTTTCCCCATACAAACAAGTATCCTAATCAGCCTGAGATAAAGAGCCTCAGCAAACAATTGCTCACGGGAGAACAGGGACATCAGCTAAGTGAAGGGAAGCCACCAGCTGAATCACTTCTCTAAGAGTTTAGAGAGTTTTTGGAACGTAAGGCAAGTTTTAATTACAGTGCCCCAGAACCAGTTGCTGGCTGTGAGGAAGAAATGCTTTTTCCTAATTCTCTGCCAGCTACAGAAGAGGACACATTAATGGACTGTTCAACCTGCTTAATTGAGAAAGACCATTAAGAGGGAAAAGTTTTACCTGTTGTATGAGGTAATATAGCAGATGTACTTGACTCTTCCTATACAAAGAGGCTAGTAAAAAGTGAATGAGTTAAAGTTCAACTGATTGGTATAGCAGGAGCACTACCGTTGAATGAACCTTTCTGTTCTTCAGTTCATGATTGGATCACATGAGGTGAATGTGAATTCCTGAAGATAGCACAGCATTGCAAGCCTGTTTATCTAGTTTCTTTTACTCTTGTTTTGGATTTATAACTTCTGCACCGTCTGTTACGTTTGAACTGCACAACTGGCAAATAAACCTCATGAAAATAAATTTCTCTTTGCCATGCCTTACTGCTCGAAGCACTAACACAACTACAACTAATTGCCTCAAGGGCATCACAAGCAACCCCTCCTTAACCCTCAAGTTTAGGGAGCGGGAGGCGTGATAAGAGTGGCGTAGTATTGAGGATTTCCGCAGGCGCAAGAAGTTACCATAGCAGGAGCTGCAGAGGCCGGACTTCCAGCGGAGCCCAGCAGAGGTGCTGCCGAGCCCAGCAGTGGAAGGGGACTGCAGGAAGCTGCTAAACTTCGTTGCTGACGTGCTGGTATAACTCCTGAGCCAGGTAAAGGGTATCCACCCAGGGTACCGAGGATACCAGGGCCAGGGGTGTCTCCTAGTGGTGACTGGGGGGAAAGGAAAAAAATATATATATATTTTCAAAGAGAATAGAAAACTCAGTATCCAGTGGTATCGCACTTTGGTCTGTGTTTCTGTTTTTTTTTCAGGTCCCAAGATGGCACTGGAAGCCAAAGAGGTCTTTGGATGGATGGCGACGCAATTGGAACGCCAGAGAGACATGTCTTTAGAGGCACAGGCAAAAGCTAATGCTAGCTTCTATGAGCAGCAAAAACCCCTGCTAGCGTTGATGGAGGAGTGGATGCGAGAGAAGAAGCAAGCGCCTGTCCCGGCCTCAACAACAGGTTCCATACTAACAGACAGTGTACACCCTGTTAGCTTACAGATGGGAACTTTGTTCAATTTTGGACAGCTTACAGATAAGGATGATGTGGATGATTATTTGGAAAGTTTTGAAAGAGTTGCACATCTTAGCTTGTGGCCTAAAGAGCACTGGCCGCTAAGACTGGCTGCATCCCTTACAGGGGAAGCGCTGGCCGCTTACCGTGCCATGCCACCTGATTTAGCGGGAAGCTATGATGAGATCAAAAGAGCAATCAGGGAGAGATTGGGGCTCACTCCAGTGGTTTATCGCGCTCGCCTGAGGAGTGTGAAATTGAAGCCCAGTGAGACTCCAAAATCTCTATGTTATCGCATACGCAGCTTACTTAACAAGTGGTTAACTCCAGAAGGGAGAGCTGTGGAGTCTATCTTGAATGACTTAGTATTAGAGCAGTACATGGACGCTCTTCCAAATAGTATTCGTACTTTTCTGATCTTGCAGAATTGCAAAACCCCTCAGGAGGCAGTAGCACTTTCTGAAAGATACATTGAGGCCGAGATTACTGCTCGGAGAGGTGGCTCTGCTTCCCAGGAGTCTGGCTATTGCAGATCAGAAAGGGCACGAAAGGAGGAGGGCGGTCCTGTAAAAATGTGCATGCCTTTATGGGAAGGTGGAAAAGGTAGACAAAAATGTTACAAATGTGGCCAAGAAGGGCATTTACAAAGACAATGTCATGTGAAAACTGCATTAATAGCGGGTAGTGCTATGAGAGATAGGCAGGGTTTTCTTCTTTCTATAGAGGTACAGGGAATCACCGCCCAGGCTTTGCTGGACTCCGGAGCGGAGTTGAGTATGCTCTCTGAGGAGTTGTGGCAGGAAATAGAGGCCAAGCAAGGCGGAGAAGTGATTCAGCCCGCTACTTCAGTGAAGATAAGGTGCGTACATGGTGGAACTTCCACTTACCCGGTGTACAAACTACACATAAAAGGGTTAGGTACACGTAGGACTATCCCACTAGCAGTTATCCCAGGTCTTCCTCACGCTGTCATTCTAGGCAGGGATTGGCCTCAGTTTTATCAAGAGATGAAGCGAGAGTTGCATGAGAAAGGCGTGATGGTCTCCACAAGGGCCCAGTCCGCAGCCTCAGAGGATAAGGAGGGAGCCTTAGAAAGGAAGGAAGACCGCACCGAGGATCTCGGGGAAATTCTTTCCTTTGATGATGCTTTAATAGAAACTCCAGATCCTAAAGATAAAAAGGAAAAGGCCGAAAAGCGTAAAGAGAAGCAATTACGCTCTAGAAACAAGGCGGAGGTACAGGCCGGGCAAGAGCTGCCGTGGGTGCCCGAGGAACTGATGAACAAGTTTCCCTCGTTTCTGCATGAGCAGCAGGCAGACCCTGCCCTTACTCAGGCATTTAAGTGGGCCCAGAGTACTAGGGATACACTGCCTAGGTTTCTCCTCACCGCCGGCCTACTCTATAGGGAGAGTAAAAATCCTTTTACGGGAGATACTAGGAAGCAGTTAGTGGTACCGACCACTTTCAAAAACATAGTGTTGCGGCTGGCACATGACCATCCCGTTGGGGGACATAAGGGCAGTCAAGGGACCCTTGACCAGATCCTCACTAGGTTTTACTGGCCAGGTATATTTAAGGAGACGGCCAAGTTCTGCGAGGCTTGCCCCACTTGTCAAAGAGTCTCTGCAGCCCATCCCAGGGAGGTCCCAATGATACCATCTCCTGTGATTAAAGACCCAGTCCGAAGGATAGGGATAGACATAGTTGGACCCCTAATTAAGACTCCGAGAGGATTCCGCTATATCCTAGTGGTAGTAGATCACGCCACAAGATTTCCGTGGGCCATGCCACTACGGAGCACATCAGCCAAAGTAATAGCTACGGAACTTATCAAACTATTTTGTGAAATAGGTTTCCCGAAGGAAGTTCTCACCGACAGGGGGAGCAATTTCCTCTCAAAGTACTTAGGGCAAGTGTGGGATGCCTTCGGTATTAACCACATCAAAACAGCAGCATACCATCCCCAAACAAATGGTTTAGTCGAAAGACAAAATCAAACGCTTAAGAGGATGTTATGTAGGAGTTTGGAGGAGGACATAGACAATTGGGATACCATGATTCCCTTTGTCCTTTATGCATGTCGAGAAAGGAAACAAGCCTCATTAGGAACGGCACCATATGAGCTACTATATGGCCGGTCACCCCGTGGCATTCTGGATATCCTAAAAGAACAATGGGTGGAGCCGGATCCAAGGGAAGTAGAGGTGCCCGAATTCCTTAAAGATTTAAAGAAACGGCTCCGCCGAACTTCACAGGTAGCGGTAGAAAACTTAAAACGTAGTCAGGCCAAACAAAAATCCTACTATGATAGGAACACAAAACAGCGTCAGTTAAATGTAGGAGAGAAAGTCATTGTGATGGTGTCGGGTACGGAACCAAAATTCGAGAGCCATTGGAAGGGCCCTTGTCGGGTGGTGCATTCTGTGGGACCTGTCTCATATTTAGTGGAGAATAGGAAAGGCCGCAGGCAAGTCTACCACATTAACCTGCTAAAGCCATGGCACGACAGGGTAGCCTTAGCCCAGATAGCCACGATAGACTCTCCAAGACAAAAGCCTCAAGTGAAGCTTACCATCCCAGAGTCCAGAAGGGGTATCACGTGCTGTGCCGTCAAGATAAAGCCAGCCCGTGATATCTTAAAGGAGGGGATCTGTGACGCAGTAGCTCCCCAGGAACCGATGGACACAGATAAGCATCCGGTGGTAGAAGCCGGTACTGCAGGAGAAAGCAGGAATTTCTCTGCAGAAAGAAAAAAACTCAGAACTAATCAAGCAGAACAGCTCACCTCGGGGGAGGAGAGTAGTAAAGCTCTTGATTGGGCATGCCCTAAGAAGAGGCGGGCAGTGCAAGCTAGAAACACCTGGTTAAATAGTCAGAAGCCAGGAAGTGAAAGAAAGCAAAGAGAGCAACAAGGGCAACAAGAGCCAAGAAAGCAAAGAGAGCAACAAGAGCAAGGGCAAGAACAGAGACGGAGAGAATTTCCAGAAGGAGAAATAAGAGTTTCAGAGGGGAAGTCTGAAAGGAAGCTTCTTTGCTGCTGTGATTCCTCAAATAGTCTGCAACTAGCAGGTAGCGTGGTGGAAGGCTCAGAAGCTGAAAGAAACTGCTGGGGGCAGAAGACTTTCAAAACACTGAGAGATCCAAGGCTGCAGGACCAGGCAGAGCTATGGAATAAAAGGCAGAAGGACAAAGAATTCTCCAAAGGAAAACTTCTATCTAAGGTACCCAGTGGGGGAGAAATAGTTGATAAGTTTTATGCTCTAAAGCCAGAGGGAGTGTGCCCTAGTTTTAAAAGCCAAGTCAGACAAAATGGTGGCAGCTGCTTTCAGCAAGGAGAGGGTTTGAATAACAGTGAATATTCTTACGAGCTAACTGAAGTACCTAGCCAGGAAAGGGCTGACGTCCATGCTTTTAAATCTCTCTTTAAAGACTCTCCCTGTACTGCCAAATATCTAAGCACAGCACCCACATGTAGAGAGAGGTGGGGAGATAATGTTTGCAGCACGTTGAATGCTTGTTTTCCCCATACAAACAAGTATCCTAATCAGCCTGAGATAAAGAGCCTCAGCAAACAATTGCTCACGGGAGAACAGGGACATCAGCTAAGTGAAGGGAAGCCACCAGCTGAATCATTTCTCCAAGAGTTTAGAGAGTTTTTGGAACGTAAGGCAAGTTTTAATTACAGTGCCCCAGAACCAGTTGCTGGCTGTGAGGAAGAAATGCTTTTTCCTAATTCTCTGCCAGCTACAGAAGAGGACACATTAATGGACTGTTCAACCTGCTTAATTGAGAAAGACCATTAAGAGGGAAAAGTTTTACCTGTTGTATGAGGTAATATAGCAGATGTACTTGACTCTTCCTATACAAAGAGGCTAGTAAAAAGTGAATGAGTTAAAGTTCAACTGATTGGTATAGCAGGAGCACTACCGTTGAATGAACCTTTCTGTTCTTCAGTTCATGATTGGATCACATGAGGTGAATGTGAATTCCTGAAGATAGCACAGCATTGCAAGCCTGTTTATCTAGTTTCTTTTACTCTTGTTTTGGATTTATAACTTCTGCACCATCTGTTACGTTTGAACTGCACAACTGGCAAATAAACCTCATGAAAATAAATTTCTCTTTGCCATGCCTTACTGCTCGAAGCACTAACACAACTACAACTAATTGCCTCAAGGGCATCACAAGGCAACCCCTCCTTAACCCTCAAGGTTAGGGAGCGGGAGGCGTGATAGTGTCTGTAAACCCCTGTCGTCACATGATTGATCTGAGCCCCTGATGGACATGAAGGAGATGTAGACAGTAGGAACATCATGTGCCAAAGTGCACAAACACCACCAACCAGTTCGTATCCCAAGCTCTTTTGACACATCAAGTGCACCATATGCAAAACTACAGCTGCCCAAGGCCATCCGGTGGGAACCACACAATCAACCTGCATGTCAAAACCACTGTGGCAGCATTGTGGCACACGCAATTCAGTTGATGCAGATAGAATCAGAAGGTCATGGGATTGCGTTCTGCCAATGGATATGTTTCATGGTGAACTTTTATACCACAGTGCAGGCAGAAAAGCAGCATGTGTAAACACTGAACGTCTGGCCAAGAAGTGGACAGACACCAACATGACCAAGCAGAAGAACACACCTCAACATCGTCACAGTGAGCAGCTGTAAACACAACTGAACAGCACAACTGAGCAGACCACACAACCTGTTACAACACCTGCAGTGCAACTGTGCCTTGTGTCTTGCACACCACTGCAACATAGTCCTGTGGCAGTGACCAACCAGGATGCATGACCAAGGGCACAATTGATGGCATCCTGCTCCCCTCCACATGTAGTGTAGAGCCACGCAGCATATGGAAAGTGGAACAGGTTGATTGTATGTGTTGTCATAGGTATGTGTAGCATGAATGAGGCTCAGCAGTCACCGCACCATGCACCTCACTCCCACAGCAGTGTCACACAGTAGAATGTATGTAAATAAAGGGAAGAGGATACTGGGAACCCCATAAAACTGCAGCATTCCCACAGGATACCTATGTGGGAGAGGGAATATACATGCAATATATGTGCCTGGCCATTTCAGATCCATCACCATGACAAGAGTACTGACACAAAAGAATGTTGTCATGACACCATCGCCACGAATGTGTTGTGATCCAAGAGGTATGTACCGACATTGTTCAATACACTGAATAAAGTTGCAGTTGTCTGTTGGACATGTCACATAGTACATCTGTTCCCACAGGTTGGTGAAAGCATCTATCACAAATAGCCTGGAGAGCACACAAGTAGCCTGTGTGCAATGACAGGCCTGTGGCATGCATGCAACAAAGGTGAGGCATGCAGGCAGTCGTCATCACCTGTCTCCGATAGGTGACGGTCCAAACAGTAGCATACTCACACACCACATATGCACTGTTGCATGTGGCATCTGCTGTTGTGTGTATATTAACCCTATCATCACCACCTCATGTAGAGTTGCCACCTCCTGCAGAGCATAACCCTAGAAAAAGGCATCCTATATTTGGAGACTGTTGTTGGGACACAGCTGTCCAAACTATCCTATCTGCTGTGGTGGAAAAACACCAGGTGTAAATGGTGGCCAAACCATCCAAGGGCAGGACAAGGTCCCATTGTATGCAATACAGATCACACATGCAGGCCAAAATGTGTACTGTAGAGCACACACCAGACCTGAGGTGTAGATGTTAGCATCACCTACTGTGTGTGTCAGATGTCCTCTGACCCCATTCGCAGTCATGGTGAGCTCCACAAAACATACTTATAGGTCACGGATAAGGTACGTGTTGTGTAGCCCATGAGTGTCAGTAAACCCCTGTCGTCACATGATTGATCTGAGCCCCTGATGGACTTGAAGGAGATGTAGACAGTAGGTGTGATTGTTCAATGCATCATAGGCCAAGGTGGAATGAATCAATGTGAGGATACAACTGCACCAAAGACACAAACTATGGGTGAGAGGACGGGGCATGTGACCAGAAACGGAAACATCATCTAGGATACTGGTAGATGGTCATATGGTACAGCATGGAGCTCTAGAGTGGTGAGAGAATGACCACAGGCTGTCCATAGCCTGTCCGAGGGCCAAAGAGTGAGGATGCATGTGGTGAATCACAGAGGTACCACATGCACCAACTGGCCATGGTGTCCACCAAACACACATGTAGTGATGGCAACAGATGTCCCAGACACCCAGGGCCAACAGAAAATGTAAAGCAGTGTAAAGTGAGTCAGTGTGTGCACCTGAAACCATGATCCACTGTGTATGAACTAGCTGCTGTAACCATTGATGCAGCCCACAACACCATAGAGCAGCTAAATAAGCAATGGAGTGTGTAGCCTAGTGGCTATGGGTAACACCATGCAATCAACACATTGTGTGTTCAATTCCAGAGAAACAACAACCTGATGCATACCACATGAGATTGTGTCACGTCCCACCCTCAGAAGATGTACGTACATAGCCACATCTTTTGTAATGTGTGCGGTGCCACACAACGCACCCTGCACATAACGCGCGGCCAACACGTAATGCAGAAGTCAGTGTGCAGATGGTGTAAGGGCCACATGGGCCGTACTGTGCATGACGCGTTGTCTGAACTGTAATGTGCGTCCCACATGCGCCATGCGCCTGACGTATGGCCTATACATTATACATTGTGCACGTAGAGCGTAGATAGAAATGCACGTACAGAGGACGACATGCGTTGCACTCACAGTGGCAGATGCAACGCACGTCGTCCCCATCATGTGTGTTGAACATGCCAAAGTACGTAACGCCACATGTCGTAAAAGCACGTTCCGCGTGGTATATCATGCGCTGCGCATTGGTGGCAATGCAACGCGCCATCAAGTGTGAGAACATGCGTTGAAGCATGTGCCATAACATGCATTATTGCGTTTCCGTGACAATACTGCATCATGATGTCCCGCAGAAAACACAACAGACAAGATGGCCGCATGGTCCAGGAAGCCAGCCTTCACATCCCCGGAGCTATTGGGCAGGCTTATCTGCTGTAGGCAGAGGTGCCTCTTCCCTGCCTCCTGCAAACGGCAGGAACTGTTCAGGATCCGGAGGGCCTGGGACCGCCTGACGAGGCGCTACAATGCTGGTGCCAACTACCCACTTGAGGTAAGTGCATGGGGGCAGGTACCACAAACCAAGGAGCGCAACCTAGTAGCCAGCAATCAACAAATACAATATACCAGTCACACCATGGGAAAATGACAGGTCTGTGCTTCATCCCTTTGACCACTGTAGGTGCACCTGCTGTGTTCAGGTCTGCCCTACTCCTAGGTGGCCTAAGGCCTATTGATAGAGGTCTATGGTCATGTCTGTGACCATTGTAGGTGCACCTGCTGCTGTGTGCAGCTCTGCCCTACTCCTAGGTGGCCTAAGGCCTATTGACAGTGGCCTGTGGTTCATCTCTGGGACTATCGTAGGTGCGCCTGCTGCTGTGTGCAGCTCTGCCATACTCCCAGGTGGCCTCAGGCCTATCGACAAAAGTCTGTGGTTATCTCTGGGACTATCATAGGTGCACCTGCTGCTGTGTGCAGATCTGCCCTACTCCCAGTGGCCTCAGGCCTATTGACAGAGGTCTGTGGTTATCTCTGGGACTATCATAGATGTGCCTGCTGCTGTGTGCAGATCTGCCCTACTCCCAAGTGGCCTCAGGCCTATTGACAGAAGTCTGTGGTTAACTCTGGGACTATTGTAGGTGCACCTGCTGCTGTGTGCAAGTCTGCCCTACTCCCAGTGGCCTCAGGCCTATTGACAGAGGTCTGTGGTTATCTCTGGGACTATCGTAGGTGTGCCTGCTGCTGTGTGCAGCTCTGCCCTACTCCTAGGTGGCCTAAGGCCTATTGACAGAGGTCTATGGACATGTCTGTGACTATTGTAGGAGTGGAGGAGTGGCCTAGTGGTTGGGGCAAGGTACTTCAGGCCGGAAGGTTGGGGGTTCAAATCCCACTAGAGGACAGCAACCTTGGGCCGGAAGGACTGGGGTTTCTAGTCCCACAGCTGCTCCTTCCATAGCCCATGTTCCCTGTAAAATAGTTATCTCCAAGTTATAATGCCCTGTTCAATGTAATTTCAGTTTGTTCAATGTAAACCGCACTAATGCAGAATAGCGAGGTATATAAGAGCATATAAATAAATAAACATTGTAGGTGTGCCTACTGCTGTGTGCAGGCCCACTACACATACCTCTTCGGCCCAGGTGTCTGTGCAAGCCATGTTGTCGGTAGGCAAAACACATTCCATGCATCGAGATGTACATGTTCTGTTCCCCAACAGCCTGTGTCCACACACCATTGCACATCATCTCACACATGACCCTGTTGTCCTGTTGAATGATGTACACATACAACACCCATTGTGGGGCCAGTCCAGTCCTCACACACATAGTTCGTGAGAGGGATGATGCATATGTCCCTCTAATGCCCCCTATCCATGCATATACATGACATATGTCACAGCTGGAATATTCACCTGTTCTGGGAGTGTGCCAGAGTGCACATATGTACAGATGTATTGGAGATGTATGCCCCCATGAGACCTATCAGGGATGCCATGTAGATATCTTGCATACCCACTGACACACAGTCATATGAAGAGAGCAACCAACACAGTAGATGGAGCAGAGCAACCGCAGCCAGTGACACATGGACCCACATGACATATCCCCACAGGCATGGCATATCCAGGGTGGTGACCAAATCAATTGCTGCCATGTCCCAGGCGTGGTGTCACCCATCCATGACACAATATCCGGTGTGTCCATTGTGCAGGTCTATGGTAACACAGCATGCTATGCACCAGATGGTGTTCCCAATGTCACACAGTACTGAACATGTTCTGGGACGAGCTATCGAACACCATGTATAGCTGACATGTGTGTCCCATGGGTCCACAAGCCCAATGGTTGGTGTGACATAACATGTCATCCATGCTGACACTGGGATCCCCATCCTACGTGTCTGCCCATGCTGTGTAGCCCTGTATTGGGTACGCATG
Organism: Ichthyophis bannanicus; assembly: GCA_033557465.1. Lineage (NCBI taxonomy): Eukaryota > Metazoa > Chordata > Amphibia > Gymnophiona > Ichthyophiidae > Ichthyophis > Ichthyophis bannanicus. The sequence continues at coordinate 298,953,599 of CM066038.1, forward strand.
TCTTGTGATGTCATTTTTGTGTTTCACAACAGCACATGTTGCTACAGCACATTGCATCTGCCATTTGCCTGCCCAGACATGTTATTGCTAGGAGACACCTGTCAGCACCGACCAGGCACATGTGCAGCAACGTCGTCAATGAGTACTGTGGCATGTGCAGATGCCTGAACATCATATGATAGCCACATGTTGGTGTCATGTAGAGATAAATAGCAGATATGCAGATACAGCACAGATATGTAGGATGGAGGCCAATACTCCACACAGATACAAGCACCATGCATCCCAGCCATAGGATGTACATGATCAGCAGCAGGGCACTACCACACATGCCATGGGCTGAACATGTGATCAGACGTAGGCCAATAGGTAACCTGGAAATGCCTGAATGTGAACACACATAATTCCTGGAGGTGACACACATATGGCCAGCTGCACTTGCACACAGGCAGACGACAGCGCAGACAGATAACATTGGACTGTCCGTGTACAACAAGTGTACAACAAGCGACTGTTAATTAATTAATTAATTAATTATCCCGCCACACACAAGCATGTATGTCTGGCGCTGTATGAGGGTCAGGCATGTGTGTCACCTAACAGTTGCCATCTGTTGCTGTATCCGCAGATAGAGGATTTGAGGAAGAAGGGCCGGAAGCTGAGGCATCGGAGGCCTGACTTCCTGCTGCAGCACAAAATGACGGGCCCAGTGGATGGTGAGCGATGCAGCTGGTGTGACACACAACAGCATGTCGCAATGCACCAGCAGGTTGGGGAGGCACCTACTTTGTGTCCATTCATCAGTGAACACATGACTGATGTGCCAAACTCCATTTCCCTTCACAGAGGCCGAAGATGTGTGACAGGAGGCAAAGGGAGGTGTGGGGCTGGTGACTGAGCCCTTGCAGGTACCCAACGTGGACGGCGCCACATGTGCGGTGGCGGAAGCAGTGGAGGAGGCAGAGGAGCAGGAGGAGGAGGCAGAGGAGGTGGAGGAGGAGGAGGAGGTGGTGGGGGAGGAAGAGGGGTCGGAGGAGTGGAAGGAGTCGGATTGGTCAGAGGAGGAGGAGTTAGAAGAGTGGAAGAAGTATGATGAGACAGAGGAGGAGGTGTCAGAGGAGTCTGAGGGGTTGGAGGTGTCGGTGTCCCTTGGGAAAACTGCTAGGTACATATGACCTAGATTGGCCACTGTTGGAAACAGAATACTGGGCTTGATGGACCTTGGTCTGACCCAGTATGGCATATCTTATGTTCTTATGAGGATGTGATGGAATTGGATGAGAAGGAGGTGATAGAGGTGTTGGAGGAGGAGGAGGAGGAGGAGGGGCAGAAGTGGGGAGGGTGGTAGAGGAGCTGGGGGAGGCTGTGTTGGGTGTGGGGGAGGGGAAGGTAGGGGAGTGGGTGAGGGAATGGGAAGGTGCATGGTGGGAGGAGAGGGTGGAGGTGGTTGGAGGGCGTGGGGAAGGGGAGGGGAGGGTGTGGGAGAGCAGGAGGGTGTGGGGGAGGGGGAGGAGGGAACAGGGGATGGGGTTGGTGGGGAGGGTATGAGGCAGGATGCACCCCTGATGGTGTGTGATGTGGCGCCATCTGAGGGCATGCGTGTGGGGTCGCCACATGCACACACCACCATGGGTGCATCCTGCTCCACTGCCCAGGTTGTGGCCAGTCCCCTGCGGCACATGACTGCACAGGGCACTGGGGGGTCCCTGCCACCTGCTCCATGGCCCTGGGGATGGGGCCCGCATGGCTGTAGGGGAGCAGGCAGTGATGCACATGTGCCTGTGTGGGGGCGAACGCCCACACACCCTGTCTGCGGCTCTGTACGCCATCTCTCTAGGCCAGCAGGAGCAGACCCAGCCCATGGGGCAGGTGGTGGATGCCATGGTCCGGATGGCTGATGAACTGCGGATGCTGCGGAAGGTGGTGACAGGCCTCGCAGCTCATCAGCCATCTGGCCATGGTGGCCCCCAGGAGGGGTAGACCACCACTGTGGTCCATGGCACCCCTGCCCTGTGTAGTCCTGTGTCCCGGAGCTGGCGCCACCTCAGACCACAGGGGGGTGGGGGTCTGTAGACTTACTACCACCAATGCTGGCACTGTGTGCCACTTGTTCACATGAATAGTTTTATGATTTATTTTATTTTGTGGATATATGTTTTTTTTACCACTGTTAATGTCTATTTTGTACAAAAGTACATGTGGCAGCTGGCCATTTTTATCTTTTGTTAATTAAAAACAATCTTTAAATACCACAAAGTATATATTTTTCTACCATATTGTTCATGAAAATATATATATTTACGTATAAAAAAAGTTTCAGTAGTCATGTGCTTCATTTCCTGTCATGCAATTGCACAGAGTTTGACACATGTGAGCATATCCCTGTGTGTATGATTGCAATACACATACATGGCACATACATGGCATAGTCCTCACCGCAGGTCTTGGGGCATGGGCATTTGCACTGCTGTATGAATCCCGCACTGCCACAGGGATGTACCCGTGTGTGTATGTGCTCTGCACACTGTGACATGTCTTGTGACAGTATCATGCTAGTAATGCATACATGTCACAGTGCATGGCCCATTTGCCAAGGCCTGACATAGCTGTGCAGTACGGTAACAGGGTAGACACACCGCACACTCACAGCGACTGGAGATGGGGACAGGGAAGATCATGCCATATGGTGCAGATCACCAGGGCAAGGGGTATGTAAACACCATGACAATAGAGGTGACAGCACACCTATGTGAGCACAGACAGAAACACTGGACGCGTGGCAGCAAGAGGTCAAAAAAGGGGTTGACTTTATTAACATGGACACATGTGTAGCCACTCACATCCCTACCGCCTGCTTGGACGCCCACATCCATGCCATCCTGCCCCTCTCTCACCCCTTGCTGCCACTGCTGCTGCTGCCGCTGGCTGCTGCCCCCTTGCAGACATGGCCTCCAGCACATCCGACAACTGGTTTATACCCACCACCATAGCTCGGATGGTGTCAGCAAGTGCATCATTCCCCCAGGCCCTTTGCAGGCTCATGTCCCACTCCTGTGCCATGTCCTGCCGGATACCCTGGAGCTCATTTTGGATGTCTGTGTGAGAAAAAGGTGCAACCAGTGATGCACAGTTCACACACACGCCATGATAACACATGCAACTGGTATCTCAGGGATGACATAGAGATGACAGCACTATGTGCATGGCACATGTATGCACGTGGCTGAACAGTCGCATATGCACATTGTGTGGAACTGGAAATGTGGGAGCACGTCTGCTGTACAGGTAGCTGCTGATACCTCTGTTGCCCCCTACAGTGTGGAAGGACACCAACAAACCACAACATATACATGGATGCCGTTCCACATCCTCCCAATACAGCGGTGCTCATGCTGATCCTTCACACACTGTGTACACAGTTCCCCACCACTCCCCCATCACAAACCCTCCATCAGCTAGGTCCTGTTACACATCAGAAGACATATGGTCATGCAACCAGGTGAAAGGCCAACACAGGAACCAGGGGACGTAGCACACACCACTCGCACACATGTACAGCTGGGAAATGTGTCCGGGATCCCCTGTCCATCACCAGATGCTAGCACAGTGATGGCATGGGTTCCCTGACACCGACTACCATCTGACATCCCCTATGACAAATGTCCAACACACAGGTTGACAGGTGCGTACCCACCCCATACGCAGATGACATGCAGTGGCGAACACCAGACCACCTTCAACTGACATATGTGGTGCCCATTGCGTATATTGAGCACATCTCTCCTGTCAGAGGAATACCAGTTCCACTGTTGCATCATCCATGGTATGTCATAGCTTCTGCAATGTCACAGCAGGATGATCACAGTCACCACATCGTATAATCAGAATAATCCTCACATAGAGATTTCCAGTGATATACAATGCAACATGTAACACTCAAGAATGATAAACATGTAAATATAAATTTGTAAAAATTGTAAATTTGTAAATATGTTGCATATGTAATCCTATAATCAACCATGTAAAACATTAATGACATCCTACCTATCCTTTGCATTCTGATAAGTGGAGTGGAGGAGTGACCTAGTGGTTGGGGCAAGGTACTTCAGGCCGGAAGGTTGGGGGTTCAAATCCCACTAGAGGACAGCAACCTTGGGCCGGAAGGACTGGGGTTTCTAGTCCCACAGGTGCTCCTTGTGGTCTTAGGCAAGCCACTTAACCCTCCATAGCCCATGTTCCCTGTAAAATAGTTATCTCCAAGTTATAATGCCCTGTTCAATGTAATTTCAGTTTGTTCAATGTAAACCACACTGATGCAGAATAGCGCGGTATATAAGAGAATGTAAATAAATAAATAAAATAAGTTACCTGTTTGAATAAGTTACAATGTAATGTTCTAGTTTTGTTCGATGTAAACAGCTTTGATTCTCCTGAAAGGCAGTATATAAAACTGTTCAATAAATAAATATAAATAAATAAATATCTGCAATGGCATTACTGCCAAAATGTCCACCCTCACTGTCAGGTGTCATACCATGTGCGCAGGCCACTCTCAGATGAAATTTTATTAGAAGCAACGCATGTACAGGTGGGTTCCCTCCCTGGCTTTTGTGGTTACATCCTCAATGAGTTATCTTTTTGTAGGTACATGTTTTTAACAAAAATCTTTTAAATATGCATGTTCCTCATTGGTTCATATTATACAAGTTTAGAACTTTATTTTTTATTATTTATTAATTATTTTTTAATGTTTATAGTCCATTATTTATATGGTTACATACACATACATTTTTAAACGTTCTTGAGGTTACATTACATATTTAATTTTTTTAATGATCTTATGTTCATGTACATATTTATTTTAAATATTTGGTCATACAAATATATGTTTTTAGTTTAGTTCCAGGTTATCTATGTACCATTTATGCATGGTTGTCATTTTAGCTCCATTTGCTGTATGTACTTAAAGTTGTTTATACTTATTTTATCAATTATTCATATACTTGTTTGTTTGTTCTATGTGCTCTATTCATTTATTGAGTATATTTTGTTTTGCATGTTTTTAAATATGTTTTATGATTATTTTCAGCCATTTAAGCACCTGATGAAGGCTTCACGAAACACGGTCTATGTTGGGCCAGTGGCTGAAGTGGTATATTTAAATGAAATTTGTTTTATACGTTCCTTCTTGGCATTCCACGTTTCTTACTGGGTTTGTTTATACAAAGAAAGCAGACAGTCTGAATGTCCCCAAGCTTAATGTAAAACCACAGTTAAAAGCTATATTAGCAATATCCCCCAAAAAATCAACAGATTTTGTATTTTTAGCTAGAAACCAGAAGAGATAAGATAGAAAGGTTTGCTCTTAGCTTTGTGGATGCTCCTCAGCTAGTGCAGACTGGCTCAGACCGGTGTGTCAAGCCAGGTGTAAGATGGTCTAAATCAGTCCCTCCCTGGGAGCAAGCTTTCACCAACCAGTGCAGCAGAAGTAAACTTTGGTATATCTCTCTATCTGCCACACACACAAATATCATATTTAAGTCTATACAAGGAAAGCAGACAGTCTCAATGTCTCCAAGCTTAATGTAAAACCACAGTAAAAGCTATATTAGCAATATCCCCAAAAATCAACAGTTAGATTTTATATTTTTAGCTAGAAACCAGCAGAGATAAGATATAAAGGTTTGCTCTTAGCTTTGTGGATGTTCCTCAGCTAGTGTGAATTTGGCTGGGTGCATGACCTCTGATTGTTTTCAGCATATCACATACTGATTTTCAGGCATCTACACTGCTGTTTGACACACTGATACACACAGATCATGTTGAGGGCATTGTGTGTTGAGGTGTATTGAGGGCATTATGTGTTAGGGCATTGGGACATACCATCATTGTCATGTTTGTGTATTTGGCTATGCACTGCGCCTCGCCATCTGTTCATGGCAGCGTGGTATTACATCTCTGGGTTTTCCTTTCCTACCTTATCGCTTTGTGGTTGTGGGGGTCATCTTGGTGTATCTGTCTAGATCATGCTCCCTGTCAGTTGTGTGGCCAGACACATATTTCATGGCTGACCCACTTTGGATCACAGCACTCACATGGACATTGTACAGTTGGTGGACATGGGACACAGCAAAACATCACTTTGACATGCAGATATTCCAGGCAGGTATGTTGGAACTTCAACCATGCGCCATGTACAGTCTTGCCATTGCAGTGATGATGCAGACGACATCACTGCATGCCGTCTAGCTCGATCAGCACACAATACCCCCAGGTCTACATTGTGATCATTGCCCAGTGTGGGGGGGGGGGGTTCACACAGGATGTGTGAGGTGAGATGTTACCACAGCAGTGTAATTATTCATAGCTCAGTAACAAAGTGTCTGTGGTATACATAGCATGTGTCCATTTTGTTGGATTGTAGGTGTTCATCTATTTCATGCACATGGTCCATACTCATGTGACACGTGTGAATGTCAATGTCACCCCTTGTGCACATGGCCATCAACTATGCAGGAAACATAGGTTTACATGTACATAGCAGATATCATACACGGGCAATGTTGGGCTGTTATACATGTTTGGTTGACACCATCACTGCATTAGTTTGACATGCTTAATGACCTTACATTGTGTGGGACACACACATGGGAACTTGAGATATGTTGGTCACTCGGACTCTGTACAGCTACTCTTCATCATGACATACTGCAAACGGGGCCGATCTGACACCAGAGGTGTACATTGTGTGTACACGTAGTTAATGCACCTCCTATAAACTACGTCCATTCCAGTGTCACGATATTCATGTTGCCCATATCAGACACACTCACAGCTGATGCAGCAGGGCCCCATTTTGTCAGGGAATGCGTCATGGTCTGGTGTCTCCAACAATGTGCTGCTGCATTCTTACCCACAGATGGTTTCACAGATATCCACATAGGTATTGCATTGTAACACAGCTACATTCTTCACTCACATGTGCCGGCCCAGTTGCATGTCAGTTCATGTTTCCCCTTGTTGCTTCTTTTGGGAGAGTTTTTAAACTACTTTAGCACATGCATGTTCATGCTGGTGTCAGTATATCCCCATCTACGAGGTGTATCAGGGACATGGCTGGCATAGGTGTTCTTTGGCACTGGTGATGACAGTGGCAGTGGGACAGATTGGACATGCACGTGCCTCCTTGTCTACACATCATCGACAACAGATATGTTCATGTCCATATACATGCAGACTTTTTGCTCTGTATGCATTTTCTGGTTTGTGTGTCTTGTATTGACGGGCAGGTATGTTCTTGTGGACATTTCATAGCTGATGTGTGTTGGATCCTCATCATGCACCACATACTGTCTACATGCACGCATATGCAACTGAGGCATGCAGAACGTGCGAATGCATTGGGGGGGAGGGTCCTACCAAGCAGTGCACACTATTCAGCTCCTGGACAGGATCTGTCCTGCTCATCATCTGTAGACAGAACAGTAAATGTATCTAGGACATGTTGGACACACATTTGTCTCTGCTGCTGCATCTCCACACTGCCCAACGTATATTGTGGTATAATGATGATGTACATGGCCCACTTGAGCTAACAACCCTGAAAGGTGGAAGCTGTATGTATGCAAGTCTGCTGACACTTCACAGGAAGCTACAAGTTTCCATGCATACATTCCCTTTAGTGGAACATATTTGCATTGTGGTTGTTTGGCATAACGGTTACAGATATGTGTTTGGCAATCCTAGGATGCGGGCTCAATTCCCACATGTTCCTTTCCTTTCATTTTCTTGTGTTCTGCTAAACTTACCATACATAGGGCTGCAGCTTCAGCACTGCTCCACACACCCTTCCTTCTCTTCAGTGTGCGCTCCATGCAGCCTATCCGTCACATATTATCTGATACATATGGACCCTTTCTACATGCTGCTGGGACAAGCAGTTGACTTGGGGGGTTGGCATTGCTGTTCGTGAACTGTGTTTGGACACCTCAGTGTGCCGGTTCGATTCTCACATGTTCCGTTTTCATTCTGTTCCCCATTGTGCCCTTGTACACATACCATCCACATGGCTGGCCCATCAGACCAGACCCGGACACCCTTGCAGTTTAATTTGATTGTTATGCATGCTGTTTTCACTGCATACCATTTGATGGTGTGTGTGCATGTGGTTGGCTGTGGCTCACATCACAATTACAGACTACAATATCAGCTGCCTGAGATCTACGGCCTTACACCTACAGCTCCATTGACCCATGGGGCACCATGTCTGTACATCCCTCAGTGCGCCTTGTACTATCGGCGCGCCTTAGATCGCAACCCCTGTGGAAGCGCTGGTGCTTCATGTCGGCTGTGGCATTAACATGCGGTAATTGGCCAGGGCGCCCTGTACCGCATGTTAACGGCCCATGGTTACCTTATCACAGCACCGCCCACATCCTTATATGGGCGTCGGTAACATTAGCGCTGCACTTACTGCCGGTGACATTACCGCACCTTAGTAAACATACCCCTAAGAGTATGCCATTATTATTATTCTTTAGTTAACCATATTATCTGGTTCTGACCTGCACAGTAGTTATATTAGTTAGATTTTAAGAAGGAATATGCTCCCTTGTAGCTAATTACATCTTATTGCTTTATAAGATTTCTGTTGCAAACAATCCATAAGAAAAATAGAGGCACAAAAAAGTAAAACAAAAAGCAAGCACATAACTCTAATCCAAAGAAAAACAGCCTACGCTATTGGCCACATCTCGAGGGAGCAAATCATCATGGGTATAGAGACATCTACAATATTACAGTTGGATACATCGTCCACCTAAAACTAATATGAGACAAAGGAAACAGCATCAAACAGGAAATAGGCCAGTACAGGCCAGGCATTACTTACTAGATAAGAGATTCTCCAAAAGCAAAGGATCAGTATAGACATATTTTGTCCCCCCAAATAATATCAGATACTTGCATGGAAAACAGAGGAAGAACGTCCCCCATGCAGCCAAGACCCTAGGCTTCCCTGTAAAATAGTTATCTCCAAGTTATAATGCCCTGTTCAATGTAATTTCAGTTTGTTCAATGTAAACCGCACTGATGCAGAATAGCACGGTATATAAGAGAATGTAAATAAATAAATAGGCCTTAGCTACAGGAAGGACTTCCTCTTCAACTGGATATATCGCGATGCATCCGGAAAAGCAGCAATCTCTCCTGGGGAAATAAGTACTACTACTACTCCGCATTTATATAGCGCTACCAGTCATACACAGCGCTGTACAGTATAGACATGTAAGAGACAGTCCCTGCTCATCAGAGCTTACAATCTAATCAAGACAAAATGCACAAACACATAGGGTACAGACAAAATACACAAACACACACAAAGAGGGTGTAGGAAGGGGTGGAGCAGGGGTGGGAACTGGGGAGAGAAAGGAGGACAGGTGGGTCAAGGACAGGAGAGTTAAGATCTAAAAGCAGCAAAGAGGTGAGCTTTTAACCTGGACTTGAAGAGGGTTAGAGAAGGTGCCTGGCGTACAGACACAGGTAGTTTGTTCCAGGTGTAGGGAGCAGCAAGGTACAAGGAGCGAAGTCTGGAGTTAGCAGTAGGCGAGCGGGGCCTAGATAGAAGCAGTCTGTTAGAAGAACGGAGTTCCCGAATGGGGATATAAGGGGAGATAAGAGATGAAAAGTATTGAGGGGCCGCAGAGTGAATGCATTTATAGGTAGTTTGAATTGGATACGGAAGCGGATAGGGAGCCAATGAAGTGACTTGAGGAGAGGTGTAACATGGGCATGACGAGGCTGGTGGAAGATTAGTCGCACCGCAGAGTGTTGAATAGATTGAAGGGGAGAGAGATGACTCAGAGGGAGGCCAGAAAGGAGTAGGTTACAGTAGTCAAGGCGAGAGGTAATTAAGGAGTGGATAATGGTTTTAGTAGTGTGTTCAGAGAGGAAGGGGCGGATTTTGCTAAGGTTGTAAAGATAAAAGTGGCAAGTCTTGGCTACGAGCTGGATGTGTGTGGAGAAGGAGAGAGAGGAGTCGAAGACTACTCCCAGGTTGCGGGCCGAGGAAACAGGAAGGATTACAGAGTTATCCAAAGAAATTGAGAAGGGGGAAAGATGAGAAGTTCAGTCTTGGCCATGTTCAGCTTTAAGCGGCGGTAAGACATCCAGGCAGCGATGTCATCTTTTAAAAAGGACATTTTATCTCCCTCCAGGGTTATGACCAGAGTGGCACGGGAGAGGATAACATCATCTGAAACTTCAAGGAAATTAGTCAAATCAATATCAGATGCATCCCTTTCCCGGGCCACCCCGCCAGCCCATGCCCCAGACCGGGGAGACAAATAGTACAATCGATCCACCACAAATTTTCTGACTTAATAAACAAGAGAACTTCTTTACAATATTTATGAAATAAAATAAGCAGAGATAGCAACTGACACTGAGGAAAATTTAGCTAGTTCCATCTTAAAAGAGGGGGGATGTAGGGCTGGTACCTGTGTGCTGTTCTGAACCAAAGCCTGAACCATGCAATACGGCTTCCTGTTACAAGATGAAACTCTTTTCTGCTGTTCAAGCTTCAAACCTGCATATCAAGCAATTCTGTCAAGTTAAGAGCCACACAGCAGAGCTATTGGTTTCAAGCCCTGGCTATGTGCAAGAGAACTCTCTGCTGAGATTGTTTCTGTTCTACTGGGCCCAACATTGGCAACAACGTATGAATCTGCATACCAGCATCTTTCTCTCACCATGGACTTTTGTTTGGAGAAGGACCACCTGACAATTGCTACCTGATTCACTGAAGATCTCACACAGTAGCTGAGACCAGTCAATTCTCATGCTGTGACAAGAATTCAGGACAAGGAATTCTACGCTGGCCACTGAGGGACGCAAACACTTTTTGGAGAGCATTCTGAATTTTAGAGAGCATTCTGACACACCTTTCAACAGTTAAACTTTCAACTTTGCTCTCAGCATTCTGGCAGTCCTGTTTTTTCTGCCATTCTCTGCATTTTATGTGTTTTGCTTGCCAGCCTGCCTCCTTCTAAAAGACATTGTGCAAGGACAAGGACTAACCTAGGGAAGGAGTACGTCTCTGTATTATCATGCTGCTCAGCTGGACACCTGCAGCCTGCGTTGGACCACTGTCATCCTTTGGACCTTGTGCCATTCCGGAGATGACTTTTCAGACACAGCCACAATTATCCTTCTGGCAAAGCTAAAGTACTGGTCTTCATTCTCCCAGGGGTGGGCCTAGCCAGACAGCCAATTTTCTGAGTGCAGAGTGAATCAGTGACTTTGGTTACTAAAATAGTGATTCATGATCTTGGTAATAGAAACATAGAAATATGACGACAGAAAAAGACACATGGCCTATCTAGTCTGTCCTTCCATATCAACAACTACAACAGTCCCCTTTTTGTAATCATAGGGCTACATAACTTGCTACATCATAATTCTAATTTATTTTACATCTGCATTATTTTTCTATCGGCAATAAAGTCAAATCTTATATATAGACACAGAATTGGTTCCCTTTCTCTCTCATGTGGTTCATTTACCAGTAGTCCCATAGAATCTTGGGAAAAGTGGGAAGTAGCGATACCCTAGAACTATCAAGTAATAAATATTTATTATATACTTGCTACAGACAATACTTATTTTTATGTTAGAAACAGCACTGTGGTTTTCTTTTACCTTTTGCACTTTGGCATGTGAGCACCTTATTTATTTATTTAATAGCTTTTATATACCGCACTTTTATCATCAGCGCGGTTTACATTTTAACAATTTTGTACTTAATCATAAAAAACGTATGTTAAGTTTACAAGTAACAGGAAATGAGAACATGGATAACAGGGGACAAATAGATAACATATATTCAAAACTATTTACAATAGATTCTCAAATGTATGAGCTCTTAAGATGGGGTCTATGAGGTTTTGATCTAGAACGGGTAATGAAGTTTCGGGAACTTATTTGACTAGCCATGGTCGTTGATTTGTGTAGGAGGGGGAGGGGAACCATTGCAATGTGAGAAGTGTTTTAGGAAGAGGTATGTTTTTAGAGATTTTCTAAATTGGGGCAGGTCTTGCTGAGATCTGATGCTGGGTGGTAGCGCATTCCAACATCTGGGGGCAAAGGAGGAGAATGCTCTTGTAGTAGTTATCTGAGTGAGTTTTGTAAGGTCTTTTGGGACTGTTAGCATGTTCTCCGTTGTAGATCGTCTGGATCTGGTGTTCTGCGTGTGATGAAGAAGGTCAGATAACGAGGAAGGTGAGATTTGATGGAATGCTTTGAAGGTCAAAATGAGGGCTTTATATAGAATCCTGCATGATATCGGGAGCCAGTGAAGTTCGAATAGGATAGGAGTAATATGTTGACTCCTTGATGCTCCATGGAGAACCCTGGCAGCTGTATTCATGGCCAATTGAAGGGGATTCAGCGTGCTCTTGGGTAGGCCGTGTAGTACGATATTTGCATAGTCAAAGTGAGGAGTGACTAATGCCTGGAAGGTTGTGCGGAAGTCACATGGTTCAAGCATAGGTCTGAGGTGTCGGAGAGTGCTGATCTTATGGTAGATGGCTTTTACAGTATTTTTTATATGTTCTTTGAATTCAAGTCGCTGGTCAAGTATAACACCCAGGTACCGTATTGAGGTTTTAAATGGTAGATCGGCATCTCTTGTTCTTAGAGTTGATGGGGGAGAGAAGTCCCTGTTCCTTGTGACAATCAGGACTTCAGTTTTTTTTTAATTAATTCTGAGATTTTGTGAGAGCAACCAGTCTGAGATTGAGTTGAAGCAGTTGATTAGTGTAGTGTAGTCAGGTTTTAACACATTGATTGGAGTGAATAAGAGCACATCATCCGCGTAGATGAGACATGGTATTCCGAATGAGCGGGAGATGTTGCAGATGGGCTGCATATAGATGTTAAATAGCAGAGCTGAGAGGGAGGAGCCCTGCGGTACTCCTTGTTTCTGATGGAAAGGCTGAGATGTAGTGTTACCAATCCGTACCTGTTGCCAGCGATCTTCCAGGTAAGATTTGCACCAATTCCATGCTGTTCCTTGAATCCCTTTTTCATGAAGACGGGCAAGAAGTTGAACATGGTCAACAGAGTCAAAAGCCGCTGCTATGTCTAGGAAGATCATTGCAACTCCATTTCTGATGTTGTCTGTTGTGTTGATGAGCGTGTTCATTAGGGAAGTTAGGAGGGTTTCAACTCCGTGGGCTTCCCTGAAACCATGTTGGTTTGGATCTAGTGGGGCTTCAGAGTCGATGTGTTGTTGGATTTGTCTCAATGTGACTTTTTCGAGGATCTTGGCTAATAAAGGAATGCTTGAAATTGGGCGGTAAGAGTCTTCCTTTTTTGGATCCAGTTTATTGTTTTTCATTAGGGGACGGATGGAGGTCTGCTTGAGGGCTGATGGAAATATCCCAGAGCTAAGAGACTGGTCAGTTAAGGCTGATATGTATGGGCTGAGTTCTGTTCTCAGTGATTTGATCCAGTGGGCTGGACATGGATCGTTAGGGGTGGTGGTGGCATTGATGGATGTTATAATTTCTTCGATTGTCTTTGGAGTTGGAGATGAGAAATTATTGAGTATGAATTGGACGTTAGAAGGTTGTGTGGTTACGCTTGTGGTTGATGTTGAGATCTTGATCGTCTTGGATTGGATGTAGTCGGCGTATAGTTGTGGGTGTATATGTTCCTGTTGTGGTGAAGAAGGCTCAATGGTTAGGGATTTTACTAGTTGGAAGAGGTCTCTCGGTTTATACCTTACATCTCCTTTGTGTTTTGCAGAATAAATATTTATAGATGTCAGTATTTTTTATTTTAGGGGTATGTTTACTAAATCACGCTAAAGGAGCAAGTGTGCCGTTAGCGTGCACTAATGTGCCGTTAGTGCGCGCTAACGGTACTGGCATCATAAAGCGCACTGTGGGCAGAGAGGAGGTGTCCACGGGACGATGAGTGGGGGTCAATGGGTGGGGAGTAGGTGGGAATAAGGCCCTGCTCCCTTAAAGATGGCACCTTAACGTCAGGAACCTTACAACATATCAAAACCTCATGGTAAGGGTGTATTTTGAGGAGAGAGAGCCTATTTTAATGTTTAAAATGTGTTGCACAGACAGGTGAACCCAAGAAACTGACAGTATTGCTCCATTAGCAGCAACAGCATAGTGCCCAAGTATGAAAGGGCACTATGTTGATGGTGCAAATGGGGCAAAGGAGGATGCATGTGGGTCATGCAGTGGGGGCCGCTGGTACACAGGGTGGACCAGGCAGTTGCCTAGGTGGCACATAAGCACATAGGACTTGTAAATGTGCCAGACTGTGTCAAACCAAGGTCCATCATGCCCAGTATCCTGTGTCCAACAGTGGTCAATCTAGGTCACAGGTATCTAGTAGTTTCCACAAAAGACACACAGGATCCGCAGTGCGTGTATTGGGCAGGCAGGAAATATTCTGGGCCCCTCATTAGTAATGGTTTATGACTGATCCCCAAGAACCTGTCCAAACATTTCTGAAATCCAGCTACACTAAGAGCCTTTACGACATCCACCAGAAAAGAATTCCAGAGTTTGAATACATGTTGACGGAGAAACTATTCACTCCCAGGAGTGCTGAATGGCTCACACTGTAGCTGCATTGCATGTCCCCTAGTCCTACTACATTTTGATGGCACAAACAATCGATCTACATTTATCCAATCCACTCCAGGCAATATGTGTTAGACCTCTAACATAAAATCCCTCAGCCGTCTCTTCCCCAGGTTGAAGAGATATAACATTGGCAGGCAGCGATGGGTTCCCTGGAGAGGCAGACGGTTGTGGGGGGGGGGATGTGTGGCTGTCCATGTATGCCTCTGCCCCCCCACTCTGGACCCTGTGCACAAGGCACCCACCTACCCGAATGTTGGCTGGCCTGGGACTGCGCACCACCAACACTGACAGCACATGGGAATGTCAGCATTGCGTGGAGGGGTGTTGGCAGAGGGGGCAGCGGCACCCACCTGCAGCAGACCAAGGCCAGGCCCTGCTCCAGTGCGCCATGCGCAGTGCACCATATGCTAAGGTCTGTCTGATGGGAAGCATGTCAGACCCAGGGACTAGTGTAGCTATGTGGCAGCACTGTGCTGCTCTACAAACAATTGCTGTGTATAAAAACAGAGAATCATAGGTTTCTGTCCTGGCTGTGGTTAAATTCTATCCCACAGTGCAGGGACAGCACCAACATGTGCAATCCCAAGTGAATCGACAAAAAGGGTACAAACACCCACATAGACAGGCTCCATTATTCTCATCTGGATGGAGAGTCAGGCTTACAGCACCGGCACACTGAGCGGCTGTTAACATCAGAGTGCACTACTAGCTCCTGCACAATGAGCACACCTTAACAATGCTTCAGCTGAGATTGGGACCAGAATGGCAGGCAGGAATGCCAGCTATCCCCATTTTTGCACAGTACATCAATATGAGTGTGTGTGTGTAAGTCTATCCATTGCTTTGTGCCTTTCTACACCTCACTGAGCCTCACAGTGCCTAAGCTGTTGCCAGCATTAGCCTGCAAATGTGCATGATGAGGAGCAAAGTATTGTGGGTATGGCCTGAAAAGGACAGATTGACCAGGATTTGTCTGCATCGGGGGTAGGGAAATGGCTGGGACGTCTTAGTGGCCTTTTGCCACCTGCATGGACCATGTGGCTACAGCTTGTCATGCTGGGAGGGCACTCTCACTCTGACAGAGCAGTGACCATGGCATGGCACTATACAGACCATAAGGAATGCTATACTGGGTCAGACTAAAGTCCATCAAGCTTGGTATCCTGTTTCCAAGAGTGGCCAATCTAGCTCATAAGTACCTCACAGTCTCCCCAAAAAACACGTTACTCGATGTTTGTATTGTATCAAGCAGTGATATCGTGGGTCCCTTTTAATAATGCTTTATGAACCTTCCTTCCAGGAACTTGTCCAAAACATTTTTAAACCTAGCCACACTAACAGCTTTTACTACATCCTTTGGTAACAAATTCCAGAGTTTGATTACACTTTGAGTGAAAAACTATTTTCTCTTATTAGTCTTAAATAGGTTAACCTGTAGCTTTATTGCATATCCCCTAGTCTTTCTAAATAATGATGACGTAAACAATCGATCGACGTTTACCCATTCCACTTTGTTCTTTATTATGGTTTCTACCATTTTTCCCAGTACTGACGTCAGGTTCACCGGTCTGTAATTTCCGGGATCACCCCTGGAACCCTTATTAAAAATTGGCGTTACATAGTTCACAAATTACTAATAGCATGTCTGTAATCTCATATTTCAGTTCTTTCAACACCCTTGGATGTATACCATCTGGTCCAGGTGATTTGCTAATCTTAAGTTTATCAAATAGTTGTAATACATCTTCCCAGTATATTGATATTTCTTTCATTTCTTCCGCAGTATCACCTTTAAATACCACTTCAGTCATGGATAACATCCCTAAATCTTCCTCAGTAAAGAACGAAGCAAAGAATTCATTCAGTCTCTCCACTATGGCCTTGTCCCCTCTTAGTGCCCCTTTAACCCCTCTATCATCTAATGGTCCAACTGACTCTCTCACAGGTTTTTTGCTACAAATGTACTTGAAAAAGTCTTTTTACGCGTTTTTGCTTCCACAGCAAGCTTTTTCTCAAATTTTCTCTTTGCCTGCCTTATCAACTCCTTGCATCCAATTTGCCAGTGCTTGTGCAGTTTCCAGTTTTCGTCATTTGGCTCTTTTTTCCATTTCCTGAAAGATGCTTTTTTGGCAACAGCCTCTCTGACCTCACCTTTAAACCATGCTGGCAGTTTTTTGGACTTCCTTCTACTTTACTTAAAGCGTGGAATACAGCTGGTCTGGGATTCCAAGATATTATTTTTAAACAACACCCAAGCTTGATGTAAGTCTTTAACCTATGCAACTGCTCCTTTTAGGTTTTTTTTTAACTATTTTCTTCATTTTATCATAGTCTTCCTTTCGAAAGTTAAAAGGTAGCACTGTAGATTTCCTTACCATCTTTCCTCTATTAATTAAATCAAATGCGATCATGCTATGATCACTAATGCCAAGTGGCCCTAACACCCTTATCTCTTGTACCAGATCTAGTGTTCCACTAAGGACTAGGTCCAAAATGGCTTCCCTTCTGGTTGGTTCATGAACCAGCTGCTCCAAGAAGCAGTCATTTATTTCATCTAGAAATTTTCTATCCCTAGCATGTCCTGCCATGACACTGACCCAGTCAATACCGGGGTAATTGAAATCACCCATTATTATTACTGTGCTGTAACTTTTGTTAGCTTACCCGATTTCTTTGAGCATTTCATCATCCATTTGTTCATTCTGGCCAGGCGATCGATAGTACACCCCCCACTGCCATCGCCTTCTCCTTTTAACATGGAATTTCAATCCATAGAGATTCTATAGCAAATTTTGTTGCCTGCAAAACTTTAATCCTTTGTGACTCAATGCCCTCTCTAACAGAGTGCAACCCCTCCACCAATTTGATGAGTTCTATCATTGCTATATAGTTTGTACCTAGGTATCACAGTATCCCACTGGTTGTCCTCCTTCCACCATGTCTCTGAGATACCAATCATATCTAACCTCTCATTTAGTACTATATATTCTAACTCCTCCATCTTATTTTTTAGACTTCAAGCATTCGCATACAAGCATTTTAGAGACTGTATTTTATTCATATTAATCTGGCTATCGGTAGACAGGGGTAATTTGGAATCTTTAAGCTCTGTTTGCTCTGTACTCAAGGGCATTTGGGCTACTTTTGTCTTTATTCGAACCTCTCTGCTGATATGCTCTAACTTCATTCTTTTGGTAGTATCCTTCAAGGATATATTGTTCTGAACCATCTGGTTCTAGTGATGTGGGTGCACCGCCTGTCTATGGGGGCCCGATCACTGAACCATTTTCTGGGTACACGCGGTCACTTTGTGCACATGCAATGTGTACTGACCAGCAGACTGTCTGCAGTTAGTATGTACATGGTTGGAAAACCCAGTGGTGGGCAGCATGTGCAGGCTGACTGTGCTTGCTGCGGGTGAGTGTTAGACTTAGGTGGTAGGGACATGAGGTGTTCCAGGCCTACTCCCAGTGGTACTGGTAGAGCCATCAAAACCCTAGTAACAACCCCATGTAAGTCTAGTTTCCCCCTGGTAATTGGTGTCCATGACAACGGCATTGTAACACTAGGCACTGACATGCACTGCTCTAGGTGGATCCCTGTCCAACAGGGGCAGATGTGACTAGCACATGCTGCAATTCTGCAGGAAAAAAAGTGGCCAGCATAACCACACTGCAGATAATACCTGCCACCCACTGGCAGTGATGGAGATCTGCGGCAGGCACAATCTCTAGCACTGCAGGTACTGGGGACCTGGTGCTGTGTGACTGCAGAAACTGCTCTGTAGCATGGTTTGTAGCTGCGCTGTGCTTGTATCACACACTGTCAGTGCATCTTACTGAGCTGAGGAGGACAGAGTACTAGTGGTTACATGCAGGGGAGGGGAGGCGAGTATGAAGAACCGTAATGTGGAAAATGGTACCAGTGTAGGTCATGAAGTAGCAGCCTGCACAAGAAGACAGGACTGTACACAGCCAACAGAGGCAGACAGATGGCGGAAGGACATATGGTGGCTGAGGAGAGGGTGGTTTGGGCTGCCAGCACCGATCTGCAGAGCCCTGACTGTTACAGGCATGAAAATGATCTGAGTAGCACAGTCACAAAAGGAACAGGTAGGACTCAAACCCCTGTCCCCTGCTAATGGAAAACAAGAACTAGCTAGTAGGCTACACCTCCACACCTCTTTGCACAGCAATGGCTAGATACAAAGAGACTGCAGATCACCGCCTAAAATGTCTGCTGTGTGTGCCAGTATAGGATAGCCCCACCAGTACCCATGATGCAGTGCACATGCAGAACAACAGTCTACAGCTGATCACCAATTGGAGAATGCATGTATCCGTCACCTCAGTAAGATGCACTGACAATGTGTGATACAAGCACAGCACAGCTACAAACTGTGCTACAGAGCAGTTTCCGCAGTCACCCTGAGTGAGAGGGTGGGCACCCAGCACTAGGTTCCCAGTACCTGCAGAACAAGAAATGGTTTCTGTTGCCTGTACTGCAGATCCGCATCACCGCCAGTGGGTAACAGGTATTGTCTGAAGTATGGTTATGCTAGTCACCTTGTTTCCTGCAGAAGTGCAGCATGTGCTAGTCACATTTGCCCCTGTAGGACAGGGACCCACCTAGAACAGTGCATGTCAATACCTGGTTTTACAATGCTGTTGCCATGACCACCAATTACCAGGGTGAGTCTAGAATTACATGGGGTTGTTACTAGGGTCCTGCTGGCTCTACCAGTACCACTGGGAGAAGATCTGGAACACCTCATGTCCCCACCACCTAGGTCTAACATTCACCTGCAGCAAGCACAATCAGACTGCACATACTAACTTGAGACAGGCCGCTGGTTAGTACACATTGCATGTGCACCAAACAATCATAGACACCTAGAAGTTGGTTTGGTGAACGGGCTCCCAGGACAAGAGACACACCCACATCACTAGAACCAGATGCTATATAGCACTATGTGGATACATAGCTGTGCCATGGTCACTGCTTGGTCAGAGTGAGAGTGCCCTCCCAGTATGACATGCTGTGGCCACTTGGTCTATGCAGGTGGCAAAAGGCCACTACGAAGTCCCAGCCATTTCCCTACCCCCGATGTAGACACATCCTGGCCAATCTGTCCTGTTCAGGCCATACCCACAATACTTTGCTCCTCATCATGCACATTTGCAGGCTAATGCTGGAAACAGCTTAGGCACTGCGAGGCTCAGTGAAGTATAGAAAGGCACAAAACAATGGATACACACACTCATATCGATGCACTGTGCAAAAATGGTGATGGTTGGTATTCCTGCCTGCCACTCTGGTCCCAATTTCAGCTCAGGCATTGTTAACGTGTGTTCATTGTGCAGGAGCTAGTAGTGCGCTCTGATGTTAACAGCCGCTCAGTGTGCCAGTGCTGTCAGCCTGACTCTCTATTCAGATGAGGATAATGGAGCCTGTCTGTGTGGGTGTTTGTACCCTTGTTGGCCGATTCATTGGGGGTTGCACATGTTGGTGCTGTCCCAGAACTGTGGGATAAAATTTAACCAGGGGGACATATACTGTATGATCCACAGCTGGGATACAAACCTGTGATCTTCTGTTCCTATACACACCAACTGTGTGTAGAGCACCACAGTGCTGCCACATAATCACATTAGTTCCTGGGCTGACATGCTTCCTATCAGACAGACCTTGGTGCATTGTGCACTGTGCATGGCTCACTGGAGCAGGGCCTGGCCTTGGTCTTCTGTAGGCGAGTGCCACTGCCCCCTCCGCCAACACTCCCCACACCATGTTGATATGTCTATGTGTTATCAGTGTTGGTGGTGTGCAGTCCCAGGCCAGCAAACATGCGGGTAGGCGGATGCCTAGGGTGTAGGGTCCGGAGGGGGGCAGAGGCATAAATGGATGGCCACACATCCCCCCCCACAACCATCTGTCTCTCTAGAGACCCAATCACGGCCTGCCATAAGGGGTGTTATGTTAAAGGTCTAGCACATATTGCCTGGAGTGGATTAGGTAAATGTAGATCGATTATGCCATCAAAATGTAATTGGATGGGGACATGCAATGTAGTTACAGTGTGAGCCACTAAGGACTACTGGGAGTGAATGGTTTCTCCATCAACATGTATTCAAACTCTGGAATTCATTTCTGGAGGATATCATAAAGGCTGTTAGTGTAGCTGGGTTTCAGAAATGTTTGGACAGGTTCCTGGGGATCAGTCCATAAACCATTACTAATGAGGGGCCCAGAATATCCCCTGCCTGCCCAATACACACACTGCGGATCCTGTGTGTCTTTTGTGGAAACTGCTAGATACCTGTGACCTAGATTGGCCACTGTTGGACACAGGATACTGGGCATGATGGACCTTGGTCTGACACAGTCTGGTATATTTTCAAGTCCTATGTGCTTATGTGCCACCTAGGCAACTGCCTGGTCTGCCCTGTGTACCAACAGCCCCCAATGCATCACCCACATGCAACCTCCTTTGCCCCATTTGCACCATCAACATAGTGCCCTTTCATACTTGGGCACTATGCTGTTGCTGCTAATGGAGCAATACTTTCTTGGGCTCATCTGCCTGTGCAACACATTGCAGACAATAAAATAGGCTCTCTCTCCTCAAAATACACCCTTACTGCGAGGATTTTAAATGCGGTAAGATTCCTGACATTAAGGTGCCATCTTTAAGGGAGCAGGGCCTTGTTCTCACCCATTCCCCACTCATTGACCCCCACATTCTGCTCTGTAGACTTATGTTTATGTTTATATTTAATCATTTGATATACCGCTCAGGCCAAAGCATCAGAGCAGTTTACAATACAATATAATTACAGAAGATACAAAAAGAACGCCATATATAAGATAGGACAGAGTAAGAGATACAGTAATAGATAAAAGGATAGGAGAGACAAGAAGAAAGGAGAACAATAGATTACAGCCATGATATAGCAGCATAACAGTTACGTACACAGTTATAAAATAGGTTTTACTCACACGCCACGGACCCACGCCTAAGGGCCACGCCAAAGGGCCCTCTGATGAGGCCCTCAGGCGCGGGACCGCAAGGCACGGGCGCGCCTCAGAAGCGGCGGTTTTTGAGCCGTTGAAGAGGGCTGCTGATTGGGAGTTAATGGAGGTGAGGAGGAGCTCCTTCTCACTCCCTCCGATGATGGCTGCTGCTCCCCGAACTTACTGCATGCCTCAGAAGCAGCGGTTTTTGAGCCGTTGAAGAGGGCTACTGATTGGGAGTTAATGGACTTAAGGATCACCTGGTAACATGCCTGCCTGGTGCGAAGGTAGCGGACCTAACACGCCACCTAGATAAGGTCTTAGATAGTACTGGGGAGGAGTCTGCTGTCTTGGTACATGTCGGTACCAATGACATAGGAAAATGTGGTAGGGAGGTTCTGGAGGCTAAATTTAGGCTTTTAGGTAGGAAGTTTTAATCCAGAAACATCCTGGGTAGCATTCTCCGAAATGCTTCCCGTTCCATGCGCAGGACCCAAAAGGCAGGCAGAGCTCCGGAGTCTCAATGCGTAGATGAGACGATGGTGCAAGGATGAGGGTTTTGGATTTGTTAGGAACTGGGGAACATTCTGGGGAAAGGAGGGGCTCTACCGAAGGGATGGGCTTCACCTTAACCGGGATGGAACCAGGCTGCTGGCATTAACCTTTAAAAAGGAGATAGAGCAGCTTTTAAACTAGGTAATAAGGGAAAGTCGACAGTCGCACAAGAGCACATGGTTCGGAAGAATGTATCCTTGAAGGATACTACCAAAAGCAGAGAGGTTCCAAAAAAGAGTAACGTAGCCCAAATGCCCTCAAGTATGGAGCAGACAGAGCTTAAAAATCCTAAATTACCCATGCCTACCAATAGCCAAATTAATATGAATAAAATACAGTCTCTAAAATGCTTATATGCAAATGCTAGAATTCTAAAAAATAAGACGGGAGAGTTAGAATATATAGCACTAAACGAGAGGTTAGATATGATTGGAATCTCAGAGACATGGTGGAAGGAGGACAACCAGTGGGACACAGTGATACCTTGGTACAAACTATATCGTAATGATAGAGCTGATCAAATTGGTGGAGGAGTCGCGCTCTATGTTACAGAGGGCATTCAGTCAGAAAGGATTAAAGTTTTGCAGGAAACAAAATTTGCTGTAGAATCTATATGGATTGAAATTCCATGTAAAAAGGGGAAGGTGATGGCAGTGGGGGTGTACTATCGACCGCCTGGCCAGAATGAACAAATGGATGGTGAAATGCTCAAAGAAATCAAGGAAGCTAACAAAAGTTACAGCACAGTACTAATAATGGGTGATTTCAATTACCCCGGTATCGACTGGGTCAGTGTCACGGCAGGACATGCTAGGGAGATAAAGTTCCTAGATGAAATAAATGACTACTTCTTGGAGCAGCTGGTTCATGAACCAACCAGAGGGGAAGCCATACTGGACCTAGTCCTTAGTGGAACAACAGATCTGGTGCAAGAGATAAGGGTGTTGGGGCCACATGGCAATAGTGATCATAGCATAGGAAGATGTATTACAACTATTAGATAAACTGAAGTGTAGCAAATCACCTGGGCTGGATGATATACATCCAAGGGTGTTGAAAGAACTGAAATATGAGATTGCAGACCTGCTATTAGTAATCTGTGAACTATCATTAAAATCATCTGTAATACCTGAAGATTGGAGGATGACAAACGTAACGCCACTTTTTAAAAAAGGGTTCCAGGGGTGATCCGGGAAACTACAGACCGGTGAGCCTGACGTCAGCACTGGGAAAAATGATAGAAACCATCATAAATAACAAAATTGCTGAACATGTAGATAGTCATGGATTAATGGGAGACAGCCAACATGGCTTTAGACAAGGAAGATCTTGTCTTACTAATCTATTATGTTTTTTTGAAGGTGTGAATAAACAGGTAGACAAAAGTGAGTCGGTTTATATACTGTATTTCGACTTTCAGAAAGCCCTCATCAGAGACTTTTGGCAAAACTAAAAGAGTGATGGGATAGGAGGCAGTGTACTATTGTGGATCAGGAACTGGTTAAAAGATAGAAAGCAGAGGGTAGGGCTAAATGGCCTATTTTCCCAATGCAGAAAGGTGAATAGTTGTGTACCCCAGGGATCTGTGCTGGGTCCGCTGCTTTTTGACATATTCATAAATGACCTGGAAAAGGGAATAACGAGTGAGGTTATTTATTTTATTTTATTTATTTATTTAACAATCAATCACTTATATACCGCATCTTCCATAGATCAGTTGCGGTTCACAATAAACAACAATCAACAAAGCAGAGTTTGTTTTACATGTAACATATAACCAAAAGCAATAGTATAAGTAAACAACAAATGTTAAAACTGAACAGCACGGAACAGTGCAAACTATATACATTATATACAGATACACATTATGTAGGGCTTAAGCATTGTGCAAAGTACAGTTTCAGCTATATAGATCTATATATTTAGGTCATTGGGACATATTAGACAAAAAACTGGTTAGCCTTTATCTAAATCTATTGAGGGATGATCTGTATTGTTGTAATGCTTAGTAAATAGATGGGTTTTCACAATGCTAGGGTTCTTTAACCTGGAAAAAAGACGGCTGAGGGGAGATATATGATAGAAGTTTATAAACTAATGAACAGAGTGGAACGGGTAAACGTTGATTGATTACGTTATCAGAATATAGAAAGACTAGGGGACATGCAATGAAGCTACAGGGTAAACTATTTAAGACTAATAAAAGAAAATATTTTTTCACTCAACGTGTAATCAAACTCTGGAATTTGTTACCGGAGGATGCAGTAAAGGCTGTTAGTGTAGCTGGATTTAAAAAAGATTTGGACAAATTCCTTGAGGAAAGTTCCATAAACCATTATTAAGAAGGGACCCAGGATATCAATGCTTGACCCAATACAAGCATTGTGGAACCTGTGTCTTTTGGCGAAACTGCTAGGTATGTATGACCTAGATTGGCCACTGTTGGAAACAGGATACTGGGCTTGATGGACCTTAATCTGACCCAGTATGGCATATCTTATGTTCTTATGTTCCTATTCGCCCACAGGCTGCTTTACGATGCCAGTACCATTAGTGTGCACTAAAGTGGCATTTAGAAGGCACTAATGGCACACTTGCACCTTTAGCGCAGTTTAGTAAACATACCCCTTAGAGTGGCAGGTTAAATAATTAAACAACTACAATTTCAACTACAATTTTTGTTGCATTTTATTTACATAGCAACTGATTGAGAACCTCTGTTCCCTCTGAGTATCTTGGGGCATCAATGCATCCCTCACATGTTTGATATACTGGCTTCCTAACCATCTAGTGCTTTTTTAAAAGATATTTGACATGCAACTATGCAAATGAATAGAAACATGATGGCAGAAAAAGACCACATGGCTTATCTAGTCTGCCCTTCCATATCAACTACTACAATAGTCCCCCTTTTTTCCTTGTGTTTGTCCCATGCTTTTTTAAATTCACAAACTGTCCTTATTTCTACCACCTCCATTGGGAGACTATTCCATGTATCTACCATCCACATATTACTCCTGAGTCTATCCCCTTTCAACCTCATCCTATGTCCCCTCATAGCAGAACTTGCTTTTAATCAAAAGAGGCTCTCCAGCTGTGCATTTATGCCACAGAGGTATTTAAACGTCTCAATCATATCTCTTCTATCCTACCTTTCCTCTAAAGTATACATATTAAGATCCTTAAGTCTGTCCTCATATGCTGTGGAAGCAAAAATGCATAATAAAGTCTTTTTCAAGTACATTCGTAGCAAAAACCTGTGAGTCAGTTGGACCATTAGATGATAGAGGGGTAAAGGGGGCAGTAAGAGGGGACGAGGCTATAGCAGAGAGATTGAATGAATTCTTTGCTTCGGTCTTCACTGAGGAAGATGTAGGGATGTTACCCATGACAGAAGTGGTATTTAAAGGTGATACTGCAGAAGAATTGATAGAAATATCGCTACACCGGGAAGATGTATTACAACTATTTGATAAACTGAAGCATAGTAAATCACCTGGATCGCATGGTATACATCCAAGGGTGTTGAAAGAACCGAAATATGAGATTGCAGACCTGCTATTAGTAAACTGTGAACTATCATTAAAATCATCTGTAATACCTGAAGAATGGAGGATCGCCAATGTAACGCCAATTTTTAAAAAGGGTTTAAGGGGTGATCCGGGAAACTACAGACTGGTGAGCCTGACGTCAGTACTGGGAAAAATGGTAGAAACCATCATAAAGAACAAAATTACTCAGCATGAAGATAGTCATGGCTTAATGGGAGAAGCCAACATGGCTTTAGACAAGGAAGATCTTGTCTTATTAATCTGTTATGTTTTTTTGAAGGTGTGAATAAACAGGTAGACAAAGGTGAGTCGGTTGACATAGTGCATCTGGATTTCCAGAAAGCCTTGGACAAGGTCCCTCATCAGAGACTTTTGGCAAAACTAAAATGTCATGGGATAGGAGGTGATATACTATTGTGGATCAAGAACTGGTTACAAGATAGAAAGCAGAGGGTAGGGCTAAATGGCCAATTTTCCCAATGCAAAAAGGTGAATAGCGGAGTACCCCAGGGATCTGTACTGGGTCCGCTGCTTTTTAACATATTCATAAATGACCTGGAAAAGGTAATAACGAGTGAGGTTATCAAATCTGCAGATGACACAAAACTATTTAAAGTTGTTAAAACCCAAGAGGATTGTGGACAATTGCAAGAGGATCTTGATAAATTGGAAGACTGGGCATCCAAATTGCAGATAAAATTTAATGTGGACAAGTGCAAAATTATGCAGCTAGGAAAGAACAACCCAAACTATCGTTACACGATGCAAGGTTCCCCATTAGGAACCACCACCCAGGAAAAAGATTTAGGCATCATTGTGGATAACATGTTAAAACCCTCTGCCCAGTGTGCAGCGGCGGCCAAGAGAGCAAATAGAATGCTAGGTATCATAAGGAAAGGAATGGAAAATAAAACAAAAGATATTATAATGCTTCCATGGTGAGACCGCACCTTGAATATTGTGTGCAATTCTGGTCGCCGCATCTTAAAAAAGATATAACGTTATTAGAAAAGGTACAGAGAACCACCAAAATGGTAAAGGGGGTGGAAGGATAGTCCCATGAAGAGAGGCTAAAAAGGTTAGGGCTCTTCAACCTGGAAAAGAGACGGCTGAGGGGAGATATGATAGAGGTCTATAAATTAATGAATGGAGTGGAACGTGTAAACGTAGATTGATTGTTTACGTCATCATTATATAGAAAGACTATGGGATATGCAATGAAGCTACAGGTTAACCTATTTAAGACTAATAAGAGAAAATATTTTTTCACTCAAAGTGTAATCAAACTCTGGAGTTTGTTACCGAAGGATGGGGTAAAAGCTCTTTTTAACATCTTTGTTAGTGATATAGCGGAAGGGCTGTCGGGTAAGGTTTGCCTCTTTGCAGATGATACCAAAATCTGCAATAGAGTAGACACCCAGGAAGGTGTAGATAACATGAGGAGGGATCTAGCTAAGCTTGAAGAATGGTCTAGAATTTGGCAGCTGGGATTTAATGTTAAAAAATGTAAGGTCATGCATTTGGGCTGCAGCAATCCAAGGGAGCAATACAGTATAGGAGGTGAAGTACTTTTGTCCACTAAAGAAGAGTGGGATCTAGGCGTGGTTGTGTCTGATGATCTTAAAGTAGCTAAACAGGTAGAAAAGGCGACGGCAAAAGCTAGAAGGATGCTTGGGTGCATACGGAGAGGAATGGCTAGCAGAAAAAAGGAGGTGATAATGCCTCTGTATAAGTCTTTGGTGCAACCTCATTTGGAGTATAGTGTGCAATTCTGGAGACCACACCCTCAAAAGGATGTGAACAGGATGGAGTCGGTGCAGAGGGTGGCTATTAAAATGATTAGTGGGCTTCATTATAAAGCATATGAGGACAGACTTAAGGTTCTTAATATGTACACCTTAGAGGAAAGGCGGGATAGAGGTGATATGATTGAGATGTTTAAATACCTCCGTGGCATAAATGTTCAGGGAGAGAGCCTCTTTCAACTGAAAGCAAGTTCTGCTACGAGGGGACATAGGATGAGGGTGAAGGGAGATAGATTCAGGAGTGATATGCGGAAATATTTCTTTACGGAAAGAGTAGTGGATCCATGGAATAGTCTCCCAGTGGAGGTGGTAGAGATGAGGACAGTAACTGAATTCAAAAAAGCATGGGACCAACACAGAGGATCTCTAAAGGTAAAAAGTGGACTGTTGTAGTTGTTGATATGGAAGGACAGACTAGATAGGCCATGTGGTCTTTTTCTGTCATCATGTTTCTATGTTTCTGTTAGTGTGGCTAGGTTTAAAAAGGTTTTGGACAAGTTCCTGGAAGAAAGGTCCATAAACCATTATTAAAAGGGACATGGGATATCACTGCTTGACCCAATACAAGCATTGAGGAACCTGTGTCTTTTGGGGAAACTGCAAGGTACTTATGAACTAGATTGGCTACTGTTGGATACTGGGCTTGATGGACCTTGGTCTGACCCAGTATGGCATTTCTTATGTTCTTATGTACCTGTTTAGCTATTTTAAGATCATCCGACACAAGCATGCCCAAGTCCCACTCTTCTTTTGTGGACAGAAGTACTTCACCCCCTACACTGTATCACTCCCTTGGATTGTTGCAGCCCAAAAGCATGACCCTGTATTATTTAATATTAAATCTCAGCTGCCAAATTCTAGACCATTTTTCAAGCTTAGCTAGATCCCTCCTCATGTTATCTACTCCTTTCTGGGTGTCTACTCTATTGCAGATTTTGGTATCATCTTCAAAGAGGCATACCTTACCCGACAGCCCTTCCGCAATAAAAAGAATCAGACCAAGGACAGATCCCTGCGGCACACCACTGGTAACCTTCTTCTCCTCAGAGTACACCACATC
Source organism: Ichthyophis bannanicus (assembly GCA_033557465.1). Lineage (NCBI taxonomy): Eukaryota > Metazoa > Chordata > Amphibia > Gymnophiona > Ichthyophiidae > Ichthyophis > Ichthyophis bannanicus. The sequence continues at coordinate 298,982,253 of CM066038.1, forward strand.
TAAGGCTCTCCCTCGGGCCAATTCCTTAGTCAGTCAAAGAAATCAATCAGATTTGTCTAACAAGACCTGCCTCTGGTGAATCCATGCTGTCATGGATCCGGTAATCCATTCAACTCCAGAAACCTCACTATTTTCTCTTTCTGCAGTGTTTCTAATAATTTACTCACCACAGAGGTTAAACTAATCGGCCTGTAGTTTTCAAACACATCCTTATTTCCGTTTTTGTGTAAAGGGACCTTTTCAATGTCTCTTTGGAGATGAGTGGTGCCAGAGGACTGGAGAGAGACTCATGTGGTCCCTTTACACAAAAGCGGACGGATGTGCAAATATGTTATCCCACCCTTTGCTCCCCCAAATGAAGCAAAGTACGCCCATGCAGATTCCAAGCTGCTTGTACTATGGGTATGCAATGTATTGCCCCTGTCCTCTTTAATAATGGTTTATGGACTTTTTCTCCAGGAACTTGTCAAAGCCTGTTTTGATCCCAACTACATTAACAGCTTTTACTCCATCTTCTGGTAATGAATTCTAGATTTGATTACATGCTGAGTGAACAAAATATTTTCTCTGATTAGTCCGAAATGTGTTACATTGCGTGCCCCCTAGTTTTTCTACTTTTTGAAGGAGTAAATAACTGATCTACATTTACCCCTACCACTCCACTCATTATTTGATAGACCTCTATCATATCTTCCCTCAGCTGTCTTTTTTCCATGTTGAAGAGCCCTAACCTTTTAAGTCTTTCCTCGTAGGGATATTCTTCCATCCTCTTTACTAATTTTGTCGTTCTTCTCTGTATCTTTACTAATTCTGCTATTTTCTTTTTAAGCTATGGTGACCAGAATTGCACACAACATTCAAAGTGCGGTTGCAACATGGAGCGATACCGCAGCATTATAATATCCTTTGTTTTATTCTCCATGCCTTTCTTTATGATTCCCAGCATTCTATTTGCTTTCTTAGTCATCACTGCATACTTTTCAAACGTATTATCCACAGTGATGCCCAGATACTTTTCCTGGATGGTGATTCCTAATGTGGAACCTTGCATCTTGTAACTGTAGTTTGGGTTATTCTTCCTTAAGTGCATAACTTTGCATTTGTCCACATTAAATTTAATCTGTCATTTGGACGCCTAGGGCCCAATTCTGTCCCGCATGTAGATCCCCTCTGTGTGTCCGGTCTGAACCGGACGCACAGAGGGGATCGCGATTCTGATCCCCGGGATCAGAATCGCGAATAGTCTAGCCCCACAGGATCAGAATAGCGAATACTCCTGCAGATGCAGGCCGGGACTGCGATTCAGTCTGGCCTGCATATGCAGGACTGCCCCCAGCTAACTCAGTTAAGGCTCCTCAATGGAGCCGCGACGTCTTGCCACCATGTTGCCATGGCACTGCGGCTCCATTGAAGAGCCACTATGCCGGCTGCCAAATAAGTGTTTATTCCTCACAGCCCGACCCATGATCTGGCCTCCTAAGGCCTTGGTCGGGCTGCAGGGAATAAACCATGGCCCCCTGTGTAACATCTGTGCCCCGGGTTGTTCGAAAAATCATGTCCAGGGAAGTTATTCCACCTCAGAGGCGGAATAACTTCCCCACATATTTCACCGGCCCTGGACATACAGGACCAACATCAAAATCAGCTTTGTACATCCAGGGCCAGCGACCGCCCACTGGCCACCCCCGGGCCACCCATTCCCCGCCCCTGTTTAACTTCCCCGTACAACCAGCGGGGAAGTCAGTCGGGGGCAGGAACCGGCACAAATAACGGGGATGGACGTCCCATCGGGCTGTCCAGCTCCGTTATTCGTAGCACAGAATAACCCCCATAGTCTCCCAATTTATCAAGGACCCCTTGCAATTTTTTACAATCCTCTTGTGTCCTAACAACTTTGAATAATTTTGTGTTATCTGTAAATTTGATCACCTCACCCATTAGTCCCCTTAACAGAACATTTGTAAATATGTTAAAAAGTAGTGGGCCAACAGGAGGAAGTGGTGTTATCTTATCCGATGGAGGCTTAAGCCCGGAGCCCTAGCCAAGAACTCCTAATTGGTGTCTTTTTGGGATCCCCCAAGGTTTTCAACTGCCCCAACGATATTGGATGATAGCAGAAGTAACCCAGAATGCACTTGAGCTGGGGAAATGAAAATGCAGCAAAAAACAGTGGATCTGCAGGAATTTGCCTTCTCTGGTGTTAGGCAAGAGCATCGTTGGGAGGACAAGATGGTGGGTGGGGTGCCGATAGAGTCCGATATGGAGGCAAAAGGAGGACAGCAGTGCAAAAATGGCTGCAGGAGCAGCAGTGATGCTGCATATACCTAAGTAGGAGCTCCAGAGCTGGTTTCAGGAGGTGAAGGAGGAAGTGTGTGCCTGAGGGAGAAATTAAGTGGCAGGACGGAGGAGCTGAGAATGGAAGTGGCTGAGCTTGGGAGAAGCATGGCTGATTTACAAGGAGCGGCTGGAGGATTTACAAAATGCTATGGACACTAACAAGGCTTGATTTGCAGCCTGGGAAGAGGTCAGAGAAACCTTATTCCTAAAGACTGAAGATCTAGAAAACAGATCCAGAAGAAACAACCTCAGAATTAGAGGAATGCCAGAGGAACCCAAATTTAATGATTGCAAGAGGTTAGCTACTCTATCTGCCTAGAATTGCTGAAGAAGGCTGGGGTAGAAGAGCTGCCCATGGACATCAAGCTGGACAGAGCGCACCAAGCAATGGGAGCAGATAGGGGTAACTTGCCACGGGACATTGTAATCTGTGTTGGGGAAGAGCACCAAAAACGCAAGTAAAAGATAACAAGACCACACAAAAGACAACATGCACGCAACACTGTTTCTCCCCCTCAGCCTCCTCATCACACAACTCCTCCCACCACATGCACACTACCACCATCCACACACAAATACACCATGGCCCCCACCAACAACATGGTCACACATAGGACCACAGTACATTCAAAAAGACACACACAGAACACCCATGACAAAAAGACAATCCAGGCACAAGTCCAACACCCACACCAAACCAAAGGAAACACGCAAAGCAACAAATACCTCAAAGCCAATAGCAATAGAGCTCATAAACGCCAGATCCATACGCAACAAGATCCACACACTAGCAGACCAAATAGATGACCAAAACCCAACATACTTTGCATCACAGAAACATGGCTCAGCCCCACCGACAACGTTCTGCTCAATCAATTGGTACCTGACTCATACACGGCATACAACTGCCCATGCACTCACAGGCGAGGAGGAGGAGTCTTGATAATTGCAAAAAAAAGCCTAAAGTTCAAAACACGGAGTGCCACAGACACCCAACAATGTAACACCATCAACATTGAGAACAAACGCATGGCACTTTGCCTCACCTACAGAGTGCCCCGGGCATCAACCGATGAACTAGCCTCAACTCTTGAAGCAGTATGCGCAATCAGCTCAAACCAGAAACCCACACTACTGCTAGGAGACTTCAACCTCAAATCCACCAACACCAAAGATGCAGAAGCTTTCCTCCAAGCGATGACTTCAGTTCAACCAAATAATCAACATCCCGACGCACAGACACGGATCTCACCAGACCTCATCTTCGCACCCAACTACCTAACCACGAGAGGACTAATATCAACACCCACCATCACACCAGTACCATGGTCTGACCACCACATAATTGAAGTAAAGTTGGTCCCTCAAGAAAATAATCTAGACAAACGCACAGACAACACACCCACACAAAGAAGATTCAAGAGCTTCGACAGGGACCTGTTCCTACAAGACACGATACAACACCTGACCACAGAAACAGATGATCTGGAAGCTCACATCTCCAACTGGAACACCACCATCTATAACGCCGCCAAAGCAACAGATGTTAGACCCATGAAACATCGCTGCAACAAATTACAGCACAAGCCATGGTACTCAAAAGTCATACGAAGCGAAAAGAGGGAACTCAGAAAAGCAGAAGGGAGATGGAGAAAAACCAAGGCACCTGAGACCCAACAATTATGCCTAACAAAGCAAAAACAATACAACGAACATATCAACCAAACAAAGAGAGAATACCACACAAACATGATACGTAACTCCAACAACAAACCTAGAGAGCTATTCGAAATCGTGAAAGCCCTCACCAAGGAGCAAAGAACAGAAGACGAAGTACAAATAGACCCACAAAAATTTGCCGACCATATCCAAGAAAAATTCCACTCTGCAGAACGAACAAGACCTTGCTCAACCCCAAAGCCTGACTCACCCCCAAAAACCTGGGACACATTCAGCACACCATCCACAGAACAGCTCTCCCACATCATCTCTGCAATCAATACAAGCACGGCTCCTACAGACCCTTGCCCAGTGATATGGATCAAAGCCACCAAATCAAGCTTCATCCACACCATACACAACATAGTGCGCAACTCCCTAACACAAGGATCCATTTTATTTTAGACAGTTTTTTGTATACCGCCTTATCCTTCAATCAAAGCGGTCACAACACAATTGGGGGATACATTTAACACGTGGGGATATGAGACACATACACTAATACTTACAGGGAACATGGGCTATGGAGGGTTAAGTGGCTTGCCCAAGACCACAAGGAGCATCTGTGGGACTAGAAACCCCAGTCTTCCGGCCCAAGGTTGCTGTCCTCTAGTGGGATTTGAACCCCTGACCTTCCGGCCTGAAGTACCTTGCCCCAACCACTAGGCTACTCCTCCCTGCCAAATCCATGCCAAATCAACTAAAGCTCGCCACAATAAGACCTATCCCGAAGAAAACTACACTTGACAAGAACAACCCAGCAGCGTACAGACCGATTTCCAGCATACCTCTTCTAGCAAAAATCATCGAAAAAACAGTACAGCACCAACTACAAGAGCACATTGACAACCACACTCCACTGGACAACAACCAACATGGTTTTTGCCCCAACCAAGGAGCTGAAACACTTCTTATATACCTTTTCGACAGCATGCTCCGCCTCATAGACAGCACCAAGAATGGAATCATAATGATCTTCATTGGCATCTAGACACAGTGGACCACAAAACGCTCCTGGAAAGACTACAAAACATCAGGTTACACGGTCTCACCCTGAAATGGTTCCACTCATACCTAACCGACAGGCAGATACAGGTCAAGGTAGGCCACAACACCTCCCAACCCATAAAAGTCCTCCAAGGAGTACCACAAGGATCGGCCCTATCAGCACTTCTATTCAACATCTACATCCAACCAATATGCAACATCATGAAAGAGCACAACATACAATATACAATCTACGCAGACAATATCATGATATACACACCTTTCACAGTCGACAACCTGGACTACTCCAAAATAACAAACTGCCTCATACAAATGACAAGATGGTTTCAAAACAACCACCTCTCAATAAACTTTAGCAAGACCGAGGCACTAATCATCACTCAAAACCCAGACTTCATCCCCCCACCTGACATCAAGATAAAAAAACACAACCATACCTATAAAATCGGAAGTAAAGTACCTCAGAGTGACCCTGGACAAGGAGCTGAATCTCAAATCACACATAAGCAAAACCACCAAAAGTGCCTACCACAGGATGAGACTCATCAGAAGACTTAAGCCCCTCCTTGCTCCGGAGCACTTCCGCACAGTATGCCAGGCACTAATAACCCCCATACTAGACTTCTGCAACCCAATCTACCTTGGTATACCAAAACAAACACTCAGACCACTACAATTGGCACAAAACACAGCGGTCCGCATAATATCTGGCACAACAAGAAAAGATCACATCACACCCACTCTGAAAGATCTTCACTGGCTCCCAATCAGCTCACGCATCAAATACAAAGCAATCATAAACATCTTCAAGATCAAACAACACTCTTCAGCCAACAGCCTACATATCCTCATACAACCCGACACAAGCACACGCCCAAGGAGAAGAGGCACCTCCAACCGAGTAAACACCCCAAAAGACTTCATCAAGACCCGCAAGGACACCACAGAACGAGCACTCTCTCTGGCTGCCCCAGCAATCTGGAACACCCTCCCAGACAAACTGAGACTAACGACAGACCTCAAAAACTTTCGCAAACAACTGAAGACAACGCTATTCATTGAACACTATGGACACGTCACATGATCTACTAACCAAGCAAGAACAACCGACCTACCCCCCACCATGACCATTGTTTATAAGAATGTATAATAGCACTCAGTGTATAATAGCGCACAATGTACATAGCTCAAAATAATCAAATACACAACACATCAAACACTTCAACCACGTAATAGGCATCACTGCATGAAAACACTTGAACACTCCTAGGATTGTTTGCTGTGGAGACCGCTTTGACTGAAGGAGAAGGCGGTATAGAAATACTGTTAAATAAATAAATAAATCTGTGTGCATGACTTTGAGATGAAGGAGAGGATTGCAGCTAAGATGAGATCTTTATCCCACTTTGAGTGGCAGGGATATCAGGTAGCTATTTATGCAGATCTACATTGAAAAGATTATCTCATGCAGATAACTCATACATAAAAACTTTTGTCAGATAAATAGTCAGGAGAAGAAAAATCACTCTTGAATGACTAAAACATCCTTTTATTCAATTTTGGTTCTAAAGAAACGCCAACAAAACTTATCTGATGGTAGCCTATAATCCACATGTCCAGCATCAGTGAAAAAAGTCCTTTTTTGGAACCCCCCGCAAGTCGTGCACATTTTGAGCCCCCACTTGGCTCTACTTCAGGTGTAGCTGGACAATGTCACTCATTCCAAATGAATTTCTGAATCAAACGCCATAGTGAGGAGATAGGGAAGATTACCTGGTCTGATCAAGCACTGATGAGTATAGTGGTATGTTTGGGAATGATTGGGGGGGATTAGGTTCTGGAGGTTAAATGTACAGAATAAATGCCCAGTGTGTATAAATGTCCTTAGCATGGGAAATAAGATCCCAGATGTTAAGGCTTTAATGGAAGAGGATGACTTAGTGGCGGTTACAGAGAAATGGTTCAGGGACAACCATGATTGAAATGTAATTATACCAGACTATACTTTAATCAGGAAGGACAAAGTAGGAAGAAGGGGAGGTGGAGTGGCATTATATGTAAAAAATAATATTAAACCTATAGAAATATAAGACTTAAAGGAGAGAGAGGAGGTAGTGAAGGTTTGACAAGGTCCCTCATCAGAGACTTTTGGCAAAACTAAAAAGTCATGGGATAGGAGGCAATGTACTATTGTGGATCAGGAACTGGTTAAAAATAGAAAGCAGAGGGTAGGGCTAAATGGTCAATTTTCCCAATAGAGAAAGGGATCTGTGCTGGGTCCGCTGCTTTTTTGACATATTCATAAATGACCTAGAAAAGGGAATAACGAGTGAGGTAATCAACTATGCAGATGACACAAAACTATTTAAAGTTACTAAAACCCATGAGGATTGTGGAAAATTGCAAGAGGATCTTAATAAATTGGAAGAATGGGCATCCAAATGGCAGATGAACTTTAATGTGGAAAAGTGCAAAGATATGCACCTAGGAAAGAACAACCCAAAGTAAGATTCCAAGTTAGGAACCACCACCAGGGAAAAAGAGTAGGCGTCATCATGGATAACATGTTAAAACCCTCCACCTAGTGTGCCAAGAGAGCAAACAGAATGCTAGGTATCATAAGGAAAGGAATGGAAAACAAAACAAAGGATATTATAATGCCTCTGTATCGTTCCATAGTGCGACCGCACCTTGAATATTGTGTGCAATTCTGGTCGCCGTATCTTAAAAAGGATACAGCATTATTAGAAAAGGCACAGAGAAGAGTCACCAAAATGGTAAAGGGGATGGAAGGATACCCTTATGAAAAGAGGCTAAAAAGGTTAGGGCTCTTCAACCTGGAAAAGAGACGGCGGAGGGGAGATATGATAGAGGTCTATAAATTAATGAACGGAGTGGAATGGGTAAACATAGATCGACTGTTTACGTCATCAGAATATAGAAAGACTAGGGGACATGCAATGAAGCTACAGGGTAACCTGTATAAGACTAATAAGAGAAAATATTTTTTCACTCAACGTGTAATCAAACTATGGAATTTGTTACCAGAGGATGTAGTAAAAGCTGTTAGTGTAGCTGGGTTTAAAAAAGTTTTGGACAAGTTCCTGAGGGAAAGGTCCATAAATCATTATTAAAAGGGACCCAGGATATCAATGTTTGACCCAATACAAGCATTGTGGAACCTGTGTCATTTGGGGAAACTGCTAGGTACTTATGACCTAGATTGGCCACTGTTTGAAACAGGATACTGGGCTTGATGGACCTCGGTCTGACCCAGTATGGCATATCTTATGTTCTTAGAAACATTTGCATTGGGGTGATATTCAGATACCCCTCACAGAGAGAAGTGGTGGATGGAGATTTAATAGAAGACATACGAAACATTGCCATGAAAGGAGAAATGCTAATGATAAGTGATTTCAATATGCCAGATGTTGACTGCACATCCCTGCTGTGCTGTCATCTAGAAGTAAAGAGATCCTGGATTCTCTACAGGGAGAACTATTTAGGTAACTGGTAACAGAACAAAAACGTGAATGGACCATACTGGACTTGGTGCTTACCAATGGTGGAAGTGTTTCTGATGTTATAGTGGGAGATCATTTTGCATCCAATGATCACTAGATGATGTGGTTCAGTATTAGGACTAGGGCTGATACAATCCATTCAAAAGCGAGGGTCTTAGAATTTAGGAAAACTAACTTTGCCAAGATGGGACAATACCTCAAGGAGTCATTAGAGGGATGGGAACAGCTGGAAGATGTAGAAAAGCAATGGGCAAAACTGAAGGGGGATATTTTAAGGGCAACAAACCTTTTTGTTAGAAAGATAAATAAATGTAAAAGGAAAAGTAGGCCGTTGTGGTTTACAGAAGAAGCAGCTGAAAAGGTGAAGAAAAAGAGGGTGGCCTTCATGAAATTAAAAAAGATCAGAGAGAGAGGAAGACAGGCATCTACTGTATATTTGGAAAAACCTAGGGGTATGTTTACTAAGGCACGCTAATGTTATCGGCGTTAAGTGCAGTGGTAATGTTACCGATGCCATATAAGGAAGTGGGTGGTAAGGCGTTAAGGTAAGCATGGACACACGGTACAGGGCGCCCTGGCCATTTAACGTGCAGCATAGGGCGCCTTGGACAATTACCGTGCGTTAATGTCACGGCCGAGGGGAAGCAGCAGCGCATCCAAAGGGGTTGCAATCAAAGGCGCGCAGACAGAAGAAGACGCACTGAGGGATGTGCAGACATGGTGCCACATAAGAAACGGAGCCGTAGGTGTAAGGCCATAGATCACAGGCAGCTGATATCGCAGTCTGTAGGTGGGACGTGAGCCACATATAAATACATGCACACATCCCATGAAATGGTGTGCAGTGAAAACAGCATGCAAAAGAGTAAACAAATTAAACTGAAAGGGCTTCAGGGGCTGGTCTGAAGGGCCAGCCCTGTGGATGGTGTGTGTACAAGGGCAAAATGGGGAAGTGATCCAAAAAGGAGTATGTGAGAATTGAACTGGTACACTGAAAAATCCAAACACAGTTCACCAACACCAATACCAAACCACTGAGCCAACTGCCCACCCAGACAGCCCAAAGAAAGGGCCCATATGTAACAGTTAATATGTGACGGACAGGCTTCATGGAGGGCACACTGTAGTGCACAGTGAAGAGAGGGAAGGGTGAGTGGACAAGTGACGAACCTGCAAACATTATTTGGTAAGTTAGCAGAACACAAGAAAAGAAAGAAAAGGGAACGTGTGAGAATCAAACCCACAACCTTTGGTGACTCAACACAAGTATGTAACCACTATCCCAAACAACCACAACAAGCACAATGCAAATATGTTCCACCAAGTGGCCATCCTGTCTTCTATATTATACGTGTTACGTTATGAAGCAGTATTGTGGCGTAAGCTGCAACGCACGTTGCAGTGCCGCAGACGCGCAGCGTGCACAATAACATGCGTGACGTTCTTATGTGCCTTATGAGATATGTTTAGGCACCTTAGGTTATGTGGGAAGGTTATGGTGTGTAATAACGCACGTCCCAAACAAACGTCACATGCGTTATTGTGAGCGCTGCGCGTCTGCGTCACTGCAACGCGCAAAGCGCCACAGTACTGCGCACACTACAGTAGATAGGATGAGGCACCTTTACTACCTGTTCATTGCTTTTCCTTTTTGCTCTCTCCTATTGCTTTCTCCAGTTTTAGGGTTACATCTGTTTTTCTGCCTTTCAGCTCATGCCTGTCAACCTGTTGCATCTTACAGTCCTTGGGGTACCTTAGACCTAAGGTGCCTTAGGTTGTGGATGTCATCGGGGGGGGGGGGGGGCGGGCGGTCAGACCAGATCTGGACCTGTTGCTAGGCCACTGGCAGACCAACAGTAGTACTAGGAGCCTCCGCAGATTCCAACCATGGTCTGACATTCACCAGCAGCAGGCACAGTCAGACTGTACCTGCTGCACCCCGCCAGGTGTACCAGCCTTGCACAAACTAACTGCAGACAGTCCGCTAGCCAATCCATATTGCATGTTCACAGAAGAACTATGTGCACCCAGACCTGGGTTGTACGGCATAGACACCCAGCAGGTGCCCCAGTGCTTGGCCCTCCAGAAAAGGGGGCACACATATATCACTTGAGACAAATACTATGTAGCACTATGTGGGAACATAGCCGTGCCATGGTCACTGTTCGGTCAGTGTGTCCTAACAGCAAGATGTGCTGTGGCCACCTTGTCCATGCAGGTGGTGGTTGGGCACTATAATGTCCCGGCCATTGCCCTACCCCCACTGCAGACGCATCCTGACTGATCCGCCCTCTCTGGTCCATACCCACAAAACCTTGCTCCTCAGTATGCAGATTTGCAGGCTGACGCTGGCAACAGTGTACGTTTTGTGGGCCCAGTGCAGAGTAGGACGCCACACCACAATGGATGGGCATGCACTCACCCACTCCTATTGCAGCATTGTGCAAAGATAGGGGTGGTTGGCAAACCTGACTGCCACACTGGTCCCAATCACAGTGCAGGCATTGCTATGGAGTGCAGGCATTGCTATGGGGTGCAAGAGCTAGTTGTGGGCTCTGCTGATAGCTGCTGCTCTGAACTAGTGCAAACAGCCTGACTCTCCATGGAGCTTTGGATAGTGGGGCCTGTGTGTGTGGATGTTTGTACTCCTGTTGGCTGATGCATCTGGGATTGCGCATGTTGGTGTTGTATCTGCAATGTAGGGACATGCATTGCAGGATCCACAGCTGGGACGTGAGCCTGTGACTCTCTGCTCCAAGACACACTGACTATGTATACTGCACCACATTGTTGCCACAGAGGCAATGCAGTCCCTGGGGCTACATTTGCTCTTTCTTAGACAGACCTTGTTTATTGCACTGCACACGGCATACTGGGGCAGGTCATGACCTTAGTCCGCTGCAGGCAGGTGCCACCGCCACCAGCACCTGCCATGCTGACATGCCCATATACTGTCGGTGCTGGTTGTGTGCAGTCCCAGGCCATCCACTGTGCAGGTAGGCGGGTGCCTAGGTTCAGAGTCTGGGGTGCGGTGGCATACATGGACATCCACACATCCCTCCATCACCGCCTACCACTGTTCTGTTACTTCCACATGGGGGTGAGATGGCTGTGTGGTGTGAGGTTGGTGGACTGGCAACAATTGGCTAGGGTAGACCTGGTTGGTTGATTGTGTTCTGCTGGCAGACTATGGTCAGGCTGGGGCATGCACTGTGGGTCCAGTGTATCCATTATGGACTACTGGGTGTTTACATATTTCACCCAACGTGTGGTCACAACCTGTACTGCCTTACCAAGGGCTGAGGAATGGGTGTTCATTTTGCTGGGTTTACGGACAGTTTGAGACTTATCCTGGGAAGGTGCGTAGACCCTTGTTAGAGTGGTCCCCAGATGTGCACTGCTTGCCCCATTACGGACATTGTGGTTCCTGTGTGATGTTTGGGGTTCCTGCTGGGTACGTGTCCCCTGGATGGGACATTATGGTACACAGAGTACTGGGCATTTGGACCTTGATCAGACACTGTCATGCTGATTCCTGGTTTCTGTGTTCCTATGTGCCACCTAGGCGACAGCCTAGTCCACCCTGTGCCCCAGTTGCCCCCATTGCCTGTCCCGCCTTCAGCCCTCTTTGCCCCATTTGCAACATCTGGTGATAGTGCCCTTTCATACTTGGGCACTATGCTGTTGCTGCAAATAGGGCACTACTATCACTGTTTTTGGGCTCCCTGTCTGTGCTCTACATTGCTGTCATTGAAATGGTCTCTCTCTCCTGCAAATGTGCATTTACTGACAGGTTTTTACTCGCGGTAACGTTCGGGCCTTCATGTTCCAGCGTTCCTGTAGCAAGAGCCACTCCTCACCCACTCCCCGCCCATTAACCCCTTCTCTCTGCCCGCTGGGACAGGTACCGCTGCCGGTGACGTTAACGCGTGGTAATATTACCCGATGTAATGTTATCACGCGGTAACGTGACATTACCGTGCGATAATGTTACATCGGGTGAAGTTACCGTGCGATAACGTTACATCGGGTGACGTTACCGTGCGATAACGTTACATCGGGTGACGTTACCGTGCGATAACGTTACATCGGGTGACGTTACCGTGCGATAACGTTACATCGGGTGACGTTACCGTGCGATAACGTTACATCGGGTGACGTTACCGTGCGATAACGTTACATCGGGTGACGTTACCGTGCGATAACGTTACCAATGCTACGTTACCGTGCCTTAGTAAACATACCCCTTAGAGAAGTTAGGAAAGTAGTCAGGAAGGCAAAGATTCAAAAAGAGGAGGAAATAGCCAATGTAATAAAATGGGTGGATAAGGTATTTTTCAGATATGTTAATGAGAGGAGGAAGGGCAAAAGTGGTATTGTCAGACTCAAGTGTGAAGGGGAGGAATATGTAGAAGCCTATGAGGATAAAGCGGAATTGCTTAACAAATATTTCTGTTCTGTGTTTACAGATGAAGGGCCTGGAGCACGACCTCAGAAAACACCCACAAACAGGAACAGAGGTGATGGGCAGCTCGAACAATTTTCAGAAGACTGTATTCGTGAGGAACTAGCTAAACTAAAAGTAGATAAATCAATGGGACCAGATGGGATACATCAAGAATACTGAAGGAACTTGGAGAAATTCTAGCGACTCCACTGACTGCCGTTTTCAATGTTTCTTTGGAGTCACGGATGAGGTTGAAAACTACAGGCCAGTTAGTCTAACTTCTGTGGTGAGTAAATTATAAAAATGCTACTAAAAGAGAGAATAATGAGGTTTCTGGAGTCCAATGGATTGCAGGATCTGAAGCAGCATGGGTTCACCAGAGGCAGGTCTTGTCAGACAAATCTGATTGATTTCTTTGACTGGGTGACCAGGGAGTTGGTCCGAGGGAGAGCCCTAGATGTGGAGTAAAGCCTTTGACACCATTCCACACAGGCGACTTATAGACAAACCGAGCACCCTATGGTTGGACCCTAAGTTACGGATTGGGTTAGAAATTGGGTGAGTGGGAGGCAGCAAAGACTACAGGTAAATGGAGCTCACTCTGAGGAGAAGGAGGTTACCAGTGGTGTGACGCAGGGATCTGTCATTGGTCCAATTCGTTTTAACATCTTTGTTACTGATATTACGGAAGGGCTGTTAGGTAAAGTTTGCCTATTTGCGGATATATACCAAAATCTGCAATAGAAGTAGATAACATGAGGAGGGATCTAGCTAAGCTTGAAGAATAGTCAAGAATTTGGCAGATGAAATTTAATGTTAAAAAAATGCATGGTCATGCATTTGAGCTGCAGTAATCCAAGGGAGCAGTACAGTGTAGTGGGACCTGGGGATGATTGTGTCTGACGATTTTAAAGTAGCTAAACAGGTAAGAAAAAGGTGATGGCGCAAGCCAGAAGGATGCTTGGGTGCATAGGGAGAAGAATGGCCAGCAGAAAAAAGGAGATGATGGTGCCTCTGTATAAGTCTCTGGTGTGGCCTCATTTGTAGTATTCTGTGCGGGTCTGGAGACCATACCTTCAAAAGGATATAAACGGGTTAGAGTTGGCGCAGAGGATGGCTACTAAAATGGTTAGTGGTCTTTGTTATAAAGCTTATGAGGACAGACTTAAAGATCTTAATATGTATATGTTAGAGGAAAGGCAGGAAAGAGGAGCTGCAATAGAGACATCTAAATACCTCCATGGCATAAATGCACAGGTGGAGAGCCTCTTTCAATTGAAAGCAAGCTCTGCTATGAGGGGACATAGGATGAGGGTGAAAGGGGATAGACTCAGGAGTAATATGCGGAAATATTTATTTATGGAAAGAGTGGTAGATGCGTGGAATAGTCTCCCAGTGGAGATGGTAGAGACGAAGGCAATATCTGAATTCAAAAAGGCATGGAACAAACACAAAGGATCTCTAAAGGTAAAAAGGGGACTATTGTAGTTCATATGGAAGGGCAGACTAGATAGGCCATGTGGTCTTTTTCTGCTATCATGTTTCTATGTTTCTATCAGGATGGGAGGGTGGCTCATGTTTTCTCATATTCTAAAATACTCACTGGACTGTGTTCCCTTTGTTCGGAGCTCAAGGGGAGGTGCAGAATTTGAGGTTTTGAGGTAATTGAGGTATTGTACTTACATGTTGGGAGGTGAGGGATCTGGAGGGTGGGGAGTGGGGAGGGCTCAGTGGGGAGTAGGGAGGGCTTAGTGGGGAATGGAGAGGACAAATGGGTGGGAGGAATAGAAGCTGTGGAGTCTATATTGTATGTAATGAATTTTATGTAATATTTTCTTTAACACCATCCATTGTTTGGGGGAGTTGGAAATAATGTAAAACTTGATAATAAAAATAAAATAAAAAACAGGGAGCAGGTCCAGCACAGACTAGATACGCCATGTGGTCTTTTTCTGTCGTCATGTTTCTATTTTCTATAAAAAGTGGACTTTTGTAATGGTTGATATGGAAGGGCAGACTAGATAAGCCATATGGTCTTTTTCTGTCGTCATGTTTCTATGTTTCTATCCCTGGGATACTCCAGTCTACATTGAGAAAATTGTCCATTTAGCCTTACTCTCTGTTTTCTATCTTTTAACTAGTTCCTGATCCACAATAGTTCATTGCCTCCTATTCCATGACTTTTTAATTTCCTCAAGAGTCTCTTGCATCCTGATGTGCTCTGGAAAGCCCACACTGGGAGTAGTTTCTCCAAATGGGTTAATTTTGCACATACTATGGCAGTCGTGAATCTCACTTCTAAGCCAGGGTATGTGGCATATGATCTTAGTCTCTCAAATTTACTGCTAATGCTCGTCATAATATCTGCATCGTGCCAAAGAGAGCCTCCTGCTGGAGTTCATAAGATGTAACATTCATGGGTAGTTTGTCAAGATGTGCTTGGAAATTCTTCTTTATCAAACCTGTGGCTCCCAGTACAATGGGAAATATTTCTGTATCTTTCTGCCACATTTTCTCGGTCTCTGACTGCATTTCTTCTGCCTCTCCACGTGATTCACAGAATAATCACTCGGTACCGACACTTCTATTATCAATGCCGTTCTGGTATTCTTCTCTTTTACCACTATATCAGGTTTCCTGGCATCCAGTTTCTTATCCGTCAGAATGGGAATGACCCAGGTGATCATAACCTCTTCATTCTCTGTTATTCTCTTAGGGTCATGATCCCAGTGCTTTTCAGGGACAGTGATGCTGTAGTGTTTAAAGAATTTCCAGTGGAGGAGGCCTGCTACTTTGTTGTGCCCTTCTGAATAGAATTTTTATGCCATCAAAACTTTACAGCCTGCTATTAGGTGAGTCACTCTTTCCAGCTCATTCTTACAGAATCGGCTTATGTCTTTTGTGCCAGTTTTTTTAATACTCGCCGTAAAAATACTCGTCTGTAATCTGCTGTCCTGGGCTGCAACTATCAATCTTTCATCCTTCAGTTTCACTTCACCTTTCCCCAACCATTCATGTGTCCTTTCTTGATCGACAAAAGGTTCTTGGAGTAACACTGTATTTTCCACTGTATTTGTGCATTTGCCACTTGTTTTTCCTCGCCTGCTGATCTAATTCTTTGAAGTTTTTTTCTTGTTTTCCCAATTCTGTTACTTGCTTTCCCATGCATGCCTGTGGATTCTCACTCATTCCTTCTAATGCATGCTTGTCCAAGTTTGATGGAGACAGATTCTGGATGTTTACTTTCATATTTCAGCACTTTTTGCGTTTTTGGATCCGATGATGCTGTCAGATGGACTTGGAGGCCTACAATAGTAGCTCTGTAGGTGTAGTCAATCTTTATAAGTCCTAGCCCTCCTTCAGCTCTAGAAATGTACAATCTTGGCATACACTGATTCTTGTAAATTACTTCATGAGCATGGAGGAGTTTTCTTGTTCGCACATCCAGTTTTTCAAGATCTTTGAGGCCAATCCATAATTCCAAAACCGTATGAGAGTACAGGAATTGCTAGCTGATTGATGGCTTGTATCTTATTTTGTGATGTTAAAGTACTTTTCAATAACAGTTTTTTATATATTATATATTTATTGATGTTCATACAATATTGTCATGAAGTGGGTATCAATAAAGATGCAAACCTGAAAAGAAACCCTGTTTCTCAGAGAAATCTAGATGTGCAGTTACCTCAAGGCACAGCTAGAGGGGGCAGGAGTGATCATACAGGAGCTAATGAGCCTAAGAGAGCTAATGAGGTCAGCATTGGGGTGGTTGGCAAACCTGACTGCCACACTGGTCCCAATCACAGTGCAGGCATTGCTATGGAGTGCAGGCATTGCTATGGGGTGCAAGAGCTAGTTGTGGGCTCTGCTGATAGCTGCTGCTCTGAACTAGTGCAAACAGCCTGACTCTCCATGGAGCTTTGGATAGTGCCCGGGAGTTTCAAAGGAAAGATTCCTTTATAAGCAGAAGCTGAATGCTAGCAAAAGAGGAACACCTCTATTGAGAGGAACACCTCTATTGGGAGGAACAGCTCCAGGAGAAGGACAGAAGAGAGGAACACCTCAAAGGAGAGGACAGAGAGAAGGAACAGCTCTGAGGGAAGGAGCAGCTCTAAGAGAAGGAGAAGGACTTGGAGAAAGAATCCTACCTGAGCAAGTCCAAAGGAACAGAGTTCACAAAGGTGGAGTTCAGAAGGGCCAGGCTAAGCGAACAGCTGTTCAGAGGGAGTCTGCTGGAGAAAGCACTAAGGCTAGAGAGTGTGCCACTCCCTGCTCCCACAACGTTCCTGATTCAAAAGCAGAGAGACGTATCCAGAGAACCAGAGAGATAGGTTTGGAGGAAAGCCTGTAGTCTCTGGGAAATACTAGTCAAGTTTTACCAGGCACCAAAGGAAAAGCAGTTTCTGACAAAGCCAAGTTCTTACCGAAGCATAAAGTTGAATCCACACCAGGTTTTACCAAGCTGCCAGAAAGCACAGCCCTGCCTAGAGCCTGTCGGCAGAGAACCTGTTGCAGGAGAAACGTTTCTGGGAGAGAAAGCTCCACGGATTCAAACCACAGAGGCTCCAGGTATGAAAGCTTTATTCATGATACTGAATGCTTAACTCCTAGAGGCACTGCTAAAACAAATAGTTTGTAAGGAAGAAGAAACCAGGGTGGTTTCAGAAAATTCCCAGAGAACTTAAAACACAGTCTTATTGGAGGCAAGAGCCTAGGGACACTTCATGTAGACCTGTAGCAGACAGGGACAGTGACTACTCTGATGATGAATGTAGTGGAGCAGAATCCATGGAAATTGAATATATAAATGCTGTTCCCATTCCTCCACCAGAAGAAATGGATTGTGGTTTGTGCATGGCCACGAGCCTAGAATCTGTAGCCACTGTATAACTGAGAAGAAGTTTGTTTAATTCTTATTGTGTTGGAATGAAGTAAATTCCTCTGATTAACCCTTGCACTAATTGTGGAGATTAACAATTAGTCAGCTTAATACTGGTACCTTTTGAAACAAAGGACATTCTTTTGATTTCTCAATGTCTTATTTGAACCCTTGCACAGACGGGGAATAAAGCCTTGTTTTCCCTACACTTGGTTTGATTATTGAGCTCTCATAGGAAGATGGAAATAAGTAAGACCATTCGCCATTCGTGGACCTTACATTTCATCAAGCTCCCTAAATAATTTCTATCGTGGAGCATGCCCATACTTTGAATGGTCACCAGGGGATGCCCTCACGACAATATACATCAAAAACACAAAATACAGGTAAATTCTTCCATAGATATAAGATTAACATCTTCCAATAATAAGTAAAACAGAAAAAAAGGAATATTAGCCCACATCAAGGGAGCAAAAAAAGAAAAGAAAAACAAGCAATAAAGGAAAAAAGAAGCAATTTAAACCTTATAATAAGCTGCAAAAAAATAAATAACTCCTAAATGAAACCATGTATCTTACATGGTTACCATAAACCCCTCAACTCTCCTCAGCCATAGGTGCAGCCACCTCCTTGCTTGCCAAAGGTTTCCCCAAGTGAGACGGATCAAGGAAAACAAATTTCACCCCCAACAATGTAACTACACATTTATAGGGGAACCGTAAATAAAAGGTTTCTGGATAAACCCAGCACTCGAGGTTTAAATAACAAAAAAAGCTTTCCTCCTCACTTGGGTAGCTCTGGAGACATCTGGAAACAACTGAAGTTTCCTCCCATAAAAGGTAGCATCCTTATGTCTGAAATAACTTCTCAAAATTAAGGCTTTATCACTATCATTCATAAAAGCAACCACCAAGGTAGCTAGCTCTAGTATTTATATCATCTTGTGAATCTTCAAGAAAGGCAGAGAGACTGAATTCTGGTTTAGACTCCAGAATTTCCTCACCCTCCTGCCCTAAAAATGTCTGCTCTATCTTATCAGAAACATAATACAACCTAGAAATCACAATCTCATCAGCATTAGTAACAACAAAACTTCTCTAAGATATTTTCTTAGAAGATATCAGGTGAGAACAAATGCATCCTGGGAAAATTAACAAATCGCAACCTTAGTTTCAATAAGTTTTAATCTACTGTAATATTCTTAACTGATCTTCTCTCTCAATAGTTTCTGCTCGAGTGTCATTCCTTCCTCTATTCTTTCCTGTTCAAGGTCCTTGATGTCACAGCCCTCAGCAAGGGAGATGTTTTCGGTTTTGCTCAATTTTCCTCTAAAAAAAAGTTGCCTTAGCATACTTATCAAGGCCAAAAGTCATCCCGATGTCATCAGAAAAGTTTTTCACCATACAAAGTTGCTCTGCTATTTGTTGGTCACTGGAACTGTAGAGCTTCAGTTCATCTATAAATTGCAGATAGGAAGTTGCTTCTGGGTTGGTACCTTCTTTAGGATTCAGGCTAAATCCATATCCCAAAGAGTTGATGAGAGCACTCATTGGATTAAGCGCCAAACAAAACAGAAGTGGTGACAGGGAATCTCCCTAAAATATTCCTCGCTGGATGTCTTTATGTTAGGAATGATGTACTGACCATCTTCATATCTCAAAAAATGTGTGGATTGCCACATTGTCATAGTGAATTTAATGTACTCTATCAAATCAAACTTTATTTTATACATTTCAAGGCAATGTATTATCCAAAAGTGTCAAAAGCTTTCTTATAATCAATCCATGCAACAATGAGATTTCTGTCTTTCTTAGCACTGACCATAATGGTCTTATTCAACAATAACTGGTCTTTGTGGTACATTGTAGTGCTTCCAGATGCTCTTTTAACTCGTGTTTCCTCCGCGTATCATGGCCAGACAAAAGAAAACAAAGGAGGGATGATTCACAAATTCTTACAATCCTAAATTCGTCAAAAATGCAAAGTAAGTGTGTGCAACTTGCCTGATCTGTAAACAACACAATAGTGCTAAACCTGTAAACACCAGTCAAGGACACAAGCCACAGTCACTGGCACCCTTTCTGAATTTACAAATGGATTGCATCCAATTACTCAAATGTCCAGGATTTGAATATTGTTTGATGATTGCTTGTTTTCTGAATGGGTAGAAGCTCATCCTTGTAGAAGTCAGCTTTTATTACTATTGCAAAGAAACTGAACCAGCATTTCATACCATCATGGGGGTTCTCCATACAGTATGGCTCTCCAGTGATAGAGGAATTAATTTCACAGGAAACATTGTGAGACAAGTGATGATATTTTTGGGATTGTCACCCACAGAGTGCAGGAAGAATTATAGTGCAAATGATATACTTAAAATTTGGAAAGATATGAAAGGAGACAGGACTGAACTGGATTTAAGTCTTACCTTCAGACATCATGAGTATGAGAAGCTTACCAAATCAAGAAACAGAGTTGATACCACATGAGATAGTTATTGGTAGACCAATGAAAGCCTTTTCAGCAATATTTGTTCCATAAGATTTGACTTTAATAAAAAAAAATTAAAAATAAAAATAAATTTTGTCTTCTTGCAAAAATCTAATCCAGAGTGTTCAGTCTTTTCACTTACAGGTAGTTGCAGCTCTTTTGGACGAAGCTGTGGAGCTGGGTCACCAGTTGTAACACAAATGTTGGGTTTCTGTCAAGGTGTTCCAGTGAAAGAATTGCCTAGAACCCAGGTGGAAGGAAACATACCAAGTGCTCCTGATTACACACTGCAGTGACGTGAAAGATTTCCTACTTGGATTCATGCGTCACTCCGCCAAAGGGCCAAGATACCAGCTTAAGAGAGAGAAGTCCAACCTTTGGGAGAAGGTGACATTTTACTTACCAGTTAATGTCCTTTCCTTGAGTTCTGCTAGACCAGTTCAGATAAGTGGGCTGTGTTTCCCTACCAGCAGATTGGGGTAGACAAAGAGCCAATGAAAAGCCCAGGTTTCAATGACATCACTCTTATGCCTCTATTCTCCTCGGCCACCAAAGGACCCTTCAGTATTCATCCTAAAGCATATGGGAGAAACATGGCAAGCCTCACACAACCTCAATTGTGGGCAACCAAAAGTAATCACCAGTAGAAAACTATGTACAAGAAAGCCTAAACAGAAGGCTATCAGTAGAAAATGAACCTGCAGAGACAAGTACACAAATCATAGTGGACCCAAGGGTACCACAGCTGAAGAACAGAACAAATACAGTTTCAGGGGTGGGCCCTGGACTGGTCTAGCAGGACTCAAGGAAAGGGCATTAACTGGTAAGTAAAATGTCACCTTCCATATCGTCCTGCTAGACCAGTCCAGACACTCGGTGGGAAGAAGACACAGCAGTTTGCAAAACCCTTGAGCCAAAGGCCATGTCCACTTGCACGTGGACATCCAAGCAGTAATGCTTCACAAAAGTGGAAAGCGATGCCCATGTTAGTGCCAGATAAATGTCTGCAGGAGCCACTGAGCTCCGCTCCGACCAAGAGGATGCTTGTGCTCGGGTAGAATGGGTGTGCAAACCCTCCAGAACCAGCTGGTTCCGCAACAGATATGACAAGGCAATGGCCTCCTTAATCCAACACCCAAAATCAATTTGGCTGCCGCTTCACCCTTGCGCAGGCCAGCAAACAGCACAAAAAGATGGTCAGATTTATGAAAGGAATTCATAACCTCCAGGTACTGGAGGAATGTCCTCCAGATATCCACCAGGTAAAGATCCTTATCCTTCCCCCAACACTGCTTCTTCGAGAAGGAGGGCAGGCAGATCATTTGGTTCACGTGAAAGGGAGAAAGCACCTTGGGCAAGAAGGAAGACAAAGGCCAGATGGAAAAGGCCTCCTTCGAAAAGGACAGATAAGGATCTCAGCAAGACAGAGCCTGCAGCTTGGAAATCTGCCTTATAGATCAAAATGCGACCGAGAAGACCGTCTATAGCATCAAATCCTTAAAGGTAGCACACTTGAATTACTTAAAGGGCACTGCCATCAGGGCCCTGAGCTGCAGACACAGATCCCAGAAAGGAATCACAGACCACAGGGAAGGACAGACGCAATACCCCCTGGTGAAAATGTGAGCTATCTGGGTGCTAGGCTAGAGACTTGCCTGCCACCTGAACCTTAAAGGAGCTAAGGGAAAGGCTCTTTTCTAGGCCATCCTGTAGAAAGGCCAACAGGGAAGCCACCTTGGCCGTCTCAGGAGTCAACTGTAGTACGCTGCAACAGCACTCACAGAGGCACCATATCCGTACATATGCTAGCTTGGTAGACCTCCTCCAGGCACCGAGCAGAGTAGAGACCACCGCTGGACAATAGCCCTTAAGCTCTAGCTGTCTCTTTTCAAGAGCTATGCCATAAGCAAGAAGGGAGCCGGGTACTCTAGGAAGATTGGTCACTGCTGCAATTGACTAGAGATGGAGGCAACTGAAGAGGAGCCACATCAGGTCTCCAAACCATGCTCGCCTCGGCCAATCCAGCACCATCAGAACAATCCTGCACAGGTGGTGTTCTATACACCAAATCACTTGCCCCACCCGAGGCCACAGATGAAACATATACAGCAGTCGCTGATTTGGCTACGGTTGAGTCAGGGCATTGATGCCCCCAGACTCCATCTCCATCTCAATGTGGCAAACTTTGCCATTGGAGCAGGTCACCATCAGATCCATTTCGAGGCAACCCCAGCAATGCAGAATCAACTGAAACACCTCATGACTTAGTTCCCACTCTCCAGGGTCCAGAGAGTGTCAGCTGAGGAAGTCCACTTCCACATTTTCCAGCCTGGCAATGTGCTGGGCTGACAAGGCGAGGAGGTTCTTCTCTGCCCAGCCAAAAAGGAGAGCAATCTCCAGAGCTACCCACGCACTCCTCAGCTGGGGTGCCGATTGATATAAGCCACCGCTGTGGTGTTGTCCGAAAACACTTGAGGCGGTTGATGGACCATACAGCTTCTCTGCAGTTCCAATGACCCTGGGCTATATGGTCTTGGCAATGGGCTCCCCAGCCCAAGAGATTGGCATCCATTGTCAGCAGGATCCAGGAGAAATCGTTCAGCGGTACACTCTTCCTCAAATGAGAGGACTGCCGTTACCACTGCAGACTGGCCTTCACCATCAATGGGAGAAGAAGCCTGAGCTTGAACTCCTGAGAACTCAGGGACCACCAAGTCAACAAGGACAGCTGGAGTGGCTGCATGTCAGCACATGCCCATGGCACCATCTCTATGGTCACCACCATCAATCCAAGGAGCTAAAGATAATCCCTGATTCTGGGAGCCTGCTGCACACAGAATAGTATCAGGCAATCCAAAAGTCTTTTGACTTCCTCCTCTGGCTTGAAAATTCTGCCTACTCGAGTGTCAAACGCATACTCAGAAACTTCAGGGACTGGGATGGCAACAGCTGGCTCTTTCCCTGATTGATCACCCAGCTGAGGTTCTCCAAAAAGGACACCACTTAGGACTCACCTGAGACACTTCTGAAAGGGAATGGGCTTGGATGAGCCAGTCATTCAGAGAGAGATAGACACAGATCCCTTGGCACCACAGCCACCACCACTATGACCTTGGAGAACATCCTTGGGGCGGTGATAGCCCAAAAGGGAGAACTGATAGAGCCAAGCACACAAAACACAGATACTTCTGCTGATACGAAAATACTTCTTGGCCAGATCCAGAGAAGCCAAGTACTCCCCTCAGCGCACTGCTTGAATCATGGAGCGCAAGGCCTCCATCCAGAAGCGCAGGATGCACAAGTGCTCGTTGACCCCCTTGAGGGGCTGGAAGGAACCGTCCTTTTTGGGCACCATGAAATAGATGGAGTATCTGCCCTTGTCCCGTCCTCAGGGGGGATGGGCACCCCCACCTTCAGACATAGCAACTTGTCTAAGGTGGTCCACACAGCGGCATTTTTGATCGCAAAACCACAAGGGGAAATGGCAAAGGCATCCAGAATCGGTGCTTTGCATTCCAAGACATAACCAATCTGGATGGTGTCTAGCAAACAGTGATCCTTGGTAACCCAGGCCCATTCCTGAAAGAAAAGGTGACACTTACCTCCCCATCAGAGGAACCAGGGAATGGGCTCCCAAACCTTCACTGAGCAGCCCGGGAGGGGCCTCCTCTGGAGGGGACCAAGTCCCCAGGCCCACCCGATCCATGAAAGGTCTGAGAATGAGCCCAAGGCCTGGAAGCAGAAGGGAAGAAAGGTTTTCTAGATCAGTAATAACGAGAGCCCTGAGACCCTCCAGGAATCCGGCCAGCACGCCCTTGGCATATGGGTGGAGGCTAACGAGAAAGGGGCAACAGCCCGCTTTAGAGGTTCCTTGGACGCATCTTCTGGATTGCGGTAAGATTTTATCGCACCCATGTCCTTCACCAGCTTCTCCAAATCAGACCCAAACAGAAGCTTCCCCTTAAAAGCCAGCTGGGTCAACTGGGCTTTGGTGGATGAATCTGCAGGCCAGTGCCTGAGCCAAATCCAGTGCCATGACACCATTTTCAGGGCACCATCCCTGGTCGACAAACATACCAGATCATACATGGCATCAGCAAGGAAGGCCATAGCCAACTTCAAAAGAGGGGTAGTATCATCTGGCAGAAGAGACTGAATCCACTAGAGCGGGGCTGGAGACATCAGGCTGGTACATACCGTCAGCCACAGAATAGCTGCCGACACAGCGAACTGGCTCCTCAACAAGGCATCTACCTTATGGTCCAGAAAATCATTTAAGGCCGACCCACTTTCTAATGGAATGGTGGTCCATCTGATAACTGCTGTGACCCCTTGGGAATGCCAAACAATTCAATGCACTCCTCCTCCAGGAGAGCATATATCTTCTTACACACTCATAACCCTTTAGGTAGAGAGTCAGGAGAGTCCCACCCCGACCAGATCATATCCTTGATCACATCCGGGAACGAAAAGCAGTAGTGAATTTTCGCACCCCTTAAAGCGGCAGGTGTACCTTCAGCTTCTGCTCCATGCTGAAAGCATTCATCAAGTTCAAGGTGGATGAGACCCTGGCAATCAACATTGCCAGCTCCTCCTTCCAAAATAGGCAGATCATGCCAGCTTCTGCATAATCTTCTGAAGGCAAGAGCACTTCCTCATCCACATCAGAGCCCAGTACCGAGCCATCTGAATCCAATTCATAATCAACATCTCAGATAGCTGCCAGCTGTTCCCATCTCCAAGGAGCACCCCTCACCAGGATGCTTAGCCAAAGGTAATCAAACAGGACTTCCACTTTCAGCCTGCCCTGCACGAAATTGCACACAGGGGCATCCAGAGACCACAGAGTCTGAATTTCCACACCAGAAGGACCAGGCTTTTCAATGGTTCTTTATCTCCACCAATCTGCTGGTAGGGGAATACATAAGAACATAAGATATGCCATGCTAGGTCAGACCAAGGTCCATCAAGCCCACAATGCTTGTACTGGGCAAGCAGTGGATATCCCGGGTCCCCATTAATAATGGTTTATGGATCTTGTCCAAACCTTTTTTAAACCTGGCTACACTAACAGCTTTTACTACATCCTCCGGCAATGAATTCCAAAGTTTGATTACACATTGAGTGAAAAAATATTTTCTCTTATTAGTCTTAAATAGGTTACCCTGTAGCTTCATTGCAAGTCCCCTAGTCTTTCTTTATTTTGATGGCGCAAACAAAGCATGTCCAACTTCGAACAGTTCGTGATCTACTTTTTCCGGCCAAAAGTGCCGGTGATCTACCACCATGAAAATTAAGTTTCAAATTAGTTTCAAATTAAATTTTAACCCAATAAAGTTGGAGGATTTCCCCCCCCCCCCACCCATTTTTAATGAACCTTCTGTCATTTACCTGGATGTGATCGGCTGTTAAGCAAATTAAGCAAAAACAAAACAGAGAGATGAAGATCCAGTAAGAACTGCGAGGGGAAATGGAAAGTACATTTTTTCTTAAAGTTTTATTGAGTAATAACTTTAACTGTCTTAATAACTTTCTTTAACTTTTATTGAGTAATTTGTGTAAATTTAGGTTGAGTATTGATCCAGGCTGATCTTGCACAATCTTCAATATTTCGCTCTTGCTCATTAGTGAGACGTCTGAGCCTGCATTTCATCCACCCGCTTTTTGAAGTTGGGTGAATATTGCGTGAGGGCCAGACTCAGGGAATCCTGGAGATCTTCATCTATCATGTTGGAATTTTGTGTACTCTGTCATTTTCAGATGGGAAAATGCAGATTCACACAAATAAGTTGAACTGAAACAGGAGTGTACAGCTTCACTGCATCTACCTCAAGTTGGGAAATTTGTCTCTAGGCACTAGCTTCCAAAATGATTCTTGCTCAGCAAGGGTCTTGAGAAAAATGTCATTTTTAAGGGTTAATATTTCATTTTCAAGAGATGGCTTGTTCAATGAGTAATTTTTACTGATAGCAGCTGCAGTTTCTTTAATGTCCACATCTACTTTGAATGGGTATGACAAGTACTCCACAACTGTTCCAATTTTTTGGAAGTCACAGAATCTATTTTCAAATTCCTGGATAACAGAACATATTTCTGTCATATACTTCTCGTTCTGAAAAACAAAACTTGGATATTGTCCCAGATGGTCCTGCATATTAGGAAAATGATCAAAAGTGTTGTTTGCAAGGTCAGTCATCATTAGCTCAAATTTGCTCTTGTAGGATGAAACTGTACTCATCTCGCCAATGCATTTGTTTTTACCTATTTGTGCTTTATCGACTATAGCAAGGCTTTTGACTTTGTAAACCAAGAGAAACTCTGGGCCACATTAAGAAGCATGGGTATACCAGAACACCTGATCGTACTCTTGCACAATCTGTACATTGATCAAGAAGCAACAGTTTGAACGGAACAAGGAGAAACAGAATGGTTTAAAAATAAGCAAAGGTGTAAGACAAGGCTGTATACTTTCCCTCTACCTGTTTAATTTATATGCAGAACAAATCATCAGAGAAGCAGGATTGTATGAAGACAACAGAGGTGTGAAGATTGGTGGAAGACTCATCAACAACCTTCGCTATGCTGATGATACCACATTACTGGCTGAAAGTGAAGATGATCTGAAACATTTGCTTCTCACAATCAAAGAACATAGTCTCAAAATGGGCCTGCACCTTAATGTAAAGAAGACAAAGATCATGACAACTGGCATAATCAACAGGTTCATCATTGAAGGAGAAGAAATTGAAATCGTGAACAACTTTAACCTACTTGGATCAACTATCAATAAAGAAGCAACAAGCAGTCAAGAAATCAGACAATGCATTGCTCTTGGCAGAATGGCTATGAAAGACCTAGATAAGATTCTCAAGAGCAGAGATATCTCTCTCCATACAAAGATTCGACTTGTTCAAGCCATGGTATTTTCAATAACATCATATGGATGTGAAAGCTGGACAGTGAAAAAGATAGACAGGAAGAAAATTGATGCCTTTGAATTATGGTGCTGGTGGCGAATACTGTGTATACCATGGACTGCCCGAAGAACAAACCAGTTGGTACTAG
This sequence comes from Ichthyophis bannanicus, assembly GCA_033557465.1. Classification (NCBI taxonomy): domain Eukaryota; kingdom Metazoa; phylum Chordata; class Amphibia; order Gymnophiona; family Ichthyophiidae; genus Ichthyophis; species Ichthyophis bannanicus. The sequence continues at coordinate 299,009,725 of CM066038.1, forward strand.
AGGAGATCAAACCTAAGCTTTCTTTAGAAGCTCAGATGACAAGACTTCGCCTTTCATACTTTGGACACATCATGCAAAGAGAGAGATCATTAGAGAAAGACATCATGCTTGGCAAGATAGAAGGTCAAAGCAAAAGAGGAAGGCCAGCAATGAGATGGATCGAGACAATAACAGCAGCTACGGGTACCAGTCTGTCAACAATGAGCTGCCTGACTCAAGACCGAACACAATTTAGGATAGCTATCCAGAGGGTCGCCATGAGTCGACTCTGACTCGACGGCACTTAACAACAACAACAACAGTTCAAGGTTCATATCACTTAGTTCACTTGTAAATCAGTGAGAAATGCCAGATCACATAACCACTCCTCATCTTCCAACTCTGCTTGGTCATCTCCCCTCTCCTTCAAAAAACTTATTTCATTCAGCAAATCACGAAATCTTTGCAGAAATTTGTGCCTACTTAGCCACCTTACATCTGTGTGCAAAATAATTTCTGCTGCCCCTTCATCAAGAGTAAGATTGAAAAGCCGTCTTTGAAGTGATCTTCCATGAACTGAATTTACAATTTTGAAAGTGATGTCCATGACAGTCTTTGTATTGAGTCTCTTGCTTGCCAAAATTTGCTGGTGAATGATGCATTGGTAAGAAAGGAAATCTGGGAAGTCGTCATGCTGTCTACCGAGGGCTATGAAACCATTAACCTCACCTGTCATTGCTCTTGCTCCATCAGTAGTGATGGAAACAAGTCTATGCAATGGAAGATTATACACTTTGTCACAAAAGAATGGAAAGAACTGAATATTTCCTGACCGGTAGTTCTCCTTTTTAAAGAAATCATTCCAAGTAGTTCTTCTTTAATACTGAAGTCTTCAAAAACCATCCGGATAAAGACTAGTAACTGGGCTATGTCTCTTATGTCTGTAGATTCATCCAGTTGGAGTGAGAAAGCAAAACAATTTGAAACATCCTCCAACAATTGTTCAGTTATGTCTCCACACATCTTTTTTATTCATCGCACGATGGTGTTTCTTGACAATTGTACATCTTAAATAGCAGCTATGATCTCTTTCTTATTTTTAAATCCTTCAAAAAGATTGTCAGCTGCTTCAAGAAAACAATCTTTTACAAATTACCCTTCAGTAAAAGGTTTGTATTTCTTTGCGATCAGGTTGCTGACCTTGACAGATGCTATGGTTGCATTGACCGAATGTGACCTTGGCTTCGCCATCAACTGTTGCTGAGTAGCCAATTTTGATTTAAGTTCTTTGAGCTTCAGTTTACGAATTTCACTTTTGGGTGGAAAATCAGCATCAAACTTATTGCTATTTAGAGCCTTATAATGACCTTCCAGATTACCCTTTTTGGGCAAGGATACTGGGGCGTTACAAATTAGACAACACTTGTCTTTCAACAACACTTGTCTTTCATGGTGAAAGACAACACTTGTCTTTCACCATGATGAAGAAGTAGTCCATTTCTCAATCATCATGAAAGTGGTAGGTTTTGCTCTTTTTTTTGGAACACTCATCTTCGTTATACTGGGGTGGCTGGATGTAAGAAGGCCAAATCTGCTAAGTTAGTATAAACACTGGCTGAATCTGGTCCAAAACTGTCACTGTCCCAAAGTATTAAAGATCAACAGGAACTAAAGACCTCTGGATGATGTGCAATACAAGGACTGGAGATGCCAAAACCACACATGCACTTCTAAAAGTAAAAATAAGAATTCATCATACTGACACCAATCAAATACCACCAAACAATCATCAAAAAAACTCAAACACCTGTCCAGCAAACCAGATAAAATCAAATACTGCCAAACAAGTTCAAATACCACCACATGCAATTTAATTAATTCTGCACACAGTGTAGAATCAACGCAAAGGCTAGGCAAAATAAAGTTGCAGTGTAGAATCAACGCAAAGGCTAGGCAAAATAAAATTGCAGAGGCAAGCAAAAGTCACAGTGGTTTAAACCAATTCAAAGGCAAGGCATAGGCAAGTTAGAACAAAATTGGAAAAGCCCGCCAAAATCACCAAATTCTTGACACTTTGTTGTGTCTGCCCGAAAATGTTTTAATGAAAGCGAACTATAAAGCGACCAATGACCAGCACACGACACAACTAATACGGTAAGTGTATCCAGGTAAAGCCTGGGCGAATGGATATCACCCGGTATATAACACACTTCTAAGGGGTGTTGGGGCGGGGGCAAGAATGGGTGATTCTGAGAATTAGGAGACCAGGTATGATGCCGGACCTGTGGCGTCTCATCACAGGATGCGGGCAGCGGCCCCCTGGGGCACCCACAAACTATTGGCATGAAAACAACAAGAGCCCCCAATGCACCCACAGGCAAGATTCCCGCAGGCAGGGAAAAAAGACAGGTAAAGGATCAGCAGTGGTGGGAAGCCCTCGGCAGACGACCTGCCAGCACGAGCTCTCTCCTAGTGAGGTGGCAATCTGCTGGAGAGATGGAGCCAAGTGGGGCTGGCGATCTACCTCTGACCCCTCTGCGTTCTACCTGTTAGACATGCCTGGCGTAAACAAGCAATCTACATTTACCCTTTCCACTCCATTCATTAATTTATAGACCTCTAACATATCTCCCCTCAGCCGTCTCTTTTCCAGGTTGAAGAGCCCTAATACAACCTACTTGTCTAGACTGGTCTAGCAGGACCATATGGAAACCAAGCTTAAACCTCAGAAAAAGGTGAATGCACACTACAAAGTTCTTTGGCTTTGCAGAAATGCATTTAAGGTAGCTGGCAGGCAGATCCCTCTGAGAGTCTTCTGTGATCTTCAGGAGACAGTAGGAGGGACAGAGGAGGGGGGAGGGGCATTGAGGTTGTGTGAAGCAGATGCACGCTTCCAGATCCTTCCAAATCCTTTCAATTTGTGGCTGCTCAACAGGCCCTTATCATGGTAGGAGTGTGCAGCTGATCCAATTTTCCCTCCTTTTATGGCTACCAAAAAGACCGCAGTCTAGTGGAGCCTCCCACATCGCACTCAACCTGGGCTTTTCATTGGTTCTTTGTCTCCACCAATCTGCTGGTAGTGGAATACAACCCACTTGTCTGGACTGGTCTAGCAAGACCATATGGAAACCAAGCTTAAATCTCAGAAAAAGGTGATGCACACTACAAAGTCCTGAAGAACTGCTGAGAAGCAGGACTAAATTATCTGAAGAATGAAAGGATATTAGATTGATTCTGTAGGAGAGACCCGTGGAAATCAGACAGAGAGAGGGGAGTGAGAATAGTGTCTGTTGTGGACATTTATAACTATTTTCTTACTTACTATTTTATTTTTGTTGTTACCTTACCAAGTAGTGACAATTACAGAACATAATTCTGCTATGTTTATTTCTGAGACTAAAACTGATGAAGTCTCTGGTTAGGATGGACTAGAAGGTGAAGTACAGACATTGAAGGAGATAACAGTATGAGTTGTCTATAGATCCCTTGTGGGATCTATGACCAAAGTGGGGAACTGTGGAAAGAAAGGGCTAACCAGAGACTGTAAAGCTAAAGACCTGGGGGGGGGATATTCAAAGGCATTTACACAGTTTGCAGACTTGGAAAGCATGTAAATGCCGATCTGCAAGATATTTAGCGGCACTAACACGGTTGTACCACCACTACATGCCCTGAGGCTAAATGGTTAGCATCGGGGCATGTTGGGGGCATTCTGGGTTGGAGCAGAGGCGGCACCCATTACTAACCAGGCAGCAGTGATATTGAGCCTCTACCCAGTTAGCGATAGGTGGTGAAACACTAGCCTAACATTTGCCGTCCCTCATCCAGTTAAAACTTCTCCTACTGACCTACAAGTGCATTCATGCTGCAGCTCCTCACTATCTTTCCTCTTTTATCTCACTCTGCATTCCTCCTCGGGAACTCCACTCTTCTGGTAGATCCCTTTTATCTTTCTCTGCTACTGCCAACTCCATTCATTCCATCTTGCTGCTCAATATGCTTGGAACAAACCACCTGAGTCTGTGTATCGGGCCCCTTCTCTAGCCCTATTCAAATCCAGGCTAAAAACCCACCTCTTTGAAGCCGCTTTTAGATCCTGATGCTCCTCACTCCATTGTCCACTATTTATGTGTATCTTACCATACTCTAGTCCCTAGTTTCACTATGGGCCCGATCCAGGAAGGCGAATAGAGGAGCTATCCGCCTTCAATCGATTCCACCCCAGCCCCGCTGCATGTACAGAGCCGCTGTGAGTGCTGCGGGGGATGGAAGGATAGGGGGGGTGGAGCATGGTTGGGACCGACCCCCGGATGTACAGGGCTGATTCCGATGATGGTTTTGTACATTCGGAGATCGCCGGGGGGACGCCCTGCTTATTCTACCTCTGAGATGGAATAAACACGGGGTGCCCCTCTGATCCTTCCCGGCAGCCCCCACGAAGCTCAGCACCCACCCACTGGAGCAACATGTCACCCACGGTGGGTCCCCGACGCCTAATCCGGGCCCTGGCTGCCCCCATCGGAGGTCGGATGGCGGGGTGACGGGAACAGCACTGTAGCAGGCAGATCGAGTGGCGGGGAGGATGTTCCCACAGGTATGTAGGGGCACGCCGGGTTGTCACAGGGTCCGATCCTGCATCTGCAGGAACATCTGGCTCCCACAGTGCAGAATCGTGTCCTAATGGGCCCATCCTGCTCGGAGGCGCCCAGATGGCCCGGATGTGTCCCTTTGGAGATCGGATTCCATGTGTTTAATCGTAATTAAATTGTAAGCTCTGATGAGCAGGAACTATGTCTTACATTTATATGTACAATGCTGCGTATGCTATGCATAGTGCTATACAAATAATTAGTAGTAGTATCACTAACTGGGTAGCAGCTCAATATCATCACTGCCTGTTTAGCGATTGGCAAATACATGTAACTCAGATATTCAAAGCCGTGGCCGGATATGGCCCCGGAATTGAATATCCAGGTTTAAAGTTCAGAACAAACAGATAGCTGCTTTAGCAGCACTAGCTGCTGGCACTGAATATCGGGCCCCTAAGAAATAACAAATTTCTGGCTTGTTAGTTTTCAAGTTTTTCAGACTAATTAATGAACCTAGTCAAGTATGCAGCATGACTGTCTCCTGGAACTTCCATGCTGATAAGGTATTATAATTCAAAGCTGGCAATGTTTAAATGTAAATCATCTCTAGGCTTTGATGTATTTTGAACATAAGTCAGAGCTGCTTCAATGGTAGGCAGACAAAGCATTCAGTCTGTATACTATCTGTTTCCTTTCTTGCTCAATAATAATAAAAATAATACTCAGTCTTTAGTTCAGAAGACATACAGCTATGCAATTACCCATTGACCTTTCAATTGCTTTATATTAGGAACAAACTCCATGGCTGAAATCTGTGCTAGGATTTCAAAATGAGATTCTTGCGAGTTATTGGCTAGCTTCATTCTCCCCTAACTTTTCCTGTAAAGGTGGACGTCAAGTTCCAGCCTCCTATTTTGAAAATTGCCCTCACCACTGTATACTTGTATCTTTTCAGTTTATTTCACATCGGAGCATAATTTAAAGTACAATTATGATGTTGTTGATCTGTGCTGGAGAAAAATTCCTCTTCTGCACATCATTTATCTTCATGTACTTTAATGAAAGTTTTTAAAAAATCTCACTCATTAATGACTCAGAAAATTTGCTATACAATAGACATGATTTGAAAAGTTACTACATGTGAAGAGAGTAATGAGCATGACAATTTTTTACTTATCTTCTCTACATTATATTATTGTGAGAAGAACGGATACTATGAAAAAACAAAAAATCAATATCTTACCTTGAGGACCTCTGGTGTCTGCTGAATTAGCAATGTGGGGCAAATATCCCTAGCTCCAGCCCATAAAAGGCTCTGCTGAGCGGTGGATTGAGACTGTAAAGTGGGTGATAAAGTCTCCTGGAGAATATGCATAACTTCCTTCTCTTTGGACAATGTCCCTTTACCTGTTCGATATTCCACTAGTTCCTGTGCAAAGTCCTCAATGCTCTCTAGGATTCGGAGCAAAAATGTTCTGTCCTCCTCCTCAATTTTATGTCGTTTAGTTTCTTTAATTCCTAACATGAAGGAAGAGGAGTCCTTTCCTATGGAGGAAGAAGTTTTACTTCTAATTTCTGGGGTAAAGGGCTGTAACCATTCTAGCTGTAGACTTCCCTCTTTTGGTGGAGGAAGGATATTGTCCTTTATAGAGGTTGCCTTCAGAGTATTTTCAATTCTTTGTGAAAAACTTTCCAGGTCCATCAGCAGCCTGTCAATCTCTTCATGATCTCTGTTTTTAGTACATTGCTTTATAGTTCCTTCAGTGGTTTTGTCTAAAAGAAGAAAGTCTGTCTTGGAGTCCTCAATTAGGGAAGTGGAATCAAAAGTGATGGGAGTATCCTTTCCTGTGGCTCCAGTTGTGATACTAGTATACTCTACACCTAAGTTTGAAGGAAATGCTTCTTTCATACCCTTTTGTTTGTTTATCACAGGGAACCCTTGTCTAGATTTCTTCTTATCTGTATCCCACTCAGACTCTTCATCAATGAACAGTGTCTCCATGGAATCTCTGTATCCCTGTTCACAGTTTCTAAAGCAAATGTCTAAAGATGAAAGATTCTCTGTGGCATTAGCAGCCAGTGATTGAGACAGGGCATGGGTGAACTTTAAAGCTCTTGACTGACTGGATCTGGCTGGTAAGTTTGGAGTGTCAGTAATTATTCCACCAGTCCTAATATGTGGAAATGCTGGAAATTCAATAGAGGAAGACTGCACAACATCTTCATATTTAGGAGGTTGCTCATGACCAAAAATGGGGGAGAAGGGAATCTGCTGTAATCCTTGCAAACTGCTCACCAGCTCTGGACGATTGCTAGGCTCAGTAAATCCAGAAGACCTATACTCAAGCTCAAAAGGCAGCGTCTTCAGGTATGAGGAAAGCCTTGCCATTACATTCAAGTAAATAATCTCTGAGTTGGCAAAAGAGTCATTGCCAGTGTATCCCTCACTATTATTGTTGCTACTTTGTCCTACAGATCTTTTCTTGATGCACTGCTTGATAATGTCTGTGCACTTCTTCAAGTCTTCTGAACACTTTAGTAGAATGTCCAAGCACATCTTGATGTCCTCTCCAGAGCTAGAACGGTCTAGTTTATGCTTCTCCAAAATCTGGGCAATCAGGTTCTCTTCAGAGGACTTCTGAAGGTACAGGGAAGCCACAGTATTTAGATTCTGCTCCAGAGAAGTACTATTAGATAGTTGCCCTTTCTCATCCATCACAGAACCTTGCAGAATACCAATAGGTGGGATTTTCTCATCACCACCTACATGACCATAGATCAGGTCAAAGTCAGATGACTTTCGAATGAATGACTCTGACTGAACTTTCCTGCCCTTCCGGTAGTTCACATGATGATTGGTACCACTCTTGAGCTTCTCAAATGAGAACTCCTTCATTTTTCCACTGGCAAGATTGATGGCTTCAACAGTGATGTCCTTCAGGCTGTTTGTGCCTTGCAAGACAACCCCCTTTTTAATCCGTGAGACACTGGGCAAAATGTGGCAGTAATCCTCACTTCCAATTAAGCTTAATCCATTTTCAGAAGCTGGATGTTTATAAGCTGCGTCTATAATCCTGTCACCAGCAGAGATCTGTGCGATGTGCATAAGCTGTACACAGACACTGTGATGGGCCACCATACAGGTCAGATCATGTTTAGAAGCTTGGCAGTCCCCAGAGCAGTAATGTACAGCTTGTTGGAAATGCTGGTCTATCAGCACATTACCATAGCAATTTACAGTGCTTATGACAAGCTTGTATGGTGCTGCCATGCCACCACCAATTAAACAAACAAAAATACTGAAACAAAAGCAGTTGAGGGAAAAGGGTTTTCTCAAAAAGGAATAGCCACCCTGCAGCTTCCCATGTCCATGTGGCGCCTTTTAGGTTCTTGAAAGTGTTCAAATGTCATCCTGTAAAGAGAGGAATCTAAGACAATGTTACAGGCAGGAGCTTTGAGCAGTAGCAAGGAGGAAAAGAAGGGCCACAGCAAGAATTCAGGAAGGAAAAAAATGTTATTAACAATAAGCATAAGAGTCCAGTTCTCAGTAGGGCTGTGAGTTGTGCCATCAGATTATAGCTGTCCCTGCTTAGCGTGTGGTGTCAGCAAGGGTTATATGATACATGTCAATCACAAGATTTGCATTTCATGCTCTGGCTGGTCACACTAGCTACAAACTTCAGTCACTGCCATAGCCTGAAGTCCAAGGAGTAATCAGCAGCCTTAACAAAATTATCACAGTTTGCAACACACAGAGATTTAAATCTTACTTTTTTTCCCTGTCCACTTTTGTTTCCCTGATTTTGTCTCACCTTGGGTAGAGGGATGAAAGGACGTGAGTAGCTGAAGGATGCGGATATTAATATATATTACAGATGTGAAGAGAGTGTAAAACATCAGTCTTGGCAAGAGAGAATTCCGGTCTGACACAGAAGAATGGAGAGAGATCTGCAGAGGCATAAAGAAGAGAGAAATTAATAATAGAATCTAACTCTATGAAAAATGCTGGGTACAGGATAAAACATTAGCCAGAAGATAACCCAAGTCAGATGAGGTTTTACTGCAATTTATAAAACCTATTGTTGGACAGAAGAGACAAGAAAAATACCAGATGCATGATAAAGCTGTATGATATTCAGATAACAATTACTTTGTATTTACTAAATTATTATATATATTGGGACCGATTTTCGAAGCCTGAGGTGCATGCTACATGTGTAAAATCCGGCCTTACCCATATAAAACCACCATAACCGTGTAAACTAGATATGCAGCAAGGCAGCTTGAATCATTGAGGCTCAGCTACCCGCATAGCGCCAGGCGTCGAGGCCTGGGGACGTGCCACCGTGAAACCCATGTAAAATGGATTTCCGAAACCCGTGTGCGCCGACATTGGACGTCACAAACCACGGAAGCCTAAGCGACATTTCCTGGCGCATACGACCGCTGATGGTGAACGTTGAACCCATGTAGTGGCAGAATAGTGCATAGTAGAATGAAGGGAGCAGGTACAGGTCTGTACCCAAACGTGCAGACGTAAAGCGATGCAGGACCAGCAGAGAAGTTATGTGGGCCATGCACATAGTGTTACAGAGATGGAGATGCGCCCGCTGTGCCTGGGCACAGTGGAGAATGTGGCAGGCAGTACGTTCCCATCAGCAGACTGCAGCTCAGCATCTGAGACGCAGGTACCATGTCCAACGTGTACACAGGCTCAGAGTGAGCTACCTGCAATTGATGGAGGAGGAGGTCTACCAGAGATACAGCTGGATGGGGCAACGATAACTGAGTTATGCAGCATTCTCAGAGTAGACCTGGAACCCTCCACTTCCAGATGCCAGGTCCTGCCAGTGGCCATGGACTGTGACCACTGCTCTAGGATATCTTACAACCGGCAACTTCCAGTATGTGATAGGGTGACTGTCAGAATCACATAGTCTACTGCCAGCCACTGCATAAGTACTTTCATCAGGCCCCTGCTGCGGAGGATGCGCCACCTCATAGCCTTCCTCCAGACACAGCAGATGTGGCAGGAGACCATGCATGCATTCTACAATGTGGCTGGGTTCCCATCAGTGCTTAAAAGTATAGACTGCACCCACATTGCACTGCGGGCACCACGGCTGAAGCAGAGGGATACTGGAACAGACATGGGTACACAACGATGAACATGCAGGTCGGTGTGGATGCCAACATGACCTTCACTGATATGTGTGCCCGCTACCCGGGGTCCTACCACGATGCAGTTGTCCTCGTCCAGTCCAGCCTGGGACAGGCAGCAGCCGGGGGGGTCAGCTCGGAGATGCATGGCTGCTAGGTGAGTGTGCACATGTGTGAGCCCCAGGACAGGCCCGGAACATACGTTTGCTATACTATGATGCTATGTGTAATGCAAACAGATAGTGATATATGTGTTACGTACGTATCACAACACGAGGACTACTGCGTGCACCTGCTCTGCTGTTCCGCAGAGCCGTGTGCACTGCAGGCCATAATGCACATCACGGTGACAACCAGGGGAAGCCCCATGGCTGAAAGCAGGCAGCACGCACCAACATGTGGAATGCAGAAGAGTACGGGCTGGCGCCATGTAGCGCAGCCACATGGCAGCAATCTGTGTAGGGCACACCCATGTTTGCCCCCATCCCAGCCCACAAACCCCCCAACTGCATCCCTGTGCCATGCCCTTGCCCCCCTCCCTACAGACTAACCCATATCACCCATTGCCCCCCTCCAAATGCCTGACTACCACACAAGCCATATGTTGGTGTCATCTCACTGCCACATGATCGCTGACTGGTAGATATTGCACCCTGCCCTGCTAGTAGATAGTGTGCAGTATGCTGTTCATAGCAGCCCATAGACTATACCCAACGCATGTCCCATGCTCATGTTCACATCTCACATTGCCCCCACAGGTGACCGTGGATATCCCCTGAGGACCTGGCTGCTGACCCCAGTGTGCCACGCCATGAGCTGGCAAGAAGAGCGGTACAGTGGCACCCATCAGCAGACCCGGGTGGTTGTGGAGCATGCAATAGGGGTGCTGAAGAGCCACTTCCGGTGCCTCAGCAGAAGTGGTGGGGAACTTCTCTACAGCCCAGAATGGGTATTCAAGATATTTGCATCGTGCTGCATAGATAGAAGCAGACCAGGGCACTGGCCCACCATGCACAGATGATACAAGACAGTTTCTGAGGTGACTGCCCCACACCAGCACCATGATAGGACACACACAATCAACAATAAAGTGCCCAATACTATGCTATGTGTGCAAAGTGATACTTTAATTCCCTCCACGTGTGTCCCCTGTCCCTGGGCTCCCCACTGGCCATGGGCGCTTGCTGACATGTGCACTGTGACGTGCTTATGTCTGATGACATGCTGGCAGTATCATCACCCTCCCCAGCAGGGCAGGCTGGTGGACACAGCTACCAGGGGACTGTGCTGGAGCTCTGGCAGCCCCAGCACCCACCTCCTGAGCCGCATGAGGCCCACCAAACTGCGCAGGGAACCAGCAATCAATGCCTGGTATTCTTCCATCTCCCTTATCAGTCGCAGGTGCCCCTCCATGTGGTCCCACCACTCCTCATCCTCTGCCCCCCTTGCCTGTTCCGCAGCTTGCAAGTCCTGTCATTTACTGTGCAGCTTGGACAGTATGCCCTCTGTGTTGACCACCAGATGCGCATCATCCTGCAGTAGTTCCTGATCCAGATCTATGCCCCCTGCATCCACAGGGTCATCCATAATGACAAATTGTAGCTCAGTGAGTGGGACGTCATCCATTTCCAGCTCCCCAGCACTGGCAGACACACTGGCCTGCTCCACTAACCTGGGTGGCAAACCCGACTGCTTCTCTGCCCTGGATGGTGCACTGGATTACTCCTGTGCTCTGGAAGGTGCACCAGCCCCTAGGCTGTGCTACATCCCGACTACGCACTGTCATCATTTGCTGTGGTTGGTGAGGCTCCTCCTGACGCATCTGTCCCAGGCTGGGAGGGTAGGATCCCTAGAAGGTCTGTGGGAGATCAAAGGTGGCAGAGGTTAGTGACATGGGTTTCCAAGGTCGGCCTATGGGGTGGCACCAGGCCCACTATGGAACCGGCAGGTGGTGTATGGTCCGCACTGTCCACAACCCACGCAGCACCCAAGGTCTGACAGACAGATAGGCAGGCCCTGGGTGGATGGTAGCATGGTGGGGACACATACATGGCTGTCATGATGTCACCCAGGCCATGCAGCACCCTCACTTACCCTCCTGTGTGCCTATGGTGGAGCTGTCAAAGCTTGCAACCCCTGAGATGGCAACCTCCTCCTCGAACTGCAGCACCTGTTCCTCCAGGAGGTGAGTCTGTGCCGCTGTGCAGGCAGCAGCCTGATGTTGCTGGTCCTCTTCTCCTTCACAGCCTGCCATACCATCCTCCACTTCTTCTTTATATCCTCCACATCCCTGATGTGGTGGTAGACAGCATTGACCCTCCTGACGATGACACGCCATGCTGTCAGCTGGTTACTGGCATCCTCTGTTGCGAAGAGGACAGCGTGATGCTTCAGGATGAGCCCCAGGACCATAGTGGTCTGAGGGGACGTGAAATTCACCTTCCATGTTCGCTTTGCCGCTCTGAGCACCGTGTCTGCTATTGTGTAGCTCACGCGCTATGGCAGTGTTAGGCTACCCGCATAGGTCCTTTTACACATAAGTGGTTACGAGGTGCATCAGCACCATGCCCCATCCAAAGGCATATCCAGTACCCACGTAGGTTCCTGAGTGCCGACGTTTCAAAAATCTGCGTGACAGCTAGCCGCTGTAGGACACCATAGCCACACAGCACTGCACGATGGCAACAAATGCATGCATGGATGCCCAGAGTGAATTAACCGGGTAGGTCAGATAGCCCAGTATGTGGGCATGGCCACCGTGGTGTGTGGACAGGCGCACGGCATCACTCCGACCGTGTGCCTCCGCAGGGCAGGGGGCGCCCTGCATATGTAGCATGGTTATGGCACATCTGTGCTGCCTGAAGCCCATTCTGCATGGGTATGGCATGGAGGCACTACCCATGCAGGTCTGTGCCTGTGCCCTTCTGCGTGTGTGTGCCTCAGTGCCATACCTGCACACACGGACGTGCCCATAGGAAACACCCCATGCCCATAAATTCAGACCCCTCCCCCAGTCCACTGCACCACCCACGCAGTCATGCTGCCCTGCCCCAACAAAATGGACAACACAGCGTGTTTGCAAAATGGGAACTGATTATTTACAAACCTGTCACAACTGTTACATTGATGGCAACAGCAGCATACAATCAACAGCAATACATACCGCAGACTGTCTCATTATTGCCCACTGCAGGACATACACTATCATGGGGATGGCCTATGGTGCAGTGGGGCCCTGCTTGTGCCCCCTTACTGCATTGGTGAGGACATCCATGTGCTCCATGATGGTCCATGTGTACCTCTTCCCTGAGGAGTCGCACCTCCGCCACCATGGTGGCCAGAGCCTAGCCACTGGATGGACAAGGAGGTGGTGGCACAGAGGGGGCTGGTGCGGCACAGCCATTGCATGCCCATGGGTGCTGGGGTGGCTGTGGAGGCCCCCAGCTGCACAGGGTGGACCACTGCTCTGCTGCCTGTTGTGCCTAGCCCGTGTTGAGCCATGCAGAGGGCTTATGGCCCCTGATGGGAATGTGAGTGGACATGGCTGTGGGGCACAGCCGGGGGGTACAGCCCCACCAGGTGCCTGATGGCTGTGTGCAGCACCACACAGCCATACATGGGGTGCTTGGAGGGTGGTTCCTGCATCCCCCCTGCTATCCCCTCCATTCCCTCTCCCTCCTCTTCTGACTCCCCACCCTCCCCCTGGCCCTCCGATCCCTCCTCCCCTTCCTCTGACTCCCTGCCCTCCTCCTGGCCCTCCAATCCCTCCTGCCCTTCCTCTGACTCTCCATCCTCCCCCTGGCCCTCCGATCCCTCCTTCTCCTCCTGACTCCATGCCCTCCCCCTGGCCCTCTAGTCCCTCCTCCTCTGACTCCCCACCCTCCCCCTGCCTCCTATCACTCCTCCTCTGACTCCACATCCTGCTGCTGTGCCATAAGAACATAACATAAAATATGCCATACTGGGTCAGACCAAGGTCCATCAAGCCCAGTATCCTGTTTCCAACAGTGGCCCACCTAGGTCATAAGTACCTCGCAGTCTCCCCAAAAGACACATGTTATTCAATGCTTGTATTGGGTCAAGCAGTGATATCCTGGGTCCCTTTTAATAATAATGGTTTATGGACCTTTCTTCCAGGAACTTGTCCAAACCTTTTTTAAACCCAGCACACTAACAGCTTTTACTACATCCTCCAGTAACAAATGCCAGAGTTTGATTACAATGCAATGTGTGCCTTCGAGTCACTCCTGACTCCTGGTGACCCAGAAGCTCCTGGGTTTTCTTGGCAGTGTCACCGGAAGTAGATTGCCAGCCCTTTCTTCCAAGGCAATGGAGGGTTAAGTGACTTGCCTTTCCTCTAAGGTGTACATATTAAGATCCTTCAGTCTGTCCTCATATGCTTTATAATGAAGACCACTAACCATTTTAGTAGCCACCCTCTATACTGACTCCATCCTGTTTATATCCTTTTGAAGGTGCAATCTCCAGAATTGCACACTATACTCCAAATCAGGTCGCACCAAAGACTTATACAGAAGACTAGAAAAAGGGACTGTTACTTCTGGAGAGAGGTCTGCAACTGTGAGTATATACTTCTGGTAATTTTCTAAAAGGAATTCTTTGTATTAAAGCTAATTAATCTGTGACCCCACTATTTTTTGTTAAATCAGTCAGGGCCTAGTAGCAGCAGTTTAAGTTTAAATTTAAAACACAGAGGAGAACTTTCTGGTTACATTTCATACCCAGCAGAGAGCTTGTAGTTTAAATTCAATAGTCACTCAGGGCCTAGTAACAGCAAAGTACTTTTAGTTTAAATTTAAAACACAGAAGAGAGCTTTCTGGTTACATTTGGAACCCAGCAGAGAGCTTGTATTCTAAATTTAATAGTCACTCAGGGCCTAGCATCAGCAAAGTACTTTTAGCTTAAATTTAAAACACAGACGAGAGCTTTCTGGTTAAATTAAAATCCAGCAGACAGCTTGTAGTTTAAATTTCATAAGAAGTTAGAGCCTAGCAGCAGCTAAGAGCTATAATTTAAATCAAATCAGAATATAGCTTACCTCAGCAGCACAAGACAGGGTACTGTGTAGCAGCCCTCTTTTAATAAGTGTTATTTCCCTCCCTCCCTCCACACACCCACCCACCCCAGGGATAATCGTAGCTTTATAGGTACTTACACATCTTAAAAGACAGGTGGTGCTCTCAGGTGAAGCTCATTACCCAAATCAGTCATACACTAAGGACCTGAGATTAGTTAAGCTTCAGGTGAACAAGGTATATTACACGTATTAGGTACAGTTTTATTAGCATAAATATCCATAGCAACCCTTAGTAAGTAAAGAACTTAGATCTAAACACAAACTTAAAACTAAGATGCAGACAGCAGTCCAGCAGCGGGACGGGGGCTTTCCAGTCTTTTGCATTGAGTGTCACATGTATGATTTTCTCCCAGTTGGTGAGAGGTCTTACGTGTGCACTAGGTGCAAGGAGCTCTTTGCTCTCAGGGAACAAGTCCGTTCTCTAGAGGCTAGAGTAGCAGACTTGGAAAGCATAAGACAGACAGAGAGGTACATAGACGAGACCTACATGGATATAGTCCTGAAGTCCCACCTCCAGTCTGGCAGCATCCCTGTTGCCATGGAGGAGAGAGGTCACATGACAGGAGAGCATCACCCTGGTGTGGCAGGAAGTGATCCTGTAACTAGGACCTGTCCTCCAGGTGATGTAAAACCCTCTCGCACCGAGGAAGTTTCTCCAGGGCCATGTGCCCATGAGGGAAGGGTTAGGACAGCCGTTATAGTTGGTGATTCCATCATTAGGCATGTAGATAGCTGGGTGGCTGGTGGACGTGAGGATCGCCTGGTAACATGCCTGCCTGGTGCGAAGGTAGCGAACCTCACGCGCCACCTAGATAAGGTCTTAGATAGTGCTGGGGAGGAGTCTGCTGTCTTGGTACATGTCGGTACCAATGACATAGGAAAATGTGGTAGGGAGGTTCTGGAGGCTAAATTTAGGCTTTTAGGTAGGAAGTTGAAATCCAGAACTTCCAGGGTAGCATTCTCCGAAATGCTTCCTGTTCCACGCGCAGGACCCAAAAGGCAGGCAGAGCTCTGGAGTCTCAATGCGTGGATGAGACAATGGTGCAGAGATGAGGGTTTTGGATTTGTTAGGAACTGGGGAACATTCTGGGGAAAGGAGGGACTCTTCCGAAGGGATGGGCTTCACCTTAACCGGGATGGAACCAGGCTGCTGGCATTAACCTTTAAAAAGGAGATAGAGCAGCTTTTAAACTAGATATTAGGGGAAAGCCGACAGTTGCCCAAGAGCAGATGGTTCGGAAGAATGTATCTTTGAAGGATACTACCAAAAGCAGAGAGGTTCCACAAAAGAGTAAAGTAGCCCAAATGCTCTCAAGTATGGAGCTGACAGAGCTTAAAGGTCCCAAATTACCCATGTTTAACAATAGCCAAATTAATATGAATAAAATACATTCTCTAAAATGCTTGTATGCAAATGCTAGAAGTCTAAAAAATAAGATGGGAGAGTTAGAATATATAGCACTAAATGAGAGGTTAGATATGAATGGAATATCAGAGACATGGTGGAAGGAGGACAACCAGTGGGACACTGTGATACCTGGGTACAAACTATATCGTAATGATAGAGCTGATCAAATTGGTGGAGGGGTTGCTCTCCATGTTAGAGAGGGCATTGAGTCAGAAAGGATTAAAGTTTTGCAGGAAACAAAATCTGCTGTAGAATCTATATGGATTAAAATTTCATGCAAAAGGGGGAAGGCAATGGCAGTGGGGGTGTACTATCGAGCGCCTGGCCAGAATGACCAAATGGATGATGAAATGCTCAAAGAAATCAAGGAAGCTAACAAAAGTTACAGCGCAGTAATAATAATGGGTGATTTCAACTACCCCGGTATCGACTGGGTCAGTGTCACGTCAGGACATGCTAGGGAGATAAAGTTCCTAGATGAAATAAATGACTGCTTCTTGGAGCAGCTGGTTCATGAACCTATTTATTGCATGCTTATCTGCTGCTACAAACCGACCAGAGGGGAAGCCATATTAGACCTAGTCCTTAGTGGAACACCAGATATAGTGCAAGGGATAAGGTTGTTGGGGCCACTTGACAATAGTGATCATAGCATGATCGCCTTTGATTTAATTAGTGGAGGAGGGATAGTAAGGAAATCCACAGTATTACCTTTTAACTTTCGAAAGGGGGACTATGATAAAATGAGGCAAACAGTTAAGAAAAAACTAAAAGGAGCAGTTACAAAGGTTAAAGACGTACATCAGGCTTGGCTGTTGTTGAAAAATACTATCTTGGAAGCGCAGACCAGCTGTATTCCACGCTTTAAGAAAAGTAGAAGGAAGTCCAAAAAACTGCCAGCATGGTTTAAAGGTGAGGTCAGAGAGGCTGTTATTGCCAAAAAAGCATCTTTCAGGAAATGGAAAAAAGAGCCAAAAGACGAAACCTGGAAACCTGGAAACAGCACAAGCACTGGCAAGTCAAATGCAAGGCATTGATAAGGCAGGCAAAGGGAGAATTCGAGAAGAAGCTTGCTGCGGAAGCAAAAACGTGAAGTAAAGACCTTTTCAAGTAGATTCTTAGCAAAAACCCTGTGAGAGAGTCAGTTGGTCCATTAGATGATAAAGGGGTTAAAGGAGCACTAAGAGGCAACAAGGCGATAGCGGAGAGACTGAATGAATTCTTTGCTTCAGTCTTTACTGAGGAAGATGTAGGGATGTTACCCATGACAGAAGTGGTATTTAAAGGAGCGGAAGAATTGAAGGAAATATTGATACATCGGGAAGATGTATTACAACTATTAGATAAACTGAAGAGTAGCACATCACCTGGGCCGGATGGCATACATCCAAGGGTGTTGAAAGAACTGAAATATGAGATTGCTGACCTGCAATTAGTAATCTATGAACTATCATTAAAATCATCTCTAATACCTGAAGATTGGAGGATCGCCAATGTAACACCAAGGGTTCCAGGGGTGATCCGGGAAACTACAGACTGGTGAGCCTGACATCAGTACCGGGAAAAATGGTAGAAACCATCATAAAGAATAAAATTACTCAGCATGTAGATAGTCAAGACCTAATGGGAGACAGCCAACATGGCTTTAGACAAAGAAGATCTTGTCTTACTAATCTGTTATGTTTTTTTGAAGGAGTGAATAATCAGGTGGACAAAGGTGAGTCGGTTGATATTGTGTATCTGAACTTTCAGAAAGACTTTGACAAGGTCCCTCATCAGAGACTTTTGGCAAAACTAAAGAGTCATGGGATAGGAGGCAGTGTACTATTGTGGATCAGGAACTGGTTAAAAGATAGAAAGCAGAGGTTAGGGCTAAATGGCCAATTTTCCCAATGGAGAAAGGTGAATAGTGGTGTACCCCAGGGATCTGTGCCGGGTCAGCTGCTTTTTGACATATTCATAAATGACCTGGAAAGTGGAATAACGAGTGAGGTTGTCAAATTTGCAGATGACACAAAACTATTTAAAGTTGTTAAAACCCAAGAGGATTGTGGAAAATTGCAAGAGGATCTTGACAAATTGGAAGACTGGGCATCAAAATGGCAGATGAAATTTAATGTGGACAAGTGCAAGGTTATGCACCTAGGGAAGAACAACCCAAACTATGGTTACACGATGCAAGGTTCCACATTAGGAACCACCACCCAGGAAAAAGATTTAGGCGTCATTGTGGATACCATGTTAAAACCCTCGGCCCAGTGTGCAGCAGCGGCCAAGAGAGCAAATAGAATGCTAGGTATGATAAGGAAAGGAATGGAAAATAAAAGAAAAGATATTATATTGCCTCTATATCGTTCCATGGTAAGACCACACCTTGAATATTGTATGCAATTCTGGTTGCCGTATCTTAAAAAGGATATAGCGATTTTAGAAAAGGTTCAGAGAAGACCCACCAAAATGGTAAAGGGGATGGAAGGATACTCCTATGAAGAAAGGCTAAAAAGGTTAGGGCTCTTTAACCTGGAAAAGAGACGGCTGAGGGGAGATATGATAGAAGTCTATAAATTAATGAACGGAGTGGAACGGGTAAACGTAGATCATAGAAACATAGAAACAGGATGACAGAAAAAGACCACATGGCCTATCTAATCTGTCCTTCCATAACAACAACTACAACAGTCCACTTTTTACCTTTAGAGATCCTCTGTGTTGGTCCCATGCTTTTTTGAATTCAGTTACTGTCCTCATCTCTACCACCTCCACTGGGAGACTATTCCATGGATCCACTACTCTTTCTGTAAAGAAATATTTCCGCATATCACTCCTGAATCTATCCCCCTTCACCCTCATCCCATGTCCCCTCGTAGCAGAACTTGCTTTCAATTGAAAGAGGCTCTCTCCCTGAACATTTATGCCACGGAGGTATTTAAACATCTCAATCATATCACCTCTATCCCGCCTTTCCTCTAAGGTGTACATATTAAGATCCTTAAGTCTGTCCTCATATGCTTTATAATGAAGCCCACTAATCATTTTAGTAGCCACCCTCTGCACCGACTCCATCCTGTTCACATCCTTTTGAAGGTGCGGTCTCCAGAATTGCACACCATACTCCAAATGAGGTCGCACCAAAGACTTATACAGAGGCATTATCACCTCCTTTTTTCTGCTAGCCATTCCTCTCCGTATGCACCCAAGCATCCTTCTAGCTTTTGCCGTCGCCTTTTCTACCTGTTTTTTGCTACTTTAAGATCATCAGACACAACCACGCCTAGGTCCCGCTCTTCTTTAGTGGACAAAAGTACTTCACCTCCTATACTGTATTGCTCCCTTGGATTGCTGCAGCCCAAATGCATGACCTTACATTTTTTAACATTAAATCCCAGCTGCCAAATTCCAGACCATTCTTCAAGCTTAGCTAGATCCCTCCTCGTGTTATCTACACCTTCCTGGGTGTCTACTCTATTGCAGATTTTGGTATCATCTGCAAAGAGGCAAACCTTACCCGACAGCCCTTCCGCTATATCACTAAGAAAGATGTTAAAAAGAATCGGACCAAGGACAGATCCCTGGGGCACACCACTGGTAACATCCTTCTCCTCAGAGTGAGCTCCATTTACTTGTACTCTTTGTCGCCTCCCACCCAACCAATTTCTAACCCAAGCAGTAACTTTAGGGTCCATCGCTAGGGTGCTCAGTTTGTTTATAAGTCGCCTGTGAGGAACAGTGTCAAAGGCTTTACTGAAATCTAAATACACCACATCTTGAGCTCTCCCTCGGTCCAACTCCCTGGTCACCCAGTCAAAGAAATCAATCAGATTTGTCTGACAAGACCTGCCTCTGGTGAATCCATGCTGCCTCAGATCCTGTAATCCGCTGGACTCCAGAAACCTCACTATTTTCTCTTTCAGCAGCGTTTCCAATAATTTACTCACCACCGAAGTTAAACTAACCGGCCTGTAGTTTTCAACCACATCCTTACTTCCGCTTTTGTGTAAAGGCACCATATGAGCCTCTCTCCAGTTCTTTGGCACCACTCCCGACTCCAACGAGGCATTGAAAAGGTCAGTCAGTGGAATTGCTAGAACGTCCCCAAGTTCCCTCAGTATTCTAGAGTGTATCCCATCTGGTCCCATCGCTTTGTCTACTTTAAGTTGAGCTAGTTTCTCACGAACACAGTCTTCTGAAAATTGTTCAAGATGTCCCTCGCTTCTGTTCTTATTTGTGGGTGTTTTCTGAGGTCCTGCTCCTGGTTCTTCATCTGTGAACACAGAACAAAAATATTTGTTAAGCAATTCCGCTTTATCCTTATCAGCTTCTACATATTCCCCCCCTGCACCCTTGAGTCTGACAATACCACTTTTGCCCTTCCTCTTCTCACTAATATATCTGAAAAATGTCTTATCCCCCCATTTTATTGCATTGGCTATTTCCTCCTCCTTTTGAATCTTTGCCTTCTTGACTACTTTGCTAGCTTCTCTAAGTTTTTCCAAATACAGATGCCTGTCTTCCTCTCTCTGTGATCTCTTGTATTTCATGAAGGCCTCCCTCTTTTTCTTCACTTTTTCAGCTACTTCCTTCAAAAACCATAGTGGTCTCCTTTTCCTTTTGCCTTTATTTACCATTTTAACAAAAAGGTTGGTTGCCCTTGAAATACCCCCTTTCAGTTTTGCCTGTTTTTCTACATCCCCCAGCTGTTCCCATCCCACTAATGACTCCCTGAGGTATTGGCCCATCTTCGCAAAGTTAGTCTTTCTAAAGTCTAAGATCCTCACCTTGGAATGGATTCTAACAGCCCTAGTCCTAATACTGAACCACACCATCTGGTGATCACTGGATGCAAAATGATCTCCCACTACAACATCAGAAACACTTTCACCATTGGTAAGCACCAAGTCCAGTATGGCCCCTTCACGTGTGCGGTCTGTTACCAATTGCCTGAATAGTTCTCCCTGTAGAGAATCCAGGATCTCCTTACTTCTAGATGATACTGCAGCAGGAATGTGCCAATCAACATCTGGCATATTGAAATCTCCTATCAGTAGCACTTCCCCTTTCCTAGCAATGCTGCGTATGTCTTCAATTAACTCTCTGTCCACCTCTTCCTCTTGTGAGGGAGGTCTGTATATCACACCAATGCAAATAGATTTCTCTTTCCTTCTTTCTAGTTTAACCCACAATGCCTCCTCTCTCCCTTTTAAGCTCTGTAATTCCAAAGCTTTAATAGTAGTTTTTACATATAGTGCCACTCCTCCTCCCCTTCTTCCTACCCTGTCCTTTCTGAATAAAGTATAGCCAGGTATAGTTACATCCCAGTCATGGTTTTCTGTGAACCATGTTTCTGTAACTGCCACTAAATCCAAGTCAGCCACTCCCACCAAAGCTTCAACTTCAGGGATCTTATTTCCCATGCTATGGGCATTAATACACACTGCTTTCCATATGTTACCCCTGTTACCCATTTCCATAAAGGTATTTAATGTATCACCTACCTGGGGGCTTTCACTTACCTGGGGGCTTTCTTCACCCATCCCCAACGAATCTAGTTTAAAGCCCTCTTCAGTAGATTAGCCAGTCTACTACCGAAGACGCGTTGACCTTTCTTGGACAGATGGATGCCATCTCTGCTCTGCAACCCTTGGAACAGTATCCCATGGTCTAGGAAACCAAAACGCTCTCGATGACACCATCCATGCAGCCATGCATTCATCTCCAGGATGCGAGCCTCTCTGCCTTGGTCTTTACCCTCAACAGGGAGGATTGAAGAGAACACCACCTGTGCACCTAACTGCTTCACCCTCTGTCCCAGAGCCATGAAGTCACTTTTGATACGTTCTGAGGTATACCTGGCAGTATCATTTGTTCCAACATGGATTAGCAACATTGGGTAATAGTCAGTGGGCTTGATGAGTCTCGGCAAACTCTCCGTAACATCTTGGATTTTGGCACCAGGCAGACAGCATACCTCTCTGGACATCAAGTCTGGTTGGCATATGGACGCCTCAGTACCCCTCAGAAGAGAGTCTCCAACCACCACTACCCTTCGTTTCCTTCTGGTCACTGATTCTGCAACTTTGGGGTACTTGAACTCTGGTTCTTCCCTTACCAGGGATGCTTTCACCTCCTCCACTTCCAGGGCTGCATAATGGTTCTTCAATTCAAGGGCTGGAGAAGTTGGATTGGTGATTTTGCAGCCCCTGGTGACTTGTGTCCAACCATCGACATTCTGTTGGCACCCATCTTCTCCTGTGCTGGAGAGCTTGGTTGCTGCAAGAAGCATCTCATCAATGTACTTCTCACTGTCTTGAATGCTCCTCAGCCTCGTCACCTCCTCTCTGAGTTCCTCCACTTGTTTCCTCAGAGCTTCAGCATGCAGGCACCCTGCACATGGAACCGGTCCTTCAACTGGCATTAGGACCTCTGTCTGGACCGAGGCAGAAGCTGTAACGGGGGCAACAGCTTTAGCAATACGATTTTTCCCAGCCATTATATTCAAAATGTGCTGGTCCAATTCTCTGTGATTTGTTAAAGGGGGAGGTGCCCTATAAAGCAAGACTGCTCACTAGGGGTGGGTGGGAGTCGGGGTGGGTAGGGAGGGAACTAACACCTGATTAGGTGTTTAGCAGTTTCTAAACCTGAGGAGGTTACTGGAGTTCAGCAACCTACAGTGCTCAAGGAAAGTTCCCCTAAAGCACCAAAAAGAAAGTAACCTTGCTTTAAAAAATATACAAAAAACCCTTTTAAGAGCTCCCAGTCAGAGAGCTAGCAATGTAATATAATAAAACAAACAAACAAACCCTCAAATCCTTACTGTTTGTTGATCTGTGGAGCCCTGGTTAGGAAAGCCTCAACAGGGCAGGGCACTGGAGCCTTTTATGCAGGCTTCAACTGCACTCAGGAAACAGGCCCACTAACTCCTGATTAGGTGTTAGCAGTTTCTAAACCTGAGGAGGTTACTGGAGTTCAGCAACCTACTGTGCTCAAGGAAAGTTCCCCTAAATCACCAAAAAGAAAGTAACCTTGCTTTAAAAAATATACAAAAAACCCTTTTAAGAGCTCCCAGTCAGAGAGCTAGCAATGTAATATAATAAAATAAACAAACAAACCCTCAAATCCTTACTGTTTGTTGATCTGTGGAGCCCTGGTTAGGAAAGTCTCCACAGGTGCAGGCTTCAACTGCACTCAGGAAACAGGCCCACTAACTTCTGATTAGGTGTTAGCAGTTTCTAAACCTGAGGAGGTTACTGGAGTTCAGCAACCTACTGTGCTCATGGAACGTTCCCCTAAAGCACCAAAAAGAAAGTAACCTTGCTTTAAAAAATATACAAAAAACCCTTTTAAGAGCTCCCAGTCAGAGAGCAAGCAATGTAATATATTAAAACAAATAAAACCCTCAAATCCTTACTGTTTGTTGATCTGTGGAGCCCTGGTTAGGAAAGCCTCAACAGGGCAGGGCACTGGAGCCTTTTATGCAGGCTTCAACTGCACTCAGGAAACAGGCCCACTAACTCCTGATTAGGTGTTAGCAGTTTCTAAACCTGAGGAGGTTACTGGAGTTCAGCAACCTACTGTGCTCAAGGAAAGTTCCCCTAAAGCACCAAAAAGAAAGTAACCTTGCTTTAAAAAATATACAAAAAACCCTTTTAAGAGCTCCCAGTCAGAGAGCTAGCAATGTAATATAATAAAATAAACAAACAAACCCTCAAATCCTTACTGTTTGTTGATCTGTGGAGCCCTGGTTAGGAAAGCCTCAACAGGTGCAGGCTTTAACTGCACTCAGGAAACAGGCCCACTAACTTCTGATTAGGTGTTAGCAGTTTCTAAACCTGAGGAGGTTACTGGAGTTCAGCAACCTACTGTGCTCATGGAACGTTCCCCTAAAGCACCAAAAAGAAAGTAACCTTGCTTTAAAAAATATACAAAAAACCCTTTTAAGAGTTCCCAGTCAGAGAGCAAGCAATGTAATATAATAAAACAAATAAAACCCTCAAATCCTTACTGTTTGTTGATCTGTGGAGCCCTGGTTAGGAAAGCCTCAACAGGGCAGGGCACTGGAGCCTTTTATGCAGGCTTCAACTGCACTCAGGAAACAGGCCCACTAACTCCTGAGTAGGTGTTAGCAGTTTCTAAACCTGAGGAGGTTACTGGAGTTCAGCAACCTACTGTGCTCAAGGAAAGTTCCCCCAAAGCACCAAAAAGAAAGTAACCTTGCTTTAAAAAATATACAAAGAACCCTTTTAAGAGCTCCCAGTCAGAGAGCTAGCAATGTAATATAATAAAACAAACAAACAAACCCTCAAATCCTTACTGTTTGTTGATCTGTGGAGCCCTGGTTAGGAAAGCCTGATCGATTGTTTACCTTATCAGAATATAGAAAGACTAGGGGACATGCAATGAAGCTACAGGGTAAACTATTTAAGACTAATAAAAGAAAATATTTTTTCACTCAACGTGTAATCAAACTCTGGAATTTGTTACCGGAGGATGTAGTAAAGGCTGTTAGTGTAGCTGGGTTTAAAAAAGGTCTGGACAAGTTCCTGGAGGAAAGGTCCATAAACCATTATTAAGAAGGGACCCAGGATATCAATGCTTGAACCAATACAAGCATTGTGGAACCTGTGTCCCTTGGGGAAACTGCTAGGTACATATGACCTAGATTGGCCACTGTTGGAAACAGAATAATGGGCTTGATGGACCTTGGTCTGACCCAGTATGGCATATCTTATGTTCTTATGTTCTTATGGCACTATCACCTCCTTTTTTCTGCTAGTCATTCCTCTCTGTATGCACCCAAGCATCCTTCTAGCTTTACAGATCTTTTGCCTCCTAACTGGAAGGTCTCTTTGTAAAGATCACTAGAAACAAGTTTAGCTCTTTGTACTCAGAGACTATTTATTCTACTTGTATGCTAAGCTATACTTTGATTTGATCTAAATAAAAAAGTTCTCTAGAAACAAAGTTATTTTAGTAACTATCTACTTTATTTTACTTTCTATGCTAAGCTATACTCTGATTTGATTTAAATGGAAAACTCTCTGGTGGTACTAAGTCCTGACTGACTCAGCAAACACACTGAATTCTAAAATGCATAGATTTTATCTGTTTTAACCCAAAGATTATCCTTTTTCCCCAAGATTTAGAGTATATTCCAGAAGATAAATACTTACAAGTGCAGAACTATTTCCAGTTGTAGCAGTCCCTCTGGGTAGTCCTTCATGGAAGAAAAATGTTTAAGAACAGCTTGCAAAACTGAAAGTGGAAGACCTGCTCAGCTACATCCCAGGAAACTAAGGGAGCTCAGGGAGGTTCTGGCAGGACTTTTAAAAGATGTTTAATAGATCCTTGTAGACAGGGGAGATTCCACGAGATTGGAGAAGGGCTTATGTAGTTCCCCTTTACAAATGTGGTAACACAGAAGAGGTGGCAAACTACAGGTCAGTAAGCCTTCCTCAGTGGTGGGAAAAGTAATGGAGATGCTACTGAAAGAAAGAATAGTAGTCTTTCTAGAATCCAATAGGTTACAAGATCTGAGACGACATGGTTTTACAAAGGGAAATCGTGCCAAACAAATCTGATTGATTTCTAACTAGATGTGATGGATGTGGTATAGTTAGATTTCAGCAAAGCTTTCAATACTGTTCCTCATAGGATACTTGTGAATAAACTGAGCAGTCAGTAAATGGGTTTCAAAGTGGCAAACTGGATCAGAAATTAATTGACTTACAAACTACAGAGAGTAGTGTTGAATGGAATTCACTCTGAAGAAAGGAGGGTTAGTGGAGTGCCTCAGGGATCAGTCCTGGGACCAGTACTGTTCAATGTCTTTGTAGGGGACATTGCCAAAGGGTTAAAAAGAAAAGTCTGCCTTTTTGCAGATGACACAAAGATTTGCAATCGCGTGGACACCTCAGAGAGAGTAGCCAACATGAGAAAAGATCTACAAAAATAAGAAAACTAGAATAATGCTTGGCTGCAGATTTAATGCAAAGAAATACAAAATGATGCACTAGGAATGCAGTATAAGAAAGGGGTTAAGAGGATAGTGTGCACAGATCAGGAGAGATCTTGGGGCAATAGTACCTGAGCATCTCAAGATGGCAAAGCAATGTGACACAGCAGTTGCCAAAACTAGAAGAATGGTAAGCTGCATACAGACAGGAATAAACAGCAGGACAAAGGAGGTATTAGTGCCCCTATACAGGTTGTTGGTAAGGCCTCACTTGGAGTATTGTATTCAGTTTTGCAAAGGACAAAAAAAAGACTTTAAACGATTTAGAGGACGTGACCAAAATGACATGGGCCTGCATCAGAAAACTTATTAGAAGAGACTTGAAGACCTTCACTAAATATGGATACCATAGAGGAGAGGAGGGACAGGGGGGATATGATACAGACATTTAAATGCTTAAAGCGTATTAATGAACAAACAAATCTTTTTCAAAGATGGGGAAACTGTAGAACTAGAGGTCATTAAATAAAGCAACAAGGAGGTAAACTTTAAAGCAATGCCAGGAAATACTTCTTCTTGGAAAAAGTGGTGGATGCCTGGAATGCCTTCCCGATAGAGGTGGTGGAGGCAAGAATAGTAACAGAATTCAAAAAGGCAAGGGACAGACACAGGAGATCATAATATAACAAGCGGATGTTATCAAAGCAAACTTGAATAACTTCAAAAAGAGAAAAGAGTTACCTGCATGGAGCAGATAACCTGAACGGAATGGCAGGCACAGCTCTACAACTCTAGCCATCTTACTGGGCAGACTGGATGGACCATGTTGATCTTTATCTACTATCATTTACTATGTTTCTATGCAAGGGAAGAGGAAAATTTGAGCCTCAATAATGAGCTTTACCAGCCAAGTCTTCTCTTTAATGTCTCAGTCAGGTGTCAGTTTCATATGGACTTTCTGCTAACATGTTTCTGTGTTTCTATGGGACTATAGCATTTGATATGGAAAGGCAGACTAGATGGGTCATATGTCTTTTTCTGCTGATGTATTTCTATGTTTCTAAGTTTCATTGGTTAAATTGAGCACTCTCATGGACAACTTCTTTGTCTTTCAGCCCACCTGTCATTCTCACCTCCTTCGGGAAGCACACACTACCCCCATTATGTGGGCGTGAATTAATGTGTCTCCTCTCTCAGTGTCCTCTATGAACTTCTTGATGTCTTCTTTGTTCTCAAAGGTCCACATGGTGCCTGTGTGGAATATCTAGAGCTTAGCTGGATACTATACGCTGAACGTCACGCCCTTTGCAAATAATCTTGAATAGTATAGGGTTATCTCTCTTCATTTTTGCAGCTACATGGGCTGAGAAGTCTTGGAACATGAGGATTTTAGCCCCCACCAGCTCCAGGAATTAGGCTTCTTCAGCATTCCCTGATAAGCTTCTAAACTAGCCCCTTTATTTCTACTTGAGTCAGCCACTCTTCCTTTCTCAATTCACAGCTCAGTCTACTGCTGTGCAGCCACGCTACTGGTGCACCTTATCAGGGCAAAACAGTTTCCCAGCTCAAACAGACTTCTCAGGACTCCCTCCTTTCCTCTTCTGCCCAGGGCATCTTAACATTGGCTGGCTCAGTTGCTCACCTCCTTCCGTTGTACTGTATTAATCATCTGTCACACACACCCACTGTAGACCTGAGGGTTTGGCGCTGAAATTGTAGCAGAGCCACCTTCCTGCTTCTCCACCCTCGTGCACTGCTGTCGGCTCATCCACTCCCAGACACCAGGTCGGCCTCAATGTCATCTGCCCACCGCTCTGCCTGCAGTTCGATTGCCAGGTTTTCTGAGTCCACTCCAGGTAGGTGCTTTCACTGCAGCTCAGTTGAGAAAATTGTGGAATGCAAGTTCATAAGGCACGTTTTCTCCAGCGTACAGGTACCAGGTGCTGGGTTCCTCTGTCATCAAGCTGCTCATATGGATTTTTTTGATGTTTTCAATTACCTTCATCTCCTCTTTGTTCACGGATCTTTCAGAAAACAGGGGTTATTATTCTCTGCTGCTTATATCTATTTAGTGATGGTTTTGTTGGAGGGAATTTTGGAACTCTAAGAAGAAGCGTCCATCTTAGCCGGAAACTCCATCTCCCACCAAGAAGCCATAATTTTTAAGTAACTGAAATGTAGAATGTGAGGGGAAATTAGTAGTCTTGTAGAAGGAACTAATATATCTCCAACCTTGCTTGACAACCCTGCTTGACAGCCTTGCTTGACAACCCTGAAGATGCAGGAGTTCTCAACCCAATCCTGGGGACACACTTAGCCAATCAGTTTTTCTGGATAACTATAATGAATATGCTTGAGAGAGATTTTCATACAATGGAGGCAATGCATGCAAATCTCTCTCGTGCATTCTCATTGTCATTATGCTGAAAACCTGACTGACTAGGTGTGCCTGAGGACTCAGTTGAGAACCACGGGTCTAATGTGATGAAAGTCCCTTAATAAAGAAACTGCTTGAGTTACACCCCAACTGACTGTACCTTGGGAGGAACTGCTGGAACTAATTGAGGGGAATTATGGGCCCAATAGAGCCATGGTGGAGACTTCAGCAAACCAAAAGTTCTGCTCCTACTGCAGCTGAGGCCTCAAAGAACTCACAGTAGTCCAAGGATAACTCTAGGTTCTACACATGTCCTTACAATAGGAGGCCTTGGTACCTCTGGGCCCATCTTCTAGGAATCTCTGTGGGTGAGCTTCCCCTCCTGAAGACCAAGTGGCCCTTAAGGGAAACTGCTCAGCTACAGTTTGGAGCTAACATCTGTCAACTAAGTGAAGTTCCAGTGCTGCCAATTGACCATTATCACTGCCACCATGGAATGGAAGACTCTGAAGAAATATTAACAAGCAGTAGCGACCTAGGCTGTCTGATGTACTGCAAGCCTTCTAGATTGCAGAAAATAGACTGTGCTTGTTCACCATTTGGCCTAACCCAATATGGTAATGTGAGGTGTATCAGAGATGAAATATGCAACCTTGAGAACCAGAGGCCATAACCATGGCCGAAGTCACAGAGGCTATTGGCAGAAGTTGGATCCATCATCAAAGGGCTAGTGCTGCTCAAGAGCCTAAGGTAGCAACTGCAAAGGCATTCTTAAAGAGGACCTCAACCATCCAAAACTAAAACTCCTTATGCGCAGTACCTCTCTCCACAGGGATGGTCATACACTTAGTCACAGCCATGAATAGGACTCCCACCCCACTTGACCTGATTCCTTCCTCCTGGCTCTGCGAACCTTCCCTCGCTCTTCTCCTAATTGTTCTTGCTATCTTTAACGCTAGCCTCTCCACTGGCCTCTTTTCTACCCCCTGGAAGCATGCCATTATCCGTCCCATCCTCAAAAAGCCCTCCCTTGACCCCTCCTCCCCCGCAAACTGGCACCCCATTTCTAACCTCCCTTTTCTCTCTAAGCTCGTAGAGAAGTTGTTTTTTTACAGCTCTCTTCTCACCTCAATAACACCCTCACCTGCTGATCGGGCTGAGCAGCTGAACACTGCAAAGCAAAACTTTTTAAAAGATCATGACAACAAAAAAAGAAGCAGGGCTGTGGCAAAAAGGAGGTCCTGAAAAGGGAATCCCAGCACCTGTTGAGCCAATCAGGCAAATCTGAATAGGGAAGCCATGGACCCACACTCAGGCCTGGGAGGCCCAGCTGCCTAACAAAGGCCTTTTTTTTATTTTTAATTTGGAGCTGCCTTATTGAAAACAGCGGAGAGCCAAATACTGTCCATTGAAAATACTGGGATAAGGAAAAAAAACAGGAAAAATATAGAAAATACACAGCATGCAATAAGATATTATGGAATTTGTGTATTTATTTAGCTATTTAGCTATTTTTATATACTGCTTTATCTCAAATTCAAAACAGTTTACAATTAAATGAATTTCAACTAGTACATGGAACATGGGGTTTCAACTTGGGAGCTAGAACTGAATTAAACATACACTGAATTTAGAAGTACTAGTAGTGCAGGAAAAAGATTACATAGTCTTGGGCAGCTGGGGGAGAGAAACGGGGGGGGGGGGGGCGGGGACATTTCAGGTTACACTACTGAAATGCTCTTAGAAGAAGAGGTGGGTTTTGAGGCTCCCGCAGAAGTCCATTAGGTCAAAGATTGTGCATAAATCGTCAGGGAAGTTGATCCAGATGGTTGGTGCGAACAGTGAGATGAATTTAAGGGAGTGATAAGAACTAAATTAATTATGCTAGATTTGAAAAAAAGGAAAGAAAAAAACTGGAGGCCCTCCATGAGTTAATAAAGTTTTGGGAGAGAAAGTATAAAGCTTGTCCTAGATAGGTTGGTAGAATCGAACTGGCATTGGAGAGGGTGTATTACAGAAGCACAAGCAGAGCCTATGGAAGTAGAAAGAAAGGTAGATTTTACCTTTAAAAATGACAGTCAGCCAACACACACAGCTCAGGGTCTGCACAAGAGAAGCAAGCAGAGAGAGGGAGCAGTTGAGCTGACACACCCAAGCTCTGACATAGCAGCAAGCTTGGAGTTTGATTACTCTCACCTGCTTAAAAAAGCCGAGCCAAGCTTCAGAGAGGGGAAATATAAACGCTGCTCAGTAGCCCCAGAAAGGAGGAGGCAGAGAAGGAGGGAAGCAGAAGGCCTGGCAGAGAGGAAAGAGGTGGAAGGAGTGGCAGAGAAGGAAGCAGTGGCCAAGAAGGAGAGACTGGCACACGGAGAGCTTCAGAGAGGTGGAGAGGCTCAGAGACTTCAAAAGGTTGGAGACTCTGTGAAGAACCTGGTTGGAGTTCGGGAAGTGAGGCTAACCGAGCAGAAGGAGAGAAGGCACAGCCAGTTACTAGGAACCTGCCTAGACAGAGAGAGTTGGGAGCCCTTCAGGAAAAGTCTCAAGGTCTATACAGGTGGGAACCTAACACTAAACCAGGGAAGTCAAGAGGCTCAGCTTGTACTAAAGAGCTAGGGCAGGGCTTTAGGCAGGAATTGAATGCAAAAAGGTATAAAGCATTGCCTAGCAGCTGGAGAGAACTAGGGGAGAGCCAGGGAAGAATCCCCACAGCCACAAACCTTACAAGACCTCACCATCTAGAACTGTACCCAGGGGAAACGCCCCAGTTCTTAGAGAGAGGTTATTCCCGGCCTAGCAGTAACAGTTTGAAACAAAGCTCAGTAAGCCCTGAGGGGGAGGAGATGCAATGGAAATTTAATTCTGCTGACTCAGAAGAAATTCCAATGGATTGTACGCTCTGTCTCGCAGACGACATTAAATCTCTTCGCTAAAGATTTGGGTGAATGAGCTGAGATAAAGCAGAGGAAAGGAATCTTCTTCTTTGGGGAAAAAGAAAAAGCTGTTTTGATTTACTACTTTGTTATAGAGGAAAATACCTTGCATGTTTTGGAAGCCAGGAGTATGAAAATACAGCTATTTTGCTTCTGTAAATAACCTTCAAGCAAAGCTCCTGTGAAGAGTACTGTTTGTTCTGCACTAAGTCTGTTTGGGAAGGGGAATAAATTTTCTTGTCAATTTTTGCCTAACACTCGACTCACGGCTATCCTTTTATCAGAGGACTAAAAACTACCATTCCCATAAGGCATAGCGGGAGTAAAAGCTATAGTCATTTTCTGCATAAAGGACATCATGGCAGCCCCAACCCTCTGACCCCTAGGCAGAGGGCTGGGGACGTATGACAAGGGGTATAGTAAAGGCTGCCCAAATTGATGAAACATAGAAACATGACAGAAAAAGACCACATGGACTATCTAGTCTGTCCTTCCATATCAACAACTACAACAGTCCCCTTTTTACCTTTAGAGATCCTCTGTGTTTGCCCCATGCTTTGTGGAATTCAGTTACTGTCCTCATCTCTACCACTGCCACTGGGAGACTATTCCATGGATCCACCACTCTTTCCGTAAAGAAATATTTCCGCATATCACTCCTGAATCTATCCCCCTTCACCCTCATCCCATGTACCCTCGTAGCAGAACTTGCTTTCAATTGAAAGAGGCTCTCTCCCTGAACATTTATGCCACGGAGGTATTTAAACATCTCAATCATATCACCTCTATCCCGCCTTTCCTCTAAGGTGTACATATTAAGATTCCTAAGTCTGTCCTTATATGCTTTATAATGAAGACTACTACTACTACTATTCAGCACTTGTAAAGCGCCACATATGCAGCGCTGCACAGCTGACCTACAAGAGGTAGCCAACATACAAGAGACAGTTCCTGCCCGTCAGAGTCAAGCTCATCGGAGCTTACAATCTAGTTAGAACAAAACATAAGTTAGAACAGTATAGAGCATTAGTCAGTTCTGTGCAAGGTAGAGCATTAGTCAGTTCTGCGCAAGGTACGGTTTGGACAGTGGTTTGGTCATAAATGATGACAGGTGTTAGGGTAAGATGAGGAAGGAGTCAGGATCTGAATGCAACAGTGAAGAGGTGGGTCTTCAATCTGGATTTGAAGAGGGCCAAGGAGGATGCCTGGCGCACAGACGCAGGTAGGCTGTTCCAGGCATAAGGTGCAGCAAGGTGAAAGGAGCACAGTCGGGAGTTCGCAGTGCATGTGAAAGGCATTGATAGAATTAATTTGTTAGCGGAGCGCAAGTTTCGAGAGGGGATGTAGGGAGAGATAAGAGATAAGAGGTAGTGAGGGGCCATAGAGTGGATGCACTTATAGGTTAGCAGGAGAAGCTTGAATTGGATGCGGAATTGGACAGGGAGCCAGTGAAGCAACCTGAGAAGAGGAGTAACGTGGGCATGGCGAGGTTGGCAGAAGATTAATCGAGCGGTGTGATTTTGTATAGATTGGAAGGGAAGGAGGTGGCTTGCGGGAAGACCAGCGAGGAGTAGGTTGCAGTAATCAAGGCGAGAGGAGATTAAGGAGTGGATAAGCATTTTGGTAGTGTGTTCAGAGAGGAAGGGGCGAATTTTGCTGAAGTTGTAGAGAAAGAAGCAGCAGGTCTTAGCTACAAGCTGGATATGAGCAGAAAAGGAGAGAGAGGTGTCAAAGATAACCCCCAGACTGCGGGCCAAGGGAACAGGAAGGATAGTAGATCCATCCACATGGATTGAGAGGGGGAAGTGGGGGGGAGGAGTTAGGTGGAAAGACAAGGAGTTCAGTCTTGGCCATGTTCAATTTTAATCGGCGATGAGACATCAAGGCAGCGATGCCCGAAAGACAGGCAGAGATCTTGGACTGGGTTGCCAGAGAAATATCAGGTGTAGAGAGGTAGATTTGGGAGTCATCGACATAGAGATGGTATTGAAAGCCATGGGAGGAGATGAGTGTGCCAAGGCCTTGGGTATAGAGAGAGAAGAGGAGGGGGCCCAAGACAGATCCCTGGGGTACTGTGCAGAAGTACTGAAGGAAATATCGATACATCGTGAAGATGTATTACAACTATTAGATAAACTGAAGAGTAGCAAATCACCTGGGCCGGATGGCATACATCCAAGGGTGTTGAAAGAACTGAAATATGAGATTGCAGACCTGCTATTAGTAATCTGTGAACTATCATTAAAATCATCTCTAATACCTGAAGATTGGAGGATCGCCAATGTAACACCAATTTTTAAAAAGGGTTCCAGGGGTGATCCGGGAAACTACAGACCGGTGGCCTCACGTCAGTACCGGGAAAAATGGTAGAAACCATCATAAAGAATAAAATTACTCAGCATGTAGATAGTCATGGCCTAATGGGAGACAGCCAACATGGCTTTAGACAAGGAAGATCTTGTCTTACTAATCTGTTATGTTTTTTTGAAAGTGTGAATAAACAGGTGGACAAAGGTGAGTCGGTTGATATAGTGTATCTGGACTTTCAGAAAGCCTTTGACAAGGTCCCTCATCAGAGACTTTTGGCAAAACTAAAGAGTCATGGGACAGGAGGCAGTGTACTACTGTGGATCAAGAACTGGTTAAAAGATAGAAAGCAGAGGGTTGGGCTAAATGGCCAATTTTCCCAATGGAGAAAGGTGAATAGTGGTGTACCCCAGGGATCTATGCTGGGTCTGCTGCTTTTTGACATATTCATAAATGACCTGGAAAGTGGAATAACGAGTGAGGTTATCAAATTTGCAGATGACACAAAACTATTTAAAGTTGTTAAAACCCAAGAGGATTGTGGAAAATTGCAAGAGGATCTTGATAAATTGGAAGACTGGGCATCAAAATGGCAGATGAAATTTAATCTGGACAAGTGCAAAGTTATGCACCTAGGGAAGAACAACCCAAACTATGGTTACACGATGCAAGGTTCCACATTAGGAAACACCACCCATGAAATAGATTTAGGCGTCATAGTGGATAGCATGTTATAACCCTCGGCCCAGTGTGCAGCGGCAGCCAAGAGAGCAAATAGAATGCTAGGTATGATAAGGAAAGGAATGGAAAATAAAACAAAAGATGTTATAATGCCTCTATATCGTTCCATGGTGAGACCGCACCTTGAATATTGTGTGCAATTCTGGTCGCCGTATCTTAAAAAGGATATAGCGTTATTAGAAAAGGTTCAGAGAAGAGCCACCAAAATGGTAAAGGGGATGGAAGGATACTCCTATGAAGAAAGGCTAAAAAGGTTAGGGCTCTTTAACCTGGAAAAGAGATGGCTGAGGGGAGATATGATAGAAGTCTATAAATTAATGAACAGAGTGGAACGGGTAAACGTAGATCGATTGTTTACGTTATCAGAATATACAAAGACTAGGGGACATGCAATGAAACTACAGGGTAAACTATTTAAGACTAACAAAAGAAAATATTTTTTCACTCAACGTGTAATCAAACTCTGGGATTTGATACCGGAGGATGTAGTAAAGGCTGTTAGTGTAACTGGGTTAAAAAAAGGTTTGGACAAGTTCCTGGAGGAAAGGTCCATAAACCGTTATTAAGAAGGGACCCAGGATATCAATGCTTGACCCAGTACAAGCATTGCGGAACCTGTCTTTTTGGGGAAACTGCTAGGTACGTATGACCTAGATTTGCCACTGTTGGAAACGGAATACTGGGCTTGATGGACCTTGGTCTGACCCAGTATGGCATATCTTATGTTCTTATGTTCTTACGTACTCTTACATGGAGTGGGGTAGGGGAGGAAGAGGAGCCACCAGAGCATACACTGAATGAGCGATGGGAGAGGTAGGAGGAGAATCAGGATAGTACGGAATCCTTGAAGCCAAGCGAGGAGAGGGTGATGAGGAGAAGGTCGTGGTCAATGGTGTCAAAGGCAGCAGAAAGATCAAGAAGGATGAGGATAGAGTAGAGGCCCTTGGATTTAGCCAGGAACAGGTCGTTTGTGACTTTAGTGAGTGCCGTTTCAGTGGAATGTAGGGGATGGAAGCCGGATTGAAGTGGGTCCAGGAGGGCCTGGGAGGTGAGGAAGTCGAGGCAGCAACAGTGGACTGCTCGTTCTAATAGTTTGGATATGAAGGGAAGGAGGGAGATGGGTCGATAGTTAGAAGGGCATGTGGGATCAAGTGAGGGTTTCTTGAGGAGGGGTGTGACAACAGTGTGTTTGACGTCAGCGGGGACAGTTGCAGTGGAGAGTGAAAGGTTGAGGATATGAGTGATGGAGGGGACAATGGTGAGGGAGATAGAACGTAGGAGATGGGTGGGGATAGGGTCTGAAGAACAGGTGGTGGGTTTGGAGGAGGAAAGAAGGAGTGTGATTTCTTCATCAGAGATCGAAGGGAAGGAGGAGAGGGTGGCAGGGGGAGTATGGATGGGGAGGAGAAATGTGGAGGAGGGGAGGTAAATGAGGGGGTAGGGAATTGGAGGGTAATTTTGAGGATTTTGTCGTGGAAGTAGTCGGCTAGGGTTTGGGCAGAAAGGGAGGGCGGGATTGGGGGCAGGGGGACCTTGAGGAGAGAATTGAGGGTGTTAAAGAGACGGCGAGGATCAGAGACAAGGGAATTAGATGGATGTAGTAGTCTTGTTTGCCAAGTTTTGTTTGCAAATCGGGGCTGTGGGAGGAGGAGCAGCCAAGTTGAAAAAGCAGCCGCCGCCGGCGGGAAGCCCCAACAGCCACCGCCATCTTCGGGCTCCCCCGATCGGGGTCGAGCACCTGAGCGGGCCAGCCAGCCTTCCCGCTCAGGGACTCCAGCCCAATCGGGGCTGTGGGAGGAGGAGCAGCCAAGTTGAAAAAGCAGCCACCGCCAGGCGGCCTGCGCCTGCCGGGCCCGCGCCTGAGGGCCTCGCCAGAGGGCCCTTTGGCATGGCCCTTAGGCGGAGGCCAGTTTGGAAGCCGATCCCAAGAGCAAGGAGTAATGATTGATCAAAACAAGACCAAATCGAATAAGGAAGAAAAACGCAAGTACAGTTTGTCCTAAATACACAGAAGGGTTAAACCACACATGTATAAGGCGCTAATTAAATAAAGCCTTAGATATATTATGTGTTATGCCAGTTAACCATCAGTTTTGTAGACCTGCCGAGTTGTCTGCATCCTGCCATTAATTGTCTACCTATCCTTATCAGATAGAATATCCACACAGTGGCATACATCATACCAGATAGTCTCATGCTCTATCCTACTGATTAGAATTACTACCTCAATTGTATTGGTCATTTCAGTCCAGTGAATTGTCTACTTAACTACTGTATTAATATCTTTTAGCTGCCTGGATTGCCTTATTAGTAGAATTGCTACCTAATTGCATGTAGTTGTCATCCAATCCAGTGTTTTGCCTACGCATCTACCCGAACAGGTACCACATAACATACTTGCCTACCTGCACTCGACCGTAACTAACAGAGGGCCAGTACTAACTACTCAAGTCAGGTACATATACGTGCTTCCCTTCCGGTCAAAATAAAGTGCTAAGGCTGACTGGAAGGAGCCAAGCATGAATTTGAAGTGTAGAAGGTTTTCTGGGGAGCGGGATTTGGACCAGGCTCATTCGGCAGAACGGGCACAGATGCGTAAGTAACGGATTGTGGGTGAAAGCCAGGGTTGGGGAGTAGATCGTTTAACAGGACGTGGGGTGGAAGGGGCAAGAGTGTCAGATTATGTAGTATTGTATGAGGATAGTGCCTCGTCGAAGGACTCAGATGATAAAATGGAGGAAAGAGATGGAGAAATGGTGGAAGAGAGAGTCAGGGAATCAATATTATGAAGATTTCTAAATAGGTTGGAGGAGACAGGACGAGCTTGGGATGGCGGGAGCTGAAGAGTAAAAGTTAAGAGGTGATGGTCAGATAAGGGAAGGATTGATTTGCGGAAGTTTGAGGGAGAGGTATTGGAGAAGAGTATTAGATCAAGGCAGTGGCCATGTAGGTGTGTGGGGGCAGTGGAGCAAAGTTGGAGGTCAAACGAGGCGGTAAGAGTGAAGAACTTTGAGGCATGGGGGTCAGAGGGGTTGTCGACGTGAATGTTGAAATCGCCAAGAATAAGAGTGAGGGAGGAGGGATCCATAAAGGCAGAGAGCCAGGAGTCAAAGTCGGCGAGGAAGGTTGATTTGGAGTAGTCGGGTGGGCGATAAATAACCGCTACTCGGAGGGGAAGTGGTGTGAGGAGGCGAATGGAGTGGACTTCAAAGGAGAGGGGGGAGTGTGATTGGGGTGGCAGGAGGGGTTGGAATTGGCAAGAGGGAGAGAGTAGGAGGCCAACGCCACCACTGCGATCAGTTGATCGAGGTGTATGGAAGAACTGGTAGCCCCCATAGCAGAGAGAGGCAATGGATGCGGTGTCGCCTGGGGGGAGCCAGGTCTCGGTCAGGGCAAGGAGGTGTAGAGCATTAGAGATGAAAAGATCATGAATAAAAGTTTTTTTAAATGACTGAGCATGCGTTTCATAGGGCGCAAGTAAATGGGAGAGCGGAGGGGGGGAGGATAGGGATATGGATAAGGTTGGATAAGTTACGTGCGGATTTCTTATTAGAATAGTGCGGGGGTCTATTTTTAGGGTAGTAGCAAGCTTTAGATGGAGAAGGGTGAGGGTGGGTATGTTTGGGTGTATGTGCTCCCGGAGAGGGATATGAGGGGATAATGAGGGATAATTTGATGGTGCCGGGTAGGTTATGTGAGGGATTATTTTTGGGGGTAGGGTTGGAGTTGATATTTATGGGTGAGTGATTGTAGGATGACTGGGAGAGGGTGGAAGGAGGGAGGAGTGGGATGTGGATGAGATTAGATAGGGTACGTGAGGAACTATCTTTAGAGTGGGAGAGAAATCGGGGGGACCAGGGTTAGAGTTGATATTACCTGATGAGAGAAGGAGAAGGAGTATTACAGAGCAAGGTAAAGTGGAGATAGTACAGCGGAAGCGAGGGTGGGGTTGCCTTAAAGAGAGGGGGGCAGGTTGAATGTGGGGGATGGTGTGGAGAAGCTCAAGAGCAGGTGCTAGGGTAGTGGGCAGAATGGAAGGAGAAGTGAGGAAGATGGAGAGGGGGGCTGAGTAAGTGTGGGGGATAGTGTGGAGAGGCTCAAAAGCAGATGCTAGGCTAGGGGGGAGAGTGGAGGGCGAAGTGAGGAAGGTAGATGCTAGGTTAGGGGAAAGAGTGGAGGGAGAAGTGAGGAAGGTAGATGCTAGGTTAGGGGAAAGAGTGGAGGGAGAAGTGAGGAGGGTAGGGGGAGAGGAGGGAGGGTGTTGATAGGAGGGGAGGCAGTTGGGGAGGATGAGGGAGAGAAGGACAATGAGATGTGGGGCCATGGGGGTGGGCAGCAAGGTCTGAGCAAACAACGGGTGGCAGTCCTAAGCAACACTGGGCAGCAATTCTAGGCAATAATGGGTAGCAGTCCTAAGCAACACTGGGCAGCAATTCTAGGCAATAATGGGTAGCAGTCCTAAGCAACACTGGGTAGCAGTTCTAGGCAATAATGGGTAGCAGTCCAAGCAACAATAGGTAGCAGCTCTAAGCAACACTGGGTAGCAGTTCTAAGCAACACTGGAAGCAGTTCTGTGCAACACTGGGAAGCAGTTCTAGGCAACACTGGAAAGCAGTTCTCTGCAGTAATGGGTAGCCGTTCAGAGCAGTACAAGGTAGCAGTTCTGCTGGGGTGCAGGCAATGAGCAGCAGTTCTGTGCAAGTACTGGGTAGCAGTTCACTGCAGGCAGTGGGCAACAGGTCTAGGCAAACAGTGGTTAGCGGTTCAGTGCAAACAATGGTTAGCAGCTCAGTGCAAACAATGGTTAGCAGCTCTAGGCAGGCAGTAGGTAACAGTACTAAGCAGACAATGGGTAGCAAGTACGAGGCGGATAATGGAAGGAAAGGTCAATGTCAGCAGTGGGCAGCAAGTCAAGGAAAGTTGCTTGAAGGAAGGTGGTGTTGGCGAGATGGTTGGGGTCAGGAGGAGAAGTGTGGAGGAGCGATCGTGCCTACCCGGTTCCAGGACCGGCTCAAGGCAGCCATGATGATTAGGAGGAGCAGGGTTCACGGCTCACACCAGAGCGCTCCCGGGCCCGCGCCTAAGGGCCATGCCAAAGGGCCCTCTGGCGAGGCCCTCGGGTGCAGGCCCGCCAGGCACGGGCGCACCCGATGGAGCACGCCGCTTTTAAAGGGCCGCTGCCCTTTGATCTCCTCGGCGGTGGCATGCTCTGGCTCCTCCGATGGAGCATGCCGCTTTTAAAGGGCCGCTGCCCTTTGATCTCCTTGGCAGCGGTATGCTCTGGCTCCTCTGATGGAGCACGCCGCTTTTAAAGGGCCGCTGCCCTTTGATCTCCTCTGCGGAAGTGTGCTCTGAAGACCACTAATCATCTTAGTAGCCACCCTCTGCACCGACTCCATCCTGTTCACATCTTTTTGAAGGTGCAGTCTCCAGAATTGCACACCATACTCCAAATGAGGTCGCACCAAAGACTTATACAGAGGTACTATCACCTCCTTTTTTCTGCTAACCATTCCTCTCTGTATGCACCCAAGCATCCTTCTAGCTTTTGCCATTGCCTTTTCTACCTGTTTCTACCTGTTAGGATCATCAGACACAACCACGACTAGGTCCCGCTCTTCTTTGGTGGACAAAAGTACTTCACCCCCTATACTATATTGCTCCCTTGGATTGATGCAGCCCAAATGCATGACCTTACATTTTTTAACATTAAATCCCAGCTGCCAAATTCTAGACCATTCTTCAAGCTTAGCTAGATCCCTCCTCATGTTATCTACACCTTCCTGGGTGTCTACTCTATTGCAGATTTTGGTATCATCTGCAAAGAGGCAAACCTTACGCAACAGCCCTTCCGCTATATCACTAACAAAGATGTTAAAAAGAATCGGACCAAGGACAGATCCCTGGGGCACACCACTGGTAACATCCTTCTCCTCAGAGTGGGCTCCATTTACCTGTACTCTTTGTCACCTCCAACCCAACCAATTTCAAACCCAAGCACTAACTTTAGGGTCCATCCCTAGGGTGCTCAGTTTGTTTATAAGTCGCCTGTGAGGAACAGTGTCAAAGGCTTTACTGAAATCCTTAATCCACCACATCTAAGGCTCTCCCTCGGTTCAACTCCCTGGTCACCCAGTCAAAGAAATCAATCAGATTTGTCTGACAAGACCTACCTCTGGTGAATCCATGCTGACTCGGATCCTGTAATCCGCTGGACTCCAGAAACCTCACTAGTTTCTCTTTCAGCAGCATTTCCAATAATTTACTCACCA
The DNA here is from genome assembly GCA_033557465.1 of Ichthyophis bannanicus. Taxonomy (NCBI): domain Eukaryota; kingdom Metazoa; phylum Chordata; class Amphibia; order Gymnophiona; family Ichthyophiidae; genus Ichthyophis; species Ichthyophis bannanicus. Next base: position 299,050,536 of record CM066038.1, read on the forward strand.
CCGAAGTTAAACTAACCGCCCTGTAGTTTTCAACCCCATCCTTACTTCCGTTTTTGTGTAAAGGCACCACATGAGCCTCTCTCCAGTCCTTTGGCACCACTCCCGACTCCAACGAAGCATTGGAAAGGTCAGTCAGTGGAGCTGCTAGAATGTCCCCAAGTTCCCTCAGTATTCTAGGGTGTATCCCATCCGGTCCCATCACTTTGTCTACTTTAAGTTGAGCTAGTTTCTCACGAACACAGTCTTCTGAAGATTGTTCAAGATGTCCCTCACTTCTGTTCCCGTTTGTGGGTGTTTTCTGAGGTCCTGCTCCTGGTTCTTCATCTGTGAACACAGAACAGAAATATTTGTTAAGCAATTCCGCTTTATCTTTATCAGCTTCTACATATTCCTCCCCTTCACTCTTGAGTCTAACAATACCACTTTTGTCCTTCCTCTTCTCACTAACATATCTGAAAAAAGTCTTCTTATCCCCCCATTTTATTGCATTGGCTATTTCCTCCTCTTTTTGGATCTTTGCTTTCCTGACTACTTTGCTAGCTTCTCTAAGTTTTTCCAAATATAGTTGCCTATCTTCCTATCTCTGTGATCTCTTGTATTTCATGAAGGCCTCCCTCTTTTTCTTCACTTTTTCAGCTACTTCTTTCGAAAGCCATAGCGGTCTCCTTTTCCTTTTACCTTTATTTACCATTTTAACAAAAAGGTTGGTTGCCCTTAAAAGATCCCCTTTCAGTTTTGCCCACTATTTTTCTACATCCCCCAGCTGTTCCCATCCCAATAACGACTCCCTGAGGTATTGGCCCATCTTGGCAAAGTTAGTCTTCCTAAAGTCTAACACCCTCACCTTTGAATGGATTCTAACAGCCCTAGTCCTAAAACTGAACCACACCATCTGGTGATCACTGGATGCAAAATGATCTCCCACTACAACATCAGAAACACTTTCACCATTGGTAAGCACCAAGTTCAGTATGGACCCTTCACGTGTGCGGTCTGTTACCAATTGTCTGAATAGTTCTCCCTGTAGAGAATCCAGGATCTCTTTACTTCTAGATGATACTGCAGCAAGAATGTGCCAATCAACATCTGCATATTGAAATCCCCTATCAGTAGCACCTCCCCTTTCCTAGCAATGCTGCGTATGTCTTCAATTAACCCTCTGTCCACCTCTTCCTCTCGTGAGGGAGGTCTGTATATCACACCAATGCAAATAGATTTCTCTTTCCCTCTTTCTAGTTTAACCCACAATGCCTCCTCTCTCCCTTTTAAGCTCTGTAATTCCAAAGCTTTAATAGTAGTTTTTACATAAAGTGCCACTCCTCCACCCCTTCTTCCTACCCTGTCCTTTCTGAATAAAGTATAGCCAGGTATAGTTACATCCCAATCATGGTTATCTGTGAACCATGTTTCTGTAACTGCCACTGAATCCAAGTCAGCCACTCCCACCAAAGCTTCAACCTCAGGGATCTTATTTCCCATGCTACAGGCATTTATACACACTGCTTTCCATATGTTACCCCTGTTACCCATTTCCATAAAGGTATTTAATGTATTACTTACCCAGGGGTTTTCACTTACCTTGGAGCTTTCTTCACCCATCCCCAACTAATCCAGTTTAAAGAACTCTTCAGTAGATAAGCCAATCTACTACCGAAGACGCGTTGACCTTTCTTGGACAGATGGGTGCCATCTCTGCTCTGCAACCCTTGGAACAGCATCCCATGGTCCAGGAAACCAAAACGCTCTCGATGACACCATCCACGCAGCCATGCATTCATCTCCAGGATGCGAGCCTCTCTGCCTTGGCCTTTACCCTCAACAGGGAGGATTGAAGAGAACACCACCTGTGCACCTAACTGCTTCACCCTCTGTCCCAGAGCCATGAAGTCACTTTTGATATGCTCCGCGGGATACCTGGCAGTATCATTTGTTCCAACATGTATTAGCAACATTGGGTAATAGTCAGTGGGCTTGTTGAGTCTCGGCAAACTCTCCATAACATCTTGGATTTTGGTACCAGGCAAACAGCATACCTCTCTGGACATCAAGTCTGGTCGGCAGATGGACGCCTCAGTACCCTTCAGAAGAGAGTCACCAACCACCACTACCCTTCGCTTCCTTGTGGTCCCTGATTCTGTAACTTTGGGATACTTGAGCTCTGGTTCTTCCCTTTCCAGGGATGCTTTCACCTCCTCCACTTCCAGGGCTGCATAATGGTTCTTCAATTCAAGGGCTGGAGAAGTTGGATTGGTGATTCTGCAGGTCCTGGTGACTTGTGTCCAAACTTCATCATTCTGTTGGCACCCATCTTCTCCTCTGCTGGAGAGCTTGGTTGCTGCAATAAGCATCTCATCAATGTACTTCTCATTGTCTTGAATGCTCCTCAGCCTCGCCACCTCCTCTCTGAGTTCCTCCACTTGTTTCCTCAGAGCTTCACATGGAACCAGTCCTTCAACTGGCATTGAGACCTCTGTCTGGACAGAGGCAGAAGCTGTAACGGGGGCAACAGCTTTAGCAATACAATTTTTCCCAGCCATTGTTCTGTTCGTGGAGCTTAGGTATCTGTTAAAGCAAAAGAGAGAGATCTACCAAAGTACCAGCTGGTTTCCCAGCTGTCCTTTCAGAGAAAAGTAGTTAAATCCCTTTAATTATATTCAAAATGTGCTGTTCCAAGTCCCTGTGCTTTTTTAGATGGGGAGGTGCCCTATAAAGCAAGACTGCTCATTAGGGGTGGGTGGGAGTCGGGGTGGGTAGGGAGGGAACTAACTCCTGATTAGGTGTCAGCAGCTCCCAAAAGCTGAGAAGGTTACTAGAGTTTAAAAACCTACTCTACTCAAGGAAATATTTCTACTGAAGCACCAAAAAGAAAGTAACTTTGCTTTCAAAATATACAAAAACCCTTTTAAGAGCTCCCAGTCAGAAAGCTAGCAATTTAATAAAAATAAACCCTCAAATCCTTACGGTTGTTTGACCTGTAGAGCCCCTGTTAGGAATGCCTCAACAGGGCAGGGCTCTGGAGCCTTTTATGCAGGCCTCAACTGCTCTCAGGTAATCAGGCCCACTAACTCCTGATTAGGTGTTAGCAGTTCCCTAAAGCTTAGGTTACTAGAGTTTAAAAACCTACTCTACTCAAGGAAATATTTCTACTGAAGCACCAAAAAGAGCTCCCAGTCAGAGAGCTAGCATTTTAATAAAAATAAACCCTCAAATCCTTACCATTGTTTGACCTGCAGAGCCCCTGATGAGATAAAACATAATTTATTTAAAGTACAGCAAGAATATTTTGAAAGTAGAGGCAGGGTCCCAGGGCTGGCCCATCCACTAGGCAGGCTAGGAAGCCGCCTAGGGCAGCAGACTTCTATGGGGCAGGCCATGTGCTTCGGCACATATGGCCTGCCGCCCTCCCCACATGCCCAGATGCGCTGCCGTCCCCGTGCTGAACTGCGATGCCACCCCCCTGCTGCCACTGATTCTGGCAGCAGGCGGCTAGGCTTGGTGGCAACAGCCCTTGGCAGGAAACACAAAAAAAAAAGAGCCTAAGCTCTCGCAGAAGGGAGAACCAAACACAAAAAAGTGAGAGGCATGCGGAGGTCACAGGTGTCTTTATTAATTGATCCCCAACGAGTTTTGACAAACGCCTTCCTCAGGGGGTATGCAACTTAAAAGATAAACAGATAATAAATAAATAATTAAACATAAAAATGATAATAAATAAACAATAATAAGGTTGGATAAGGTATAAAGACAGAATGTAAAATAATAAGAACAGTGATCAACTAATAAAATAAAGTTGTAATATATCGTAAAAGTAATAATAATAATAAATGATAAAAGCAATAAAACTTAATGCATAACAACCAAATAATGCTCTTTAAAAAAATTAAGAACTTCTTATTTTTTAACAACAATTCATCATGTTCAGAGAGCTTCTGCACCACCTCCCCAGAAAAAAGCTCAACTTGGGAAAAAGAAGTGCGGACGGAGCCTTCCATACGCACTAAAAGTTCCCAAATATCTTTTAAAGAGACCTCCGCAGGTGCAACCACCTGCGAGGGTCCAACCGAAAATATCACAGGGGAAGGCATTTTAACTCTCTGTTCTCCTAATGCCGTCAAAACTGAGAGTTCCTGATCAACTTTATCATGGAGATCTGTCCCGGGTACACTTTCCCGGTCCAAAGGTACCTCCAAAACAACTTTCTCCTCGGGTTGGGCAACCCCCAGCGTAATAGAGGAAGAATCAGACACAGTACTCACAGACGCCCCCGACTGATCTTTCTCCAAGGCTGGAACTCCAGGAACCGAAAGATGACGATCCATTGGTCCCACAAGTTTTCCAACCTTAGCAGGGGTGGCAGGGAAGATCTTCTTGCGCCGTCGGCCCATGAGACCGTGTATAAAAACTCCTCAAGGCTCCGAAGGGGCTCCAAAGGGGCGTGGCCTGCCCCTTTGGTCACGCCCCTTCGGGCACGCACCCACGGTTACGCGCCCATGGGTCGCGTTCCGCGGTAGGCCAACGCTGAATAGCGGCCAAGAGTGGGCGGGATCAACAAACTCCTCCTCTGCACAGCACCGCACCGGGATCCAAGCAGGCAATAATCAGGCAAGTGTCTCACCGGGGAATAGCTGGGCCGACGCTGAAATAGCGGCCAAGAGTGGGCGGGATCACCAAACTCCTCCTCTGCACAGCATCGCACCGGGATCCAAGCAGGCAATAATCAGGCAAGAAGTCCTTAACTAAATTGGAGGGTCGTTTTGATGTTGTAGAGGTAGCTGCTTCTTCTTCTATTAGAGATAGTGCTATAATTCACCATCAATTGGAAGCTCTTGAGAACACTAATCGTTCAAGGAATTTGCGTTTTCTTAATTTTCCTTGTACCCATTATCTTTCTCCGTTGATTTTGGTGCATAAATATTTTAAGGAGATTTTGCTAATTGATGATGTAGATGCTATAAAATTTTCCTCAATTTATTATATACCTGTGAGTTCTATGAACAAAACTTCTTCTCCAGTGGTAGATCAGGGAGGAGGTCCCAAAGGTGCAGAGTCCCTAGATGTTTCTCAGTTTTTGGAATCGTCCATAGATTTGATTCCTCAACGTGCTACTCTGATAGTTTCTTTTCTTTCTATACAGGACAAAAATTTGATTTTGAATTTATACTTTAAAAAAAAAAAATCAGATGTTCTGTGGGGAGCCTATTCAAATATTCCCGGACGTGAGTAGGACTACTCAAGTCCGGAGGAAAGCATTCTTGGCTTTAAAGGAGAGGACTCTGGACATTGGGGCCACCTTCTTTTTGAAATACCCATGTAAATGTATTTTGGTGTTAGAAGGTATTAAATATGTTTTTTTAGATGTCGGTCAACTTGAGGCTTTTCTGATCGCTAAGGAATCAGTATGAGTTGATTTTTACTTTCTTTTCTCCTCATGTATATTGGGCTAATTATTTTTGGATCCTTTTGCCTTAATTTCTTTGTCACAGGCGAGTGTTTCCTTGATGTGGACTTAATTGTATCCTTGCTTTATCTCAAATAAAGATGTTTAAAACTGAAAAAAAAAATTAAGAACAATAAGAAACAATAAAAACACACAATAACAACTATCAATAGGGCCTAATAATATAAAACAGAACAAATAAATAAAACAAAACACAGGGCAGAGGGTAGCTCAGAGAACAATAGTAGTGTAAATATGAGAGAGACAGAGGGGAGGAAGAGAATCCAGATGAGATAATGTGAATGCAGTACTTTCTTATTCTATAGAGATACTCACATTTGCACTCTGCAAAAATCTTGTGCAAGAATGCTAATGTGCAACTGTAACTCTGTATGCTAAAAGCAATGGAAAGGTAAAAACATTATTCTCATGAGATCACTACTAGGTAGTGAAATGGGAACAACATCTAAAGGGAGCTATTAAAACTAAAAGCTTATTCAATATAATCTTGCAGTTATCTCTGTGCTAATGACTAATGGAGACTAAAATCCATAACTACCATATTAGAGAGGAGGGGCAGCATTATATTCTTTTTAAAAATATATATATATAACTGGAGTGATGAGTAGAAAATAAAGAATGAACTTGGAAGGGAGGATGGGCAAATCATATCCAATCATATGTACATGTGCCATCTTGCTCTGATATTCATTTAAGGGAATATGATTAAATAATAAAAAGCAATAAAACGTCCTACTACTGAAAAAAATGCCTGAATGACTCAAACGTCTGCATAAAAACAATACATCCTTAAGTTCAGGAAAGGGCTGGCAAAGTCTGTAGTGCCAGCATGTATATAAAGTAATTGAGAGACAGGCACTGTATTCGGAGCTTAATGGATAAGAAGTAGTCCATTGTATCAAATCATAGGGGCTTCATAAGACCGCACGGTCCCAAGATCTTAATCCAACAAAAGCAGAGGGAAGAATGAGTTTAAAGTGACAAACCTTATAGTGAAAGCAGATTTAATTTCTCTCGGCAGTACAAGCTCCAATCTGCAGCATGATACACACACACACACTTGGCTCTGTATATAGCTTAGTGCAGGCATGTCCAACAGGTAGATCGCGATCTACCTGTAGATCGCGGAGGGGTCAGAGGTAGATCACCAGCCCCACTTGGCTCCATCTCTCTAGCAACTCGCCCTGTCGCTAGGAGAGAGCTCGTGCCGGCAGGTCATCTGCCGAGGGCATGCCGCCGCTGCTGATCTTTTGCCTGTCTTTTTTCCCTGCCTGTGGGAATCTTGCCTGCAGGTGTATTGGGGGCGCTTGTTGTTTTCATGCCAATAGTTTGTGGGTACCCCAGGGGGCCGCCGCCTGCCCCCCACGACGAGACGCCAAAGGCCCAGACGTCATAGCTGGTCTCCTGCCTCTCAGAATCACCCATTCCTGCCCCTTCCCCAACACCCCTTAGAAGTGTGTTATATACCGGGCGATATCCATTCGCCAGGGCTTTACCTAAATACACTTACCGTATTAGTTGTGTCATGTGCTGGTCATTGTTCGCTTTATAGTTCACTTTCATTAAACGTTTTCAGGCAGACACAACAAAGTGTCAAGAATTTGGTGATTTTGGCGGCCTTTTCCAATTTTGTTCTAACTAGCCTATGCCTTGCCTTCGAATTGGTTCAAACCACTGTGACTTTTGCTTGCCTCTGCAATTTTATGTTGCCTAGCCTTTGCGTTGATTCTACACTGCAATTTTATTTCGCTTTGCCTTTGCGTTGATTCTACACTGTGTGCAGAATTTATTAAATCGCGTGTGGTGGTATTTGAACTTGTTTGGCGGTATTTTTTCCTTGTTTGGCGGTATATTTTCCTAAGAGAAATAGTCACACCATGCACAGATCCAGAGAATTTCTACTGTGAATAACTGTAAATAGTTTGCCCTGTTTCCTCCAAGTTCTTAAACCCCTGTTACTTGTAAAATGCACTACAGTTACCCTGTATGTATATGCTCTGTTCCATGTAAACCGCGCTGATGGTAATAGTGCGGTATATAAGAAATGTTAAATAAATAAATAAATAAATATTTGATTTTATCTGGTTTACTGGACAGGTGTTTGAGTTTTTTTGATGATTGTTTGGTGGTATTTGATTATTGGTGCCAGTATGATGAATTCTTATTTTTACTTTTAGAACTGCATGTGTGGTTTTGGCATCTCCAGTCCTTGTATTGCACATCATCCAGAGGTCTTCAGTTCCTGTTGATCTTTAATACTTTGGGACAGTGACAGTTTTGGACCAGATTCAGCCAGTGTTTATACTAACTTAGCAGATTTGGCCTTCTTACATCTAGCCACCCCAGTATAACGAATATGACTGTTCCAAAGAAGAGCAAAACCTACCACAAGTGAAATACAAGTATTGTTGTCTAATTTGTAACGCCCAAGTATCATTGCCCAAAAAGGGTAATCTGGGACGTCATTATAAGGCTCTGCATAGCAATAAGTTTGATGCTGATGTTCCACCCAAAAGTGAAATTTGTAAACTGAAGCTCAAAGAACTTAAATCAAAATTGGCTACTCAGCAACAGTTGATGGCGAAGCCAAGGTCACATTTGTTCAATGCAACCATAACATCCTTCAAAGTCAGCAACCTGATCGCAAAGAAATGCAAACCTTTCACTGAAGGGGAATTTTTAAAAGATTGTTTTCTTGAAGCAGCTGACAATCTTTTTGAAGGATTTAAAAATAAGAAAGAGATCATAGCTGCTATTCAAGATGTACAATTGTCAAGAAACACTGTCGTGCGGTGAATAGAAAAGATGTGTGGAGACACAACTGAACAATTGTTGGAGGATGTTTCAAATTGTGTTGCTTTCTCACTCCAACTGGATGAATCTACAGAAATAAGAGACATAGCCCAGTTACTAGTCTTTATCTGGATGGTTTTTGAAGACTTCAGTGTGAAAGAAGAACTACTTGGAATGATTTCTTTTAAAGGGAGAACTACTGGTCAGGAAATATTCAGTTCTTTCCATTCTTTTGTGACAAAGTATAATCTTCCATTGCATAGACTTGTTTCCATCACTACTGATAGAGCAAGAGCAATGACAGGTGAGGTTAACGGTTTCATAGCCCTCTGTAGACAGCATGACGACTTCCCAGATTTCCTTTCTTACCACTGCATCATTCACCAGCAAGTTTTGACAAGCAAGAGTCTCAATACAAAGATTGTCATGGACATCACTTTCAAAATTGTAAGTTCAGTTCATGGAAGATCACTTCAAAGACGGCTTTTCAATCTTACTCTTGATGAAGGGGCAGCGGAAATCATTTTGCACACAGATGTAAGGTGGCTAAGTAGGCACAAATTTCTGCAAAGATTTCGTGATTTGCTGAATGAAATAAGAAGTTTTTTGAAGGAGAGGGGAGATGACCAAGCAGAGTTGGAAGATGAGGAGTGGTTATGTGATCTGGCATTTCTCGCTGACTTTACAGGCGAACTAAGTGATATGAACCTTGAACTACATGATAAAAACAAATGCATTGGCGAGATGATGAGTACAGTTTCATCCTACAAGAGCAAATTTGAGCTAATGATGACTGACCTTACAAACAACACTTTTGATCATTTTCCTAATACGCAGGACCATCTGGGACAATATCCAAATTTTGTTTTTCAGAAGGAGAAGTGTGTGACAGAAATCTGTTCTGTTATCCAGGAATTTGAAAATAGATTCTGTGACTTCCAAAAAATTGGAACAGTTGTGGAGTACTTGTCATACCCATTCAAAGTAAATGTGGACATTAAAGAAACTGCAGCTGCTGTCAGTAAAAATTACTCATTGAACAAGCCATCTCTTGAAAATGAAATATTAACCCTTAAAAATGACATTTTTCTCAAGACCCGTGCTGAGCAAGAATAGTTTTGGAAGCTAGTGCCTAGAGACAAATTTCCCAACTTGAGAAGATGCAGTGAAGCTGTACACTCCTGTTTCGGTTCAACTTATTTGTGTGAATCTGCGTTTTCCCATCTGAAATGACAGAGTACATAACGTTCCAACATGACAGATGAACATCTCCAGAATTCCCTGAGACTGGCCCTCACGCAATATTCACCAAACTTCAAAAAGCTGGTGGATGAAATGCAGGCTCAGACGTCTCACTAATGAGCAAGAACGAAATATTAAAGATTGTGCAAGATCAGCCTGGATCAATACTCAACCTAAATTTAACACAAATTACTCAATAAAAGTTAAAGAAAGCTATTAAGACAGTTAAAGAAAGTTATTACTCAATAAAACTTTAAGAAAAAATATACTTTCCATTTCCCCTCGCAGTTCTTACTGGATCTTCGTCTCTCTGTTTTGTTTTTGCTTTTGCTTAATTTGCTTAACAGCTGATCACATCCAAGTAAATGACAGAAGGTTCATTAAAAATGGGGGGGGGGGGAAATCCTCCAACTTTATTGGGTTAAAATTTAATTTGAAACTAATTTGAAACTTAATTTTCATGGTGGTAGATCACCGGCACTTTTGGCCGGAAAATGTAGATCACGACCTGTTCGAAGTTGGACATGCCTGGCTTAGTGAGTCAAGCTTGAGAGCCAGGTTAAAGGTAAAGGGTTGGGAAACTAAAATGTTAATCAAACTCATGGACCTGCCCACAGGAGGGGAGGGGGGAGTGGAGTGCACAGCTCTTCTCCAGAGCATTCATGTGTAAAAACAGACTCAAGTGAAATATAAAAACGAAATAATAAACCACAGAAAAAAGTTTATAAGCAGTTAAAAGCACAGGATATGAACAATAAAAAATAAATTATCAAAAAAATCACTAAATGTTAAAAATGATAATGTATAAAAAGGAAGAAAAAAATATAAATAACTAAGACCAAACAGAAAAATAAATAAATACTGTAACTAAAACCACCTAAAGGAAAACTGATAAATTAATCTCTTGATTCTGACCATTGGGCTCCATACTGTTAAACTCATAAATATAACGCTGTTCCAGTTTTAATAAAATTTTATCCCCATCACCGCCCCTCCAATGCAGTATTACAGTTCTGAGCACCAAATACTTCAGATCACTAACAGTATGGCTTTTATCTATCCAATGTGCTACCAGAGGTTTGTCTGGTATCCATCTTTGCAAACAACTTCTATGTTCTATGATGCGGGTACGTACTTGTCTCTTAGTTTTTCCTACATAGATCAAGTTGCATGGGCACAAAATGAGATAAATGACATTCTCAGTTCTACAGTTGGAATATTGTTGGATGTAAACTTTCTTGTGACATATAGGGTGTATAAAACATTCCTTGGTGACTATGGTGTTCTGGCACACAGAGCACTGCCCACATTTAAAGTGACCTCTAGTCTTGGGCTGAAATTTAGGTCTTGTCAAAGCTGAAGGTACTAAAATTTCGGTAAGATTAGGATTGCATTTATAACTGCTTTGAAGCAAACATTGGTAAGGCAGACAACAGATGCCACTCCTTCTTTAGTATACAGACAATGTCCTTTGAAAAACTGGAGAAAGTGAGGGCACAGACAATTCTGTTTAATTGTGGATTGTCCAAACTTTTTAAAAGAGAGGCCCAGTTTGTGGTACACGCACATAAGTAAGCTTTTTTAATGCAATCCTGTGGGTATTAAGCTGACCTTGCTCTTTAAATCTTTTGTGCATATCCACGGCATTGCGTTCAAAGTCCTCCTCCGAGGTGCACAATTTTCTAATTCTTAAAAATTGGCTTACTGGCAAATTGTTTTTAAGGGAGGTGTTGTGGAAACTATCATATTTAAGCAAGGTGTTCAAGTCAGTAGCCTTCTGGTATAAATCTGTGATAAAGCCTACAACATCTTTTTTCATTATGATATTCAAATAGGCGATACAATCTAGACTGTATAGGCCCTCAACTGTAAATTCTCATCAAGTGAATTTAGCCACGTGAAAAAGGTTTGTAATTGAGTTTCAGTACCATCCCACACCATAAGAACATCATCTATGTATCTTTTCCAAAGCTTTATCTGATCCTTAAAAAGGTGATAGGTTAAAAAGCATTTTTCAAAGTCAGCGACATATAAATTGGCAATATCTGGGGCCACTGAGGAGCCCATGGCCACCCCTTTTATCTGCTTATAAAAGATTATCTGGGTGAGAAAAAAAGTTGGTGTGCGTACAGGTTTGGTTCTTTGAATGAGAGTGTTCGAAAGGACCTCCAGGGCTGCTTGTTGAGGAATATTTGTATACAAAGAGTTAATGTCAAGGGTAACCAAGAGTAACTTGACATGGTACCCCACAAATTCTTGTAGTATATTAATCACATGAGCCGAGTCTCGTACATATGAGTCCACTTGGGTAACATAGGGTCGAAGGAAAACATCTAAAAATTTTGACAAATGTTCAAACAAAGACCCTATGGCTAATACAAATGGACATCCCGGAGGATTTTCCAAAGATTTATGAATCTTGGGTAATATATAGTCGGAATTACAGGGTGAGTGACGGTTAAGAAATTAATTTCCTTTGGTGTTAGGTAACCCGCCTCTCTTTCTTCTGTTTGGGTGGTTGCTGACCTTTTCTGACAAGCTGACCTGCAGAACGCCCCTGCTGAGCATAAGCAGGATAATATCTTTTCTTGTTAGAAAAGAATGGTTTCTTGAAAGATTTCTTTCTAGCAGGATCAGCTGTGGACTTGGATAATCTATCCAAAGTGGCGTTGTCAGCATCCAACTCATTGACCTTTTCCTGCCAGTCTCTACCAAACAGGTTCTCACCACTACAAGGGATATTTCCCAATTTGTCTTGTACCCAGAGCTCCAGATCAGATGCCTGGAGCCAAGCAATTCTACATGCACCTATGGCAATGGCAGAGGTTCTGCTTATGCACTCAAAGCAGTCAAAAGCTGCACAGTTGACAAATTTAGAAACATCTTGGGCATGTTTGACCAATGTGAGAAAGTCCTGTCTTCTATCCTCAGAAAGAATAGGACTTAAAGCCTCTAAATCACCTGTGACCTCCTTCAGGAACATTCCCATGTATAAACTATAGGAACTGATCCTTGCAGAAAGCATGGAAGCTTGGAAGACCCGATGTCCAAAAGCATCCAGGGTTCTGCACTCACGTCCTGGAGGATTAGAGGCATGCCTCTTTGCACTCTTGATCCTTCTCATAGCTAATTCCACTACAATAGAGTGGTGAGGAAGCTGAGTTTTTTGGAAACCAGGACAGGGAGGGACTCGATACAGAGTATCTAGTCTGCAAGAATGAGGAGAGGTGGTAAGAGGTGTCTCCCACATTCTTAACATGAGATCATGCAAAATCTCATGAATGGGCAAGGTAGCTGCCTCCTTAGGAGTTTTGGAATATTGTAAAATTTCCAACTCCTTAGCTCTGGGCTCTGTTTCAGGGGCCACAGTAATGGACAGACCCCGAGCCACCTCCCTGATAAAATCCTGGAAGGAAATATCCTCTGGAGGAGACATCCTGCGCTTAGGGGAGGAGGGCTCCTCTGAGAGAAGCATTCCTGCGTCGACAGAACTGTCAGAATCCTCAGATTCTTCTGAGGACTCGAAGTACCGTCTGTCCGGATGCTCTTGAAGAGCCCGATACCCGTACCGAGCGAAATCGGTACCGGGATATCGGTACCAGAAGGCATCGAATGACTGGGTACCGGCAATGCAGACACCGATACTGATGTCGATGCCATCGGTACCGGTACTGATACCGGTATCGGGGTCGGTGCCGGTACCGGCCAGATTGTCTGTCGCGGTTCCGAGGGCGTTGATGCCGCAAGGAGAGCCGACAGACTGCGCTCAATAGCTAGGACTCTCTGGTCTATCGACACTGCTGATGCCTGGATGTTGGTACCGGAGAAGACCGCCAGTACCCCAGAGCATGGCACCAGTAGTTCTGCCGAGGTCGAGGCCTCGAGAACATCCTGGAGCCCCGATAATGCTTTGGAAGCCAAAGTCTCCCGCCGGGGCAATTTTGCCGGTGCAGAATCCTCAAGGGCAACACCAGAGGCATCTCGATGCTTAGAAGGAGATCTACCCTTTGAGGACCGGCTAGACTTATGTTTAGTTACCTGAGATCCACGGGAGGAAGACGAAGCCCTGGAAGACGTCGATGCCACCGAAGCTGCATCAGAGGGAAACAGGGTACTGAGCTTGGCAGCTCGGTTCTGTCGACCTCTCTTGGACATCATGGCACAGGCCATACATTCCGAGATGGAATGGTCAGGACCTAAACATTTCAGACACCACTCATGGGTGTCGGTGACGGAGATGGTACCGCCACACTTGGTGCACTTTTTAAACCCAGAGGAGGGTTTTTCCATTGTGGAAAAAATCATGGGCCTAAGGCACAAAAAGGTGTGTGCACCTGGAAAAAAAACCGGGAAAAGTACTAAAAAGTTTTTGTTTTGTTTTTTAAGAAAAGAAAGAAAGAAGAAAAAAACGGCGGTACCGGTAAAGCGTCGAGGAAGGCAGACGCGACCACAAAAAAGAAGAACAATTTTCTGCGGTGACAGGAACACGACCTGCTGGCTCCGCGAAAAACGAAAAACTGGAGAGAGGCAGTTGGGAAAGGCGGGAAGGCAGCAGGCAGGCGCTGTGGGATGCTCCCAAAGGCTTTCTAATTGGACGCTGGGGAGCGTTCCCGCGCAGGCTCCATCGCTACCGACGATACCCCATATGTGATGACTACATTCCTGCTTGTTCCTGGAGATAATAAAGATGTAATATATCGTAAAAGTAATAATAATAATAAATGGTAAAAGCAATAAAACGTAATGCATAACACCCAAATAATGCTCTTTAAAAAAATTAAGAATAAAAACACACAATAAAAATTATCTGTCAATAGGACCTAATGATATAAAACAGAACAAATAAATAAGACAAAATGCAGGGCAGAGGGTAGCTCAGAGAAAAATAGTAGTGTAAATATGAGAGAGACAGAGGAGAGGAAGAGAATCCAAATGAGATAATGTGAATGCAGTACTTTCTTATTCTATAGAGATACTCACATTTGCACTCTGCAAAAATCTTGTGCAAGAATGCTAATGTGCAATTGTAACTCTGTATGCTAAAAGCAATGGAAAGGTAAAAACATTATTCTCATGAGATCACTACTACATAATGAAATGGGAGCAACATCTAAAATCCATTACTACCATATTAGAGAGGAGGGGCAGCATTATATTCTTTTTAAAATATATATTTATAATTGGAGTGATGAGTAGAAAAGAAAGAATGAACTTGGAAGGGAGGATGGGCAAACCATATCCAATCATATGTACATGTGCCATCTTGCTCTGATATTTATTTAAGGGAATATGATTAAATAAGCAATAAAATGTCCTACTACTGAAAAAAATGCCCGAATGACTCAAAAAGTCTGTATAAAAACAATACATCCTTAAGGTCAGGAAAGGGTTGGCAAAGTCTGTAGTATCAGCATGTATATAAACTAATTGAGACAGGCACTGTATTCAGCTTAAGGGATAAGAAGTAATCCTCCTATTTTATAGAGTAACAACTGATATGTTGTATACTAGTACTTAAACAAAATGAGGTCCACATAGTGAAACAGAGGGGACTGTGAGAGCAAAAAAACGTTGAACGGAGCAGTGCTGTAAAAAACGCTGGTAAAACAGACAATCAAACTAAGAGCAGACGTTTACCAAAAAAAGGGGGGAAGGCTTGTCTGAGCTTAACAGGAAAGGTTCCTTAACAACCGCAGACATAATCTCAGCGATCATGAATGGTATACTGCTCTTTTCTAAGCACCAAAAAGTAAGATAAGATACCATTGTTATTTTTAACATATTGAGGGAGACATCTGCTTTTGTTGGATTAAGATCTTGGGACCGTGCGGTCTTATGAAGCCCCTATGATTTGATACAATGGACGTCTCCCTCAATATGTTAAAAATAATGACATTTTTTTACAGCACTGCTTCGTTCAATGGAATCAGCGGCAGCGGAGGGGGGGGGGAGGTAGCATAGTTCAGCATGGGGAGGGAGGGCGGCATGGAGCACGTTGGGAGGGCAGCCCGGCCAAAGTTTCTGCCCAGGGTGGCAGAAACCCTTGGGCCGACCCTGCAGGGTCAGTAAGTTGCTTGCATTCAAACTACAGCAGCAGAGGATGAAAGCACTAGTAGTGTGAATCAGGGATGATGCTCAGGAGAAGTTGTTTTATAATCAGAAGCCACAAGCAATAGGTTCACTCAGGCTGTACAAAAAAGGGGCTCAAGAGAGGGAGGATATAGATCGTTATCTGCCCCCGGTTCCTCTAATTAAACTGGTAAAAAAGGAGATAGAAGGAATAGAGGGTAGGAGGTGTGTCGTACCATAAAGCTATTGAAGGATTCAGGTAGTCCTCAAAGTAATCAAGAAGGCAAAGATTCAAAAGGAGGAGGAAATAGCCAATGCAATAAAATGGGGGGATAAGACATTTTTCAGATATATTAGTGAGAAGAGGAAGGGCAAAAGTGGTATTGTCAGACTCAAGGGTGCAGGGGGGGAATATGTAGAAGCTGATAAGGATAAAGCGGAATTGCTTAACAAATATTTTTGTTCTGTGTTCACAGATGAAGAACCAGGAGCAGGACCTCAGAAAACACCCACAAACAGGAACAGAAGCGAGGGACATCTTGAACAATTTTCGGAAGACTGTGTTCGTGAGACACTAGCTCAACTTAAAGTAGACAAAGCGATGGGACCGGATGGGATACACCCTAGAATACTGAGGGAACTTGGGGACGTTCTAGCAACTCCACTGACTGACCTTTTCAATGCCTCGTTGGAGTCGGGAGTGGTGCCAAAGGACTGGAGAGAGGCTCATGTGGTGCCTTTACACAAAAGCGGAAGGATGTGGTTGAAAACTACAGGCCGGTTAAACTTCGGTGGTGAGTAAATTATTGGAAACGCTGCTGAAAGAGAAAATAGTGAGGTTTCTGGAGTCCAGCGGATTACAGGATCCGAGGCAGCATGGATTCACCAGAGGCAGGTCTTGTCAGACAAATCTGATTGATTTCTTTGACTGGGTGACCAGGGAGTTGGACCGAGGGAGAGCTCTAGATGTGGTGAAATTAGATTTCAGTAAAGCCTTTGACACTGTTCCTCACAGGCGACTTATAAACAAACTGAGCACCCTAGGGATGGACCCTAAAGTTACTGCTTGGGTTAGAAATTGGTTGGGTGGGAGGCAACAAAGAGTACAAGTAAATGGAGCTCACTCTGAGGAGAAGGATGTTACCAGTGGTATGCCCCAGGGATCTGTCCTTGGTCCCATTCTTTTTAACATCTTTGTTAGTGATATAGCGGAAGGGCTGTCGGGTAAGGTTTGCCTCTTTGCAGATGATACCAAAATCTGCAATAGAGTAGACACCCAGGAAGGTGTAGATAACATGAGGGATCTAGCTAAGCTTGAAGAATGGTCTAGAATTTGGCAGCTGGGATTTAATGTTAAAAAATGTAAGGTCATGCATTTGGGCTGCAGCAATCCAAGGGAGCAATACAGTATAGGAGGTGAAGTACTTTTGTCCACTAAAGAAGAGCGGGACCTAGGCGTAGTTGTGTCTGATGATCTTAAAGTAGCTAAACAGGTAGAAAAGGCGATGGCAATAGCTAGAAGGATGCTTGGGTGCATACGGAGAGGAATGGCTAGCAGAAAAAAGGAGGTGATAATGCCTCTGTATAAGTCTTTGGTGCGACCTCATTTGGAGTATGGTGTGCAATTCTGGAGACCGCACCTTCAAAAGGATGTGAACAGGATGGAGTCGGTGCAGAGGTTGGCTACTAAAATGATTAGTGGGCTTCATTATAAAGCATATGAGGACGGACTTCAGGATCTTAATATGTACACCTTAGAGGAAAGGCGGGATAGAGGTGATATGATTGAGATGTTTAAATACCTCCGTGGCATAAATGTTCAGGGAGAGAGCCTCTTTCAATTGAAAGCAAGTTCTGCTACGAGGGGACATGGGATGAGAGTGAAGGGAGATAGATTCAGGAGTGATATGCGGAAATATTTCTTTACAGAAAGAGTAGTGGATCCATGGAATAGTCTCCCAGTGGAGGTGGTAGAGATGAGGACAGTAACTGAATTCAAAAAAGCATGGGACAAACACAGAGGATCTCTGAAGGTAAAAAGTGGACTGTTGTAGTTGTTGTTATGGAAGGACAGACTAGATAGGCCATGTGGTCTTTTTCTGTCATCATGTTTCTATGTTTCTATGTTTCTAAATAATTAGTAAAAAGTATAGAACATGCAATTAGACTGCTGTAAAATAAAACAATTCCCTGAATATATTATTCACTTGCCAGAATTTCAGCATGCTTTGTTGTGCCTTGCAATTCACTGCTAATAAACTGGACCAGGAAGCCCAAACATTAGTTTCCATAAAATATGTTAAAGCAATCTGATTATTTTTCCCTAAAATTTTTACTGTGCCATGCTTTGATTACAACCTACATCATACTGATCCTTCGTCAAGGTCAGTGGCTTTCAATTTAATTACGAAAGTACCCAGATTGCATTTTCTAACAAACTATGGGCCCGTTTGCTCTGGCATTAGCTCAGTGTTTAAGGACAATTTTTCTGCACTAGCATGAGCGCAGAATGCAGGAAGGGATTTGCTACAAGCCTAATCACTACACAGATGCCTGTGCTAACAGCGCGCACAGCACATTTAAAAACATTCAAAATAGATTGTAAAGAAGCAAATAGCTATGCCGTCTGGATGCAGAGAGGTGTGCAGAAGAGCAGAAGGCTGAGCTTAAAACTGTGACTTTCACACCATCTCAGAGGAGATGTAAGGGGTCTGTGGTTAGTACTGAGGAGGAATTTATGCCTATTTCTGAGCAGACAACTCCAACAGCTTTTTTGTACTTTGTTGAAATGAATGAGGCTGAAGAAAATCAGCAGGGGAAGCAAGCAGGAATGCATTAACACCTATATCGTGCACATAAAGACAATCATGAACATGTGCTGGAATGCTTTGTGGCTCATAAGAAGAACAAACCTTCTGCTGAGAAATTCCACTTAGAATAATATCAGTGTTCAAAGACACTGACATTATTCTAAACAGAATAACTCTTATGTACCACATAGCATTCCATAGCATTCCAGCACATGCACAAACTGCCTTTTTGTGTGCAGGATATAGGTGCTGCTAATGCAGACACCTGTGCACATGTGCCTGGCTTGCTCTCCTAGTTTAGTGCCCCCTAACATCTAGAATATCTGGAAAAGTCTGTATCTCTCCCCTCCCCTCCCCCATCCTTGCTTTCTTACTTTATCTCCTTCTTTTTCCTGGCTAAAGAGAATATTTGGAGGAGTCCAGGTACCTTCTTTCTCTCTCTACCAGCCTAGTGGCATACCTGGAGGAGTCCAGATCTCTTCCCTCTTCTCCCCACCTTAATTTCTCCTCCATTTCCCTTCCCTTGCCAGAGGGGTCTCAGAGAAGGGAGGGGGTACTAGATTCTTGCCCTTTCCTTCTGCCTCTTTGAAAGAATAGAAGTCATAAAAGGAAGACTAAGGTGATGTCCCCAAAGGAAAGGAGAGAGCAGTTTTTAGCCTTCAGGGAAGACAAGTTATCTGAGAGGAACTTAACAGTAGAGGTGAACTCCTGTGAACTCTTTGCTCATAAGAACATAAGATATGCCATACTGGGTCAGACCAAGTTCCATCAAGCCCAGTATCCTGTTTCCAACAGTGGCCAATCTAGGTCATACATACCTAGCAGTATCCCCAAGAGACACAATTCCACAATGCTTGTATTGGGTCAAGCATTGATATCCTGGATCCCTTTTTAATAATGGTTTATAGACCTTTCCTCCAGGAAGTTGTCCAAACCTTTTTTAAACCAAGCTACACTAACAGCTCTTACTACATCCTCCGGTAACAAATTCCAGAGTTTGATTACACGTTGAGTTAAAAAATATTTTCTCTTATTTGTCTTAAATAGATTATTTTATTTATTTATTTATTTAACACTTTCTTCTATACCGCCCCTTCCAGAGATCAGGGGCGGTTTACATTGAACAGTGAACAGAAACTTGTATACTTGTGTATACTTTACATAGAACAGGGTTTTAACTATATACAAGTGTAATTACAGGGAACATACTTTTAAACGTTAGCTTCATTACATGTCCCCAAGTCTTTCTATATTCTGATAGCGTAAACAATCGATCTACGTTTACCCGTTCCACTCCATTCATTAATTTATAGACCTCTATCATATCTCCCCTCAGCCGTCTCTTTTCCAGGTTGAAGAACCCTAAGCTTTGTAGCCTCTCTTCATAGGAGTAGCCTTCCATCCCCTTTACCATTTTGGTGGCTCTTCTCTGTACCTTTTCTAATAACGCTATATCCTTTTTAAGATACGGCGACCAGAATTGCACACAATATTCAAGGTGCGGTCGTACCATGGAACGATACAGAGGCATTATAATATTCTTTGTTTTATTTTTCATTCCTTTCCTTATGATACCTAGCATTCTAATTGCTTTCTTGGCCACCGCTGCACACTGGGCGGAGGGTTTTAACATGTTACCTACGATGACTCCTAAATCTTTTTCCTGGGTGGTGGTTCCCAATGTGGAACCTTGCATTGTGTAACCATAGTGTGGGTTGTTCTTTCCTAGGTGCATAACTTTGCACTTGTCCACATTAAATTTCGTCTGCCATTTGGATGCCCAGTCTTCCAATGTATCCAGGTACTCCTGCAGTTTTCCACAGTCCCCTTGGGTTTTAACAGCTTTAAAAAGTTTTGTGTCGTCTGCAAATTTGATAACCTCACTAGTTATTCCCTTTTCCAGGTCATTTATGAATATGTCAAAAAGTAGAGGACCCAGTACAGATCCCTAGGGTACACCACTATTCACCTTTTTCCATTGGGAAAATTGTCCATTTAGCCCTACCCTCTGCTTTCTATCTTTTAACCAGTTCCTGATCCACAATAGTACACTGCCTCCTATCCCATGACTTTTTAGTTTTGCCAAAAGTCTCTGATGAGGGACCTTGTCAAAGGCTTTCTGAAAGTCCAGATACACTATATCAACCGACTCACCTTTTTTTTTTTTTTTAATTATTTTATTTAGCATTTTCTTGAGATACAGAATAACAACAAAAGAAGAAACAGTATAACCACAAAAAGATACACTCTTCAAGAATATAACCCTCACATAATCAAAAACACATTAATGAGAGGAGAGATTATTCATAATTAACAAAAAATATAAGGTAATAAGGGATCCTAAGATCCCACATAAGGGAGCAAAAAAAAAATCTAAGCACACCACCTACTCATTTCACAACAGCTTCCTTACTAACCAAGAATTTCTGTAACTGAATCACCTCTGTAAAGACGTAATTCTGCTCTTCATGTGTAATAAGATACCGACAGGGACATTTTAAGAAATAAGAAGCCCCCAGTGCAAGCACTCTCGGTTTTAAAGCCAAGAATTGTTTGCGACGAGACTGGGTAGTCCGTCCTATATCAGGAAAAACCTGAATTTTAAATCCACAAAACAGTTGATCCTTATGCTTAAAATAAGCACGTAATACCCTTAGTTTAACAGACTCTAGGGAAAATGATACCACTAGTGTACAACGTTTAGGAATAATATCCAAAGAATCCTCCAAAAAAGCAGTCAGATTTTGGGCAACCGAATCCTGGGGAGGGGGTAAATCTCCTTCAGGATTAGGCACTGTCCCGAGAGCATTTGAAAAAGAAAACATTTGGAGGACATCAATGGTTTCTGTAATCTGAAGAACTTCAATAAAATACTTTTTTAACAATAAATCAAAGGAAAGCAAATGAGTGGTAGGAAAATTAAGAAAACGAAGGTTCCGTACCCTAGACTGATTCTCAACAAGCTCCAAGCGATAAGAAACCGCTGAGAGCTCTTTAACTAAAGCCACATTATTAGTAACACATACCTGAAGTTGAGAATCAGCATGGGTAACGGATCCCGTTAAGGAAACCAATTGTGAATCAATCATCTTCACTTTACCAACTACATCACAGGAAAAAGAACAAAGAGATGAAACAGTACCAGATAAGCGTACGTCCATTTTCTTAATAGCAGTCCAGATATCCAAAAGAGTAACCTCCCCAGAAGGAGAAACAAAAGGATCTTCAGATACCACTGGTTCAACTGGACAAAGAGCAACAACTTTATCCAATACAGAAGTGTCCACAGGAGTAGATGAAAGTGGAAACTGTGGGAGGGGAGGTGGTAACCGGGTTTCTGGGCTTAAAGAAGCCCCTTCCGGTGATTGCATAGCAGGTTGCAGAGAAGTAACATGCTTGTCCATGGGGCCAACCTTACCCCCCTGTACACTGCCAGAAGTTGTTGGTGTGACGGCCGGTTTGGCTTTCCGCTTTCCCATCGACAAGCCAATGAACTTCCAGCGCCTCAGACGCGTCGAAGGGGCGTCAAAGGGGCGTGTCCTGCCCCTTGTATCACGCCCCTTAGATCACGACCACGCAGGCCGCGAACACGCGGCCGCGTATAGCACTCGTCGGGCTTTGTAGAGAGCAGGGGGGTCCTCCGGAGCACTGGTGCCCACCCCGCACCTGCAGCTGACTCAACAGGTCCTGGTCCCGATCTGCAGCACAGCTCCGCAGCTCGATGAAATCACCGCGACTGCTCCCAGGTACAGAATGCTCTCCTCCCCAACCGACTCACCTTTGTCTACCTGTTTATTCACACCTTAAAAAAAAACATATCAGATTAGTAAGACAAGATCTTCCTTGTCTAAAGCCATGTTGGCTGTGTCCCATTAGGCCATGACTATCTACATGCTGTGTAATTTTGTTCTTTATGATGGTTTCTACCATTTTCCCCGGTACTGACGTCAGGCTCACCGGTCTGTAATTTCCCGGACCACCCATGGAACCCTTTTTAAAAATTGGCGATACATTGGCGATCCTCCAATCTTCAGGTATTACAGATGATTTTAATGAAAGTTCACAGATTACTAATAGCAGGTCTGCAATCTCATATTTCAGTTCTTTCAACACTCTTGGATGTATACCATCCGGTCCAGGTGATTTGCTACTATTCAGTTTATCAAATAGTTGTAATACATCTTCCCAGTGTAGCGATATTTCTCTCAATTCCTCTGCAGTATCACCTTTAAATACCACTTCAGTCTTGGGTAACATCCCTACATCTTCCTCAGTAAAGACCGAAGCAAAGAATTCATTCAGTCTCTCCGCTATAGACTTGTCTCCTCTTACTGCCCCTTTTACCCCTCTATCATCTAATGGTCCAATTGACTCCCTCACAGGCCTTTTGCTATGAATGTACTTGAAAAAGTCTTTATTTCGTGTTTTTGCTTCCGTAGCAAGTTCCTTCTCAAATTCTCGCTTTGCCTGCCTTATCAATGCTTTGTTCATGGGAAGATGAGGAGAAAGGACTTTCTGGCGGCATGCTAGGAGCAGCAAAGGACCCACAGAGCTCTTAGTGCTTATTTTGGCACTGAAAGCAATGCAGGCAAGTTTCAGCTGTAGAGGAGTTAGGCCATGATTGAAGCGTAGGAGTGTGCTCTCAGCACTGCTTCTGTGGTGGCGATTCACTAGAGAGCAAGTCAGGGTTGAAGAGCTAACAGAGTGTGTCTAGCACTGCTCCTGCAGTGGCAATCGCTAAAGACAAAGAGGCAGTATGGGCTGGCTCTTGCCCCAGCAGGGCTATGGATCATGCAGAACTTGGAGATTTACAAGGGGCCAACTCCATCAGGGACTGCTAGATTGGCATGAATTAGACACCATTTTATGGAATAGGAAAATCTTCTTACATAGCTTTGGAAACTGCACCATTTAAAACTAAGCATTGCTCTGATTGACACCCCATGACGTTAGCGCCCCTTGCCGTGCTTACCACACTTACCATGTAGCACCGGCCCTGATGGAAACTAGTCCAGGAAGATCAATCGGGTTTTATTCCTAGAAGGCAAGCTGCTAACATGAGCAACATCTACTAAACAATCTAGGTTGCGAAAGAACAAAAAATCCCATTCCTCCTCCTCTTTGTTGACACTGAGAAAATGCTAGATTGGGAGTTTGTTTAAGACTTTGGAAAGGGTGGGATTTGGACCCAATTTTTATGCTTGGATTTGGGCCCTGTATAATAAACCATAAGCCAGTATGAAGATGAATGGAGGATACTCCGAGCTTTTTCCTCTGGGATAGGGAGACATGGCAGGAGTGGCCTCTATTTCTGCTTGTGGCGAGAGTAAGAATGAGTATGGATATTAAGGTGGTGGAGGTAAGGGGTAAGACTATAATATCTCTGTTTTCTGACAATATCATGTCTATGGTGGTTTGTCCCTCAAATCATGCTTTTCTTGCTGGTCTGGGAGTCAGAGGAATATAACAGATTATTGGGTTTTTTAATTAATTTTCATAAATTGGAGTTGTTAAAGATTCAGCATATGGATGGGCTGCAAAAGCGCTTAAAGAATAGTTTTGAGTTTAAGTGGGCAAAGTGTAGATACCTGAACATCCAGATCTCAGTAAACTGGGATCATTATTTATTTATTTATTTGGTTTTACTGCATATACAGCGCTATTTCACATTCAGTGCAGTTTACAAGGAACAAGAACAGAAATTACATAGAACTAGTTTAGAGAACAACAACAAATTACACAGAACAAGCATGGGGAACAACAACAATTACATAGAACAAGTTTAGTGAAAAACCAATTGCATTGGAGATTAACAGTGTAACAATTTATAACTTAGGTAAGTATAATTTGGGTCATAATAGGGAAACTATATACATTATAGCAGAATCATACACCTTGAGCTTCATAGAAAGTTTGAGGGTCTGGCTGAAGGGGTTTGGTAGCATGTAGTGTTCTATGTTCATAAAAGAGCTGAAACACTAGTTGTATCTTAAAAAGGATATAGCGGAATTAGAAAAAGTACAGAGAAGAGCCACCAAAATAGTAAAGGGGATGGAAGGATATCCCTATAAGGAGAGGCTTAAAAGTTCAGGGCTTTTCAACCTGGAAAAGAGATGGGCTGAGGGGAGATATGATAGAGGTCTATAAATTAATGGATAGAGTGGAACGGGTAAAGCACAGTTACTTACCTGTAACAGATGATCTCTGGGAACAGCAGGAATAAGTCTTCACATATGGGTATGTCGGTACCGACGGAGTCTGCGCAGGAACGCTTCCCAGCGTCCAATCAGAAAGCCTTTGGAAGCATCCCAACACGCCTGCGTGCTGCCTTCCCACCTTCACAACTATCTCTCCTCAGTTAAGTTTGAAAGCTGAGACAAAGAGAGAGAGAGAGCAAGGAAGGGAAAGATAGAGATAGAGAAAAAGCAACTCCTAGGTGAGGTGGGTGGGTTGTGAAGACTTATTCCTGCTGTTCCCAGAGATCACCTGTTACAGGTAAGTAACTGTGCTATCTCCAGGAACAAGCAGGAATGAGTCTTCACATATGGGGACTCCCAAGCTCAGATGCCCAGAGGGAGTCTTAGCATGTTGCAAGTCTAGAACGAGCCATGCTATTGCTTAAGACCTCAGGCATCCTGGGGATGGAGGGTAGGAGTTGAATACAGAAGAGGAGCTGTGGAACAGCTGGCTAGAACAGGGTTTCTAAAGGGGAAGACCCTGTATAGAGGGTATTTTGTAGTAAAATATTGTAATCTGGGCCTCCCTTGCAGACCTTGCACAATTCCACTGAGGTACATATGGATCTATTAGAAGAGCCAGTGAATGTGCTCAAGGGGTACCTCACTGAGAAGTAGAGGTAATAAAAGTAGAGAAAAACAAGTGGAGGTCAGAACCCTTCAGGGTGAGAAATGGCCCCAGGGGGAAAGACTGGGTAGTATAAGAGGTAGAGCTTCAGCGGAGACGCAGAAGGCAGTATTAAAGAAAGCTTAAGCTGTTTAGGTCCAAAAACAGAATAAATTTAGGACCCAAAGAAAAAATGAGTCTGACCTAACTGGACTGGGGATGGAATCAGTCCATGTAGGGGAGAAAGGGTATGGAGACCCTTGTATCTGATAAGAAAGTAAGGACAGACTCAGGAGCGCTAAACGTTAGGTTAACTGAAGCTCCGCAATGTCTTTCCTAAATGGGGTCAATTAGGAAAGAAGAAAGGTACATGGAGAGCTTCAGGAGTACCCAACCTATATGGTAAGGAAACTTTTGTTAATTACCACAGGAAGTGGTTATAAGTGTCGCCCCCTAAGTATGCTGGCATAGCATTGATAGGGGTAGTGCCCATCTGTCAGGATCATATAGGAATATAAGGATATCTGAACCTAACAGAACAGATATATGAGTATATGGATACATATCTATCTAAAAATATATCTCAGTAGATCTATAAATATATCTATGTATATATACATATATATATTGAATATATGCACATATAGGGTATATATGCATATATCTATAGGAGATATGTAGGGGCAGAAGACACACAGATAGATATAGATGAATATATATATATATATATATATATATATATATATACACCGGTATATGTGTATATATATATATATACAAAGTATACTGTTCTTATGTAAATAGTTCCAGTGCATATTTCCCTATGTTATCCAAGTTGCCTTTCCTATTCTCTGTAAAACCAAACAGTTTGCTGTTATGGTTCTTTGTTATTATGTAAACCGCGCTGATGCTAAATAGTGCGGTATATAAAAAATTGTAATAAATAAATAAATAAATAAAAATATATATGAATATGTAGACATATAGACACATATCTCCAGGTATGTGGAAGGAGAGAGGTCTATAGAAGCTGATCCCCCCTAGGGATATAGGGAGAGAGGAAGATTCATCTAAGAGCAAGAAGGTTAATACCTGCTTGAATAGATATACAGAGAAATCTCTTTTCCTGGTTATGATTGGCAGAGTCAGAGGAGAGGTCTCCCTGACAAGAAGAAGTCTGGATTCTTTTCAGAATTTGAGCTCTTGAATAACCAGGATGGCCTACGTGAAAAAGGCAGAGGATAACTTCAGACTGTAGGCAGGAAGTCCAGATTTCTCCAGAATTGCCATATGGAGAATGGATAGAGGACGCCACTGGAGGAAGATACCCTGGTGACTTGCCTATGAGGGCAAGAGGGGTATTGGGTGTCCTCTAGCTGCCATTGAAGAAAATTATCTCTGACGAGAAGACCAAAGGAGATATGGGCCAAGCTAGGGAACTGGCCCTTCTTTAGGTTTTCACGTAATGAAAGGCCTGAGACTGATGTCTCAAAAGAGATTTAAGATGAGATGGTAAGGGTAGGAAATACCTACCAGTCATGGAAACATGACTGGGGGAACCCCTTTTAACCATCTGGGGTTATCTGCTAGGCAAGATACTAATGCTCTCTAGCAAGGGCCCATAGTGCAAAGCTACTCTGTAGAGTTGCAGAAAGCATGCTGCAGGTTGGTTAGAAGAAAAACTGGCTGTGGAAAGCCAGCAGGTAACCAAGTATTCTGCCAAGGACAAGGGGGCGAAGAATAGAAGTTAACCAACCAGGCTGTGATAAGAGGGTTTCCCAAACGAGGTTGATAACCTGTTTGGGACTTAGCACTGAGGCTAGAAGGATTGCTAGTGGAGGAGAATCCCTGGTTGTGTGATGGACAGAACCAGTGGCTTAACCACTAGGAATTGCTGTATCTGCAGCAACGTACCAGGACAGCGGAGAAAATTTATTTTCCCTCTCCCTCTTTTAGATTGGGAAAAAGAAACAACAGACCTGGTAGGATTTCCTATTGTCTGATGGGCTGCCCTAAGGTAACAAGGGGGGAGACAACTCTGGAAGGGAGAATCCCCCGGTAGAACAGGTAGAGGACCATAGGGGCTTACCAGTATAAAAGGGTCCCTCTTACAAACCAAATGTTATAGTAAGAGGGAGGTAAGACAGAGTTAAAAGAGACTGACTATGGAGGAAGTCTCTGACAGGTGAGATGATACATGCCAGTACAGGGAAAACAACTGTCTATGAATAGTTGTTAGTTCTCTTTCCTCCAAGAGGAAGAGGAAAACCCTGTCAATTATGGGCATGATCATCATAAAGACTCTTAAAGTTAAAGAAAAGATGTCTCATGAAGAGATATCTAGGAAGGTTAGAATAAATTTAGTGCAGATACTGCAAATGAAAAGAAGCAGACTGCTACTCTAACCACCAACCAAGAGGGGCAATGATGATCTATTTGAAACCCTGTGACTGCTGGATTTGTTGACCCTGCTGAGGTTGTGGATTCTTCAGACTAGGGTGATGTTTCCCCTGTTTGGGAACATCTGTATGATGGGCAGAAGATGGATAAAATCTGCTTCCCCTAGGGGAAGAAATTTTGGCAGGACATTTCCTACCAACTGGGAAAGAAGGCGGCATAGAACAGCCTCTGGAAACAGGACAGTCAGTTGTTAACTGAGCAACCTGGAGTAAAGACTCCTTGTTAAAGAGATTTTCTCCAGTGCAAGGAGTATTTAAGAACATAAGAACATAAGAAATGCCATACTGGGTCAGACCGAGGTCCATCAAGCCCAGTATCCTGTTTCCAACAGTGGCCAATCTAGGTCATACGTACCTAGCAGTTTCCCCAAAAGACACAGGTTCTGCAGTGCTTGTACTAGGCCAAGCATTGATATCCTGGGTCCCTTTTTAATAGTGGTTTATGGACCTTTCCTCCAGGAACTTGTCCAAACCTTTTTTAAACCCAGCTATACTAACAGCCCTTACTACATCCTCCGGTAACAGATTCCAGAGTTTGATTACACGTTGAGTGAAGAAATATTTTCTCCTATTTGTCTTAAATAGTTTACCCTGTAGCTTCATTACATGTCCCCTAGTCCTTCTATATTCTGATAGCGTAAACAATTGATCCACGTTTATCCGTTCCACTCCATTCATTAATTTATACACCTCTATCATATCTCCCCTCAGCCGTCTCGTTTCTAGGTTAAAGAGCCCTAACCTTTTTAGCCTCTCTTCATAGGAGTAGCCTTCCATCCCCTTCACCAATTTGGTGGCTCTTCTCTGTACTTTTTCTAATAACTCTATGTCCTTTTTAAGATACGGTGACCAGAATTGCACACAATATTCAAGGTGCGGTCGTACCATGGAGCGATACAGAGGCATTATAATATCCTTTGTTTTATTCTCCATCCCTTTCCTTATGATACCTAGCATTCTATTTGCTTTCTTGGCTGCCGCTGCACACTGGGCGGAGGGTTTTAACATGTTATCCACGATGACTCCTAAATCTTTTTCCTGGGTGGTGGTTTCTAATGTGGAGCCTTGCATCGTGTAACTATAGTGTGGGTTGTTCTTTCCTAGGTGCATAACTTTGCACTTGTCCACATTAAATTTCATCTGCCATTTGGATGCCCAGTCTTCCAATTTATCCAGATCCTCCTGCAGTTTTCCACAATCCTCTTGGGTTTTAACAACTTTAAACAGTTTTGTGTCATCTGCAAATTTGATAACCTCACTAGTTATTCCCTTTTCCAGGTCATTTATGAATATGTCAAAAAGCAGCGGACCCAGTACAGATCCCTGGG
Organism: Ichthyophis bannanicus; assembly: GCA_033557465.1. Taxonomy (NCBI): domain Eukaryota; kingdom Metazoa; phylum Chordata; class Amphibia; order Gymnophiona; family Ichthyophiidae; genus Ichthyophis; species Ichthyophis bannanicus. Next base: position 299,079,538 of record CM066038.1, read on the forward strand.
GTACTCCGCTATTCACCTTTTTCCATTGGGAATATTGGCCATTTAGCCCTACCCTCTGCTTTCTATCTTTTAACCAGTTCCCGATCCACAATAGTACACTGCCTCCTATCCCATGACTTTTTAGCTTCGCCAAAAGTCTCTGATGGGGGACCTTGTCAAAAGCTTTCTGAAAGTCCAGATACACTATATCAACCGACTCACCTTTGTCTACCTGTTTATGCACACCTTCAAAAAAACAGATCAGATTAGTAAGACAAGATCTTCCTTGTCTAAAGCCATGTTGGCTGTCTCCCATTAGGCCATGACTATCTACATGCTGTGTAATTTTGTTCTTTATGATGGTTTCTACCATTTTCCCTGGTACTGACGTCAGGCTCACCGGTCTGTAATTTCCCGGGTCACCCCTGGAACCCTTTTTAAAAATTGGTGTTACGTTGGCGACCCTCCAATCTTCAGGTATTACAGATGATTTTAATGAAAGTTCACAGATTACCAATAACAGGTCTGCAATCTCATATTTCAGTTCTTTCAACACTCTGGGATGTATACCATCCGGTCCAGGTGATTTGCTACTATTCAGTTTATCAAATAGTTGTAATATATCTTCCCGGTGTAGCGATATTTCTCTCAATTCCTCTGCAGTATCACCTTTAAATACCACTTCAGTCTTGGGTAACATCCCTACATCTTCCTCAGTAAAGACCGAAGCAAAGAATTCATTCAGTCTCTCTGCTATAGCCTTGTCTCCTCTTACTGCCCCTTTTACCCCTCTATCATCTAATGGTCCAATTGACTCTCTCACAGGCCTTTTGCTACGAATGTACTTGAAAAAGTCTTTATTTCGTGTTTTTGCTTCCGTAGCAAGTTTCTTCTCAAATTCCCGCTTTGCCTGCCTTATCAATGCTTTGCATTTAACTTGCCAGTGCTTGTGCTGTTTCCAGTTTTCATCATTTGGCTCTTTTTTCCATTTCCTGAAGGTTGCTCTTTTGGCAGCAACAGCCTCTCTGACCTCACCTTTAAACCATGCTGGCAGTTTTTTGGACTTTCTTCCACTTTTCTTAATGCGTGGAATACAGCTGGTCTGGGCTTCGAGGATAGTATTTTTAAATAACACCCAAGCTTGCTGTAAGTCTTTAACCTTTGGAACCGCTCCTTTTAGTTTTTTCTGAACTATATTCCTCATTCTATCATAGTCTCCCTTTTGAAAGTTAAAAGGTAGTACTGTGGATTCCTTTACTATCTGTCCTCCACTGATTAAATCAAACATGATCATACTATGATCACTATTGCCAAGTGGTCCCAACACCCTTATTTCTTGCACCAGATCTGGCGTTCCACTAAGGACTAGGTCCAGTATGGCTTCCCCTCTGGTCGGTTCATGAATCAGCTGCTCCAAGAAGCAGTCATTTATTTCATCTAGAAACTTTATCTCTTTAGCTTGTCCTGCTGTGACACGGTCCCAGTCGATACCGGGGTAATTGAAATCACCCATTATTACTACTCTGTTGTGGCTTTTGTTAGCTTCCTTGATTTCTTTGAGCATTTCATCATCCATTTGTTCATTCTGGCCAGGTGGTCGATAGTATACGCCCACTGCCATCACCTTCCCCTTCATAAATGGAATTTCAATCCATAGAGATTCTACAGCAAATTTTGTTCCCTGCAAAACTTTAATCCTTTCTGACTCAATGCCCTCTCTAACAGAGCGCAACCCCTCCACCAATTTGTTCAGCTCTATCATTACGATATAGTTTGTATCCAGGTATCACAGTGTCCCACTGGTTATCCTCCTTCCACCATGTCTCTGAGAGTGCAATCATATCTAACCTCTCTCATTTAGTGCTATATATTCTAATTCTCCCATCTTATTGTTTAGACTTCTAGCATTGGCATACAAGCATTTTAGAGACTGTATTTTATTAATATTAATCTGGCTATTGGTAGGCATGGGTAATTGGGAATCCTTATGCTCTGTCTGCTCCTTACTCAAGGGCATTTGGGCTACTATACTCCCTTTTGGAACCTCACTGCTGTTGGTAGTATCCTTCAAGGATACCTTTGTCCAAACCATGCGCTCCTGGGTGACTGTCGGCTTTCCCCTATTTTCTAGTTTAAAAGCTTCTCTATCTCTTTTTTAAAGGTTAATGCCAGCAGTCTGGTCCCATCCTGATTAAGGTGAAGCCCAGTTTAACTTGTGCCCATTTGTCCAAGTCTGAAGCTTGGAGCCAGGCTTTACGTCGTGCTCCTATAGCTATAGCAGAAGTCCTGCTAACAGACTCAAAGGAGTCTAGGGAAGCACGAGTAAGAAATCTAGAGATATTTTGAGCATGACTAACCAGTGAGGAATAGTCTGCACTCTTGGGCTCTTGAAGAAAAGGAGTCAAAAGATGTAATTTCTTTGTGACCTCCTCAAGAGATAAGCCCATATAAAAAATATATGAGAGAATTCTTGCTGAAAGCATGGATGCCTGGAAAGTTTGGCATCCAAAGGCATCTAAAGTCTTAGACTCACGACCTGAAGGATAAGAAGAGTGCTTTTTAGTACTCTTCACCCGCCTCATTGCTGATTCTACAACAATGGAATGATGAGGAAGTTGAGTCTTTTGAAATCCTGGAGAAGGGGGCACCTGATATAGAAGATCAGTTGCTCTGGAAAGTGGGGGTACCTTTAAAGGAGCTTCCCACATTCGTAGAAGGAGATCCTGCAAGGAATGATGCAAAGGCAGCATGATGTTTTCCTTTGCTCTCTCAGGAATATAGAGGGATCCTGTATTGCCTTGTGTAGGACCTTGTCCAGGAATAGAAATGGCAAGGGATTTTGCCATATCTAGGAGGAAAACCTGAAAAGAAGGATCCCCAGAGGGAACTTCCTTTAGATAGGCTAGATCTGATGAAGAACTAGCGTTGGCACCGAGGGATCTATCCAAGCTTATAGGAATAGAAGATTCTAGATGGTGCAGTATGGAATCCTTATAGGATGGTCGCTGATACTGCGGGAGGTCGGGACCAGCGCCAGTCGGTAGCACATCGTCCATGCTAGGGATCGATTCCAAACTCGGTATCGAGGGAAGCGAGCCTGACAAGAGAAGCATGGAAGACACCGACAGCAATGGTAATGTGGATAACGGTACCGACTTCGGTACCGTACCCAATACTGGTGGATGAAGGCCAGCCGGTGGCAACTCTAACGGTATCGAAGAAACCGAGAGCTGTGGATCTGAATTATTGGAACCGAGCCTTCAGTACCGTCTGGTGTCGGTACCAAGGCGAGTCGGTACCCAGTCCTCCAGACTAGAGATCGATTCCAGACTCAGCATCGAAGGAAGTAAGTCTATCGATGCACGTCTGGAGGGTACCGGCGTTGGTACTAGTATCGGTACCGGTACCGATACTGGAAGGTCGGTCTGGAGCGTATCCAACGGCCTCGTAGGTACCGAGGATGCCAGACGACGATCCTTGGTGAGGAATGTTTCATCCAACACCATTGCCGATGCCGGGGTATCGGTACCGCTTGAAGCGGATGCCACTACCGGGCATGGCTCAGGTATGTTCTGTGAGGGGTGGACCTCAGGAAGAACCTGAAACCCCACACAGGCTTTGGAGGCCGAAGACTCCCACTGGGGTTTTGAAGCCAGTGGTTTCTCGAGGGTAAGGCCATAGGCATCTCTATGCTGTGCATGAGAACTGCCGCTCGAGGACTGGCTAGTCTTAACAGACTGTTTTTGGGTTACCTGATCCTGTGTAGAAGAAGATATGGTCGGTGCCCTGAAGTTGGATGGGGACCGCGTGTCGAGGGGAACTCGATGTTGAAAACTTCTTCCCACAATACTATTGCCAGAGGGCTCCAGAGGAAAATGGTCAGGACCCAAGCAGGTTAGACACCAATTGTGAGTGTCTAAAAATAAGTTTGTACTGCCACAGTTTGTACATTTCTTAGGGATAGTGGCTGGCGGTTCCATGAAGGAAAAAGGAGAGGCCTAACAGGCCTGAGAAACCGTGAGACACTGAGGAGGAAAAATATTCCTTAAAAAGGAAAAATTTTACAAGAAAAGAAAAAAGAAACACCGGCGGTACCGGTGGCATCGGGGAAGGCAGTCGCAACCACAAGAAAACTAAAAAATAAAAGAAGAATTTTCTGTGGTGACAGGAGGACGTCCTGCCGGCTCCGCGGAAAAACGAAAACTGAGGAGAGACAGTTGGGAAGGCGGGAAGGCAGCACGCAGGCGTGTTGGGATGCTTCCAAAGGCTTTCTGATTGGATCCTGGGAAGCGTTCCCGTGCAGACTCCGTCGGTACCGATGTACCCATATGTGAAGACTCATTCCTGCTTGTTCCTGGAGATACATAGATCAATTGTTTACGCCATCAAAAAGTAGAAAGACTAGGGGACATGCAATGAAGGTATAGTGTAACCCGTTTAAGACTAGTAAGAGAAAATATTTTTTAACTCAACGAGTAATCAAATTCTGGAATTTGTTTCCAGAGGATGTAGTATAAGCTGTCAGTGTAGCTGGGTTTAAAAAAGGTTTGGAAAAGTTCCTGGAGGAAAGGTTCATAAACCATTATTAAAGAAGAACTAGACAATCCACTGCTTGCCCCAGTACAAGCATTATGGAACCTGTGTGTCTTTTTGGGAACCTGCTAGGTACTTGTGATCTGGATTGGCCACTGTTGGAAACAGTATACTGGGCTTGATGGACCTTGGTCTGACCCAGTATGGCATTTCTTATGTTCTTATGTTAACAGTGAAAGAGAAAGGAGGAAGTGGGGAGGAGGTTTAAAAGGGGAAAAATAAGAAGTTCTGTTTTAGCCATATTCAGTTTTAGGTGGCATTGAGACATCTAGGCTGCGATGTCGGATAAGCAAGTAGAGATACAAATTTGGAGCAGAGGAGAGATGTCAGCTGTATGTAGATAGATTTGAGAGTCATCAACATAAAAATGATACTGAGAGCCATGGGAAGAAATGAGGGCACCAAGGAATGTGGTATAGAGAGAAAAAAGGAGAGGGCTCAGAACAGATCCTTGAGGTACACCAACTGAAAGAAGGATGGCGGTAGAGGAGGAACCTGCAGAACAAACACTGAAAGAACAATTGGAGAGATAAGAATGGAACCATGACAGTACAGGGCCTTTAAAACCAAGTGAGGCTAAAGTATCAAGGAGAAGGATGTGGTCAACAGTATCAAAAGCAGCAGAAAGATCAAGAAGAATGAGAACTGAGTAAAGGCCTTTGAACTTAGTGAGGAACAGATCACTGGAGACTTTGGCAAGAGCCGTTTTAGTAGAATGAAATGGACGAAAACCAGATTGAAGTGGATCAAGGAAGACTTGAGAGAAGAGAAATTTGAGACAGTGGCAGAGAAGAAGTAATTAGTCCTTACCTGCTAATTAGTGTTCCTGAAGGAACTCCAGTCCAGTCCCTTTACTTCTGGGTTGCGCAACCCTTCCAGCAGCTTGGAGGCTGAGCCCATCACCGTTTTGATGATGGTGTGGTATAAATACCACTGGCACCACCCACAGGCACCAGTAATCTATTGAAAAAGTAGACCTAACGGATACCCGATTAAGCACCTATAACTGTAACATGCAATAAACAAAATAGACTATAAACCCCAAAACTCTTTTTTTTTTTCTTAGGAAGTATCGGGTGGGAAGGGAGGGGAAGGAAGGAGAAGGCTTACCTGAGGCCGACCTAGCCTTTACCCACTCCCACCGGCCCCTTCCTAGTGGGCCATCACGCTCCCAGGACCCTTTGACAGGGATCCCCCGCTTCCGCTTCGCCCTCTGACTTCGGTCCGTTGTTCTTTTCTGCTTACCGAAAAACCGAACCTGGGCGGGATCAGGGACTGGACTGGAGTTCCTTCAGGAACACTAATTAGCAGGTAAGGACTAATTCTTTCTTCCTTATCGTCACTCCAGTCTAGTCCCTTTACTTCTGGGATGTAAAAGAGCAGTTCAAACCTGGGAGGGGTTCGCCATCCCGGACCGAAGTACTGCATCCCCAAACCTGGCATCCGCCCTCCTCTGGACATCCAGCCTGTAGTGCTTGGTAAAAGTTGTGCAGCAACGACCACGTAGCCGCTCTACAAATGTCCAGCGGCGGAACCAAGCTATGCTCCGCCCAGGAGGTCACCTGCGCTCGCGTTGAATGCGCTCGAAGACCCCCTGGAACCTGCTTCCCTTTCAGGATATAGGCGGAGGCAATCGCCTCCCTGATTCACCTAGAGATGGAAGCCTTGGCCGCCGCCCCTCCCTTGTGCGGCCCTCCAAATTGAACGAATAAATGTTCGGACTTTCGAAAGGACGCCGTGCGGAAGAGGTAACGCTTCAGCACTCTATGCACATCCAAAAGACGAAGCTTCTCACCATCCCCTGATTGACCTTCTCCCGCGAAGGACGGGAGAGATACTGTCTGGTTCACATGAAAGGGAGAGATGACCTTGGGTAAGAAGGAAGGAACTGTCCGCAAGACCACCTTATCCTTAAAGAACGAGAGAAAAGGGGGCTGAGAAGACAGGGCTTGAAGTTCGGAGACGTGCCTAGCAGAACAAATAGCCACCAGAAATACCGTCTTTAGGGTCAAGTCCTTTAGGGAAGATTTCCTTCCTGGCTCGAAAGGTTCCCTGGTTAAGGCATTCAATACCAGGTTGAGGTCCCAAGGAGGGACTACAGATCTTTGATGGGGACGTAACCTCCTGACCGCTCTTAGAAACCTGCTCACATCAGCGTAGTCCCCTAAAGATTTACCCCGGACTTTACCCCTATAACAAGAAATGGCCGCTAACTGGACCCGCAAAGAGCTAGGCGCTAGACCTTTCTCGAATCCTGCTTGTAAAAACTCCAGGACCTCCGGGACTGAGGCTGAAAGAGGCTTCTTCTGATGCTCCGCACACCAGGCTTCAAAAATGTGCCAAACTCTCACATAGGAAAGGCAGGTCGAGCGCTTTTGCGCGCTCAACAATGTTGAAATTACCGATCCCGAGTAACCCCGCTTCCGGAACCGCACCCTCTCAATAGCCAGGCCGAAAGCGAGAATCGATGAATGTGAGGCATGCGAACTGGACCCTGTCATAGCAGATCCATTCTGCACGGGAGCCGCCAAGGCTGATCAGCCGTTAGCCTCACCAGATCTGCATACCAAGGGCGGCGAGGCCAATCCGGGGCTATGAGAATTACCAAACCTTGGTGGGCTTCCACCTGCTGCAGATCCCTCCCTATGAGAGCCCAGGAAGGGAACACGTATAGGAGACCCTCCGACGGCCACCTTTGGACCAGGGCATCCAAGCCCTCGGACATCCTTTCCTTCCTGCGACTGAAAAACCAGCTTGCCTTGGCCGTTTCATATCGAGCCATGAGGTCCATGATCGGCGTCCCCCAATGGGCTACTACTTGGTCGAACACTTCCTGTGCTAGCTTCCACTCTCCATGGTCTATCCTGAACCTGCTGAGGTAATAGGCCGTTACGTTGTCTGTTCCGGCCACGTGCAGCGCTGATAGAGCCAACAAATGGGCTTCTGCCCACTGCAAGAGGCTGTCCGCTTCCTTCTCCAAGGAAGGACTGCTTGTTCCCCCCTGGCGGTTGATGTAGGTCACCGTGGTGACATTGTCGGAGAGGACACGGACTGCCCTTTGACGAACCAACGGCTCGAGAGTCCTGAGCGCTAAGGCTACCGCCCTCAGCTCCAGCCTGTTGATGGACCACCGAGATTCCCTCGGAACCCAGCAACCCTGGGCAAAATGGTTCTCGCAATGAGCACCCCAGCCTGTTAAACTTGCATCCATCGTCAGCTGTACTTACTGGGGAGGTTCAAGGGGCATTCCGCATTCTAGGTTCCTTGGGCACCTCCACCACAGAAAAGCCTTCCTGATCCGAGGAGGGCAGGGTAGCTGCATGGACAAGGGATGATGCTGATGGGACCAACGCCGTAACAAGGCGCGTTGAAGAGGTCGCATGTGTGCCCTGGCCCACGGCACTACCTCTATCACCGCTGCCATGGTTCCCAGTAATTGAAGGTAATGCCAGGCTGTGGGGCTTCGCCTTAACAGAAACTGAGAAATGAGGTTCTTCAGATCCCTTAACCTCTGCTTCGACAGGAAAACTCTTCCTCTTTTAGTGTCGAACCTTGCTCCGAGGTACTCGATCTCCTGTGTGGGATTTAATCTGCTCTTTGCCCGATTGATGACCCACCCCAACTCCTCCAGGAATTCCACCACTCTGGCTGTCGCCGAGCGACTCTCCGCTTCTGACTTCACCCAGATCAGCCAATCGTCCAGGTACAGATCTACCAAAATTCCTTCCTTTCGTAGAGCCGCAGATACCACCACCATTACCTTGGTGAAAGTCCTGGGAGCTGTTGCTAGACCAAAGGGTAGGGCCTGGAACTGAAAATGACCTCTTGGTACCGCGAATCTTAGGAACTGCTGATGAGACCTTCGGACCGGGATATGTAAATATGCTTCTGTCAGATCTAGGGATGTCAGGAACTCCCCCTGCCGTACTGCCGCAATAACTGACTTCAGGGTTTCCATTCGGAAGTGAGGTACTCTGAGACAGCGATTGATTTGCTTTAGGTCTAGAATTGGATGAAAGGATCCTTCCTTCTTTGGTACAACAAAATAAATCGAGTATCGACCGAAGCCGTGTTGATCTACCGGAACAGGAACCACCGCTCCCAGTGCTATAAGCCTTGAAAGCATGGCTTCTATCGCTGCCTTCTTTTCTGGTGGTCCGCAGGGAGCTGAATAAAGGCTGGAAGTACCTGTTTTGCGAATTCGAGAGCGTAACCCTCTCGGATCACTTCCAAGACCCATTGATCGGATGTGACCCGGGACCAGGCGGGCAGGAACTGCCTTAACCGACCTCCCACAGGCAGGCCTCTCTCCTGGACCCCCGTTATCTCATTGTGGTTTTCTAGGGCCCATGGAAGAGGCCCCAAAACCTCTACTTGCCCCACGAAACCCCCTGAAGCTTTGACTCCTAGAGGGGAAGCGGCCCCTAGGAAAGAAGTTCGATCTGGCCTGACGGAATCTCCGGAAATCCCTTGGCTGATTTCATACCGGAGCTAGTGAGTGGCCCTGCTTAGGCCTGTCTTCCGGGAGCCTGCCTCCCTTAGACTCGCCCAGGTCCTTTACCAATTTATCCAGGTCTTCTCCAAACAATAGTTTCCCCTTGAAAGGAAGACGGCTCAGGCGTGCCTTTGAAGAGGCATCCGCTGCCCAATTACGTAACCACAAATAACGTCTGGCCGCTACCACCGAGGCCATATTCTTAGCCAGACTCCTAATGAGGTCGTACTGGCTATCTGCCAGGTAGGCCGATCTGGATTCCAACCTAGCCGAAACCGCTTGCGCGTCGACTGAGAGACCATCTGCCAGTTGAAGTTGTTGGGACCACCTCAGACAGGCTCTAGCTACCCACACCCCAGATACAGAGACCTGCAAGGCGAGAGCACTAACATCAAAAGCTTGCTTCAGCAGCATATCCAATCTTCTATCTTGACTATCCCTCAGAGCCGCGCTGCCCTCGACCGGGATAGTCGTCTTCTTTGTTACCGCCGATACCGCCGCATCCACCCTTGGTGACTTCAGTAGGTCCTTGTCCGGTTCAGGCAATGGGTACAGACGAGACATAACATGGACTCCCCTCAAACTTGATTCTGGTTGGTTCCACTCCTCCTGGATCATCTGACGCACTACCCTGTGGACTGGAAACACCTTCTGAGACCTCCTGACGGCTTGGATCAACGGATCCTCCAAAGCTTCCTCATCTGCTGGAGTGTCCGAGGTCATATTGAGCACCTTCAGCGACTCATTTATCAATGCAGGGAACTCCTCTCGACGAAAAACTCGAACTATGCGTGATTGTTCCTCCTCCGGAATCTCTCCCTCTTCGAGCTCCTCCTCCTCTTCCCCTACTTCTTTGTCCGAGACCTCCTCTTCTGGGGTGTCAAGTGACGGGGACCCAAGAGGCTCCTCGCTCAATAGCCTGGCGCGTTTAGGTGGAACCCCGGAGTCAAGGGTCCTTGTCTTACCCGGTCCGGCAACCACGTTTTCCTTCGCTGCCACTGGCTCTCCTGCTCCCTGCCGGCGCATACAATAGGCTTTGTGCAATAGGAGGACAAATTCTGGCGAAAAGTGTTCCCAGCCCCCCTCTGCCCCAGTGGATGTGGGGGGAAGGGACAGGGAAGGGCCCGGCAAATCTAAGGTTGAGGGAGGAGGAGAAAGAGCTCCCCCTCCCCCCTCCAGGGGGTCTCCTGACCCCTGGGAAGCCTGAGCCATGGTCAAATGGATTTCTTGCTCCACGGAAGCAGTCTCTGCAGCACAACCCCTGCAGATCACTGCTTCCGAGGCTGTACCCCTACGAGTGCCGCAGTATGGACACCATGGTTTGCCCGTCATGTCCCCTTTTACACAGGAAAAGTTAAGGTGTACCCAAAAAAATTTGAGTTAAAAGCACAAAAGGCAGAAATTCCAATAAACTTAAAATAAATTTAAATAAATAAATGACTTGAGAAATTTCAATCTGGGGCCTGGAAATTACAGGTTCCAAGAGGCCCCCCCCCCCCCCCCCCCCCCCCCCGCTAGAACGGCACAGAGAAAAGTCCTCTTTAATTCCTTTATAAAAATAAAAAGTAACCTGCATGCCATAATCCTTTTAATACTTGCAGTTTGCCGCTCCTCCCCTCAACACGCTGTCTTGCAAGATGGAACCAGCCACGAGGAGCCTGGAACTGGGGATGGCGGCTCTGCACTCGCCACCGGTCTACGGGCTCTCCGCCGGGCCAGAGATCACTTCCCTGCACTCCGGTGCTGCCTCCACCGCCCCGCTGCACCGGGGGCTGCTGCATGAGGCAGGTAAGGCTGTCAGGGAAACTGCGGTGCTGCCTCCAGCGCTCAGCCACCCTAAGGGCTTCGGCGCGAGGCAGAAGAGGCCAGCGGAAGGGGCCTCGCTGTGCCGGCTGGTCGAGCAAGCGGGAGGAGAGCTCTCCGATCCTCCCCGGTGCTCAGGCAAACCCCCTCCTCCGGGATGGAAAAGGGCAGTGAGGACAGAGAGAGTTAGAGGGAGGGAGGGTGGGGAGGGAAAGAGGATCTAAAATTTAAAGGCACCGAAGCTCTTAATTCAAAACTCAACTTTAAAGCAAAAAATTAAAGAAATTTAAAGAAAGTTTAAAGAAAATTAAAAGGTATATAAAATAACCCTGAGACTCCCGTAAGCTCTCTGGCTTACAGGAACCCTCCAGCTGCTTGGAGGCTGAGAACACTGGTGCCTGTGGGTGGTGCCAGTGGTATTTATACCACACCATCATCAAAACGATGATGGGCTCAGCCTCCAAGCTGCTGGAAGGGTTGCGCAACCCAGAAGTAAAGGGACTGGACTGGAGTGACGATAAGGAAATGCGCATTCAAGAATTTTGGAAAATAATGGGAGAAGGGAGATAAGTCAATAATTAGAAGGACAAGTAAGGTCAAGTGAGGTTTTTTTGAGGGGACGAGTGATTACAGCTTGAAGGCTGCAGGGAAGGTTGCAGTAGAAAGCAAAAGGTTGAGAATATATGAGATGAAAGGGATGACGAAGGAAATGGAGTTGAGGAGATGGGTGGGGATAGGATCAGAAGAACAGGTAGTGAGTTTAGAAGAAGAAATAAGAGAGGTTTCCTCAAAAGAGATATTAGAAAAAGATGAAAGGGTGATAGAGGGTGAGGGGAAAAGTTGGTAATGGAGAGGGGGAAGAGGGGGTGAAGAAGATTTAGTGGGTAAATGAAGAGCAATCTTATACACTTTATGGAAATAGTCTGCTAGGGTTTGGGCAGAGAAAGAAGGAGGTATTGAAGGTGGAGGTGCCTTAAGAAGAGAAATGAGAATAGAAAAGAGACAGCGAGGGTTAGAGGCAAGACGGTTAGTCTGATGGAGAAAACAGTTTTGCTTAGCAAGTGCAATGGCGGACTGGAAAGGAAAAAGCATGAATTTGAAGTGAAGAAAGTTAGAGAGAGAGTGGAATTTGAGTCAAGTACACTCAGCAGAGCAGGCACAGGAACCATAGGGTTGGCCATTGCTGAGGTGAGGTGCGCCTCACAGGACATGGAATGGGCGAAGCAAGAATATCCAGGAGAGAGCAGTATTATATGAAGATATGGCTTCAACAACAGACTAAGGGGGATGTTTACTAAACAGCGGAAAGGTAGTAAGTGTAACGTTAGTGTGTGCTACCATTACAATTGTGACATTAGCGTGCGGTAAATGGTGCGTTAGCGCACGCTAATGTTACCCACAGCGTTAAGTGCACTATGGGCGGAGAGAGGGCGGAAAGTAGGGGTCAATGGGCGGGGAGTGGGTGGGAATAAGGCCCTGCTACATTACTTCCGGCACCTTATCACCAGGAACTTTACTGCGTATCAAAACCTGTCAGTAAGGGTGCATTTTGAGGGGAAAGAGCCTATTTAAACATCTGAAATGTGCTGCACGGACAGGTGAGCCCAAGAAAGTGATTGTAGTGCTCTATTAGCAGCAACAGCATAGTGCCCAAGTATGAAAGGGCACTAGGTTGATGGTGCAAATGGGGCAAAGGATGGTGCATGTGGAGCATGCAGTGGGGGGTGGCTGGTGCACAGGGCAGACCAGGCAATTGCCTAGGTTGCACAGAGGAACGTGGAAATTGAAAATATGCAAGACCGTATCTGACCAAGGTGCAGCATGCCCAGTATCCTGTGTCCAGCAGCGTCCAAACAAGGGCATAGGTATGCAGGTATCCACAATGCCTGAAATGGGGCAAGTTGTCCAAATCTTAGGTCCCTCAAATAATGATTTATGGGTCTCTTTCATTAACCTTCCAAAACATTTATGAAACGCAGCTCAACAAAGAGGAAATTAAACTTACCTACTAATTGTAGTTCCTTTAGAAACTCCAGTCTAGTCCCGGAACTCTGGGTTCTGCCCATCCTCCAGCAGCTTGGAGACTGAACGTCATCTCTTTTTGTGATGTCACCGGTATATCCATCCCGGATCTTCCTCCTGCCATCAGTTTCCTATTGACAAAGCAGACTCAACGGAGCAACAATTAAGTAGTATAAATCCAAAGTACTTTGCCCCTAACTCATAATCAACCCCTGGAAAAACCTGGGTAATCAATTGCTGCCCCTGCACCCCTCCGTGTGCCTATTAACCCTAGGGGACGCCTTCTCCCCTCTTTGGGTGCTTGAAGCCCCTAGCAATCCTAAGCCCATATAGCCCAGATCAAACACGGTCTTACCTGTTATCACATAGTGCTTCTGGTCTTAGACTGTAACCGAATCGGGAGGGACACGGGACTAGACTGGAGTTCCTAAAGGAACTACAATTAGCAGGTAAGTCTAATTTCCTCTTCCTTGTCATCACTCCAGTCTAGTCCCGGAACTCTGGGTAAGTACCAGAGCAGTAAAGAAAACGTCATTGGGAGGGACCTGCTAGACCAGCCTGAAGCACTGCCGATCCAAAACAGGTATCCCTTTCCGCCTGCACATCCAGACGGTAATGCTTCACAAAAGAATTCATCGACGACCAGGTGGCTGCCTTACATATCTCCACCACCGGCACCAACTGGAACTCGGCCCACGACGCGGCCTGAGCACACGTGGAATGAGCCCTGAGCCCTTTCGGAACCTCTCTACCCTTTAAAATATACGCAGATGCTATAGCAGCCTTCAACCATCTGGCTATGGAAGCTTTAGACGCCACCTATCCTCTTCTGGGGCCGCCAAACAACACAAAGTCTATCCGACCTGCGAAAACTCGCTGTCCTGCGCAGATAAATCTTCAGCGCTCGACGAACATCCAGCCGATGCAACTTACCCGCCGAGGCTATGGAGTCAGACTCACAGAAAACCGGTAACGAAACCGCCTGGTTGATGTGAAAAGCCGAAACCACCTTAGGCAAAAAGGATGGAACGGCCCGTAACACGACCTTAGATTCATAGAACGACAAGAAAGGCTTCCTGCGGGACAGGGATTGTAACTCTGAAAATCCTGCACGCTGAACATACCGCTATCAGGAAAACCACCTTTAGGGTAAGATCCTTTAACAACGCCGTCGATAACGGCTCAAACGGCTCCTTTCCTAGCGCCTCAAGCACAAACGGCAGATTCCAAGAAGGCACCATCTGCCTACAAGGAGGCCGGAGCAGGGCCGCCGCTCTCAAGAACCACTTAATGTCAGGATGAGAAGCAATGGAAAACCCCCGGATCTTCCCTCTAAAACATGTCACGGCCGCTACCTGCACTCGTAAGGACGAGGCCGCTAATCCTTTATCCAAGCCATCCTGCAAAAACGCCAACACTTGAGGGATAGAGACCCACAATGGCTCAAACTGCTTAACCCCACACCAGGCCTCAAAGACTCTCCAAATTCTCACATAAGCCAGGGACGTGGACCTTTTCCTGGATTTTAACAGAGTGGTTATGACTGACGCAGAGTAACCTTTCGCCTTTAGCCTAGCCCTTTCAATAGCCAAACCGTAAGACAGAACCGATCCACTTGAGGCATGCGCAGAGGCCCTTGAGTCAGGAGATCCCCCCGCAGGGGTAGACGCCACGGCGCTCCCACAACGAGCCTCCGTAAATCCACATACCACGGTCTTCTTGGCCAATCCGGAGCTACCAAGATCACCATTCAACTGTGTTGCTCTATGCGCTGTAGTACTCTTCCTATTAGTACCCAAGGGGGGAAGACGTACAGAAGCTGCCCTTCCGGCCATCTCTGTATCAGAGCATCCAGGCCTTCCGACATCCTTTCCCTTCGCCTGCTGTAAAAACGTGCTACCTTTGCCGACCGGAATGTAGCCATGAGATCCATCACCGGTGTCCCCCAGTGTTCCACCAGCCGTTCGAACACGCCCCGATGAAGAACCCATTCGCCTGGGTCCACCTTCACTCGACTCAGGAAGTCGGCTTCCACGTTGTCCACCCCAGCCACGTGCGCCGCCGACAGAGCCAGAAGATTCTCCTCGGCCCATTCCAACACCATGTCTGCCTCTGCTTCCATGGTCACACTGGTGGTGCCGCCCTGCTGATTGATATAGGCCACTGCCGTGGCGTTGTCGGACAGCACACGGGTGGCTTTGTTGCGCAGAAACTCTTCAAACGCCCCAAGAGCCAGCCTCACAGCTTTCAGCTCCAGCCGGTTGATGGGCCAAGACTGTTCCAGTTCCGACTACTGACCTTGCACGTAAAGACCCTGGCAGTGAGCTCCCCAGCCTGCCAAGCTGGCATCCGTAGTTAGCGGTACCCAGGGAGGGGTCTCCAACGGCATCCCACTGCTGAGCACCTCCAGCTTGAGCCACCATAATAAGGTCTGACATGTCTCTGAGAGGCAAGGCAGCTTTCGCGACAACGTATCGTGCTGGTGAGACCACCTCCTGAGCAACGCCCTATGCGTACCCTTCGCGAATGAGCTCCAACACCCACTGGTCGGAAGTTAACTCGACCCAGGCAGGGTAGAAATCCCGTAGCCGACCCCCTACGGGAACCAGGACCGCCTGGGTCCTCCTGATCTCATTGTGACTTTCGGGAATTCAAGAAGGCGGTCGAGGACCCAAAGCCCCTTCCTGCCCCTCGAAAGCCACGAAACCCTTGGTTTCTACTCGGAAATCTCCCACGAGGAGATTTGTTGAATCTGCCCTGCTTAAAGCGCCTAAACTCCCTCTGCTGACCCCTGCCAGAAGAAGAAGTCCGTCCTTGCTTCAGTTTGTCCTCAGGAAGCCTACCCCCTTTCGACTCCCCAAGATCCTTTACCAACTTCTCCAAATCTTCTCCAAATAGCCTGCCCTGGAAGGGGAGCTTGCCCAATCTAGCCTTTGAAGAGCTGTCTGCTGCCCAGTTGCGCAGCCACAGGTAACGAGCCGCTACTACCGACGCCATACTCTTAGATAAGCCTCGGATGAGGTCATACTGGACATCCGCCAAATAAGCTGTCCCAGACTCCAGTCTTGCCGCCTCACCCAAATCCTCTCCGGTCTGATCTCCTTGCACTCATTGAGCCCAGCGCAGGAAGGCTCTAGCTACCCAAGCTCCACAAATCGCTGCCTGGATCGACAAGACGTTAACCTCAAACACTTGCTTCAACAATGAGTCCAACTTCTTATCCTGGGAATCCTTGAGCACCGCACCGCCCTCTACTGGAATGGTAGTTTTCTTAGTGACTGCCAAAACGGCTGCATCCACCTTAGGGGACTTAAACAGATCGCAATCCTGATCCACCAGGGGGTAGAGCCTACTCATCACCCTGGAACCTTTGAGGGCGGCCTCCGGCAAGTCCCACTCCTCCTGAATCATCTCCTTAATCACTCTATGTACCGGGAAGGCTCGCTGGGTCTTTCTAAACACCTGCAGTAATGGATCCTCCAAGGTTGCATCCTCTGCGGGTTCCGGCGTCGGCATATTCAGCGCTTTCAGCGTTTCCGCAATAAGTACAGGCAACTTGTCTCTCCTAAACGCTCTCACTACCTGTGCCTGATCCTCCTTGTCCGTGATTTCTCCTTCCTCCAACTCCTCTTCCATGTCTCCGCCTAGATCTCCCTCATCCGACAGCACTCCCTCCGAGTCCATGTATCGTTCCTGCTGTTCCTTGTCTGACCTGGCCTTCTTAGCCGGACTGACCGGTCTACCCATTGCCAAAGGCATCCTCGGTCTCTTCGTCCCCCGGGCTTCCTCTGTGGAACTTGCCACCAATTCCTTCCACTGGCCGCCAAAGAGGTGCTGAATGAGAGTCACAAAGTCCGGCAAGAAAATGCCCGCCAAACCCCCAGACAGGGCTACTGGCGCGGCCGGGAGATCTAAGGCCGAGGATGGCCCGGCTACGGGCTCCTCCACAGCGACAGACGACTCCTGCACACTGGGGGGCTCCTTTTGACCCTCAACGCTTTCCAAGTCACGCTCCACTGTAGACGCTAGGTGCGTGCACTTCTTGCAGACCCCCATGTCCGCAGAAGTGCCCCTCCTGGAGCCACAGAGCAAGCAAATTGGCTTGGAAGCCATGCTTTCCTGCCAAAGTGTAGACCGGCTCACTTCTGCTCTCCTACTTTTCTCTCTTTTTTTTTTTTTCTATTTTTTGTTAAAGTAAGCAGTAGCGCTCCTTAAAGACACCCTCCATGGCTGAAAAAAGTGTCCTGGCAGCCAAAACGAGGCTTTCTATATCAGCCCCTGGGCTCCTGAAGTCCCTGCTAGGCCGCTTGCGCTTCCCGCGCAAAAGCCACGTGGCCGGACCCAAAACACCGCTACTCCATTCGCCGCTTACCTCACTCCTCAGCCAGTGGCTGCAGTGTGTCCCTGTTCACCGGCCCCTCTCCCGCCGCTCTACCGACCCAGAAGTCTTTCAAGAGTCGGGAGCAGGCAGAAGCCGATTGGCGAAACACCTCCCGAGGCCCTAACACCCAGAGGCGCCGCCGATCTCGCCCTCAATGGCATTCCCCGCCGAACGAGCCGGGCTAGGCTCACTACCCTTTTCCAACTCTGCAGGCAGACGCCTGTGATCGGGGCCAATTCTCCACTTACCGCAGAAACTGCTAACAGATGCAGAAGAAGGAGAAGACTCCGGCGCAGGGAATTGCCGGTCTTCCTGCCGCCTAAACCCCTTCACAGCGCCACCAGGCAACACATCTGCTGGCGCTGACTGACTGCCCTAAAGGCTCACCCCTGATTCAGGCGGCTCCAATTGCTGTTCCAAAGGAACCAGGTAAACCAAATACTAAACACTAAATACTAACCCCTCCCCCCCAAAACAAACCACCCCGGAGATGCAGGAGGGAGAGGTTCGTCCGGGTCCAGAACTCCCAAGCAAACTTTGCCCAAGGAAATTACAAACTAGGACCCAACGTAGACTAAAATTTCCTCTTATGCTCTTCTCCTAACTCTCCTTAATTGTCTCTCAGTCGAGCCTGGACCTCCAGGCTCCTCAATCCTCTAGCTGCTTGGAGACTGAACAAACTGATGGCAGGAGGAGGATCCGGGATGGATATACCGGTGACATCACAAAAAGAGATGACGTTCAGTCTCCAAGCTGCTGGAGGATGGGCAGAACCCAGAGTTCCGGGACTAGATTGGAGTGATGACAAGGAATAGCCTTTAAAACATCCTCTGGTAATGGATTGCAGGGTGTGAGGATGTGTGGGAGGACAGAATACATTCATCTCATGGTCCGGAATGGGGGACACTGTAGCTGCAGTGCATGTCCCCTAGCCCCTCAACATTTTGATGGGAGAGACAATGGACCAATGTTTATCTCCCCCACTGCAGGAAATCTGTCCTAGACCTCGAAACCAACACCACTCAGCCATCTCCTCCCCAGGTCGAATAGACATAACAGTGGCAGGTGGCGAGGGGGACCCTGGGGGGGGCAGACGGCGAGGGGGGAATGTGTGTCTGTCCATGAATGCCCCCATCAATCCTGGATAATGCACCCTAGGCACCTACCTACCTGTGCGTTGGCTGGTCTGGGACTGCACACCACCAACACCAACAGCACATGTGCATGTCAGCATGGTGTGGGTGGAGTGAGCAGCAACTGACTGCAGTAGATGGAAGCCATGCCCTGATGCAGTGCACCATGTGCTGTGCAACATGTGCCAGGGTCAATGTGATGGGAAGAATGTCATCCCCACGGTCCAATCTGCCCAAGTAGCAGCACTGTGGTGTACCACATACAGTTGGTATATATGTGAGGAGGTGGTCACCAGTTTGGGTCCCAGCTGTGGCTCATACAGTGCATGTCCCTATGGCTACATTTTATCACACAGTGCAGGTACAAAACAAAAATGTGCAATCCCCAATGACTCGGCAAACAAGGGTACAAACACCCACACAGACAGGCCCCCGCTACCCTTAGCTGGATGGAGAGCGCTGTACAGACAGGTGAGCCCAAGAAAGTAATAGTACAGCCCCAGTAGCAGCAACAGCACAGTGCCCAAGTATGAAAGGGCACAATGGAAATGCGGCAAAGGAGGATGCTTGCGGATCATACAGTGGGGGCTGCTGGGCCTCAGTGCAGACCAAGCAGCTTCACAAGTAGCACAGAGGAACATAAACACCGAAAATATGCAAGATTGTGTCTGACCAAGGCCCAGAATGTGCAGTATCCTGTGTGCAGCAGTGTCCAATCATGGGCACAATTTTCCAGCAGTGGCACCAAAAGACACACAGGATCCACAATCGCTGCAGTGGGACAAGACGTCCATATCCTAGGTTCCCCAAACAATGCTCGATGGACAGTCACTATGGCAGCACAGGTCCTCTTACCACGGGACACATACCAAGGCAAGGCTTGACCCTGTGGCACAACTCCTTCAACATTATTCCAAAACACATACGGCCATTCCATCTGTGTCAGAGATGGGCCACTCTACATGGCATAAGTTGTGCACAGGACTAACATGCTGTGCAGCACACCTGTCCTGACAGTTTGACATGGACAACACAAAGAGGAGCAGCTGCTCTTGCAGGAAACACAGGAAAACACAAGAAGCAAGAGCCGTGTAAAGGTGGAACAGGTTTAATTGACCCCTGGGGTCAATTAAACCTGTTCCACCTTTACACGGCTCTTGCTGCTCTTGCTTCTTGTGTTTGCCTGACAGTTTGACATGACATGACCAAGACACCCCCAGCACCAGTGGCATTGCACCAGGGCATCATGCACTGACCCGCACAGGGCCCTGTGCCCATGCACATTTTGTCCAGGACCCCCATGGCCATCGATGTCTTCACAACACACCCTGATAGGTACATTTCACCACCTAGCAGTGCAGCTGTAGGAGCATAGGTTCAAACATGTTCCGTACATCACCATTACAACGTGATCACCAACAAATGTGACACATCACAGACTCAATGCTGCCATGACAGGTACAATGGTGAGGACCTAGCTAACAGTGGTATGTTTGGTGCACACCCAGCTTGGCCCACAGCCATCCTCCATGGTCTCTTGAACTATATTATGCATGTTTCATGGGAGGCAAACATGACTGCTGCATACACCATCATGTGACAAGTCAGGACAGGACATATAACACCCATCCTACATGCCTGCTACCAGTCACACAGTGCCTCAGCTACAAGTCACAGGGGGGCACCTGGGACATAGTCACAGACACACAACAGATACTGGCACAAGATACTGGCACAAGGAGATCTGTAGGGCAGTGGATCACAGGGAACCCCGACATCCACCAGAGTACTGGGGAGGTTGAGGCAATCATATGTGAATGTTAATTATAGCCTGTTGCACCTAGGGACATGCTATACTCCACCAACTGCACACAGTGACATGTGTTGCATAACCACAGTGTCCATGCTGATCATGCCTCCATGCTTTACTGGGTCTTTTCAAAACCAATGTGCATGCCTGATGCCATACCCCAAAATGTTTCCTGCAGCAACACCATGCAGGCACAGCACCCCACAGCACATATGTGAGCTTCATATCTTGCCAGTCACATACTGTCATATACCCCATGTTCATCATAACACCACACAGTGTGGGACACTGTGCACAGCCCAGGCAGCACCGACCAAATAGCCAAATATTTTGCGATTTAACAGTTCACCCAACAATGTATCCCCACTATTGCCGTTAGGCCTCCCACCCAGTCCAGATTTGGTGGCCAACCCCACCACCCTCCCAGGTAGCATGCATGCAACAGTCACACAGGCCATTGAAGCACACACATACATACGTGCATTCATACATGGTATATGTGTGTACTGTCATCAGGTGCCCCCAGTGGCCATTGGCTATAAGGGCATCCGGCACATTTATTATTTTTAAGGAGCGATGTGACTTTAAGGGCCTAGTGCATTTTGGCCCTTGTAGTTCTAGCTCCTTGAGAGCACAAATTATCCAAGCCAAGAGTGTAGGGTAACAAGGCTTTATTTCCCCTGTAACGCAATGATTCACTAAGATAAGTAGAAAATAAAGACAGTCCTTTCTTTATCAAAAGGGGTCCCACCAATATTCAAGCAGATAACTGTCATAGGCTTCACAGTTGAATGCAAGTCCTAGCTGAGGCTTCTTTTAGTTCAAAGCAATTTAAACAATTCAGCAAACAAATGGTTATAAGGTTCACCATCTGTTGCACAGTTCTTTTCTATCTACAATTCTAGCAAGAATTCAATACTAGTTGCAGAACAGAAATTACAGTCCATGGATTCCTCCTGAGGCATGGGAATAATATTCTCACATTCAATTTCCATAGACTCTGCATCACTGGCTTCTTCCTTTGAATAGCAGTTTTCACTCCCTGTTACAAACTTACAGGGTCTATCTTGCTTCCCGTAAAACTTTCCTGTTAAGCTGTGAGGTATTGTCTTAAAAAGCTCTGCTTTGCTTCCCCTCCCCTTACAGGGAATAGCTGCTTTAACAGGGTTTCTATTAGCAAGGCTTTCCTTTAGAATTAAAGATTCAGCATACCTTGGCCTCCTGGAATTGCCACACCTAGAGCTCTCCTTCTGACGAGATAGGCTTTTCTGTGCAGTGCTTTGCTTTCATGGAATTCAGGAAAACCTGGTAAGGATTCCCACTCACTGTGGTTTTCTGAAAAGGTATCTTTATAAAAGGAACCTCTCTGGGGAGATCACGTGATGTGGTGAGGGAGGCAGACGTGTGCTGCTTGCGCTCCGGTCTCCTTCAGCCTAACCGTGCATTTATTGCCGATCTTAAAGACAAACTCCCGTTACAATAGCGGCTGACCCTGCTATCTGATTGCCCTCTGGCTGCAGCCGTGTCGTGTGAGTGCGGGAAGGATGGCCGCAGCTGTGAAAACTACTCGGCGGGAGAGGGACTGGGGTACCCCAGCGCCTAAAATGGCCGACTCCATAACCATGCCAAAATCACCGACCTCCCCAGCCTTTGTGGAAGAGGTTTCCGTGGCAGTGGCGGAGGCTCTAACCGCACAATTCACGGCGCTGCATGAAAAAATGGATACCATCCAGGAGTCGATGGGGTCCCTGGGGAGTAGAATACAGGAGGCGGAGGACAGGATCGGGAGGGCCGAAGATGGCCTGGAGACCCTGACACAGAGTGTACAAAATCTGAAAGAGCAGCTGCGGGTGCATGAACTTAAAATGGACGATCTAGAAAACCGCTCTAGGCGGAACAACCTGAGAGTGATGGGCATCGCCGACTCGATTGCCGACAAGGATCTCAAGCCCTATCTGGAGTCCCTGCTTCCCCAGCTATTTGAGGGCTTGGCCGAGCATGGAAAAGTGCTAATCGAGAGAGTGCACCGGGTGGGAGGCAGACAAGTGCGGGACTCCCGGCCGAGGGTGGTGCTCGTAAAATTTTTGCAATACCCGCAGAAGGAAGCCATACTACAGGCAGCCAGGCAGAAGGGAGAGATAATGCACGACAACCTGAAACTCCGTTTTGCACAAGATTACTCAGCAGCAGTTAGCCAGCAACGGAGAGCATATGCCCCTCTTTGCCAGAAGCTGATCGGCCTGCATGTTAAATTCTCCATGCAGTATCCTGTGAAGCTGCACGTGTTTCACGAGGGAACACATCGATCCTTTGAGTCTGCGGCGGATGCCGGCCCCTACATTGAAAATCTTGGGAGGCAGGAGCGTCAATCTTCGCCTCAATCCTGAGTGGGGCGGCGGCCATCAAGAGACTGCGTTCATTTTGAATCGGGAGGTGCCTAATCCGGGGTGCAGCTTTGGGGCCTACGGCCTTTCTGGACCTTGCATGAGTGGACCCGGGACTGCGTGGCCTCATCCCGGAGGGCGCCCGAGGCGGGGAGCGGGCCTGATTCTTGCCTGGGGGGGACCTGGAGTGGCGTGAACTCTGGGAGTCAGCGGCCCCCCCAGTTTAGTACCTGGATCTCGCTCTATTGCAGCCCGAGAGGACCTACCGGATGGAGGGACGGCGTGTATCCCGGAGCGGACCTTCCTTTGCCAGGCCGGCGTACACAGTTTTGTTCAAAATACCTTTATTTAATGATGTTGTGTTGTTCGGGTGTTTTTTTTTTTTTTATTACGCCTTTGCATGGGGGGGTAATTCTCCAGAAGGCTAGGTACCTAATTGTGCACTCAGTTTAAATTGTGACCATATTGCAGGCCCGCTCTGAAGCGGCTGCAAACCTTGACATGTGCTGTAACAGTTCATATATTTGTGTATGTTATCCACTGTGTACGAGCGCATTGGCTTGAATTTTGGGCATTTTTGGGTGTTACTCCTGTGCCTCTAGTCAGTACCTATGTCTAATCGGTGGTCGCACCTACTTACCTACAATCATAGATTATACATATAATTTGTTGTTGTTGTTGCTTCCCATTCCTTCTTTCCTCTTACTGCCCCTCTTTTTGGTTCGTAATCACGCCGGGGTTACCTATAGAGGATCGCTACAGGGAGGTACTGATGGTGTCTAGGGCCTCCGAGGGTTGTTAGTGCCCGGATCATAGGGGGTAGGCATAGCCTTAGGAAGTTACTGGGGGGGGTGAGGGGCTTAGCCCACTATGGTAAGACAGGTATCCCTGCCCTGAGGGGAAGTACTTGGGGGGGTGGAGGGGGTTGGGGCCGTTGGGGAGGGGGGGGGGAGAGGGCGAGGGGGCGGACTGCTGGCTGGGGCCTCCGGGACTCCTGGGGGTTCGCCGGGCGGGGTGCTTCTCTGGTAGGTAGGAGAGGGCTAGGGGTGTTCCCCTGGGGGCGATATATTTGTTTACCCTGGTTCCCCCTCTCTCCTTCCCTTTTTCTTTCTTTACCTTTCTCTTGCCAAAAACAGGCTACTTGTGCCTGCGGAGGTGAGGGCTGAGTACCGGTGTCGTACTTTGAATTCCTGTTTGGGGTTCCTGGTTGTGGGGCTATAATGTTTCTTTTGTATTGCAATATGGGGTGACTATGTGCTGGTGCGGAATGCCTGTGAAAGGGGGCTGGAGGAGACCGCACGCATTCACGGATCTCCAAGAGCAGACTCTACTCTTCCTTGTGGAAGGAGAGTAGCGGATAGTGAAACTGAGGGGGGAGGGAGGGAAGGAGGGTGGGGGGGAGGGAAGGGGGGAGGGGGGAGGGGGGGAGGGGGGTAAAATCACACCCATGACCATGAGAGGGCAACTCTGCTCAGGAGTGAGAAAGTATCTGTGAGGGGGCCCCAGGCTGGGGGGGCGACCCCAAAGTTCTTTTACCGGGTTCAGAAAGGTATTGTACGGATCTTTGATGCCCCTTAAGATAATTTCCTGGAATGTTTGCGGCCTGGGCAGCCCGATTAAGCGTTCTAAAGTCTTACAGGCATTAGCCAGACAGAAGGCGGACATCGCTATGCTCCAGGAAACCCACCAGACTGCCGAGGAGCATCGTAAATTGTGTAGGGTTTGGGTGGGACAGGCCTGGGGTTCCCCCGCGGTGGGGAAGAAGGGGGGGTGGTATTGTTGATCCATAAGCGTATACGGCTGGAGGTTGAAAGAGAACTTAGAGACTCCTCCGGTAGATTTATATTTCTGCAGGGGGTTTTGGAAGGGCAGCCGGTTATTTTGGGCAACTTGTACTGCCCGAATGTTGTGGACCTGAACTTCTATTCCCGTCTTGCTTCCAAGGTCGAGACGTTGCCGGAGCTCCCCTTAATTGTGGGAGGGGACTTTAATGGTGTTATGGACGTGGCCCTGGATACGTCCAGAGGGGGGGGCCCCGGGATAGAATGCAGTCAGCTCGAGCGTTGTTGCGACTTCGCTCTAGACTAGGGTTGGTCGACCCATGGAGATTACTGCATCCCACGGAAAAGGATTACACACATCAATCTCGGGCACCCGGTACGAGTGCGCGTATCGACTATTTGTTGATTTCCACGGGATTATTTGCGAAAGTTCACGACGCGCAGATAGGGCCGGTTGAGATATCGGATCATGCGATTATATGGCTGGAGCTCCAATGGAATGGGAATATCTCTCGCACATCTATCTGGCGGTTTCCCCTGGAGCTTTATAGGGACGCGCAATTCCGATCATTTTTACGGCAGCGATGGCGGGAATTTGCGGCCAACCATAGCATGCATGAGGGGGACCCGGAACTGGTCTGGGAAACGGCGAAAGTCGTTCTCCGTGGGGATATTATCGGCTTCTTTGCTCGCAAACGCCGCCTACTGGCGGAACGTATAATTCGCTTGGAGCAACAGGCGACGAAGCTGCGTCGTCAATGGGCACAGAATCCATTACTGGGGCTTAAACGGCGGGTGTGGGAGAGTCAGACAGAACTTAACGAATTACTGCACCAGAGAGCCAAGAAATCCGTGTGGTATTACCGATATCAGCTTTACCGTCATGGAGACCGTCCGGGGAAATTACTGGCTCGATGTCTACGTGGCCCTAGAAGTACGACGTTGGTGCCTGCGTTACGCGATGCTCAAGGGGTGTTGCAACGGGAGAACCCGGCGATAGCGCGTATTTTCCGCTCTTTCTTCCAGCAGTTATATACGGCGGAATCCTCCACGGCTCAACCGATGAAAGATTACGTGGAGAAAATAACCATGCCCCAATTGACGGAATTGCAAAAGGAGCAGCTGGACCTACCAATCACAGTGGCGGAAGTGCAAGCCATTATATCTAAAGCTAGCTGTTATAAATCTCCTGGGTCGGATGGGTTTGGTGCCGAATTTTATAAGATTTTAAATGATCTGATCTCTCCAACCTTAGTAGATGTACACAATCGACGGGCGCAGCAGGGGTATTTTCGCTGGGGACAGAATCATGCCCATATTGTGCTCATTCCGAAACCCACCAAAGATCCCCTGCAGGCAACATCGTATCGCCCTATCTCGTTGCTTAATTTCGACCTCAAGCTACTGGCTAAAATCTTGGCTGATCGCCTCGCGGGTTACTTGGGGCAGCTAGTTCATGAATCTCAAGTAGGTTTTGTTAAGGACCGTTATGCCGTGCGCAACCTGCGTAAAATTCTTGCCTCTTTGGAATGGGTCCGTTATAAATGGCTGTCATCTTTATTAATTAGTTTCGATGCCAAGAAGGCGTTCGATAGGGTGGACTGGCAGTACTTAATGTATCTTCTCCCGCGCTATGGCATAGGGCCTGGGTTTTGTAAAATGTTTGCTAGTTTATACGCAAATCCAACTGCCGCAATTAGGTGTAATGGGGTACTATCCGAGGCCTTTTCACTCCAACGTGGGACACGTCAGGGGTGTCCTCTATCCCCGTTACTTTTTGTTTTATCACTGGACCCCCTCTTGCGCCGAGTGGAGGAATCACCCGAGATATGTGGGGTGCGTCTCGGTGCGTGGGGCTAACCTGCACAGGATGATGTCCAAAGTGAGCGCTCAGTTGCAAGCATGGCAATCCCTTCCACTATCTTTGTCGGGGAGAATTGCGGCGATCAAAATGATAATTTTACCGCGATTACTGTATTGGATGCAGACCCTTCCAGTCTGGCTCCTACAACGCGACATACGGCGTTTTGAGGTGGAATTTCACCGGTTTTTGTGGAGAGGTGCGAAAGCGCGCATCCCTTATAGTCGCTTGGTGGGGAGCGGGAGATGTGAGGGGTGGGGGCTTCCAGATTTGGGTGCATACGCGGTGGCCTGCCAAGCCCGCCACTTGGGGGACTGGCTGGGGGACACGGAGCTTTACACGCCTAGAGCCCTAGAGGAAGCCTATGTGGCCCCCCATTCCCTTCAGGCTCTATTGCATGTGGCACGCTGGGATATGCCGACCCACCTGGCGGAGAGTGTTTTATTGGCGCCGGTGCGGATGACATGGAGGCGGCTTAATCAGTACTGGGGGCACAAGTGGCAGGTGTCGAGTTGGTTGCCACTTCGGGGCAACGTTAGCTTTACCCCGGGTACTGACGGTGTGGTATTTCGAACATGGGCAGCAAAGGGCCTGTGTAACTTGGGACATGTGGTCGACTCGGAGGGGAAATCTAAATCCTTTCAGTCCCTCTCTCAGGAATATGACTTAGGGCCGAAGCATGTCTTTGCGTACATGCAAGTTGCCCATTACGTAGGCTCTCTCCCGGGGGCGGAGCTGCATGCAGATCGTTCTGCACAGATTCTGGAATTCTTTGACCTGGGGGGGGAGGGGAAACCATCGATAAGAGCATTCAGGGCTAGGCTGGAACAGTATCGCTGTTGACCGGATTTTCGTAGCATAGAGCAGGCATGGGGGGCGGAGATGGGGAGGGAGATACCCCCGGGAACGGTGCTCGAGGCCCTTCGGCGAACTGGGACCCTGGCCGCCGGTGTCCGTTGGAGAGAGGTGCACGTTAAATGTTTGACGAGAGTTCATTTTTCCCCCCCGACGGGCTCTTCGATGTCACCTGACGACGGATGGGCGTTGTCCACGATGCGGGGAGATTCAGGCCACCCTATTGCACATGTGGTGGGGGTGTCGGTTGATCCGTCCCTATTGGAGGCGCATATGTGCCTTCATGATGACCCTTTTGAGACAACAGGTGGTGTGGGACGCTGCCTTGGTCACCCTGGATGTCTTACGAGGTAACTCCCCGAAGGGGAAGTGGGGCCGAGGCCTCGTGCGAAAGGCATGTCTGGTGGGCAAGGGACCCATCCTGCGCCGCTGGAGGGAAAGTACCCCCCCTTCTATCTGGGAGTGGAGGAATTCCTTTCATCAATTGATGCTCTTGGAGTGTCGGGGCGCCAAGGGTGATGCCAAGCGATGGTCTGCCTTTCTCTTAATTTGGGAACCGTATCTTCACCAGTTGAGCTCCCGGTGCCGCAACGCAGTCCTTGAATCGGGCAGCTAAATTGCAGTCTTTTACCTGACTAGTTCTTAGAAGCGGATATTTGTAGTCCTCCGGAGGGACTGGCCTTCTTGTGTGTCTGGGTGTGATGGGGGGGGGGAGGGTGAAGGGGGGGGGATGGGGGTGGGGAGTGGGGGATGGGGTAATATGAAAAATGTATCACCATCGCTGGGTCCTCCTGGGGATCACAGCCCACCCCAGGGGGCGTATATTAACTGTTATCTTTCCGGTTGTTTGTATTGATGGTTATAAATAAACAATAAAAAAAAAAAAAAAAAAAAGGAACCTCTCTTCCTTGTTCCTTGTAATCCTGATCCAACAAGGTTACTTGGGCTGGGAGAGTCACTCCTACCAGACAAACTGTTTCTTCTGGCAGCTTTACTCTGGACTCCGTCCCTCTGTGCTCTGCCCCTCTGGACTCTATCCGTCTGAGTAAACTTCCTCTGGATTCTGTCCCTCTGGGCTGGCTCTGTGTGGAATCTCTCCTGTTCCACATTCTTCTTGCCCTGCACATCCTGCAGGTGCTGTAGGTTCCTTCCCTCTTCCCTCTTCTCTTTCTCTCTTTCTGCTCTCTGTTTCTCTTTATAAAGGGAGTTTTGGTTTGAACGTCCCGGGCTTGGCCTCAGGTGCAACTGATTGCCACTAATGCAATCAGTGTCTGAGCACGTTGCTTCAGCCTCTGTGGGATTACTCTTGCCCCCTCTGGCTGTACTGCGATGCAACTGCACTCTCTGCACATTCTCATATGCAAAACAGGGTTTTTTTCTAAGGCTGCATCTTCCATGGCTCCGACCTCATGACATATCCCCCGTCTTAAAATATTACGGGCTGAGTGTTCATCTTCACTACAGCTCGTAATCGTAGCTTTTGCATCTGCCTTATAATGCAGCTCTCTTGTTCTGTTTTCTCTTTTGTAGCGATGTGGGTGCAATGTCATGTACTGGGATCCTTTCTTAACTGATGTAAACAAAGCCAGTCTCTCACGCCAAAGTCTAAGGACATTTATATGGTATGTCTGTTCATGTCCCTTTGTATCTCTTACTAAATAAGAGGTAGGACCAAGTGGTTTGACTACCGTATAAGGCCCCCTCCATTGGGCTTCAAACTTCGGGGTAGGCCCGGATATCAAAACTACTACCTTCTCACCGGCAGTAAGTTGTCTGGGTTTAGTACCTTTGTCATAATACTTTTTCTGCTTCTGCTGACTATCCTTCAGCTTCTCTTCAGCTAGCCTAGAAGTCCGCTTTAGACGGCTTCTTAAGTTTTTCAAAAATTGTGGTATGCCCAATTCATCTTCCACTGGTTCCACCCATTGTTCCCGGAGAATGTCCAGAACTCCCCTGGGTGATCTCCCGCACAACAATTCATACGGCGATGTACCCAAAGAAACTTGCGTCCTTTCTCTGCACGCATACAATATGAATGGGAACATCATATCCCATTCGGCCATTTCTCCATCTAAGGACCGTCGCAACATCTGTTTTATGGACTGGTTCATTCGCTTAACCAACCCATTACAATGGGGGTGATAAGCAGATGTCTTAAGATGGCGGATCCCGAAAGCGTCCCAGACCTGCGCTAGGTATCTGGACATAAAATTACTTCCTCTGTCTGTCAGCACTTCCTGAGGAAATCCTACTTCACAAAATAGCTTTATGAGCTCGGTGGTGATGGATTTTGCTGATATGTTCCTTAAGGGCATCGCCCATGGGAAACGCGTGGCTTGATCCATGACGACCAGTATATACTGAAATCCTCTGGGGGCTTTGACTAGAGGTCCTACTATGTCCATTACCAGCCTTCGTATGGGATCCGAAATTATTGGCATCGGCAGTAAAGGCACCTCTGGTGGACGTATGGAGGTCACTCGCTGGCAAGAGGCACAGGACTCACAAAACCGTGAGGTCTCTTTGAACACCCCTGGCCAATAAAACCTAGCCAATATTTGGTCAAGGGTCCCCTGTACCCCCTTATAACCGCCTATTGGGTGGTCATGAGCCAATCTCAGTACTGCGGACTTAAAGGTATTTGGAACTACTAGTTGCTTCCGCACATTTTTGGTCCGCGGGTCTATACTTTCCCTGTATAGTACTTCCTCTTCCATTATAAACCTTGGAAAGGTTTTTCTTTCCTCCTGGGCGTATTCAAACGCACGTTTTAGCGCGGGGTCATTCATTTGCTCCTTTCTAAAAGAAGGGAATTTTTCCACCACCTCCGATGGAATCCAGGGCAGTCCCCTTCCTTCTTCCAAGTCTGCTCGGCCTTGAGAGCGGCACTTCCTCTCTTTACGCTTTTCTGCCTTTGACTTCTTCTCTTTTCCAGAGGGATCACTTATTAAATCATCGTGTGATGGAAGGTCCTCCAAAACTGTCTCCCGTGAACAAGAAGGCTTTTCAGAAGTTTCCACCTGGGAACGAGTAGAGACAAAAACCTTGCGGGGGTTTAAACCTTCTTTTAAACCTCTTTTAAACTGGGGCCAGTCTCGGCCTAAGACTAACTCCTGAGGTAACCTGGGTACAATAGCAACCAACATTTTTTTCATTATTCCCAAACCTCTTACAATCAGGTTGTATAGGGTAAAATGTGGCAGCCCCATGAACACATTTTATTTTCACCTTGCCCTCTGGTTGATCTGGTGCGGATTCTGCTCGCTCTTTAATCACAGACCAAAGCTTGCGAGAGATCATCGTTTGATCCGCACCAGAGTCAAGAAGAGCTTTGGCCAGAACCCCTTGTACAGTCACGTCCAACACTAAACCTTCACATGGTGTTTTTCTGTTCTCACCTATGAGAGCAGTACGTGCTTGGCACTCACTTCTTACGTGACCTGTTTTTCCACAGGTAAAACATCTTTTATCATAACCCTTTGATACAGCATTATCATATTTTACATCATGAGTCTTACAATGTGAGAGACTTCCTGAGGACTGCTTGAACACACCCACTACCTTCTTTGAGACCTCCTCTGTATTTTGGGTGGCCAATTCCGCCTCCAAATATCTTTCTGTCAAAACAATCTCCTCTGCAGTGGTGCGACAGTTCTGCAGGATTAGGAAGCTCTGCACATTGTTGGGCACTGCAGACATGAATTGCTCTAGGACTATTTCATCCATAAGTGTTTCAACAGTTTTACCATCAGGCTTAGCCACTTTCCAGCTAAGCTTCTCAGCCTGTGTCCCAATGCCTTTGGGGGTCTCACCCCTCTTAAGGTGTGCGGCCCGCAGCATGCGATTATATACGAGGGGAGTTAGGCCTAAGCGCTCCCGGATGACCTTCACCACCTCGGTATAATCACCTGCTAGCGAAGTGGGCATTGCCCTATAGGCCGACAGCGCCTCCCCGATGAGAGAAGCTGCCAGTCTAATAGGCCACTGTTCTTTCGGCCATCTCACCGAACTTGCTATTCTCTCGAAGGAGTCGAGAAAGTCATCGATGTCATCGGTAACTGCTAACTTCCCTAAGGTCAAAGAGTCATAGGCCCCTGGTCCTACCGGCCAGCTGCCCAGTCCAGAACTCTGTCCCAGATGACTGGAGGCTTCCTCTTGCAGCTTTTGTTGCTGGGCTGCCCAAGCCTCCATCAGCTGCAGGACGGGCTTCTTTTGCTCCTGCAGAGCCAGGATGGCTTGCTGCTGTGTTTTACAAGCCAGTTCTCTTTGCTTGTCGAACTGCATTGCCATCCAAGCAAGTATTTCTTTCTGCTCCATGTCGATGGGATTTCCTAGAGAAATAAAGAGAAGAGAAACAAAACCAAGTATGGCCCAATAACACGCTCAGCCCCCTTTTCCTCCCTTTTTTTTTTTTTTTTTTTCAAACCAGCATCCACACAAATCTTCCCCTCTACCTTTTACCTGGTAGCAAAGTAGATTCCAGCTTCCAGAAAAGGATGCAGCAGCTCTATGGCGTAGCCCTCTACGACTGCTGACAGCAAACTCATGACCTCCTCTCCTGGTTTCCTCCTTCCGGTCCGACTTTTTCGTCCTCTGGTCCGGGTTTTCCTCTTCCAGTCCGAATTTTACTCGGCTCCGGTCCGGGTTTTCTCTCGGCTCCGGTCCGGGTTTTCTCTCGGCTCCGGTCCAGGTATTTTTTTTTTCTGGTCCGGGTTTTCCTCGCCTTAGTACTGGTGGTTTCTTTCTTTCTTGTATGTCTTAGGGCGTTATCCCAGTATCCTAACAACTACGCCATTATGTCACCAGGTGCCCCCAGTGGCCAGTGGCTATAAGGGCATCCGGCGCATTTATTATTTTTAAGGAGCGATGTGACTTTAAGGGCCTAGTGCATTTTGGTCCTTGTAGATCTAGCTCCTTGAGAGCACAAATTATCCAAGCCAAGAGTGTAGGGTAACAAGGCTTTTATTTCCCCTGTAACGCAATGATTCACTAAGACAAGTAGAAAATAAAGACAGTCCTTTCTTTATCAAAAGGGGTTCCACCAATATTCAAGCAGATAACTGTTATAGGCTTCACAGTTGAATGCAAGTCCTAGCTGAGGCTTCTTTTAGTTCAAAGCAATTTAAACAATTCAGCAAACAAACGGTTATAAGGTTCACCATCTGTTGCACAGTTCTTTTCTATCTACAATTCTAGCAAGGATTCAGTACTAGTTGCAGAACAGAAATTACAGTCCATGGATTCCTCCTGAGGCATGGGAATAATATTCTCACATTCAATTTCCATAGACTCTGCATCACTGGCTTCTTCCTTTGAATAGCAGTTTTCACTCCCTGTTACAAACTTACAGGGTCTATCTTGCTTCCCGTAAAACTTTCCTGTTAAGCTGTGAGGTATTGTCTTAAAAAGCTCTGCTTTGCTTCCCCTCCCCTTATAGGGAATAGCTGCTTTAACAGGGTTTCTATTAGCAAGGCTTTCCTTTAGAATTAAAGATTCAGCATACCTTGGCCTCCTGGAATTGCCACACCTAGAGCTCTCCTTCTGACGTACTTCTCTTGGGAGATAGGCTTTTCTGTGCAGTGCTTTGCTTTCATGGAATTCAGGAAAACCTGGTAAGGATTCCCACTCACTGTGGTTTTCTGAAAAGGTATCTTTATAAAAGGAACCTCTCTTCCTTGTTCCTTGTAATCCTGATCTAACAAGGTTACTTGGGCTGGGAGAGTCACTCCTACCA
Source organism: Ichthyophis bannanicus (assembly GCA_033557465.1). NCBI lineage: Eukaryota > Metazoa > Chordata > Amphibia > Gymnophiona > Ichthyophiidae > Ichthyophis > Ichthyophis bannanicus. The sequence continues at coordinate 299,112,369 of CM066038.1, forward strand.
GACAAACTGTTTCTTCCGCAGCTTTTCTCTGGACTCCGTCCCTCTGTGCTCTGCTCCTCTGGACTCTATCCGTCTGAGTAAACTTCCTCTGGATTCTGTCCCTCTGGGATGGCTCTGTGTGGAATCTCTCCTGTTCCACGTTCTTCTTGTCCTGCACGTCCTGCAGGTGCTGTAGGTTCCTTCCCTCTTCTCTTTCTCTCTTTCTGCTCTCTGTTTCTCTTTATAAAGGGAGTTTTGGTTTGAACGTCCCGGGCTTGGCCTCAGGTGCAACTGATTGCCACTAATGCAATCAGTGTCTGAGCACGTTGCTTCAGCCTCTGTGGGATTACTCTTGCCCCCTCTGGCTGTACTGCGATGCAACTGCACTCTCTGCACATTCTCAGCTCTATGCAAAACAGGGTTTTTTTCTAAGGCTGCATTTTCCATGGCTCCGACCTCATGACAGTACACATGGGCAGCCAGATCAACAGGATGTGCCATCTGCGTGCACAGGATAAGGTATGTGTGGAATAGACAAGGTTTGGTTGGCCTGAGTTGTCACATGTGTCTGGTGACTGGTCTGCAGGCATTGTGCACATGTGATGGACCCAGGGGAGTGCACACATAGGCTTAGCTGTGCACTGCAGGGAAGGATAGGTGTGCAGTGTTCATGGGTTTTGGTGATGGTCAGATAAAGGAAGAGCGGAGGTATGGAAATTAGAAGGTAAACAATTAGATTATAAAACCAGGTCAAGGCAGTGACCAAGTTGATGAGTGGGGGCAAAAGAGAAAAGTTGGAGGTTAAAAGAGGAGGTAAGGGAAAGGAGCTTGGATGCATAGGGGTCCGAGGGGTTATCAATATGAAAATTAAAGTTATCAAGAATAAGGAAGGAGGAAGAAGAATTCAGGAATAAGGAGAGCCAAGAGTTAAAATCAGTGAGAAAAGTAGAAGAGGACTTGTCAGGAGGTCTATAGATGACAGCGATCTGGAAAGGTAGGGGATTAAAAAGAGGGATAGAATGGAATTCAAAGGAGGGAAAGGAATAAGATTGAGGGAAAAGGAGAGGTTGATATTGGCAAGAAGGAGAAAGTATAAACCCAATACCACCACTGCGGCCATTGGGACGAGGTGAGTGGGAGAATTGATAGCTGCCAAGGCAAAGGGCAGCAACCAAAGCAGCGTCATCAGGGAGGAGCCAGGTCTCAGTAAGAGCGAGAAGATGGAAAGCACAAGAGATAAAGAAATCATGGGTAAAGGGAAGTTTATTAGAAATGGAATGAGCATTCTATAAAGCACATGAGAAGAGGAGAGAGGAGAGGGAAAGGAGAGGGATGTGAATGAGATTAGGGTGGTGGAGAAAGAAACTAATTTTGTGAGTGAGAGAGAAGAGAAGGGAGACCAGGGTTGGGATTAATCTCAGAGGACAGAAGGAGAAGGAGAGCGTGAGGGAGAGAGGAGACAGCACTTCAGAAACGGGGATGAGATTGTTTCAGAAAAGAAGGAGAGGGATGAATGAGAGAAAGGAGAAGGTGATGCTCAAAAGCTGAGGAAAGGGTGGAGGATTAGATGGGGGAGGAAATAGAGAGGGTGGAGAGAGGGTGAGAAAGAGGGAGGTATTAGATTGGTGGAGTGAGGGAAGACGTTTAGGGAGGATCAGAAAAGGAGCAAAGAATGATATGGAGTCATAAGAAATGCAAGATAGGGCAAGTAAAGTTAGAAGGATAATAGGTAGTAAATTGCAGCATTCGCCCAGCTGCCTAGTTGCTCTCTGCTGTGGCTGAAGGGAACTCTGACGAGGAAGCTTCCCCCAGCGTTTCTCCCAGATTACCAATCTAGAAGTGCTCCCTGTGTGTCCAACGAATCTGGTGCCCCCCTTCCACCCAGCCATGTTCAGTAACTCCCTCTTTTTGAGTTTCCTAGAAGCCCAGTGATGATATAGAAACATAGAAACATGACATCATAAGACCATATGGCCTACAGTATTTAGTCTGTCCTTCCATATCATATAGTTCCTTTTTTCCTTTAGAGACCTGTTGTTTTTGTCCTATGTTTCCTTGAATTCAGATACTGTCCTCAACTCTACTACCTCTACTGAGAGACTATTCAGTGCATTTACGACTCTTTCTGTAAAGAAATATTTCTGCATATTACTCCTGAGTCTATCCCTTTTCACCTTCATCCTATATTCCCTCGTTACAGAGCTTTCTTTCAATTGAAAGAGGTTCTCCTCCTGTGTATTTATGCCATGGAGGTATTTAAACGTTTTATTATATCTCCTCTCTCCCGCCTTTCCTCTAAAGCAGTGGTTCCCAACCCAGTCCTCAGGTACACACAGGCGAGTCAGGTTTTCAGGATATCCACAATGAATATGCATGAGAGATTTGCATACAATGGAAGCAGTGCATGTAGATCTATCTCCTGCGTATTCACTGTGGATATCTTGAAAACCTGATTGGCCTGGGGGTACCCGAGGACTGGGTTGGGAACCACTGCTCTAAAGTATGCATACTGAGATCTCTAAGTCTATCCCCATATGGCTTACAATGAAGACCACTGACCATTTTAGTCTTCTGCAAAGACGCTATCCTGTTTATATCCTTTTGTAGGTGTGATCTAGAGAATTGCACATGATATTTCAAATGAGGTCTCACCAAAGATTTACACAGAGGCACTATTACCTCCTTTTTCCTGCCGGCCATTCCTCTCCCTATATACCCAAGCATCCTTCTGGCTTTTGCCATCATCTTATCTACCTGTTTAGCCACTTTAAGATCAGAAACAATCACACCCAGGCCCCGCTCCTCTTTCGTGGACAGAAGTACTTCACCCCCTATACTGTACCACTCTTTTGGATTTTTGCAGCCCAAATGCATGACCCTGCATTGTTTAGCATTAAAGCTCAGCTGCCAAATTCTCAACCATTCTTCAGGCTTAGCTACATCTCTCCTCATGTTATCTACTCCTTCCTGGATATCTACTCTATTGCAGATTTTGGTATCCGCAAATACGCAAACCTTACCCGACAGCCCTTTCGCAATATCACTAACAAAAATGTTAAAAAATATCCAACCAAGGATAGATTCCTGTGGCACACCACTGGTAACATCCTTCTCCTCAGAGTGAGCTCCATTTACTTGAACCTTTTGTCACCTCTCACTTTATCATTTTCTAACCTAGTTAGTCACTTTAGGGTCCATCTCTAGGGTGCTCAATTTATTTACAAGGCGGCTGTGCAGAAAGATTTCAGTAAAGCCTTTGAAACCGAAGTACACCACATCTTGGGCTCTCCCTCGGTTCAACTCTCTGGTTGGAGGGAGGAGTGGCCTAGTGGTTGGGGCAAGTTACCTTAGGCCAGAAGGTCAGGGGTTCAAATCCCACTAGAGAACAGCAACCTTGGGCTGGAAGGACTGGGGTTTCTAGTCCCACAGGTGCTCCTTGTGGTCTTGGGCAAGCCACTTAACCCTCCATTGCCCATGTTTCCTGTAAGTATTAGTGTATGTGTCACAATTGTGTTGTGACCACTTTGATTGAAGGATAAGGTGGTATACAAAACTGTCTAAATAAATACAATCTGGTCACCCAGTCAAAGAAATCAATCACATTTTGTCTGAAAAGATCTGCCTCTAGTTTTCCAGAAGTCTGAGACCCTCACTTTTGAATGGATTTTATCAGCCCTAGTCCTAATACTGAACCACACCATCTGATGATCACTGGATGTAAGATGATTTCCCACTATAACATCACATGTGGGTTCTGTTACTAGTTGCCAGAATAGTTCTCCCTGTAGAGAATTCAGGATCTCCTTACTTCTAGATGACACCGCAGCAGGGATGTGCCAATCAACATCCAGCATACTGAAATCATCTATCAGTAACACTTCTCCTTTCATAGCAATACTGCCTATATCTTCTATTAAATCTCTGTCCACTTCTTCTGCTTGTGAAGGAGATCTGTATATCACACCAATGCAAATGGATTTTCCATTCCCTCTTTCTAGTTTAATCCACAGTGTCTCCTCGCTGTCTTGTAAGCCCTGTAATTTGGTAGCTTTAATATTATTTTTTATATATAGTGCCATTCCTCCTCCCCTTCTTCCTACCCTGCCCTTTCTGAATAGTGTAGCCCATTATAATTACATCCCAATCATAGTTGTTCGTGAAAAATGCCTCTGTAACCGCCACTAAATCCAAGTCATTCTCCTTCATTAAAGCCTCAACATCTGGGATCTTAATTCCCATACTATGGGCATTTATGCACATCGCTTTCCAGATGTTGTCCCTTTTACTCATTTCTACAGAGGTATTTAATGTTTTACTTACCTGAAGGCTTTCTTCACCCATCCCCCAATAAATCTAGTTTAAAGCCCTCTTTAGTAGGTTAGCCAGTCTACTGTGGAAGAGACTTTGACCCTTCTTGGATAGGTGGATGTCATCTCAGCTCTGCAGCCCTTGGAAAATCACCACATGGTCCAAGGAACCAAAACACTCTCAATGACACCATCCACACAGCTATGCATTCATCTCCAGGATGCGAGCTTCTCTGCCTCAGCCTTTACCCTCAACAGGGAAGATTGAAGAGAACACCACCTGTGTACCTTTCTGCTTTACCCTCTGTCTCAGAGCTATGAGGTCACTCTTGATACGCTCAGAGGGATACCTAGCAGTATCATTTTTGCCGACATGGATTAGCAACATCAGATAATAATCAGTAGGCTTGATGAGTCTCAGCAAACACTCTGTAACATCTCAGATTTTGGAACCTGGCAGACAGCACATCTCCCTGGACATCAAGGCTGGTTGGCAGATAGATACCTCAATACCTCTCAGAAGAAAGTCACCAATCACCACTACATTTCGCTTCCTTGGGTCACTGATTCTGCAACTTTGGGGTGCTTGATCTCTGGTTCTTCCCTTTCCGGTCATGCTTTCACTTCTTCCACTTTCGGGTCTGCATACTGGTTCTCCAATTTGAGGACTGGAGGAGTTGGATTGTCGATTCTGCAGGCTCTGGTGACTCATGTCCAACTCTCTTCATTCTGTAGCATACCATCTTCAACTCTGTCAGAGAGCTTGGATGCGTCAAGAAACATCTTATCAATGTACCTTTTGCTGTCTCAGATGCTTCTCAGCTTTGCCACCTCTTCTCTGAGCTCCTCCACTTGTTTCATGAGGGCTTTAGCTTGCAGGCATCTTGCACACAGAACCGGTCCCTCAACTGCTACTACTACTGAACATTTGTATAGCGCTACAAGATGTATGCAGCTCAGTATAGACACATGTAAAAGACAGTCCCTGCTCATCAGAGCTTACAATCTAGTCAAGACAGACACGGAATACATCTAGGGGGAATGGTAAGGAAACACAAAGGAAATTAGGTGAATCAAGATCCAAAAGCAGTAGCTAAGAGGTGAGTTTTCAGCCTGGATTTGAAAAGACCAGAAAAGGCACCTGACGTATAGACTCAGGTAGTTTGTTCCAAGCATAAGGAGCAGCAAGATGAAAGGAGGGAAGTCTGAAGTTAGCAATAGAAGAGAAGGGCACGGATAGAAGCAATTTGCCAGAAGAGCCAAGTTCCCGAAGAGAGGTGTAGGGAAAGATAACAGGAGGAAAGGTAGAAGGAGAGCTGCATAGCGAATGCACTTATAGGCCAGCAGGAGAAGTTTGAACTGAATGCAGAAATGGATCCAGTGACTGTCATCGAGCTGTCTGTCTAGACAGAGGCAGCAGCTGTAATGGGAGCAACAGCTCTGGAATTTCAATTTTTTGGAGCCACATTATGACATCGCAGTTCCCTTGAGATTTTATCCCTCTTGATCAGTGAACCAAACCTGCAAACATTCCATGAAGAAACCCACAGAGTCATCCAAACCCAAACCATTTACTTACTATCTTAAACAACCTACCTGCTTCTAAGAAAGAATCCCCCAGCCTAAGATCCCTCCCTTCTTTAGAACCCACTGTGCACATTCCCCAACCAACTCCCTCATCCTATAAGTCCCCTGAGACATATTCCTCAACTGGACCCCAACCTCTCTGCCCTCTCCCATCTTCCCCTTCACTCCTAACCCCCCCCCCCCCCCAACATGCAGTCTCTTCTCACTACCTAAGACTCACCTGAGGTCCCAAAGAATGTAATGGGACACCCCTTGATCCAAACACAAATACACTAATCAACCATTACCCCCTCCCCCCATGCTGCCAGGCTGCCTTCCCCCTTCCAAATAGATATACACTCACCACATTACCTGAAATAAATAGAGGTAGAAGAGAGCATACAAAAAATTTGTAATCCCAGTATTTCCAATTCTTCAATCTCCCACCCAACAGATCCCTCCTGACATACATTAGCACAATACAAAATTCACAATAACAGTATCCAGGAACTTGCTTATGCATCTTTGCAAAGGCAGGAAGAGCCAAGACATCCCCAATAACATGTCCTGAAAAGGTTAAAATAAAAAAAAAAATAACATAATCAACACCAACCAATGCTGTTGGCCAGAACTGTAGTCAATATATATGGAGTAGAGCAGTTAGCCTAGTGGTTAGTGCAGCAGCCTGGAAAGACCAGCGTTCAGATCCTATTTGAACCTCTCAGTTATGCAAGTGCAGCTGCACGAGCTGTTAGCAACTTCTCCAAAAATCCCCTTCATGTTTCTCCCCTCAAATCTGGCATTACCAGTATCCAGCAACCTAACTCCACAGCAAGAAGTTATGCAAACTTAATACTAGCCATATGCAGTCTCTGACAAAGTTCCAAGTAGGCCTTCTGCTTCATCACCACCAGATTTGAATAGTCCTGAAAAATGAGGATGTGCCCTCCCTCATGCTGAATGTTCTTATGAGTTCTTGTAGCAGCAAGATCCTTTCCTTCTACACACCGTTCAAAAAATGGGCAATTACCACCTGCAGGCAACTCTCCCCTTCTTGAGGTGTACACAGTCTATGTGCACATTCTATAGCCAAAGGTCTGTATTCCATACCCAGTGCAAGGCATTTTTTTTTTAAGTGCCATCAAGTCAGTGTTGACTCACAGTGACCCAGCTACCTCTGGGTTTTCTTGGCAAAGTATCACTGGAAGTAGATTGCCAGCCTTTTCCTCTGAGGCAATGGAGGGTAAAGTGACTTGCCCAAAATCACAAGGAGTGCCAGTAGGAATTGAACCCTTGATCTGCTGGATACGAGGCAGTTGCTCTAACCACTAGGCTACTCCTCCACACTGTGCAAAGCATAGTGGCCACTATATTTCTAAGAACCCACAGAAATCATTATCCTTTATGCGCTCTGGGATGCCCACAATCCATAAATTGTTTCTTTGGCTGTACTTCTCCAAATCGTCTTGTTTAGCTACCAGCTGTTGAGGACTTTACATTCCCAGGACATACTCTGAGCAGTGTCCTCCATATTGGAAATACGCTGCTCTGCCTCCTCTTGGAGTTTGCCATAGCCCTCAATCACCTGCGTCATGGTGTCCAACTTATTGAAGACCACCTTGAACTTCCCTGACAAACACCTGCAACACTGATGAAGCAGAGGCCTGCTTGGAACTTTGTTTTGGCCAATTGTCTCAGTGCATGCATCCGCACCATTTGCCTTATTGCCATGAGGCACTCAAATCGGCTCCTTAACTTTATTGGCCTCTGCAAAAGAACAGTGCCAGGTATCTCCGAATCAATTCCAGCAGATATTACTTCATCGGGGGGGGGGGGGGTCATGCTTGTCAAAAGGTAAGGTCTAAACTGACGGGGGGCCCCAGAGAGAGAAAGCTGTATCCATTCTGCTCTCACCACATCACATGACCTTTCAAGTTATCACATATATCTATCTATTTTTAAGATAGATAGTCACTCTCCCCCAGTTTCTCTGGTTTGAGTTCCAGAGCACTTTATTTGGTGTATTACAGAAAAGGGGTTTACATTTAGTTTGGGGGGGGGGAATATTTCAGCAGAAATCACTGGGGGTTGCCAGTCTCAGATTTTAAGATATCATGTAGCTTCTCAACTGAAAGTCTTTGTAGAATGGTATAAGGGGAGATCCAAACAATGGGAGTGGATTCAGCAGACCACGGTATTGGGTGAGTTACTGGCTTCATATATCTGGATGACCAGATGTCAAAGAGATAGATGGGGAATAAAGTATCTCTGGGTGGTAAATACTTTACAATTCTGGGAGATGCACATGCCAGTTTTGCTTGGCCGGTCTCCCTCAGAATTCTCTTCAGCCCATTCAAAACTGAGCCGCATAGCTAATCTTCCACCTGTCTCACTATGCTCACATAGTCCCACTTCTCAAGACACTTCACTAATATAGTGCTATTAGAAAAGGTACAGAGAAGAGCCACCAAAATGGTAAAGGGGATGGAAGGATACTCCTATGAAGAGAGGCTAAAAAGGTTAGGGCTCTTCAACCTGGAAAAGAGACGGCTGAGGGGAGATATGATAGAGGTCAATAAATTAATGAATGGAGTGGAACGGGTAAATGTAGATTGATTGTTTACATCAGAATATATAAAGACTAGGGGACATGCAATGAAGCTACAGGGTAAACTAATTAAGACTAATAAGAGAAAATATTTTTTCACTCAACGTGTAATCAAACTCTACGTAAGAACATAAGAACATAAGACATGCCATACTGGGTCAGACCGAGGTCCATCAAGCCCAGTATCCTGTTTCCAACAGTGGCAAATCTAGGTCATACGTACCTAGCAATATCCCCAAAAGACACAGGTTCCACAATGCTTGTACTAGGTCAAGCATTGATATCCTGGGTCCCTTTTTAATAGTGGTTTATGGACCTTTCCTCCAGGAACTTGTCCAAACCTTTTTTAAACCCAGCTATACTAACAGCCCTTACTACATCCTCCGGTAACAGATTCCAGAGTTTGATTACACGTTGAGTGAAAAAATATTTTCTCTTATTTGTCTTAAATAGTTTACCCTGTAGCTTCATTACATGTCCCCTAGTCTTTCTATACTCTGATAGCGTAAACAATTGATCCACGTTTATCCGTTCCACTCCATTCATTAATTTATAGACCTCTATCATATCTCCCCTCAGCCGTCTCTTCTCCAGGCTAACCTTCTTAGCCTCTCTTCATAGGAGTAGCCTTCCATCCCCTTCACCAATTTGGTGGCTCTTCTCTGTACTTTTTCTAATAACGCTATGTCCTTTTTAAGATACGGTGACCAGAATTGCACACAATATTCAAGGTGCGGTCGTACCATGGAGCGATACAGAGGCATTATAACATCCTTTGTTTTATTCTCCATCCCTTTTCCTTATGATACCTAGCATTCTATTTGCTTTCTTGGCCGCCGCTGCACACTGGGCGGAGGGTTTTAACATGTTATCCACGATGACTCCTAAATCTTTTTCCTGGGTGGTGGTTTCTAATGTGGAGCCTTGCATCGTGTAACTATAGTGTGGGTTGTTCTTTCCTAGGTGCATATCTTTGCACTTGTCCACATTAAATTTCATCTTCCATTTGGATGCTCAGTCTTCCAATTTATCCAGATCCTCCTGCAGTTTTCCACAATCCTCTTGGGTTTTAACAACTTTAAACAGTTTTGTGTCATCTGCAAATTTGATAACCTCACTAGTTATTCCCTTTTCCAGGTCATTTATGAATATGTCAAAAAGCAGCGGACCCAGTACAGATCCCTGGAGTACTCCACTATTCACCTTTTTCCATTGGGAATATTGGCCATTTAGCCCTACCCTCTGCTTTCTATCTTTTAACTCTGGAATTTGTTACTGGAGGATGTAGTAAAAGCTGTTAGTGTAGCTGGGTTTAAAAAAAGTTTGGACAAGTTCCTGGAGGAAAGGTCCATAAACCATTATTAAAAGGGATATAGGATATCACTGCTTGACCTAATACAAGCATTGAGGAACCCGTGTCTTTTGCGAAAGCAACTAGGTACTTATGACCTAGATTGGCTACTGTTGGAAACAGAATACTGGGCTTGATGGACTTTGGTCTGACCCAATATAGCATATCTTATGTTCTTATGGCTCCTATCCGTTTCTGCATTCAATTCAAACTTCTCCTTCTGACTTATAAGTATATTCATTTTGCAACTTCTTGCTATCTTTGCTCTTATCACTCCTTACATCCTTCCTCGGCAACTCTGTTCTTCTGACAGATTCCTTTTATCTGTGCCCTTCTCTGCCACTGCCAACTCCAGATTTTGTTCATTCGATCTTATTGCTCAATATGCTTGAAACAAACTACCCGAGTTAGTATGCCAGGCTCCTTCACTGACCCTATTCAAATCCAGGCTGCGTTTGGATCCTGATCTCCTCATTCCCCTGCTTATCACCTGTATTTTGTCATTTCCCCTTGAATTACCCTAGTCTCCTGTTGTTGTAGTATGGTCTTTCTTAATTAGATTGTAAGCTCTGACAAGCAGGGACTGTCATTAACAAGTAAGCTGCTGGCATTAACCTTTAAAAAGGAGATAGAGCAGCTTTTAAACTAGATAATAGGGGAGAGCCGACAGTGGCCCAAGTGCGCATGGTTCGGAACAATGTATCCTTGAAAGATACTACCAAAAGAATGAATTCTTCTCTCTCTCTGTGGACCAACAGGTCGATTCTTGGTCCTCTACTCTCACTAGCACCCTTGACGCTCTTGCTCCACTCCGTCCCATCCCTCGCCGTTCTACATCTCATCATCCCTGGTTTCACCCGGGCCTTCGTCTTCAGCGCACCTATCTCCGCCGGGCTGAGCGCTGTTGGCGCAAACACCCCTCTGACTCTTCTCTATCCTCCTTTCGCTATGAGCATCGCCACTATCGGGCCATGATTACTGAGGCTAAAAGGTCCTATTTCTCTGATCTCATCACCTCCTCCTCTAACTCCTCCCATCGCCTGTATCAGGTATTCCACTCATTATCCTCTTCCTCAGTCCATCCCCCTCCAACGGCTCTCCCTTCCACCGCTCCAAGCCCGACGACTTTCGCTTCCTTTTTTGTCAACAAGATCCAGTCTCTCCGCTCTTCCTTCCCTCATTGCCCCCCTCCTCTCTCCCCCCTCCCTCTCCTTCTGCTCCCTCCAACGTTCCCTCCCCTCCTTCTTCCAGTGCCTTCCCCCACACATGGCACTCCTTTCACCCAGTTTCCTCTGCTGAGCTCCTTAAGGTACTCTCCTCTTCTCACAAAACAACCTGCCCACTCGACCCTCTTCCCTCCACTTGGCTTCTCGACCCCGCCCTCCAACTTTCACCATATATCTTGGCTATAGTCAATTCCAGTCTCACCTCCGGCACCTTCCCCACTCAGTGGAAACATGCCATGGTCCGCCCTCTCCTGAAGAAACCCACCCTCGATCCCAGTCTCCCCACCAATTGGCGCCCGGTCTCAAACCTTCCCTTTCTCTCCAAAGTTCTCGAAAAACTAGTCTTCTCCCAGCTCTCAGCTCATCTTGATACCACCCTCTCCCTTCACCCACGTCAATCTGGCTTTAGGACTGGGCACAGCACCGAAACTGTACTTCTTGGCCTTTTGAGTGAACTCCACCGTTCTCACGACCGAGGTGATTTATCTATCGCTGTTTCTCTAGATCTCTCTGCCACTTTTGATGTCATAGATCACCGTACCCTCCTTACTCGCCTGTCCGACTTTGGTATTCGCGGCACTGTGCTACACTGGTTCAGGTCGTTTCTCTCACTTCGCACCTTCACTGTTCATTCCGGCTCCACTGCATCCGACCCTTTCCCTCTGCACTGTGGTGTCCCACAAGGCTCCATTCTTGCCCCTTTGCTTTTTAATATTTTCCTTGCCCCACTTGCCCTCCTCATCCAACAGTCCGGTATTTCCTACTACTTTTACGCCGATGATATCCTTCTCATCCATCATACCAACTCTGTATCCCCGGACCTCTCTGCTCTCAACCACTGCCTCAACCTTATTGCCTCCTGGTTCTCTGACAATCTTCTTTGCGTCAACCCTGCTAAGTCCTCAGCTATCTGGTTCTCCTTCACTACCTCTCCTCCCACTCTAGCCCCCACCATGTCCTCCCTTCCCATCCCTCTTGTCCCCTCTCTCCGCTACCTTGGTGTTACCCTTGATTCCTCTCTGTCCTTTCACCCTCATATTTCCTCCCTTGTTCGGAGCTGCTTTTTTCATCTCCGTTATATCCGTTCCCTCCGGCCCTTCCTTTCAGCTAATTCCCTTACTACCCTCGTTCTCTCCCTCATAATCTCCCGTTTAGATTACTGTAATTCCATTTTTGCTGGCCTTCCCTCTTATCAAATTCGTCGCCTTCAGCTCATCCAAATACTGCTGCCCGTCTAATCACTTTCTCTTCCCCTTTTGATCACATCACTCCTTGCCTTCTCTCTCTTCACTGGCTTCCCGTTAAATTTCGGTTTGTTTATAAATACCTCATTACCACCCACAAAGTTCTTCACACAGGTACTCCCCAATATTTATCCGATCTCATCTACCATCAACCCGTCCCTCGTCTTCTCCGTTCTTCCCACAGTAACCGCCTTTTTCTTCCCTCCCCGTCTCCAGCCCATCTCGAACTTACCCGTCACTTCGCTTTCTTTTTCTTAGGTCCTGCTCTATGGAATTCCCTTCCCCACTCACTCCGCACCGAACCTTCGTTTCCACATTTCAAAGCCCTCCTCAAGACCCATCTGTTTTCCCAGGCTTTTGATCTCCCAGTACCCCCTTGACAGTTATGCAGGCCTCCATACCATATACCACCTCCACCCCCCCCCCTTTTTCCTTCGTCCTTCCCGTAGCCTCTTACTCTTTAGCCATATTGTTCTGTCTCTTTCTTTCTTTCTATCTATCTCTACTGTGCTTTTCTATCCATTGAATGGTGTTCCTTTCCCCTCTTTAATTTTCTAGCAGCCTGCTTTTATTGTACACCGCTCTGATACTCCGGTTTGGGCGGTTTATCAAATCTCATAAATAAATAAAAAAATAAATATCAGAAAGAGAGGTTCCAATAAAGACAAAAGTAGCCCAAATGCCCTTGAGTACGGAGCAGACAGAGCTTAAAGATTCCAAATTACCCCTGCCTACCGATAGCCAGATTAATATGAATAAAATACAGTCTCTAAAATTCTTGTATGCAAATGCTAGAAGTATAAAAAAATTAGATGGGAGAGTTAGAATATATAGTACTAAATGAAAGGTTAGATATGATTGGTATCTCAGAGACATGGTGGAAGGAGGACAACCAGTGGGACACTGATACCTGGATACAAACTATATCGTAATGATAGAGCTGATCAAATTGGTGGAGGGGTTGCGCTCTATGTTAGAGAGGGCATTGAGTCAGAAAGGATTAAAGTTTTGCAGGAAACAAAATTTGCTGTAGAATCTCTATGGTTTGAAATTCCATATCAAAAGGGGAAGGCGATGGCAGTGGGGGTGTACTATCGATCGCCTGGCCAGAATGAACAAGTGGATGATGAAATGCTCAAAGAAATCAGGTAAGCTAAAAAGGTTACAGCACAGTAGGTGATTTCAATTACCCCGGTATTGTCTGGGTCAGTGTCATGGCAGGACATGCTAGGGAGATAAAGTTCCTACATGAAATAAATGACTGCTTCTTGGAGCAGCTGGTTCATGAACCGACCAGAGGGGAAGCCATTTTGGATCTAGTCCTTAGTGGAACACCAGATCTGGTGCAAGAGATAAGGGTGTTGGGGGCCACTTGGCAATAGTGATCATAGCATGATCGCGTTTGATTTAATTAATGGAGGAGGGATGGTAGGGAAATCCACAGTACTACCTTTTAACTTTCAAAAGGGAGACTATGAAAAAATGAGGAAAATAGTTAAGAAAAAACTAAAAAGAGCAGTTGCAAAAGTTAAAGACTTACATCAAGCTTGGGTGATGTTTAAAAATACTATCTTGGAAGCCCAGACCAGCTGTATTCCACGCTTTAAGAAAAGTGGAAGGAAGTCCAAAAAACTGCCAGCATCGTTTAAAGGTGAGGTCAGAGAGGCTGTTACCAAAAAAGCATCTTTCAGGAAATGGAAAAAAGAGCCAAATGACGAAAACTGGAAACTGCACAAACTGGCAAATTGGATGCAAGGAATGGATAAGGCAGGCAAAGAGAGAATTTGAGAAGGTTTGCTGTGGAAGCAAAAAAACGCGTAATAAAGACTTTTTCAAGTACTTTCGTAGCAAAAAACCTGTGAGAGAGTCAGATGAACCATTAGATGATAGAGGGGTAAAAGGGACACTAAGAGGGGACAAGGCCATAGCGGAGAGACTGAATTAATTCTTTGCTTTGGTCTTTGCTAAGGAAGATGTAGGGATGTTCCCATGACTGAAGTGGTATTTAAAGGTGATACTGCAGAAGAATTGAAGGAAATATTGATACACCGGGAAGATGTATTACAACTATTTGATAAACTGAAGAGTAGCAAATCACCTGGACCGGATTGTATGCATCCAAGAGTGTTGAAAGAACTGAAATATGAGATTGCAGACCTGCTATTAATAATCTGTGAACTATCATTAAAATCATCTGTAATATCTGAAGATTGGAGGGTGGCCAATGTAATGCCAATTTTATAAAGGGTTCCAGGGGTGATCCAGGAAACTACAGACCGGTGAGCCTGACGTCAGTACTGGCAAAAATGGTAGAAACCATCATAAAGAACAAAATTACTGAACATGTAGATAGTCATGGCTTAATGGGAGACAGCCAACATGAGTTTAGACAAGGAAGATCTTGTCTTACTAATGTTATGTTTTTTTGAAGGTGTGAATAAACAGGTAGACAAAGGTGAGTCGGTTGATATAGTGTATCTGGATTTTCAGAAAGCCTTTGACAAGGTCCCTCATTGGAGACTTTTGGCAAAACTAAAGAGTCATGGGATAGGAGGCAGTGTACTATTGTGGATCAGGAGCTGGTTAACCCTTTGAAGGCCTACTTTAAAATTTTAATCCACATTCTGCAGCCGGGTTAATTTTTGCATATTTCAGGAAAATTGTACCCGTCTTATTCAATATGTTCTAATAGTGATTTCCTTCTGCTATGGTCATGTATTATATACCATTTGATAGGAATATTTAGTCAGAATTTTGGATCCCCAGAGTTTTGGGCTCAGCCTGGAAAGGGTAAAGATAGAAAGCAGAGGGTGGACTAAATGGCCAGTTTTCCCAACGGAGAAAGGTGAATAGTGCAGTATCCCAGGGATCTGTGCTGGGTCCACTGCTTTTTGACATATTCAAAATTACCTGAAAAAGGAATAACAAGTGAGGTTATCAAATCTGCAGATGACACAAAACTATTTAAAGTTGTTAAAACCCATGAGGATTGTGGAAAATTGCAAGACTGGGCATCCAAATGGCAGATGAAATTTAATGTGGACAAGTGCAAAGTTATGCACCTAGGTAAGAAGAACCCAAACTATGGTTACACGATGCAAGGTTCCACGTTAGGAACTACCACCCAGGAAAAAGATTTAGGCGTCATCATGGATAACATGTTAAAACCCTCTGCCCAGAGTGCAGCGGTGGCCAAGAGAGCAAATAGAATGTTAGGTATCATAAGGAAAAGAATGGAAAATAAAACAAAGGATATTATAATGCTTCTGTATCGTTCCATGGTGCAAACGCACCTTGAATATTGTGTGCAAATCTGGTTGCCGTATCTTAAAAAGGATATAGCGTTACTAGAAGAGGTTCGGAGAAGAGCCACCAAAATGGTAAAGGGGATGGAAGGATACCCCTATGAAGAGAGGCTAAAAAGGTTAGGGCTCTTTAACCTGGAAAAGAGATGGCTGAGGGGAGATATGATAGAGGTCTATAAATTAATGAATGGCGTGGAACGGGTAAACGTAGATCGATTGTTTATGTCATCAGAATATAGAAAGATTAGGGGACATGCAATGAAGCTACAGGGTAAAGTACTGCATTTAAGACTAATAAAAGAAAATATTTTTTCATTCAACGTGTAATCAAACTCTGGAATTTGTTACCAGAGGATGTAGTAAAAGCTGTTAGTGTAGCCGGGTTTAAAAAATGTTTGGACAAGTTCCTGGAGGAAAGGTCCATAAACCATTATTAAAGGGGACCCAAGATATCACTGCTTGACCCAATACAAGCTTTGTGGAACCTGTGTCTTTTGGGGAAACTGCTAGGTACGTATGACCTAGATTGGCCACTGTTGGAAACAGGATATTGGGCTTGATGGACCTTGGTCTGACCCAGTATGGCATCTCTTATGTCTATCTCTTACTTGTACATGGAAGGACCACCATGCTAGAGCGAAGTGTGATATAACCTTTAAATTTCTTCACCCCAAGGGACTGCTAGAGGCCTCCTAACATAGCCGTGTTTCAGCACTGCCTTCGTCAGGGGATTGGCCTACACAAAAATCATATAGAAAAACATGTAAATACAATAAAAAATCTCTTATAAACAATGGATATGTGTAAAACTATAAATATATTAAAAAGGAAAGAGAAACGTCATCCCCAAGTGAAACAAAACCAATAAGTATAAAAACAATTTAGTGGTAAACATAAAAAGTACATCAAAAAAGATAAAAATACCGTTGTGGATTGGGGAACACATGTGGTCTCACCAGTGAGGCACCTTGTGCTTCTGGAAACTATGTTCAAACTGCAAAACTAAATGAAAATAAATAAAATGTAACAAATTGTTTTAAATACGGATCATAGTGATAAAAAAAAAGATGGGGGGTGGGCAAATGAATTGTGAATAAATCTCAAACCGGCGACTAAAAGAGGGAGACACAACTTTATATATTCTTTTTTTAATGTTTTTTTATTTAAAAACTGACAGAAGGGATGGGGGAGGTGAAAGGGAGGAAGGAAAGGAAGAGAAGGGGGGAGGGGGAAGGGAAAGAGGGAAGGGAGGTGGGGGAAGGAGGGAGAGAAGGAGTGGCAAGGGGGGAAGGGGGGAAGGGAGGGGAAAGGAAAGGAAGAAACCTATTGTGAACAACCAAATTGGAAGATAAAACATATTATATATAACCTTATGCAACCTAGTGAGTTCCTTGTGATATGTCTAAATGGGGGAAACACATTGCTACCTAAAAAAATGAAATTTGGATCGCACCCATTTCCTATATTCCAGGCACTATTTATTTATTTATTTATTTGAACCATTTTTCTATACGCCCCTTCCAAAGATCAGAGGCGGTTTACATTGAATTAACCAGGTACAAAGAACATTGTGGCAAGGTACAATAACTATTTACAAAGTAACATCATAACTATTTACATAGTAACTTATCCAACATGGACATTGTTGGAGGTGGTTAAAAACACTCAACTATTTACAAGTTCACAGCTTATATACTTGTCGCTGGGAAAATGTGCCAATGTAGATGTTTAGTAGCTGAGGGAAGGGTTACTGATTCTGAGTGGGGAGCAGGGGGAGGTGGAACGGTAAGGATTAACTAGCGTAGTTGGTGGTGGTGTTATTATAGTACTCAGTGAAGAGCACGGTCTTTAATTCCTTTCAGAAGGTTTGAAAGTCTTTTATTGATCTGAGGTAGTCTGGCAGAGAATTCCACAAAGTTTGCACTACGTAAGTGAAAGCTTTGTTGCTGGTTGTTTGTTTGGTTTTGCATATAGAAGATGGAACTGAGAGGAGGTTTTGGTTGCTCTTTCTTCTGCTCCTAATGTCTGTTTAGGGTTGTAATCGTGATGCAAGGAAAGACAGGGAGATGTTGTTGACCAATTTGAAGGTAGTTACTATTGTTCTGTATGATATCCTACTTCCTATGGGGAGCCAATGGACAGTGTGTAGGATGGAGGTGATATGATCCATTAAACGCACTTTGAATATGATTCTAGCTGCGACATTTTGTGCTATTTGTAGAGTGTGAAGATTCTTTTTGGGTATTCCTGTAACAAGCTGTTACAGTAGTCAAGTAATTAGAGCTTGGATTACTGTTCCGAAGTCGTGGGAGTCAAGGTGGGGTCTAAGGTGTTGAATGGTCCTTAATTTGAAGAATATAGCTCTGGCTGTTTGTTTGATTTGGAATGTCATACTGAGGGATATTTAACCGGAAGGGTGTAGTGTATGCGGATTGTTTTGGGGGAGTGAAGTTTTGATTTTACCTTGTGAATAGTATTTCAGTTTTTTTGAAATTGATGTGCAAGTTATTTTCGTTTAGCCAGGATTCTGCTTCGTTGATGCATCCAGAGAGGTTGTGGTACGTAGGTGGGGGGGGGGGGGGTATGTCTACTGGGGTGTATACCATAATGTCATCTGGGTAGATGTGATATTTTATTTTGTGTATTTTGACGATTGTATAAATCAGTTGGATGTAGGGCAGATAATGCCAAACCTTTGTATAAATCAGTGAATGAAAAGGAGGGCAGATAAAGCCTAGTTACTCACCTGTAACAGGTGTTCTCCAGGAGCAGCAGGAATCAGTCCTCACTTATGGGTGACGTCGGCGCCGACGGAGCCCTCGCGGAGCAATTTTCCCCAGCTTTCAAAGAAAGCCTTTGGGAATTGCAGCGCGCATGCGCGGTCGTCTTCCCGCCCGAAGGTGCCATCTTAGCCAGTCAGATGACATAGCTAAAAAAGACAGCATAAAAATTTGCAAAAAGAACATAAGCAGACGATTGCAACTCCAAGGGGAGGAGGGAGGGTAGTGAGGACTGATTCCTGCTGCTCCTGGAGAACACCTGTTACAGGTGAGTAACTACGCTTTCTCCAGGACCAAGCAGGAAGTCAGTCCTCACTTATGGGACTCCCAAGCTCAAGGCTACCGGAGACCCTAAGCACAAAAATGAGCTCCCTCTAACTCAGCAGCACAGAAGGATAGAATCTTCGCTGAATTATCACCCACCGGTAGCCCACATCCGGGATGGAGGGTAGGAGTTGCTCAGACCTCAAAGAGATTACGGAGGACTGCCTGTCCGAAAGCACTGTCCCTACGGGACTCCCTCTCGAGACAGTAATGGACCGCAAAAGTCTGGCTCGAAGACCAAGTAGCGGCCCGGCAGATGTCTGCCAGCGGAACAGAGCGGAGGTAAGCCACTGACGTGGCCTTTGCCCGAACGCAATGAGCCGTGACTCGACTTTCTAAGGAGAGTCCGGCTGCCCCATAAGCCCAAGAGATACAGTCCGCAACCCAGATGGACAGAGTACGCTTGGAGACCGGGAGCCCCAATTTATTGGGGTCAAAAGACACAAAAAGCTGAGCAGCTTTACGGTGCTCCCGCGTACGGTCAAGGTAGAAGTTCAATGCCCTTCTACAGTCCAGGGTATGGAGGACCGTTTCAGCTCGGCTGGAGTGTGGTCTGGGAAAGAAGGTTGGAAGTACCACCTCCTGATTGATGTGAAAAGGGGAGACCACTTTAGGCAGAAATTTTGGGTGAGTCCGTAGGACCACCCTATTCTTGTAGAACCTAGTGTAAGGGGGATCAGACACGAGGGCCTGCAATTCACTTACGCGCCTAGCGGAAGTGAGGGCTATCAAGAACAGTGTTTTCCAAGACAGAAAACGTAGAGAACAGGTAGCCATAGGTTCAAAAGGCGGACAGGTGATCCGCTGCAAAACCACATTCAGGTCCCAGTCAGGCGCTGGCGGGCGCAGAGGTGGTTTAAGTAGAAGGAGACCTCGGAGAAACCTCGCTACGAGAGGGTCATTGGAGAGAGGTCTGCCGTCCACTGGCACATGATGTGCTGAAAGAGCACTGAGGTGAACTTTGACGGAGTTGGACTTAAGTCCCAGATTAGAGAGGTGCAGCAAGTACTGCAAGATCACCGACACCGGGCAGGAGAAGGGATCCTGAGACTGTTGGGTACACCAGACTGCAAAGCGACGCCATTTAAGGGCGTAGCATTTGCGGGTAGAAGGCCGTCGCGAAGCTAACACGACCTCCTCCACCTCCGCCGGCAGGAGAAGGGGAGCAAGGACTACCCTCTCAGCAGCCAGGCCATAAGGTTGAGAGACCTGAGGTTGGGGTGCAGAAGGGACCCCTGATCCTGAGTGAGGAGATCCGGTTGTATCCCCAGAGGGATTGGGCCCTCCACCGCCAGTTGCAGCAGGAGTGGAAACCACGGCTGCCTGGGCCAGCGAGGGGCCACCAGGATCATGAAGGCTTTGTCTCGGAGAACCTTGAAAAGAGTCCGAGAGACCAGCGGGATGGGAGGGAAAGCGTACAGAAGGCTCCCCGACCACGAGATCAGAAAGGCGTCCGCCGCAACCCGAAGGGGGTGTGGCTGACGAGAGCAGAAGCGAGGAAGTTGCCGGTTGTGAGGACTGGCAAAGAGATCCACCGTGGGGAGACCCCACTTGAGGAAGAGCTTCTGAACTACCAAGGGATCCAGACGCCACTCGTGCGGCTGGAGGACCCTGCTGAGTTTGTCTGCAAGGCAATTTTCTTGGCCCGGGAGATAAACTGCCTTGAGGAGAATGCCGTGACTGACGGCCCAAGAGCAGAGCTTCTGTGCCTCCCGGCAGAGGAGGAAGGAGCCCGTGCCCCCCTGCTTGTTCACGTAGAACATGGCAACCTGATTGTCCGTCTGGACAAGGACGGACTGTTGGGAAGTCAGGTGGGAGAAGGCCTTGAGAGCGAGGCGGATCGCCCTGAGCTCCAGGAAGTTGATCTGCTGAGCAGACTCCCACGTGGTCCAGAGGCCCTGAGTACGTGCCTCTTGGCAATGTGCTCCCCAGCCCAGGAGGGATGCATCGGTGGTCAGCACCCGGGTCGGCTGAGGTGACTGGAAAGGCATTCCGAATATCAGGTTCGGCTGCCGGAGCCACCACCGGAGAGACGAGAGCAGCGGCTCGGAGACGCGCACTAGGTCTGCCAGGCCGCCTGTGGCTTGTCGCCACTGCTGGCGGAGACACCATTGAGCAGACCGCATGTTCAGGCGGGCATTGGGGGTCACATGGACAGTGGAAGCCATATGGCCGAGCAGTCTCAGGAAGCGCCTGGCGGAGACCAGGGGCTGGCTGCGAAAGCGGTCGGCTAGGTCCATGAGCCGTTGAGCCCTGTCGAGCGGGAGGTACGCTCGTGCCCGAGGAGTGTGCAGCCTTGCGCCGATGAACTCGAGATCCTGTGAGGGGAGCAAAGTGGACTTTGCGAAGTTTATGACAAAGCCCAAGTGCTGCAGCAGAGTCACCGTGCGGCACGTGGCGTTGGTGACCTCCTGAGCGGACGCTGCTCTGATGAGCCAGTCGTCGAGGTACGGAAAGACATAGAGGCCGTGAAGCCGGAGATGGGCCGCCACGACCGCGAGACATTTTGTGAAGACTCGCGGTGCGGAGGATAGGCCAAAGGGCAGTACTCTGTACTGGTAATGATTTCCTGCCACCACAAACCTTAGGTATTGGCGGTGGCTTGGGTGGATGAGGATGTGCGTGTAGGCATCCTTTAGATCCAAGGAGCATAGCCAATCTCCCTGCTGGAGGTAGGGCAGAAGGATTCCAAGGGTAAGCATTTTGAACTTCTCCCGCACAAGGAACTTGTTGAGGTTGCGCAAGTCCAGGATGGGTCTGAGGCCCCCTGTTCTCTTTGGTATCAGAAAATACCTTGAATAAAAGCCTTGACCTCTCAGGTGGTGGGGCACCGGTTCCACCGCCTGTTCCTGCAGAAGACCTGCTAACTCCTGAAGGAGCAACTCCCTGTGCAGAGGGGGGCGCGAAGGTTCTCCCGGAAAATAGGAGGGAGGGACCTGATGGAAGTGGAGAAGGTAGCCCTCTCGCACGACCTGAAGCACCCAGGCATCTGCGGTGATGCTGGACCACCTGTGGGCGAAGTGAACCAGCCGGCCTCCGGTGCTGGGAGGGACCAGCGGGGGGGGAGAGGCTATGCTGAGCGAGTCAAAAACCCCCTCCCTGCTGAGCAGGGGCTGGTGGTGCAGGCTTGGGGGCTTGCTGCCTACGGGACCCGTTACCCCGTCCCTTGGCCTGCTGGCCCTGTTGGGGAGCTGCAGGGGCCTGATAATGGGGGTACTGTTTGTAGGCAGCCGCCTTCCTCGGGTAAAAGGACTTTTTTCCCGAGCCCTTCTTTTTCTGGGAAGGGGCGGAGGTCTTCCTAGAAAGCCTGGTCCTGGTGAGAGTCTCAGTCTCAATTTGTGCAGCCTTTTCTGCCATGGGCTTGCCAAAGAGGTTTTCGCCTCGGCAGGGGACATCGACCAACTTGTCCTGTACCCAGGGCTCAAGGTCCGACGACTGAAGCCAAGCTTGTCGGCGGGCACCGATGCCGGCTGCGGCCACTCTAGCCGAGGCCTCAAAGCCATCATAGGCTGCTCGGGACATGAACTTTGAGCATTCCCGAATGCCCGTGGACAAGGCTAGGAACCTCCGCAAGGGCTCCTCGGAGAGACCAGCGGAGAATCCGGCTAGCTCTTTAGCCAGATCCCGGAGATACATGCCCATGTAGAGCTGGTAAGTCTGGACACGACATGCGAGCATAGAGCCCTGGAAGCACTTCTTGCCAAGGCCATCCAGGTTACGGGCCTCCCTTCCAGGAGGCACCGAGGAGTGCATCTTCTGGCTCTTAAGACGATGCATGGCCGATTCCACTACCATGGAATGGTGTGGCAGCTGTGCCTTCTGAAAGCCAGGGCTCTTGCGGACCCGATAGATAGAATCGACCCGCTTGCTCAGGACCGGCGCGGAGGCCGGACTCTCCCACATGCGGAAGAGTAGTCGTTCCAGCATAGGAGGAACCGGCACAGTAAAGTGCTCCCTCGCGGGAGAGTCATACTGGAGGGCGTCGAGCTCTTCGGCTCGAGGCTCCTCCTCGGGATCCGCAGGGAAGGCCAAAGCCTTGGCCATATCCCTAACGAAGTCCGAGAACCGGGCATCCTCCGGGGGGACTGCTTCCGAGGCTCGGACCCCGGTGAGTCCGATGGGACACACCGAGTCCGGAAAGAATCAGGTGACTCTTCCTCCTCAGACTCCCAGACCGACTCCGACGAGGACTCGGTGGGGTCGGCCCGGGCAGGGTGCGGCGCCAGCCGCCCCGACGTCGAGGGAGTCGGCGTCGGCGACCTCGGTCCCGAACGGGAGGCCGAGGGTGACCTCGACCGAGGATCGACTCGAGTTCTCATTGACTCGAGGATCGGCTCGGTCTCCGGGGTCGACTTGGACGTCGACGTCCCGGCGGTCGGGGCAGCGGCGCCAGCGAGGCCAGCGAGCAGTGCCCGCTGCTGGTCCATGAAGGCAGACAGTCTGCTCTCCAAGGCCGTCAACCTGAGTCCGAGCTCAGGTGACCCAGCAGCCCCCGACTCGGGCCCCGACGGCGTCGGGCCCGACGTCGGCTGTCGCGGAGGCGAGTCCAGAAGGACTACAGGACTTACCCGGGCAGGCATCTCCGACTCCAGGCGAGGTCGCTTCGGGAGATGTTCCTTCTCCAAGGACCCGGGGCGGCTGTCGGGGCTATGCGACCTGGCCCTCGCGGAGCCAGGAGCGTCCACCGACGCCGCCCTCGCGGGTTTTTCCTTCCGACGATGGTCCCCGGAGGGAGAACCCCGGTCGGAGGAGCTCCGGCGACGGTCCGAGCTGGAGCCCTTTGACACGGAGGCCTCCGACGAGGTCCGGGTACGGCTGGGGTCAGCGAAGATTCTCTCGCGCTGATGCCGCCGACTTCTCAACGCCTTCGAGGACAGTTTGCTGCAGGGCCCACAGATCAGTTCCTCATGATCCGGGCCCAAGCAGCGGAGGCAAAAGTCGTGTGTGTCGGTTAGTGACATATTTCGGTCACACCGACCACACCGCTTAAAGCCACTGGCAGCCATCGGGGGAAATAGGGCCCCTGCGAGGTCAAAGGACCGGGCTGCCAGGGAAAACGAAAATGAAAGCTGACTAAGTCAAAAAAACCGAAAAAACGCTAGAGGACTCGAGACCGGCGTCGCGAGTCCGGGCGGGAAAACGATCGGCGTCGAACCGAAAGAAAAAAGTATAAAATAAAGAGGAAAATCAACTTTTTCGCGGGGACAAGACGGGGACGTCTGCAGGGCTCCGCGGAAAAAAGAAGACTGGCTAAGATGGCACCTTCGGGCGGGAAGACGACCGCGCATGCGCGCTGCAATTCCCAAAGGCTTTCTTTGAAAGCTGGGGAAAATTGCTCCGCGAGGGCTCCGTCGGCGCCGACGTCACCCATAAGTGAGGACTGACTTCCTGCTTGGTCCTGGAGAATGCCAAACTTTGCAGGATTCCCTGTTCCTGGGAGAAAATAGGGAATGATTCTTGATCGATTTCTATATATTGGTAGTGGTTGGATATATAGGACTTGAACCATTGCAGAACTATTCCCACTACTCCCAAGTGTGCAAGCCTTGTCAATAGGATGTTATGGTCCACACTGCCGAAGGCAGAGGCAATGTCTATAAAGACCAGAATGAAGGCCTGATTAGCGTTATCCATTCCATGGGTAAGGGAGTCAAATAGTACCAGTAGTAGTGTTTCAACACCATAGAATGGGCAGAAACTATACTGTTGTTCATCGAGAGGCACATTAAGGTCTATGAAGCCTTGGAGCTGTATTTGCACTATTTTTTCAATAATGTTTGCTAGAAATGGGATGCTGGCAATTGGCCTATACGAGGTTGGGCCATCTTTAAGGGTTTTGTTCTTGAGTCTGGGGTGAATGGTGGAGAGCTTGAGTTCATTTGGCATTATGCCCTGGCAGTGAGAATGATTGACGATGTTAAGTAGGAATGGGGCCAGTTCTGTTTTTGTTGCTTTTATCCATGATCTAAGTGAGAGGTGGTAGTGTTGATTTTTGTGATAGTTTTGAGTAATTGTTTTTCCCCGAAAAGGTGAAACGTATCCCAGTAATTGGGTGAAGTTTGATATTCGGAAGAGGGGGGGAATGGTAGTGAGGCTTTTACTTTTTAATTTGGCTGCAAAATGGTTGGCTAGAGAGTGGGGATTAATGGATGTTGAGATCGGTTCATTTAGATGGGTTTTGGTTAAGGATTTGACATAGCTCTCTAGGACGATTTAATGGCTTTATTCAGTATGTTTGTGTGGTAATTCCTCTTTGCTATAGTTTCCTTGTAGGTGTTCAGGGCTGCTGTGTAGTGCTTTTATGTTGAGTTGTTTTTTGTCCCTCCATTTTCTTTCAAGCTTACGGAGCTCATTTTTTAGTATTGGTTTAATATTTGCTATGGGTGAACCCAGGGGCAGCCCAAGCCAGGTGCGGGGCCATGTGCGGAGACTCATTGTGGAGCCTCATTTGCATAAATATTAGCATCATGTTAACATGCCTCTTAATGAGTGTCTGGATAAAGAAAGACTACCAGATTTCTACATTACTACCAGATTTCTACATTCTCCAGTGCCAACCGCCAGGCACATTAGGAATTACTATAAACACTGTCCATTTAGAACCCATAGCAAATCCACCATATCATAACAGCACTACCAAGACTCAAAACACTATACCCTACCTATCAAAAGGCAACACTGCAAATATTAAACCAATACATCTCCTACTGGGGAAAGAGAACAAGTGGCGCTGTCAAATAGAAAATACATGAACAGAATACCTCAGCCTGGTTTACACATGCAGAACATAGACCGTCACCAAACAAAGAACAAGGGATCATAATTTAGAAATTAAATTGGGAACCCCTAAAGCCAAACTTGAAATGTACAACAACACTGGAGAAATAAAAGAAGTAATTAGATCTTACCTGCTAATTATTGTTCCTGAAGGGTTACGCAACCCTTCCAGCAGCTTGGAGGCTGAGCCCAACCTTTTTGGGGTGGAGCGGTATATATACCACTGGTGCCACCCACCAACTCCAGTAAACTACTGTAAAAGCAGACTTAACAAACCTAGACAACTCTCAAAACGGAAATAAACTCTATATACACTCTTTTTTTTTTTTTTTTTCCAACAGGAGTAGGTAGTAGGAGAGGAGGTCAAGGGGGAAGGGAGGAGAACTGCTAGAGCGCGGGCCTTTCCTCCAACTGCCGGAATGGCCAAATAGAGCTAGGGAGGGGAATAGGGACTGGACTGTCGTTCCTTCAGGAACAATAATTAGCAGGTAAGATCTAATTACTTCTTCCTTATCGTCACTCCAGTCCAGTCCCTTTACTTCAGGGAAGTACCAGAGCAGTACCAGCTCGGGCGGGATTCGCCATTCCGGAACGTAGCACTGCCTGCGCAAACCTGGAGTCCGCCGTGCTCTGCACGTCCAGTCTGTAGTGCTTGGTGAAAGAGTGCAGAGAGGCCCAAGTCGCTGCCCTACAGATATCCAAAGGCGGAACTAGGCTGAACTCCGCCCAAGAGGTAGCCTGTGCTCGAGTTGAGTGAGCGCGCAGGCCCCCCGGGACCTGTTTCCCCTTGAGGATATAGGCGGAGGCAATCGCCTCCCTGATCCATCTGGAAATTGAGGCCTTGGCCGCCGCCTCTCCCTTGTGAGGCCCTCCAAACTGTACAAAGAGTCGTTCGGATCTCCGGAAGGGCGCCGTGTGGGAGAGGTAACGCTTCAAGGCTCTGGGGACGTCGAGCAGATGGAGCTTATTATCTCCCCCTCCCGGTCCCTCCGGCGAAAGCGTCGGGAGAGAGATGGATTGGTTGACGTGAAAGGGGGAGATCACCTTAGGCAAAAATGAAGGAACCGTCCGCAGAACTACCTTATCCTTGAGAAAGGACAGAAAGGGAGGCCGAGAAGACAGGGCTTGCAATTCGGAGACTCGTCTAGCTGAGCAAATGGCCACCAGGAACACTGTCTTCAGAGTCAGATCCTTCAGGGAGGCCTTCTTCAAAGGTTCAAAAGGCTCCGCGACTAGGGCATTTAGTACCAGGTTGAGGTCCCAAAGGGGTATTACCGATCTTCGTTGTGGTCGAAGCCGTCTGACCGCTTTCAAGAACCTGACAACGTCCGCGTGAGCTCCCAAAGCTTTTCCGCCCACCTTGCCCCTATAGCAAGCAATGGCCGCCAGTTGTTCTCTCAAGGAGCTGTGGGCTAAACCCTTGTCGAGACCCGCTTGCAAGAATTCCAGCACCTCCGGGACCGAGGCTGACAGGGGATTCTTCCGGCGTTCCGTACTCCATGCCTCAAAGATACGCCAAACTCTTACATAGGAAAGACAGGTGGAGCGCTTCCTCGCGCTCAACAGGGTCGTGATTACTGCTGGCGAGTAGCCGCGCTTCAAGAGCCGCGCCCTTTCAATAGCCAAGCCGTAAGCGAGAATCGATCCACGTGTGGCATCTGAACCGGTCCTTGCCTGAGAAGGTCCTTCCTGACGGGAAGGCGCCACGGTCGGTCGGCGATCATCCTTACCAGATCCGCATACCAAGGGCGACGAGGCCAATCCGGAGCAATAAGGATTACTAGGCCCCAGTGAGCTTCCACCCGCTGGAGGACCTTCCCGATTAGGGCCCAAGGGGGGAAGACATATAGAAGACCCTCCGAGGGCCATCTTTGAGACAGGGCGTCCAGGCCCTCGGACATCCTTTCCTTCCGTCGACTGAAGAATCGGCTTACTTTGGCGGATGCGAACCGCGCCATGAGGTCCATGACTGGAGGACCCCAAAGGGCTACTATCTGGTCGAAGATCTCCTGGTGCAGTTCCCACTCGCCGTGGTCTATCTTTCACCTGCTGAGGTAATCGGCCGTGATGTTGTCCGTACCGGCCACGTGTTGAGCTGAAAGCGCTTCCAGGCGAACTTCTGCCCACTTGAACAGGGAGTCCGCCTCCTTTTCCAAGGCCGGACTGCTGGTGCCGCCCTGGTGATTGATGTACGCCACCGCGGTGACATTGTCTGAGAGAACGCGGATCGCTTTTCCTAGTACTGAGGGCTGGAGAGCCTTGAGTGCCCGAGTGACGGCTCTCAATTCCAGTCGGTTGATAGGCCATAGGGATTCCACTGCCGACCACTGCCCCTGGACAAATTGGTCCTTGAAGTGTGCTCCCCAGCCCGCTAGACTGGCGTCCGTCGTCAACAGCACCCACTGAGGAGGTTCGAGGGGCATTCCGCGACTCAGGTTCCTTGGGCACCTCCACCAGAGGAGAGTGCTTGGTCCGAGGAGCGCAGGGGAGCTGCCGAGACAAGGGGTGCTGTTGTGGAGACCACCGCCGCAACAGAGACCGCTGTAACGGGCGCATGTGGGCTCTGGCCCACGGGACAACTTCTATTGCTGCCGCCATGGTTCCCAGCAATTGCAGATAATGCCACGCTGAAGGGAGCCGCCTGGCCATGAACTGTGAGACTAGGGTTCTTAGGTCCTTTATCCTTGAGCCGGACAGAAAGACCCTGCCTCTGCCTGTGTGGAACCTTGCTCTGAGATATTCGAGCTCCTGGGAAGGAACCAAACTGCTCTTTGTGCGATTGATGACCCATCCTAGTTCCTCCAGAACTTGAACTACTTTGGCTGTAGCCCGGTGACTTTCCTCTTCTGATTTTGCCCGGATCAGCCAGTCGTCCAGATAGGGGTGCACTAAGACTCCCTTCTTTCGTAGGGCGGCCGCTACCACCACCATCACCTTGGTAAAGGTTCTTGGCGCCGTCGCTAGACCGAAGGGTAGCGCCTGAAATTGAAAATGACCTCGAGGGACCGCGAATCTGAGGAACTGCTGATGGGACTTTCTGACCGGGATATGCAAATACGCTTCTGTCAGATCCAACGATGTTAAGAACTCTCCAGCCCTCACTGCCGCTATCACTGCTCTCAGAGTTTCCATCCGGAAGTGAGGTACCTTGAGACAGCGGTTGACCTGTTTTAGGTCCAGGATCGGACGAAAGGAACCCTCTTTTTTTTTTGGGACGACGAAGTAAATCGAGTACCGACCAGTACCGCATTGGTCTGGCGGTACCGGAACCACGGCCCCAAGATCTATGAGGCGGGAAAGTGTCGACTCTATGGCTTCTCTTTTTGCTGCGGAACCGCAGGGGGACTGAACAAAGGCTGGAAGTATTTGCTTTGCAAATTCGAGGGAGTATCCTTCTCGAATCACTTCCAGCACCCACTGATCGGATGTGACTCGGGACCAGGCGGGAAGAAACTGCCTCAGGCGACCGCCTAACGGCCATCCGCCCTCCTGGGCCCCCTGTATCTCATTGCTGCTTTCTGGGGCCCGAAGAAAAGGAGGAGGATGAGGATGAGAAACCTCTACCCCGAAACCCTCGGGATCCTTGACCCCTAGCGTTAAAACGACCCCTGAAGAAAGGGTTAGGTCTGGACGAGCGAAACCTCCGAGGTTCTCTAGATTGGTTCCGAACTGGGGCAGCAGATCGCGATTGTTTGGGCCTGTCCTCCGGAAGCCTGCCTCCCTTGGACTCACCCAGGTCTTTTACTAACTTGTCCAGGTCCTCTCCGAATAAAAGTTTCCCCTTAAAGGGAAGACGACTCAGGCGAGCTTTGGAGGAGGCATCAGCGGCCCAATTCCGGAGCCACAAATAGCGTCTGGCTGCCACCACCGAGGCCATGTTCTTTTCTAAGCTCTGGATGAGGTCATACTGGCTATCCGCCAAGAAGGCCGTACCTGATTCCAGCCTTGCCGCGTTGGCTAGAACCCCCTCGGGGGAGCCCTCCTCTGCCTGGAGTTGCTGAGACCACCTCAAACAGGCTCGTGCCACCCATGCCCCCGAAACTGAGGCCTGTAAGGCAAGAGCGCTCACGTCGAAGACTTGCTTAAGGAGCGTGTCCAATCTTCTGTCCTGGGCATCCCTCAAAGCCGCGCTGCCCTCCACTGGGATGGTGGTTTTCTTCGTCACTGCCGAAACCGCCGCATCTACCCTGGGGGACTTCAGAAGCTCTTTGTCTGCTTCTGGAAGATGGTAGAATCGAGACATGGCCCTGACCCCTCTCAACGCTGACTCTGGTTGGTCCCATTCCTCCTGAATCATCTGACGCACAACTCTGTGGACAGGAAAAACCTTCTGGGACCTTCTGATGGCCTGAATTAAGGGATCCTCCAGAGTTTCATCCTCTGCGGGAGCGTCCAAGGCCACGTTGAGAGCTTTTAGGGAGTCATTTATTAGAGCGGGCAACTCCTCCCGCCGGAATACTCTGATTATGCGGGAGTGGTCCTCCTCCGGGATCTCCCCTTCCTCCAGCTCCTCCTCTTCGTCCTCCAACTCCTTTTCCGAGGTCTCCTCTTCAGGCAAGTCCTGGGAAAGCGGAGTGAGGGTCTCTTCCACCACAAGTCTGGGGCGCTTTGAGGGTATCCCAGAGTCCTGGGTGTTAGACCTCATGGGTCTGACCAGCTTACCTTCGGTCGAAGGACCCGCTTCCCCCGGACCAAGACCCTTCTTACGTAGGCAATAGGCTTGGTGTAGTAAGAGGATGAAATCAGGGGAGAAGAAGTCCCCGACTCCCCCTTCTCCTGCGGGAAGGGAGGAGGGGGGTATAGGAGGGAGGGGGGCCTCTGAGCGAGGAGGAGGGGGCAACTGGGACGCTACTTCCCCCTCCGAGGGATCCGAGGACCCCTGCGAGGCCTGGGACATGGCAAGGCTGATTTCCTGTTCTACAGAGGAAGCAACTGCAGCGCAGCCCCTGCAGACCCCTGCCTCAGATGCAGTACCCCTCCTAGTGCCACAAGAGGGACACCTCGGTTTGCCCGTCATAGTCCTCAGAGAAATCTCTAAAAATGCACACCTACTTGCCCCCCCAACAGATAGTTATTTTTAAAATAAACCCCTTAAAGGAGAAATAAAACAATAAACAAAAATAAAA
Source organism: Ichthyophis bannanicus (assembly GCA_033557465.1). Taxonomy (NCBI): domain Eukaryota; kingdom Metazoa; phylum Chordata; class Amphibia; order Gymnophiona; family Ichthyophiidae; genus Ichthyophis; species Ichthyophis bannanicus. Next base: position 299,142,962 of record CM066038.1, read on the forward strand.
TTAGGCAATTAAGGGCCCCCTACAACAATGCTAGGTTCTGAAAGTTCTCCGGGAACAGGAGGCACAGTTAAAAGACTTTCCCCTTAATTTTCACATTAAATGTTAATAAATCATTTAGCCGAAAACCTTCTCCAACTTTATTTCAGCCTAAGCTGTATACTTGCGGTTTAGGAGCTTTCCCCAGGCCCGAGACCGCGATTCTTTGTAGGGGCTCAACACGTGGTAGGCCGCGACCACGTGGAGCCCTTAGTCGAGTAGCCTGCAAGCACCGGCCTTTGTGCTGCTCCCCCACGCTCCGGCGCTGAAGGGGAAGGAGGGGACTGAGGCCCGAACGATCCTGGGCCTCTCACTACCCCCTGCGCTTCTCTTCTCGCCGCTGTCCTTTAGCGCGCCGCCGCAAGCAGGAGAAGGGTGCTGATGAAGGATTCTTACCCCCTCCCACGTGTACGGCGCGTCCTCCAGCGCTCAGCCGCCGGCGGGGCTTCGGCGCGAGGACGGATAGGACTCGAGGCAGTCAGGCCGCGGAATAGGTCGTACCGGCAGAGAGAGGATCTCTGTTCTTTCCTCCTCGCTGCTGTAAGCTCTGCGAGAAATCACCTCCAGCACCCGGGCCGGGCCGGGGGGGGGGGAGGGGAGGAGAGGAGAGAAGGAGTACTCCGGCAAAAGGGAGGAAAATCAACTAAAGGTAAGAATACTAACAAATAATGCAGACTATGCCAATTAGTATCGATTAAATTAAATTAAATAAAATAAAAACGGAATTAAGAGGAAGATAGGACTCCAGTAAGCCCTAGGCTTACGGAACCCTCCAGCTGCTTGGAGGCTGAGAATACTGGAGTTGGTGGGTGGCACCAGTGGTATATATACCGCTCCACCCCAAAAAGGTTGGGCTCAGCCTCCAAGCTGCTGGAAGGGTTGCGTAACCCTGAAGTAAAGGGACTGGACTGGAGTGACGATAAAGGAACTATAAATTAATTTCCTCTTGTACTAAACAAAAATGCAAAGACGTTAGCGAAACACATTTCCCAGAGCTGACATATTCCAGTTAATAAATTCAAAATAAAAAAGTATTTTTCTGCCTTTTGTTGTTTGGCATTTTATTTTTCATTTGCAATTGCTTCAGTCATTTTCTTCTGGTTTCTTCTGTCTTCTGCTAATTCTCCATTGTCTGCTGTCCATTTGTCCTTTCTTCTCTCTTCTAGATTTTTTCCATTCTCTCCTCTACATCTGCTTTAACATACTGATCTTTCCCCTTTTGCTCTTTCCCCCATTTCTTTCTTTATTCCTTTATCATCCATTCAAATTTCACCCTTCCATCCTCAAGCCTCACTTACTCTACCAATACCTAACCACGCGTAGATTTTTCTTCCCTCCCACACAAAATCTCTTTTCCCCCTCCATCCTCATTCCCCCAGCCCCATCCCCTTCTAGTCCTTCCCCAACCTCAGCTCCCTTCTAGTTCCATCCTCCCCCCCCCCCCCTTCGCATCAGCTCATTTCCAGTCCTATTCCGGCCCCCATCAGCCCATTTCCAGTCCAAGCTCTCGCCCCCCCATCAGTCCATTTGCAATCCTACCCCCCCCCCCCCCATCAGCCATTTCCAATACTACCCCCCCCCCATTAGCTTATTTCCAGTCCAAGCTCCCCCCATCAGCCATTTCCAATCCTATTCCAGCCCCACATCAGCCCATTTCTAGTCCTAGTCCCCCCTATCAGCTCATTTCCAGACCTAGCCCCCCCCCTCCCCCCGATCAGCTTATTTCCAGTCCTATTCCAGCTCCCATCAGCCCATTTCTGGTCCAAGCTCCCCCAATCAGCCCACTTGCAATCCTAGCCCCCCATCAGGCATTTCCAAAACTAGCCTCCCCATCAGACATTTCCAGTCCTATTCCAGAACCACATCAGCCCATTTCCAGTCCTAGCCCTCCCCATCAGTTCATTTGAAGACCTAGCCCAACCCCATCAGCTCAATTCCAGTCCTAGCTCCCCCCCCCCCTCCTCACACACACACTCAGCCCATTTCCAATCCTAGCACCCCACCACTCAACCCATTTCCAATCTTAGGTCCCTCCAAGCCCATTTCCAATCAGCCCCCTGGCCCGATTCAGCCCATTTCAAATCTTAGGCCCTCCCCAGCCCATTTCAAGCCCTAGCCCCCCCCCCCCCTCTCAGAAGAGCCCCGTGGCAGGCTTTAGAGGCCCTGGCTCACAGCAGATCGCAGCTCCCGGAAGGCTCAGCAACAGCTCCCTACAGTCGCCGAAGTGAAGAGCCTTGTTTTCCTTCACTTCGGCAGCTGTGTTGTAATGTAGATTACTGGTGTGCCGGAGGTCAAAGGACATTTCCTGTGTCTCAGCACCCAACGCGCCAGCAATCTACATTACAACACAGCTGCTGAAGTGAAGGAAAACAAGGCTCTTCACTTCGGTGACTGTAGGAGCTGTTGCTGACCCTGCTCGGAGCCACGAGCTGCAATAGGGAGGTGAGCCGAGAGCCGAACATGTGCAAGATGTTGTTGGTGCGGGGCCCCCTGAAGCGTGGGGCCCTGTGCAAACAACATTCTCGCACAATGGACAGGCCAGCCCTGGGTGAACCATTTTTCAGAGGGTCTGCAGTCGATTTTTGTGTAAGTGTTTATGGACGAGGTTGCTTTGTTGATTATGGTGCTCCAGCTCTTTATTGAATCATTGAGGTCACAAGGGGGGTGAAACAAGTTGGGGTATTATGTCATTGAGGAATGTATCTTTGTCAAAGTGTCTGAAAGGATTTTTTTGGTAAAGAGTGTTAAGTGGTTTCTGAGAAGTATGGGAGATTGGAAGGTCTGTACGTAGAATGAAATGGTCAGACCAGGGTACCTGGCTAGAGCTGGGAGGAGAGTATTTAGGGTGTTCAGTAAGGGGTTTTGGGGATGTTTATTGTTTATTGGAAGCCCATATCTTCCATGAATTCTAGAAAGGCCGTGGCTCGATAGAATGGGAGCAATGCTAGATTAAAGTCCCCCAGGATAATGTAGGGTTTCTTTGTGCGAGAGGTGCGGTTGATTCTAGTACTGAAGTGAGGTTAAGGTGGTTGCTGGAGGGTGGTCTATAAAGGAAACAGATTGCTAGGTTTTTATTTTCAATCGTGAGTAAATCTATCCCATCACAAATTGTTGCAGATGCTTGCAAAAGCATTTAATTCTGCTTTGATAAGTATAATGACTCCACCACCCCTTTTGGAGTCTCTAGGGCAGTTGAATAGACTGTATCCATTTGTGTTTACTTGATTTAGGAGGACTGTGTCATGCTCAGTCAGCCAGGTTTCAGTGACACAGAGTAGGTCAGGAGATTCATCTATTAGAATGTCACGGATTAATGGGATTTTATTTCTTAAAGATCTTGTGTTTATTAGAATGCCTTTTAATGGGGTTGTGGAGTCTGTTTGTTTTAGGAATTGTGTATTGGGGAAGGGGTTGATGTAGATTAACCTGTGATGTGGTTTGTATCTGTGGTAATGGCTATCTCTAGGGTTATCATGTCTGTGGATGTGGTATATCTGGCTATGATTGGGATACTGACGTATGATGGGGATGGGGAAAGAAAGATGTGATTCTTGGTGGTTCAGCAGGGTGCTGGACAATATTGTAAATAGTAAAACGATGTGGAGAGCACAAATTGCAGTATTTTTTATTTCCATTTTTGTCTATGGGGCTGTGTAAAGTAATGGATTTAAGAATGTAATTTGGCTGTACTGTGCAGTTGGGTAGAGTAGTGTTTCCAGACAGAGGAGAGTAAAGCAGGCCACGTGTTAACAATGCTAGTTAATAAAATGGCCGGTACAGAAGTATTGTGAATCTCGTGGTCGCAAGTGTTAGGTAGCGGTGTGGTAACCGAGTGTTGTGGGGAGAAAACGTTGGATCTGGAACAGTTTAGTGAAAGTCGTGTGTGAGCGGAGCTAGTTAACAGAATGGAATCAACGATACATTGGTATTCGTGCAAGGAATCAGGATAAGCTTCTGGTCTGATACAAAGAAGTGTGAGCTATGCAGTCAAAATTGTAAATAGCAGAATGAAATCACAATACTTATGGAATAAGTGCTAGGCAACCAGGTAAACTTTAGATCAAGAACAGAGAGGCGGAAGCCACGTGGTAGCAATGCTAGTTGTCCAAGTAAAGCCTACAGGGGATGCAATAGTAGCCAGAAGGCTGCAATTTGGAATACAACTTAGAGTTCAGGTCAGAAACAAAGAGTGTGGCCACAATTTTATTTATTTATTTATTTAACACTTATTTATATACCGCATCTTCCAGCGATCAGTTGCGGTGTACAATTAACAACAATTTACAATGCAGAGCTTGTATTACATAGAACAATTATAACTTTTTACATAGAACATCTTAACTTGCACAACAAAGGGTTTAAAACTAAGCGGAATATTCAACTAACACAGATTGTGTAACTATTTAAACAAAGTAATGTCTCTATAACAGTTGTAACTATATACAAGTTGGGTATCAATGCATAGGAATGGAGTGATTATTCATTTAGGTTTGTACGTATTGCTTGTAGTAGGGAGTAAAAGCTTGATATTGGGCAGGTTCATGTTTACAATGCAATGTTTACAATGCAATGTATACCATGCAATGTATACCATGTTTACAATGCAATGTATACCATGCAGCAAAGCACAATACAAACAAACTGATAAAAGGATAGTAGTAATGTAGGGATACTGGAGAATAGCGGCAAAGCCGTTAAAGTGTTTTGGCTGAGATATGGAGATGAAGTAGGCAGCGTTATATTAACACAATGCCTGAATTTGTTAGCGATAGTAACTTACTTTCTTGTAGTACAATATTTTGTTTGCTGAGACAGAACTGTAGTTCACAGAGATGAAAATGAGATGTTCTTTGTAGAATATCATGATCCTGCCTAATGATCCTTGCCAAAGGGCCCTATAGCAAGGCCTTCAGGAGTGGGCCCACCAGGAGTGGACATGCCTGGAGCGTGCTACTTTTTAAAGTTGAGGTGAGCTGCAGCAATTGGTCCCTTGGCGGGGGGAGCAGGAGGGTCCAGCAACTTCCGCTTCCTTCCCCGATGGTAATTATAATCGGCTGCCTGGTGCTGGAGGGAGACCGAAGGGAAAGGCTTGTATATAAACAAATGGAATAACTAATAGAAAAACTCTTAATAATCTTTTCAAAGATAAAGAAGAAGAGAAATAGTAATTAGATCTTACCTGCTAATTAGTGTTCCTGAAGGAACGACAGTCCAGTCCCTTTACTACTGGGTTGCGCAACCCTTCCAGCAGCTTGGAGGCTGAGCCCAACCTTTTTGGGGATGGAGCGGTATAAATACCACTGGGACCACCCCCCAACTCCAGTATTCGAATGAAAAAGCAGATATAACAAACTCTCGTAAACAACCTAACTAACAAAACATTTCAAGAAATATAAACCACTCACTTATTTAAAGAACAAAAAAAAAAAAAAAAAAAAATTTTTCTGATATCATAGGTAAGGATATGAGGAAGGGCAACGGGCGGAGTGTGGTTGCCCGAGCTTGCCGCACCGGGTCTGCGCTCGTTCCGATGGTCTGCGTTCGTTCCGAAGTTCTGCGTTCGTTCCGATGCTTTCCTATAATCAATAGATTTTAATTTTTAGCCGGAATTGGGAGGGATCAGGGACTGGACTGTCGTTCCTTCAGGAACACTAATTAGCAGGTAAGATCTAATTACTATTTCCTTATCGTCACTCCAGTCCAGTCCCTTTACTACTGGGATGTACCCGAGCAGTTCAACCCTGGGTGGGGTCCGGCATACCGGAATGAAGCACCGCCAGGCCAAAACGAGCGACCGCTGCACTCTGAACATCTAACCTGTAATGCTTGGTGAAGGTATGAAGAGAGGACCAAGTCGCCGCCCTACATATGTCCAGTGGAGGAACTAGGCTGAATTCCGCCCAAGAGGTAGCCTGCGCCCTAGTAGAATGCGCACGCAGTCCCACGGGGACTTGCTTCCCCTTCAGGATATAGGCGGAGGCTATTGCCTCCCTGATCCATCTAGAGATGGAGGCCTTGGCCGCCGCCTCCCCTTTGTGTGGGCCCCCGAACTGAACGAATAGTCGGTCGGACTTTCGGAAGGGCGCTGTGCGAGAGAGGTATCGCTTCAGGGTTCTCCGGATGTCTAGGAGTCGAAGCTTGCTATCCCTGACTTCCAACCCTTCTTTGGCGAAGGCCGGGAGGGTAACTGTCTGGTTCACATGAAAGGGAGATATAACCTTAGGCAAGAAGGAAGGAGCCGTGCGCAGAACTACTTTGTCCTTGAGAAATGACAGAAAGGGTGGCTGAGAGGACAGCGCCTGTAGTTCCGAGATCCTCCTGGCCGAACAGATGGCGATTAGGAAAACAGTCTTTAGGGTTAAATCTTTTAGGGAGGCCTCCTTTAATGGTTCGAAGGGATTCCCGATCAAGGCATTTAGCACCAGGTTAAGATCCCAAGGGGGGATGATCGACCTCCGTTGCGGACATAGGCGTCTAACCGCCCTTAGGAACCTTGAGACATCCGCGTGGGCCCCTAGGGGTTTGCCACGGACCTTGCCTCTGTAGCAAGCGATGGCCGCGAGCTGTACCCTTAAGGAGCTGTGGGCCAGACCCTTGTCCAACCCTGCCTGCAAGAATTCCAGGACCTCCGGGACAGAGGCCGAGAGTGGTTTCTTTTGGTGCTCCGCGCACCAGGATTCGAAGATGCGCCAAACTCTTACGTAAGATAGACAGGTCGAGCGCTTCTTGGCCTGCAGCAGAGTTGAGACTACTGCACCTGAGAAACCTCGTCTCAGGAGCCGTGCCCTTTCAATAGCCAAGCCGTAAGCGAGAACCGATCCACGTGTGGCATCAGCACCGGACCTTGACTTAGCAGATCCCTTTTGCAAGGGAGCCGCCAAGGATGGTCGGCGATCATCCTCACCAGATCCGCGTAACAGGGTCGGCGCGGCCAATCCGGGGCTATGAGGATTACCAATCCTTGGTGTGACTCTACCCGCTGGAGGACCTTTCCGATCAGAGCCCAAGGGGGAATACATAGAGGAGACCCTCCGAAGGCCACTTTTGGGAGAGGGCATCCAGGCCCTCTGACATTCTTTCCTTCCGCCGACTGAAGAATCTGTCCACCTTGGCTGACGAGAAGCGTGCCATGAGGTCCATGACTGGGACTCCCCAACGAGCTACTATTTGGTTGAAGGTCTCCTGGTCCAGTTCCCACTCTCCGTGGTCTATCTTGCACCTGCTGAGGAAGTCGGCCGTGACGTTGTCCGCGCCCGCCACGTGTTGAGCTGATAGTGCCTGCAGGTGTGCTTCCGCCCACTGGAAGAGGGCGTCCGCCTCCTTCTCGAGGGCGTGGCTGCTGGTGCCTCCCTGGTGATTGATGTAGGCCACCGCGGTGACATTGTCGGAGAGGACGCGAATTGCTCGTCCCTGTACCAAGGCTTCGATAGCCTTGAGCGCTAGGGTGACGGCCCGCAATTCCAGCCTGTTGATGGGCCATTGCGATTCCAACGGTGTCCAGCGCCCCTGGACAAAACGGTCTCCGCAGTGTGCTCCCCAACCTGATAGGCTGGCATCCGTCGTCAATAGTAACCACTGAGGGGGTTCTAGAGGCATCCCGCGATCCAGGTTCCTTGGGCATCTCCACCAGTGGAGTGCCTGTTTGGTCCGCGGAGCGCAAGGTAACTGCAGAGAGAGAGGATGATACTGGGGCGACCACCGCCGCAACAGTGACCGCTGCAATGGTCGCATGTGGGCCCTGGCCCATGGTACTACCTCTATTGCCGCCGCCATTGTTCCCAGAAGCTGAAGATAATGCCACGCCGAGGGGCTTCTTCTGGCTAGAAACTGAGAGGCTAGAAGTCTTAGATCCCTTGACCTTGTTCGTGACAAGAATACTCTGCCGCTGTTGGTGTCGAATCTTGCCCCGAGGTACTCGAGTTCCTGGGAGGGAGTCAGCCTGCTCTTTGCTCGATTGATGACCCACCCCAAGTCCTCTAGGACCTGGATCACTCTGGCCATTGCCGAGAGACTTTCTTCTTCGGACTTTGCCTGGATCAGCCAATCGTCTAAGTAAGGGTGAACTAATATTCCCTCCTTCCGAAGGAAGGCCGCTACCACCACCATTACCTTGGTGAATGTCCTGGGAGCCGTAGCTAGGCCGAAGGGTAGGGCCTGGAATTGAAAGTGGCCTCCTGGGACGGCGAATCTTAGGAACTGTTGGTGAGACTTCCTGACCGGGATATGCAGGTAGGCTTCTGTCAAATCGAGGGATGTTAGGAACTCCCCTTCCCTGACGGCTGCTATGACAGAACGTAGAGTCTCCATCCGGAAGTGTGGCACCCTGAGGCAGCGATTGACCTGTTTTAGATCCAGGATCGGTCGCAAGGAGCCTTCCTTCTTTGGCACCACGAAATAAATCGAGTACCGACCTGAGCCGCGCTGGTTTGGTGGCACGGGGATCACGGCTCCGAGCGCTCTTAGGCGTGCGAGAGTTTCCTCTACCGCCTCCCTTTTTGCAGCGGATCCGCAGGGAGATTGGACAAAGGCCAGGGGTATTCGTTCTGCGAATTCGAGGGCATAGCCTTCTCTGATGACCTCTAGGACCCATTGATCGGACGTGACACGGGACCAGGCGGGAAGAAAGAGCGTCAAGCGACCTCCTATCGGGCGCCTTCCCTCCTGGACCCCCGTCATCTCATTGTTGTTTTCTGGAGCCCGAGAAGGAGGAAGAGGCTGTGCCAAAGCCTCGGCCAGCTCCACGGAACCCCCTGAAACCTTGACCCTTTGAGAGAAAACGGCCCTTGGAAAAGGGGGCTGACCTAGTTGGACGAAACCTCCGGGGGTCCCTAGGCTGGGTACGTACTGGGGGAAGGGAGCGTCCCTGTTTTTGTCTGTCCTCCGGAAGTCTGCCTCCCTTTGACTCCCCCAGGTCCTTTACTAACTTCTCTAAATCTTCACCGAATAACAGCTTCCCCTTAAAAGGAAGTCGGCTCAGGCGCGACTTAGAGGAGGCATCCGCTGCCCAATTCCGTAGCCAAAGATACCGCCTAGCCGCCACCACCGAGGCCATGTTCTTGGCTAAACTTCTGATGAGGTCATACTGACTATCCGCTAAATAGGCTGCTCCGGATTCCATCCTAGCCGAGTTGGCCTGTGTTTCGGCCGATGATCCCTCTGTTGTCTGGATCTGTTGTGCCCACCTTAAACAGGCCCGAGCCACCCAAGCTCCTGACACGGAGGCCTGCAAGGCGAGAGCGCTTATATCAAAGGCTTGTTTCAGGAGCGTATCCACCTTCCTGTCTTGAGCATCTCTTAAGGCCGTGGCGCCCTCCACTGGGATAGTGGTCTTTTTGGTGGCTGCTGATACCGCTGCATCTACCCTGGGGGACTTCAGCAGTTCTTTGTCTGACTCTGGAAGAGGGTAGAGGTGAGCCATGGTTCGTACTCCTCTCAAGCTTAATTCTGGTTGATCCCATTCCTCCTGTATCATCTGACGTACCACCCTGTGGACAGGGAAAACTTTCTGGGACCTTCTGATGGCCTGAATTAAGGGATCTTCTAGTGCCTCGTCCTCTGCCGGGGAGTCAGGGGCTACGTTGAGGGCTTTTAGGGACTCATTGATTAAGGAAGGGAGCTCTTCCCGGCGAAAAACTCTAACAATGCGAGAATGGTCCTCCTCTGGGATCTCTCCTTCTTCCAGCTCCTCCTCTTCGTCCTCTAACTCCCTTTCAGAACCCTCTTCCTCTGGGGAGCCCTGAGAAAGGGGTGGGAGGATCTCTTCACTCATTAGCCTGGTACGCTTGGGGGGTACCCCTGAATCCTGACCGCTAGCTCTCCTAGGTCTGGCCAGTCTGGTTTCTGCTGTCGGAGCTGTATTGCCTGGCCCAAGTCCCTGCTTGCGCATGCAGTATGCTTGGTGTAGCAATAGGATGAAGTCAGGGGAGAAGAGATCTCCAACCCCCCCATCCGCCGAGGAACGGGACGGAGGGGGTGCGATAACCTCTGAGCTAGCCGCCGGGGGTAATTGGACCCCCACCTCCGCTTCCAGGGGGTCCCCGGGTATCTGAGATCCTTGGGTCATGGGCAAGCTGAGTTCTTGTTCTACGGAGGTGGAGACTGCCGCACACGCTCTACAGATGCCTGTCTCTGAGGAGGTGCCCCTCCGTGTGCCACAGGATGGGCACTTTGACTTAGTGGTCATGCTCTCCAGGAGACTCAATGGGGCGGAGCGTAAGCGACCCGGTCTAATCAATGCGCTGTAGGAGGAAAACCCCAACTCACCCCTAAAGTCAAACCAAACAAAATCTCCCAATAATCTGTGCAAAAAAAAATGCTGTAGGATGCAGGATAGCTATCCCAGCGCTGTCCCCTCCCCCAAGTAATGTCAGCGTTTTCGCGGGCAAAGGGATGGCCTTGGAGCTGCAGTAAAGGCAAACCCACAATAAGGCAAATTAAACTAAGTAACAATAAATTAAATTAAATAAATTAAATAAGGAAATGCTGCCGATCCAGGCTAATACTTGCTGTTTGTAGTGTTTGCACTGAAAGCAGGACCAGCTCCACGAGTCCTCTCCGTTGGCTCAACACGTGTTAGGCCTCAGCCACGTGGAGTCCGGAACGGAGGATCGCGCTTCTGCCCGCTGCCTGAGCTCTGGTCTTTACCGCTGTGAAGAGAGGGGCGGGCTCCGCGTCGTCACCGCTGCAGACGCCGCCGCTTGTGAGCCCTCCGAAACTGAAGGTTTTGCGATTCGGAGCTCCGGGAAGCTCGGCCGCACCCCGCTGCAACGGGGGGGGGGGTGAGTAGGTTCCACTCGCGTCGCTGCCTCCAGCGCTCAGCCGCCTCGGGGGCTTCGGCGCGAGGCAGAGCAGCTCCTGGAGATGAATTAATGAACCCCGGCAGAGAAGGTAAGGAGAGCCTTCTTCCCCCTGCAGCAGGCAGCTCAGGCAAGTCCTCCGGTCTCCAGCCCGGCCGGCGGGGGAGGGGGAGAGGGGGAGAGGGATGAGGGAAAGCAGAAAAATTAAAGGTACAGGAATAAATAAAATAAAACAATTTCCTTAACCAAAATAAAGAAGACAACTAACTAAATAAGATCAATTAGCAAACTTAGGAGAAGGTAGGACTCCAGTAAGCCCTAGGCTTACGGAACCCTCCAGCTGCTTGGAGGCTGAGAATACTGGAGTTGGGGGGTGGTATTTATACCGCTCCATCCCCAAAAAGGTTGGGCTCAGCCTCCAAGCTGCTGGAAGGGTTGCGCAACCCAGTAGTAAAGGGACTGGACTGGAGTGACGATAAGGAATAAACTTTTAAACAAAGAGAGTTAGGTCAGTAAAGAAGAAGAAACGAAGAGACCGAAATTGTGAAACAGCAGAGCAGCAGAGCCGGCTTAAAAGCCAGCTCCGACGAGGGACAGAAGCAGACGCAGCTCAGCAGCTCCCCCAATTCGGGGTAGAGCGCCCGAGCGGGAGAGGCAGCTAGATCTCACGCCCGGAGGCTCCTGCCCAATCGGGTCAGTGGGAGGAGCTACAGCAGAGCAGCAGAGCCGGCTTAAAAGTCAGCTCCGACGAGGGACAGAAGCAGACGCAGTTCAGCAGCTCCCCCGATTCGGGGTAGAGCGCCCGAGTGGGAGAGGCAGCCAGATCTCCCGCCTGGAGGCTCCTGCCCAATCGGGGCAGTGGGAGGAGCTACAACAATGGAGGCTCCTGCCCAATCGGGGCAGTGGGAGGAGCTACAACAGCAGAGGCTCCTGCCCAATCGAGGCAGTGGGAGGAGCTACAGCAGAGCAGCAGAGCTGGTTTAAAAGCCAGCTCCGACGAGCATGCCCGCGCTCTGTGGGCCTCGCCAGAGGGCCCTTTGGCGTGGCCCTTAGGCACGGCACAAGGCGGAAACAAACAACAGCACCAAACAGTACATCCAGCCCCCCTGATCGGGGTGGAACGACTCAGCAGGAAGCCACCCCACTTAGAAGCTCCTGCCCAATCAGGGCAGTGGGAGCACCTTCGAAAATCACCAGCCCAGCAGAATCCACCCACCCCTGACAGAACCGCGCCTGAGGACCGAACCTGAGGCCCCTTAGGCATGGCACCACAGTGCAGCCACAGAAACAACCACAACCCGACACTGCAAGAGCCACAAGCAGCAACCAAACTCAGACATCGAAGACGAGAAAGACGACACCAGCAAAGCAAAGTAAGTGCAACATCTACCAAACTCTGACCGCATAAGAATGTACACAACATGGATTCTGCCCATCAGCCTCCTCCTCACCCATCTCTTACCACACCAGTCAACCAACCACACCCTACTAACAAGCACTCCATGGCAGCCAGCACAACTCTTCACACACCCACAGTACACACACTGGAACACAATCAAGACCCCCAAGCACAGGAGGCAAAATAGACACAAACCCAACACACAAACAAACCCAAACAAAGCACAGATTCACCTAAGCACCCCGACTACGATCACAATCGAGCTCATCAATGCCAGATCCATAAGAAACAAAATTAACACAATAGCAGACCACATAGAAGAGTATCAACCCGACATACTGTGCATTAATGAAACATGGCTCACACCCACCAATAATGTGCTTCTTAATCAGCTAGTACCAACCACATACACAGCATTCAACTGCCCATGCACACAACGAAGAGGAGGAGGGGTCCTGATCCTCACAAGGAACAGCCTAAGATTCAAGTCACGAAGCTCATCAAACACCAACCAATGCAACACCATCACTGTGGAAAACAAACGGATGGCACTTTGCCTCACCTACAGAGCCCCAAATGCACCACCAGACGAACTAGCATCCACTCTAGAGGAGGTCTGTGCCTTCAATACCAGCAACAAACCCCTGCTACTACTAGGAGACTTCAACCTAAAATCCTCCAACACAAAGGACGCAGAAGCCTTCCTACAAACTATGGGATCCTTACAATACACCCAAATGATCAACACACCAACACACAAACACGGATCATCACCAGACTTTATATTCGCACCCAAAATTTCTAACGGACAATGGTAACATATCTACACCAGATGTCACCCCCGTCCCATGGTCTGACCATCACATAATCAAAACAAAGGTCATGCCACAAGGACAAAACCATGGCAAAAACCTAGACAAACCAACAGCACAAAGAAGATTTAAAAGCTTCAACAAGGACCAATTTCTCAAGGACACGATACTGCACCTGAATACGGAAGAAGAGGATTTAGACGATCAAATCAGAAAATGGAACAGCATTATCAATGCAGCCTCCAAAGCCACCGAACACAGACCCAAGAAAGATCACCACACTAGGGCACATCACACACCCTGGTACTCAAAAACCATACGGATCAAAAAAAAGAGAACTCAGGAAGTTAGAACGGCAATTGAGACACACCAAGTCTCCCAACAAACAGACTCTATACTTAGCAAAACAAAAAGAGTACAACGATCTCATCAACCAAACAAAGAGAGAATACCACACCAACCTCATACTCAAATCAAACAACAAACCGAGAGAGCTCTTCGAAATTGTGAAAACACTCACCAAGGAGAACAAATCCGACAGCGAAGTGTAAATAGACCCACAAACATTCGCAGACCACATCCAAGACAAATTCCACTCAGCTCCACGAAGGAATACTAACACAAGCACCAAACCAACCACCACCCCAAGAAAAACTTGGGACAAATTCAGCAACCCATCCACAGAGCAGCTCTCACACATCATCACTGCCCTCAACACAAGCATGGCCCCAACAGACCCATGCCCAGTCACATGGATCAAAACGACAAAGTCAAACTTCATCCACACCATACACAACATGGTGAAAAGTTCTCTAACACAAGGTATCATGCCAGACCAGCTAAAACTCACCACAATAAGACCAATCCCGAAGAAATCAGCACTCAACAAAAACAACCCAGCAGCCTACAGACCCATCTCAAGCATCCCCCTACTGGCTAAGATTATTGAGAAAGTGGTACAACATCAACTACAAGACCACATCGACAACCATGCACAACTCGACCACAACCAACACGGTTTCCGCCCCAACCATGGAGTTGAAACACTCCTGCTTTATCTCTTTAACGACATACTACACCTCATAGACAACAGCAAGAACAGAATACTCATGATCTTCAATGACCTATCATCAGCGTTTGACACAGTCGACCACGGAACACTACTAGCAAGACTACAGAACATCGGACTACATGGAGCCACACTGAGGTAGTTCCACTCTTACCTAACGGACAGACAGATACAGGTCAAGATTGGGCCCAACACATCCCGACCCATAAAAGTCATGCAAGGCGTACCACAAGGATCCGCACTATCAGCTCTCTTATTCAACATCTACATCCAATCAATATGCAACATCATAAAAGAGCACGGGATAAAATACACAATCTATGCGGATGACATAATGATATACACACCAATCACCCTCGACAACCCAGACCACACCAAGATAACAGACTGTCTCACACATATGAACACCTGGTTTCAAGACAACAACATGACCATAAACTACAGCAAGACCGAGGCGCTAATCATCACACAAAACTCCGACTGCATTCCCCCCCCCCCCCCCCGCGACATCAAGATAGCACCACAACCATACCCATACAATCAGAAGTGAAATACCTCGGAGTGACAATGGACAAAGAACTTAACCTTCAGTCCCACATCAGTAGAACCACCAAAAATGCATACCACAGGATGAAACTCATACGACGCCTCAAGCCCCTCCTCACTCAGGAACACTTCCGCACAGTTTGTCAAGCACTAATAACCCCAATCCTAGACTTCTGCAACCCAATCTATCTAGGTCTAACGAAACAGACACTAAGACCATTGCAACTGGCACAAAACACTGCAGCACGCATAATTGCTGGCACCACAAGACAAGCACACATCACACCCACCCTAAAAGAGCTCCACTGGCTGCCTATCAGTGCCCGCATTAGATACAAGATAATCATAAACATTTTCAAAATCAAACATCAATCATCAGCTTTCAGCCTACACCCACTCATACAACCAGACAACAGCACAAGACCGAGAAGAAGAGGCACATCCAACCGTGTCAACACACCTAAAGATATCAACAGGGTACGCAAGGACACCGAAAAACGAGCCTTATCAAAGGCGGCACCAACAATCTGGAACGCCCTCCCCGACGAACTGCGTTCAACAACAGACCTTAAGGAGTTCAGGAAACTACTGAAGACAACTCTCTTCATAGAACACTACGGTGACATTACTTAAACCATGCAACAGACACCTCAATTCCCCCCACGTCACTATAACTGTAATTAAGCAAAATATCTGGAACTGATACCCATAGCATTGTAAATAGCACACGCTGTAAATAGCACCACAAGAATCAACGTCCAGACACGCTCACACGCATACACTACTCACTGCATGTACACACTATACACTGTATCTTATTGATTGTTTGCTGTTCAGACCACCTTGATTGCAGGATAAGGCGGTATAGAAATACGTTTAAATAAATAAATAAATATTATTTTTTACAGCCGTTCTAAACTATCTTTAGCCCCATCTTTTAACCACATAGTTTTCTTAAACCATGGCATCTTACTAGTTGGATTTCACCATAGTATTGTTTTTGAAAAGTCCCGCAGCCACAGTCAGTCTTAAATGTTCATTTTTGGTGCGAATTTAGTTGCTAAGTAGCAAGTTAACAAGTTGAAGACTGCAGTAAGATGAACAGAAGGTGCTAGGACATACTGTAAACATTACCAACTAATCAGATAACTTCATGCTTTTCTAAAAAAAATATATGCTGATCAAAGACTTTTATAAACAATCCATTGTTCTTATTAAGGCAAGAGAAATGGGAAAATATATCTTACAGCTACATAGCACCTACCAACTAATTTTAACCCTAGTGTTGCTTTGAGATGCCCCTGCAACCGCAGTCATTTTTAAACCCTCATTTCGGCACAATTGTCAAGCAAACCATAAACAAATTATAGAATCCAGTCGGAGGGACATGAGGTGCCAAGATGTACAGTGAACACTTGCTGTTAATTGATTTTACTCATGCTTTTTTTTATTATGTTATAGATAGTGCTCATAAAGCACTTTTTAAAGATCGAGCTGCTGTTCTCAATAGGCAAGAGGGGGGGAGGAGGGGGAATGGGGAAGGAGGGGGAGAGAGAGAAGGGAGGGAAGAGGGGAAGGAAAGGAGGAGGGGGAAAGGGAAAGGAAAGGAAAAATGATAGACTTTTTGGAATGATATGTAAAATAATCTAAAAGCAATAAATATAATAATAAAAAGAATTAGATAAATAAGAGAGAAAAACTGCCTACCACCTGGGAGTGATAGTTATGAAGCCAGGGGTCTAGTAATAGACCATTGAAGGGGAAGAAAGGAAGGGAAAAAGGGGGGGAGAAGGAAGGGAAAGGTAAGGGAAAAGGCGGAGAGGGAAGGGAGAGGAGGGGAAAAGGAAGGGGGGAAGGGGAGAGAGAAAGGAGGGGAGGGGAAGGGGAAGAAGGAGGAAGGGAAAAGGAAAAGACATACACCACTTGTACAAATAAATTGGCATCACTCATAAAAAACAATCAGGTAAAAACTGAAACTAAAAGAAATGGCTACTATTGAGAATCTTGCTAAATAAATAAATAATATCAACTTAAAATTAGGTTAAAAAATAAAATCATCAAAGGAATAAGAACAATAAATAAGAAAAAAAATAAGGTTAAAAGCACATAAAAAACACATAAAACTGGCAAACCTGTATGTGCTAAGGGACTTCTAGAGGATAATAAAGAAACCAATAAAAGGAAAAACAGACAGATCCATATCAAGGTTAAGTCCATTAGGAGTCAAGGAGTCCAGCATGTGGATATAACGTTGTTGTAACCGTAACAGAACATTATTGAGGTCACCCCCTCTCCAATTCTATTTGACCACCTTGATAACAAAAAAATTTAGATCAGAAATTTTATGCTGTTTATCAATCCAAAGTTAGACAAGTGGCTTATCTAGCACTTTCCATTTCAAACAGCTCCTGTGTTCGATAATCCACGTTCTGCTTTGTATGGTTTTTCCCACAAATAACATAGGACATGGGCATATAATCACATAGATTATACACTCTGCCATGCAATTAGCAAAGTCTTCTTTTGTTTTATGGGATGAATGAATTCATTTCTGACAGGAAACACATGAGAGCAAACAGAGCATTGTGCACACTGAATTTGTCCTTTATACTTTGATCTAAAAGGCCGTTCCGTCAAAGCAGAGGGAACAAGGAGGTTACGAAGATTAAAATTTCTCTTATGAGCTATTGTAATCTGATAATCCAAAAAATAAGGAAGAGTCTGAAAGATATGCCACTCTTCTTGAACTATATTTGAAATATATCTGGATTGTGCTGAAAATGTCAGAGGAAGGACCAATCTAGTGATCTTAGGTCTTTCTTCTCCAGAAGAGTAGTTCTGTCTACTTCTTTTGCATTTTCATAAGCATGCTAAACATAGCATTCTGGATAACCCTGGCTTGAAATCTTTTTTTCATTATATCTGCTTGTTTTTCAAATTCGTCAACATGTGTGCATATCCATTTTTGCCTCAAAAATTGTCCCCTAGGAAGATTGGCCTTCAGAGAATGGTTGTGAAAACTCTGATAATGCAGCATCTGATTCCGATCTGTAGGTTTCCTATATAATCTTGCATTAAATCCTCCTTCTCCTTTACTAATCAATAAATCCAAATAAGGTATATGGCTATCATTATAAGTAATCTGAAATTGTAAATTTTGGTCTAATTCATAAAATCTTTCATAACTGCCATCCCAGACCATTAAAATATCACCTATGTACTTTATCCATAGTTTGATATTTTGCAAGTATGGATGATTAGTTAAAAATTGTTTTTCAAATTCCGCTACATACAGGTTTGTCACATCGGGGGCCATGGAGGAACCCATGGCCACCCCTTTAATCTGTTTGTAAAAAATATCTCTAAAACAAAAATAGTTCTTAGTAAGTGCCAGTTCTGCAAATTTCATTAAAGGTTCAGTGGAAATCCTTTTGTGGTCACTCCATCCAAGTAAAAGATTATGTATAATATTTAATGCTTCGCTTTGCAAAACATTTGTATACAAAGATGCTACATCTAGTGTGACCGATATTAAGCTATCATGGTATCCCTCAAAACAGGTCAGTAACCGAGTAGCGTGAGATGAATCTCTGACATACGAGGGAACCTGAGATACAAAGGGACGTAATAGTACATCTAAAAATTGTGATATTGGTTCAAAGAGTGAGCCGACAGCTGAGATAATAGGCCTCCCAGGTAGTTTATCTAATGATTTATGTGTTTTGGATAAAATGTAAATTGTTGCAGCAACAATTTGACCAGCAAAACTATTTCCTTTTAACTCTGTACACGAGATGCATTCTATAGAGGTATATGATTTCTTTGCTTACCTCCAGCTTCAATATTATCTAATAACTAAAGTGGTGAGAGAGACACTGTGTTTGGATACTCTGTTTAGTAGAAGGTTAATTACAAATATTGGTGTTTCCTTAGAGATCTGTGCCAGGGATAGGCCAAAATATATGCTAAATTGGGAGCAGGATATAGGAATACAAGTTTCTGATGAACCACAGAATGTAATATTGGAATGTTGCAAAAATCTCAGTCTTGACTAGCCTGGTGAAATGGCTACAAGGTGCTCTATAGATGGCATTTGACCCCAAAAAAGCTGCTTAAAATATTATAAATTGGTACAAGATTGATGTTGGTGTAAATGTGTGAGCTTCGAACCCATGCCCAGTTCTACAGGTATGTTGGAGTGAATGTATAACATTTATGGAATCCCTACTGGGCACTAAGGGGGTTATTTTAGAAGCCCTATTTGTGCTTTCGACATCTGAAAAAGAGCACACAAATGTCCAATTCACAGGGGCATCCCTGAGCTATTTTAGAAACCAGGTATATGGACATCCCTAGCACAAGAACGTCCAAATAGAACAGGGGCATGCTGGAAGAGTGGCCTGAGCAGAACAACGAAGATGCATGCCACGTACAATTCCAGAATGACATACGCATGTCTGGCCATGCTTGTTGAGGCATCCATGCCCATACCTGCTCCTGACCATAAAGGTGGAGCAAAAAATGCTCTTTTCATGGCAGCAATGCTACCAGGGGAAAACAGCACAATGTGCTGTCATCATCACTATCAATATTTCCTGTGCAAAGAAACTTGCATCTAAATACAAATCCCAAACAGATTACTAACCTGCCACCTCAGGTCTGAGTGTCTGCAATATCACTGAATAGACATCCTTCTGGAAAACACCAGCCTGGAAATCCAAGAAGTCATTTGGGGACATCCATGTTTCTAAAATCGGGTCGAAATGCAAACATCTCTGGGTTTTCCTCAGATGTTTTCCCATGCGTTTCTCAGATTGCATCTGGACATCCATTCTAAAATGCCACTTCATGATTCCAAAATATACAAATCTCCCGAAATTCATAAGAGAAAGTGGGGATTTCTTAAGCAATGCATTGTGACTGCATGGGGTGAGAGTGCATGTGCATGGAAGAGAAAGAACTCGCCCAGTTGGAATGGGATGTTGATTAGACTGGGAAGCAGTTACCTTCTTACTAAATTGATGGACCTGAAGAGAGGGTGACTGAACAGATTTAAAGAACTATGGAAACTGTATGAAGAATAGGTGAAGGAAACCTTAAACTCTGAAGATGGATAATAAAGTTAACGAGGAATACGCAATGTAGAATATATATTAAATGTTTTGCATTCTTACCATGGTAAGGAGGGGAAGGACAAGGCATTATGATAGAGCTTTAATAGCTATGGGGTTTGTGTTAATGAAGAAAAGTGAAGTTGCTTTCTATATTTGTTCTTTGAAATAGTACAACAGAAAAAGTGACTGGGCTACAGGGGTGATCTGGGAAAAATCAGACCGGTCAGCCTGACATCAGTACCAGGCAAAATGGTAGAAATCATTTTAAAGAATACAATTATTGAACATGTAGAGAGTCATGGTTTAATGGGAGAAAACCAACATAAATTTAGCCAAGGTAGTCCTGTCTTACTAATCTGTTATATTTTTTTGAAGGTGTGAATAAACAGGTAGATAAAGGTGAGCTGGTTGATATAGTGTATCTGGATTTTCAGAAAGCCTTTGACAGGGTCCCTCATGAGAGACTCTTGGCAAAACTAAAGAGTCATGGGATAGGAGACAGTGTACTGTTGTGGATCAGGAACTGGTTAAAAGGTAGAAAGCACAGGGTAGGGCTAAATGGCCAATTTTCCCAATTGGAAAAAGATGAATAGTGGAGTACCCCAGGGATCTGTGCTGGGTCCGCTGCTTTTTAACATATTCATAAATAACCTGGAAATGGGAACAACAAGTGAGGTGATCAAATTTGCAGATGACACAAAATTATTCAAAGCTGTTAAGAGGATTGTGAAAAATTGCAAGAGGACCTTGATAAATTGGAAGACTGGTCATCCAAATGGCAGATGGAATTTAATGTGGAGAAGTGCAAAGTTATGCACACAGGAAAGAGCAACCCAAACTATGGTTACATGATGCAAGGTTCCACATTAGAAACCACCAGCCAGGAAAAGGATTTAGACCTTATCGTGGATAATACTTGAAACCCTCTGCCCAGTGTGCAGCAGCGGCCAAGAAAGCAAATAGAATGCTAGGAATCGTAACAAAAGGAATGGAGAATAAAACCAAGCACATTATAACGCCTCTTTATCGTTCCATGGTGCGACTGCACCTTGAATATTGTGTGCAAATCTGGGGCACCATGTCTTAAAAAGGATATAGCAGAATTAGAAAAGGTATAGAGATGAGCCACCAAAATGGTAAAGGGGATGGAAGGATACTGGAAAGATACCCCTATGAGGAAAGGCTTAAAAGGTTAGAGCTGTTCAACTTGGAAAAGAGACAGCTGAAGGGAGATATGATAGAGGTTTATAAGTTAATCAATGGAGTAGAATGGATAAACATAAATTGGTTGTTTACTCCATCAAAAAGTAGATAGAGGACATGCAATGAAGCTACAATGTAACACATTTAAGACTAATAAGAGAACATTTTTTTTCACTCAACGCGTAATCAAATTCTGGAATTTGTTACTAGTAAAAGCTGTTAGAATAGCTAGGTTTAAAAAAGGTTTGGATAAGTTCCTGGAGGAAAGGTCCATAAACCATTATTAAAGAGGATCCAAGAAATCCACTGCTTACTCCGGAACAAGCATTGTGGAATCTATATACCTTTTTATGACCTGGATTGGCCACTGTTGGAAACAGGATACTGGGCTTGATGGAACTTGCTCTGACCCAGTATGGCATTTCTTATGTTCACTTAGTTTCATCTACCATTATGGGCACTGGCCAGTGACATAAATCCCACCTAAGCAGCCCTCACAATGTTGGGAGATCCGGGTAGGAAGAGGTCCACACAGTGGCGGTAAGGTAGACTTACTTTAACAGGTTTTCCATGCTGATTCACTCTTCTAAGTTTCCACCAGGCTTAGCAGCTGTTACCTACCAG
This sequence comes from Ichthyophis bannanicus, assembly GCA_033557465.1. NCBI lineage: Eukaryota > Metazoa > Chordata > Amphibia > Gymnophiona > Ichthyophiidae > Ichthyophis > Ichthyophis bannanicus. Next base: position 299,164,561 of record CM066038.1, read on the forward strand.
GCTGAAGTATCGCGGTAACAGCTGCACCACAGGACTTTGGCCTGGTAGGTAAGAGTAGCCGGGCCTGGTGGAAACTTAAAAGAGCAGAGGCAGCCTGTCAAACCTATTTAAGTTTGCCACCGCAACGAGGGAGGGGGGCCACCCCACTGTGACAACTGGGGGGGGGGGGCAGTGCGACACTGGTAGGGCTGGCACAACATGGAGGGCCTTCAGCAAAATATTTGCTTTGGGGGCCCCTCATTAGAACTTACGCCACTGGCACTGACTCATGTCTGTTATAGATAGCTCTAATGAAAGCCAGCCCAGCCTAGAAGTGTCAGAGCAAAGAGCAATGCAGTGCAGACCATATAGATGGATTCTAGTTTCACTTTGGCACCCATAGTAGTGAAAGAGTGCTAGCCTCACTATAGTACAAAAACACAGCAGAGGGCACTAAAATCAGCAGAAAAAGTGCTTAATTCCACAGCCGCAATGAGTGCCTGTTTCCATAGCAACTGAAAATCTGTGCTAGTTTCTCAGCAGTATTGTAGGTGCTGCAGTAATGAATAGTGGTATCATTCTAGTGCAGGTGGCAGCTATAGTGTATGCAGCAGCAATTAGTGCTGGCTTTATTCTGTACAAATAGCAGCAAAGAATGCTGGTTTTACTCTAGCCCAGATAACAGCAACAATCACTGATTTAAGTCACATGTAAAAAAATGCAATGAGCACTGGTTTTCATTTGTGCACAAAAGCTGCGAACAGCGCTGGCTTTCATGCTAGATGCAGCAGTTGCAATGAGTGCTGGTTTCATTCCGGCATAGGGAGCACCAGTGAACACTAATCTCATTTAAGTGGAGGAGTAGCCTAGTGATAAGAGCACTGGCTTGGGAACCAAAAGACCAGGGCTTGATTTCCACTAGCATTCCTTGTGGCCTTGGGCAAGTCACTTAACCCTCCATTGCCTCAGAAGAATCCAAGTTATCAATGTAAGCCGCTTTGACTCAATGATAAAGCGGTATAAAAAAAAACTGTTAAATAAAAGTGTAGACAGTCAGGCTTCACTCCATTTTACTCTGGCGCAGTCCACTAGCAATGGAAGCTGGCTTCCACTCAGTGCAGAATGAATGAAGAGCGGTGGCAACAAGCTAATGCCCATCACATCCCTTAGCCCAAGCACAACTAGCACAGAAAGGTGCTCACCTACCTGCAGTGCTGCTAATCAAGAGGGATCCCGGCCTACCTGAAGCACAGCTAGCCAAGAGAGATGCCGTTGTTAGTAAGGAGCCTGCTTGTAGGTAATGCATACTGGCAAACTGTCAGCACAGCCAGCCTTTAAATCCATTCATTTTGGTTGGTACATTGCTGCTGAGGTGTTATATAGACACACACACACACACACTTCAGTTCTCCACAATAGACACACACACACACTCGTCAGTTCTCCACAATAGACACACACATACACACACACACTTCAGTTCTCCACAATAGACACACACACACACACACACACTTCAGTTCTCCACAAGGCTGGTTTTGTTCTTAATCATATTTATAACAAACACACAAAATCTTAATGAAAATAAGCAACATATAGAGGTTATCCCATTTGGCAGTTTTTATGTCATCTGAACTAAACAGCAAACAACGGAAATGTCTGGTAATGGTGGATGCTGAAGGTTCTGTACCATCTTTTTCTTTTTTCTGCTGAGACTCTGTCATCAAAAAGGGCTAAGCCTGCCAAATGTTAAGACAAAAACCAGGAGGTGCCTTGAAAATGCAACAGCCTGGTTTGGGTATGTCTTAAGAACTGATAAAAATTTGATGTCATTGGGAGGAGCTTGGATTGTAAATGGTGCTTCATTCCACTGTCTGATGTAAACAAGACTGACAAACAGAGCCATATCTGTGATATTCTTGGACTCGCATGCAGTCATCCTGAACTGAGCCTTAAAAAGGAATATTTTCAAACATGAATGCTTTTTCCCATCCATAAAATGCTCAGAATGGGGCGACCTCTAAATGTTTCACAATCAGGCTGAAATTGCACAGATTAGCCAGCTATCCCTAATGAACAAAAATAAGCCTTATGGAGAAATGATTCTGCATTCATTAACTTTTTGCATTGGTTTGTGGACCACCCTACTATACACATATAGGGCCCCATTCCGATCCCAACGTACATCTCCTTTGTACGTCCGGGCTGACCCAGACGTACAAAGGATATCTTGATTCTGTTCCTATGGGACACGTCTAGCCCAGCGAGATCAGAATCGCGAACAAGCCTGTATGTGCAGGTCGGGACTGCAATTCAGTCCCAGCCTACACGTACAGGCACTGCCTGGCTAACTCACCGTGGCTCCATTTAAAAGCAGCGATGCTGGCCGTCTGCCCAGAATGTTAATTCCCCACAGCCCGACCCCCGATCCGGCCTTCTAAGGCCAGGATCAGGCTGCAGGGAATTAACACTGCCCCCCCCCCCCCCCAGCCCCTTCCACCCCCCAGAGCAGCAAAATTGAAATGTCCAGGAAAGTTATTCCCCAGCCATTATTAGAATCGGTCCCGCTATTCGTGCCTCAGAATGACCCCCATAGTGAAATTAGGCCTTACCTGCTAATTGACTTTCCTTGGAGACTGAGCTTGACCAGCTTTGCTGATGTCACCTACTAAAGGCACGTGCATAAGGAGGCTAGCCAGTATTGGAGTGACAAAGAGGAACCTAAGCCAACACAGACACAATCGGTCCCAAACAAAAGCAAAACACAATGCAGAGGAACGTGAAACCTGATACCTCTCAGGCCACTCCTCATGGCTTCCGTTGCTGGAGAAAAAAGAACCCCTTTAAGTCCTCATCTGATTCTTCTCAGAAAGACCATAATTGTTTCCCTGTTCTAGGAACTTTTTCCAATTTCTCTTCATACATTTTTTGTCTTTTTTTTGCTTTGTTTTTGTTACTGTTTGCCTCTCAGAAATCTTACTGCCGCCCCAAAGGCAGCACTCACAATCAGGCGTCCATCCAGCACCCACAACATCCAACCAGCCACCCAACAAACAGACCAGACAAGCGCAATAGGGAGGGATTCAAGGAAAGGCAATTAGCATGTAAGGCCTAATTTTGCCTTCCATATCATCCCTCCAGTCTAGTCCAGACGCATAGGAGGTAACATGGCAGTGTCCCTTACTGGGAGGGATCCACGAGGCTGGCTTGTAACATTCTAGCCCCGAAATGCACCTCCTCTCTGCCCCCAACATTGAGTCAATAGTGCGTCGCAAAAGCATGCAACGATGCCCAGGTGGCTGCCCTATAAATGTCCCCAGGCAGCACCAGACCTCCCTCCACCCCGGATGCCGCCTCTTGCCCTAGTGAAGTGGGCTCGCAGCCCTAGAGGGTCAGCCTTAAGCCTCAGGCGATACGCTGCTGCAATAGCCTCTTTCAACCAATGCACTATGGATGACTTGGAATCCACTGCTCCCTGTTGTACCCCTTCAAAAAGGACAAAAAGACAATCGGACCACCGAAAAAACACCATTCGCTTCAGATACTGCAGGAGTACACACCTAGCATCAACGAACGCAGCTCGCGGCTGTCCTTGAGTCACTCCCCGCAGCATGGGCAGGGAGACGGGCTGATTCATGGGAAAAGGGGTCACCACTTTGGGCAAGAAGAAGGGCATTGTCCTCAGTACAACTTTTTCTGGATTGAAGACCAGGAAGGGTTCCTGACAAGACAACGCCTGTAACTCTGAAATGTGTCTCACAAAACAGAAGGCCATCAAAAACACCATCTTCAAAGTGAGATCCTTTAAGGAAGACTCCTTCAGAGGCTCGAACAGTGCTTCTGTAAGTGCTGCTAACACCAAGTTCAGGTCCCACAGCAGGAGTAGCTGTCTCTGAGGCGGTCATACCTGCTTCATAGCCCTGAGAAAACGCACAAGGTCCATATGTGCCGCCAGAGACATGCCCCGCATCCCACCATAACAGCAGGCCAATGCTGCAATCTGGACCCGCAGCAAACCAAGCACTAGGCCCTTCTCCAGTCTGGCCTGCAGAAAAGCCAAAATCTGTGGAACTCAGGCAGATAGGGCCGACACCCCACTAGCCCCACATCACTCCTCAAAGACTCTCCAAATCCTGACATGACAAAGAGGAAGATCGTTTCTGGGCCTTAAGAAGTGTCGCCACCACCACTGGTGAGTAACCCCGCTAGCTCAATCTTGCCCTCTCAAGAGCCAGGCAATAAGCGAGAATTAATCCACTTGGTGCATGTGCAACGGAACCTGGACCAGCAGATTGTCCCTCACCGGAAGTCGTCAAGGGGCCCCCACTTTCAGGCACACCAGATTTGCGTAACATGACCTCCGCAGCTAGTCTGATGCAATCAGGATCACCAGGCACTGGTGCCACCCTATCCTGTGAAGTACTCGCCTGATCATGGGCCAGAGCAGGAAGACATACAGCGGCTCGGCCAGCGGCCATGGCCAAACCAGCACATCAAACCGCTCTGACATATGCTCGCGCCTTCTGCTGTAAAACCTACTCACCTTGCCATTGGCCACTGAAGTCATCAGGTCCATCACCAGCTGACCCCAGCACTGTACTATCGTCTGAAACATGGAATCCTGTAAGGACCATTCCACTGAGTCCATGCAGTATCAGCTCAGAAAGTCCATTTGAACATTCTCCTCGCCTGCCATATGCATCGCCAAAAGGACAAGAAGATGTTCCTCTGCCCATTGAAGTATCAGCTTCATTTGCTCCAACAGCACCACACTGGCCATGCCCCCCTGGTGATTGATGTACGCTACTGCTGTCGCATTGTCTGAAAAAACCCACACTGCTTGACCTCATAGAAGGTGCTCAAAGTGCAGCAGTACCCAGAACACCACTCTCAGCTCCAGCCGGTTGACTGACCACATCAATTCCTCCTCTGACCATAGTCCCTGGACGATCTGAGCTAGACAGTATGCCCCCCAACCGATGAGACTGACATCGGCCACGGTCACCCAGGAGGGAGCCTCCAGGGGAATACCTGCTGTCATGGCTGGGGAGGAGAGCCACCACCCTAGGCTGAGCCGAACCTCCCCAGGACACAACAACCACCGGGAAAGCAAGTCTTGCTATGGGGACCAGCGCAACAACAGTATATGCTGCAGCGGCCTCATGTGGGATCGAGCCCACGGAACTAGATCTATGGTTGCTGCCATGGGGCCCAAGAGTGGCAGGTAATGCAAGCCAAGGGCCTCACCATTCAGAGAAACTAGCACACCTGCTCCTGCACCTTACCAGCTTGCTCCAGAAGTAGGGAGACCAGACCTTCCTGGGTACTGAATAGCACTCCCAAGTAGGTCTAGACTATTGTAACCTATTCCTTGCTGATCTCCCTCTGAATCATCTATTTTCCCTTCAATCTGTTCAATACTCTGCTGCGCAGCTAATCTTCTGTCAGTCTCATCATGCTCATATTATCCCTCTTCTCAAGTCACTTCATTGGCTCCCTTTCCACAGCCAGTTCAAACTTCTCCTGCTGACCTATAAGTGCATTCACTCTGCAGCAACTCACTACTTTTCCTCTCTTATCTCTCCCTACACCCCTCCTCGGGAACTCTGCTAACTCCGCTCTTCTGGCAAATCGCTTCTATCTGTGCCCTTCCCTTCTATTGCTAACCCAGACTTTGCTCCTTTCATCTTGCTGCTCCTTATGCCTGGAACAAACTACCTGAGTCTGTAAGTCAGGCGCCTTCTCTGACCCTTTTCAAATCCACGCTGAAAAGTCACCTCTTCGCTGACGCTTTTGGATCTTGGCTCACCTACTCTCCTTTATGTTTCCTTAATCAGGATAATGTCACTGCATTTTAACTATCGTCACCAGCAGAGTACAAAAATACTGCTATCTGACCCTAATTGTAAAACCGGTTTGACTCAAACTGATATTCTTTAAACTGATTTCTCATATGTATATAGTTCCTCAGTTCACTCCATGTCATAATACTATTTTGTGTATACTAAATATCATATGTACATAGTTTTCCCCAGTTAACTCCATGTTATATCCCTGTTTTATGTAAACGTAGAACAAAATGTATGTCCAAGTGTTCAATGTTCAATGTAAACCGCACTGATGATAAATAGAGCGGTATATAAGAAGTGTTAAATTAAATAAAATAAAATAATTAAATAAATAAATTACCATTCCCTCTAGATGTATCCCTCGTCTACAGCTACCATGTTGTCTGTCTTGACTAGATTGTAAACTCTGATGAGCAGGAGCCATCTTTTACATGTGTCTGTGCAGCCCTGCATACGTCTGGTAGTGCTATACAAATGTTCAGTAGTAGTAGCTGGTCAACTGCTGAGAAGTTGACTCTTGTCAAAGTTCACCACCCCACCTAGGCTCTGAAGAAATGCCACCATCCGCTGAGTGGCACTCAGGCTCTCTTCTATGGACTTTGCCCTGATCAACCAGTTGGCCAAGTATGGGTGGACCAGAATGCCTTCCTGCCTCAAAGCCACTGCCACAACCACCATGACCTTCGTAAACATCCAGGGCGCGGTGGATGAGTACTGCAAATCTCAGGAAGTGCTGGTGCTTGACATGAATCGGGATGTGAAGATACCCCTCCGACAGGTCTAAGAACATAAGTAACTCTCCTTTTTGAACTGCCAAAATGACCGAGTGCAGCGTTTCCATGTGAAAACGCAGCACATGTAACACTCTGTTGACGAACTCGAAGTCCAGGATTGGGCGAAAGAAACTGTCATTTTTGAGGATAACAAAGTAAATGGAGTACCAACCTAACCCTAACTGAACCAGCCTGTCCAGCATTGCCTGGATGGTCTCCCGCTTAACTGGGGATTTGCAAGGGGAAACCAGTAAGGCGTCGGGAACGGGCCATGCCAACTTCAAGGTGTAGCCCTCCCAGATGATCTCTAACACCAACTGGGCCTGAGTGATGTGGCCCCAAGCAGAATAGAAGAGGAGGGCCTAGTGGCTAGGACAAGATACCTCAGAATGGAGGGCCAGGGGTTCAATTCCCACCTGGGGAAAGCAATCTCTGGCCAGAGGGACTGGGGTTTCTAGCCCTATAGGCACTCCTTGTGGCCTTGGGCAAGCCACTTAACCCTCAGGTACACATAGATTGTGAGCCCCTTTGGGGACAAGGGAATGTATCCAGTACTTACTTGTAGTAATTGCAAATCGCTCTGATGCCCTTCAGCCTGGGCAGTATATCAAGAAATTACATAAATATAAGAGCCAGAGCCTCCCCCTGATTCTTTCCTCTCCTTGGGTCCCCATAGCTTCATTGTGACTTCTTAGTGGCATCGGAGGGCAAAGGGTAGAAACCCCTGGCCCTGAAAGACTGAGTGGCACCTAGAGGAGTAGTGCCCCTATGAAATGGAGCAAACTGGATGGCCCAGAACCTCCGAACGTCCAGAGGCTATCCCTTAGGAGCCCCCCCCCCCCCCCCCCCCCCCCCCGTCTTGGCTCCTCTAGGTTTGTCCTCTAGGAATCTAGCCCCCTTGGAATCCCTGAGATCCTTCACCAACTTCTCTAAGGCTTCCCCAAACAGAAGCTTGCCTTTGAATGGCAGCTTGGTGAGCATAACCATGGAAGAGATGTCCACGGACCAATTGCAGAGCCAGAGAAGATGCTGAGAGGCCACTACAGAAGCTAAGCTCTTAGATCACACTTGGACCAGGTCGTAAAAGGCGTCCACCAGATATGCGGCACCGTTAGGGCCGCCTCAGACCTCGACCCTGGGCCCAGTAAGCTCTGTGCCCTGGCCACTTATGCTTCACAAATGGATGTCTGCAGTGCAAGTGCATTCGCCTCAAATACCTTGCTTCAATTTGTAGCTCCCCTCCCAACATTGTACTCAGATTATTCTACAGATCTATCATGGCAGTCAAATCTGTAGTGTTAGCACTATGAGGGTGAGCAGTATGATGTGAGCAGTAGTTGGTCAGGTATCATGTGATCCCCCTCCCCCATCATCAACAAGTAGATTGCAGGCCAATGCCACAGGAAGTTTTTAACCCATATAATTTGCACGTATAAAATATCAAATTAAAACATGCAGATGATTTCAAAATGAAATTTGTGTGCGTACCTCAGCTAACCCACCAAGGTTCTCGCCCGTCTTTGTCTATTTTCCCCTCCACAAGAGGTGAACAAGTTTCATTGAGAAAGTTTCCATAGATAAACATTCATTTATTCATAGAAATGTCTTTAAAAATCCCCCCTTTTAGTAAATACTTTGTTAATAGAAATGCAACCATAGCAGTTATCCAGCCTAGATGGGGGAATCTGATCACTCTCATCTGCGCAAGAATAATGAAGATCTGTCCATGACTTGATTACTCCTAGAGTCTTCTCTCCTCTCATTCTAGTGCCACTAAAAGTCAACTGGGGCATGACCAGAGATTAGGTCTCAGTGACCTAATCTCCCCCAATATCAAAATGTCATTACAGGGTGTGTTGTGACATGAAGATACCCTCCCTAGAACATCACCCCCTCACCCCCCCCCCCAAATCCATAAAAGGCCACTTATATTGATTTTCCCCTGCCCAAAGGTGAATAAAGTTCTTGCTGCAGGCCAAGCAAGCCCACACCCTTAGCCCACAAGTATCCAAGGAGCTTTGATTCCTAATAACCCCCCCACCCCCCCTCCTTTTCACCCCTCAATATCCTGCACCGTCTGACATGTTCTCCTCACTTCCACAAAACATGCTGGAGAAATGCCTAAACCTCACCTGCCTAGTGCATTATGAAGCTGCAAATGGCACCAGCTAACTTGATGATCTCCTTTGCTCTGCTCTGTGATGCAAAAGAGAGCATAAGGAAAGGGTTTGCCAGCCAAAGGAAAAGAAAAAGCTTGCTCAGTCTACAGAAGGCACTTTATTCACCCAGATGGAAAGAAAAATGGCCCACTGATGGCACTTTATGGGCACTGGAAGATGAAGAGGAGTGAATATAATTTCATAGAAACATGACGACAGAAAAAGACCACATGGCCTATCTAGTCTGTCCTTCCATATCAACCACAACAGTCCCCTTTTTTCCTTTAGAGATCCTCTGTGTTTGAAGCAGACCCTTTAAGGACACTAGGAGGAAATGAAGGGGACATGTTAGTTACTTGCTGCCCTTGATATAAGTTATTTTTTGCTTTAGCCAGAGAGTTTCCACAAATCATATGCCTAATGTGATTTGTAGCAACTCCTTTTAATATTGATGAGTTGCTTTGCATGGATTACAGTGTATAACACAGCTTATTAAAATGTTTTGGCATTATCAATAACACAAGCATATGCATTACTGTTAATATACTTTAGTAAGTGGATCTGGTATATCACTATATACATAATCACACAGAATCTTCCTATGAAAAAGACAAGGAATTAAAATTACCCTGTCTCTGTCTCTGTATAATCAGCTGAGAAGAGACTATCCAGCACTGCTCTGAGATAACCTGAACTCTCTCCAGTTTTAGTGTTACAGTTTTTCTTATCATCCCACCATACCACTTTCCCTTTTATATGGTCTCACTAGGCCAGCTCTGACTGTACTCCCTGCCCAACTCCATTGGTCCCTTCCCTTTTGTTTCCATTCTCTAGAACTCTCTCCCCATGTTTGCTCCCTTCTTCACTTTGCGTCTCTCCCTCTGCCTCCTGCAGCCATGCATGCTCCATACCTGCAGAGCCCGAAGTGTGCCTTCTGCAACCAATTATGTCTCTCTCCTTTCTGTGTATTGACAAACCACAGAATCCCTGACTGTGTTGGCAAACTTTGAGAGGAGGAAAAATCAGCACTGCCTTTCAAAACAGTCCCACCCCCTTTAAGAAGGAGGAGAGCGAGGGACACTCAATTAAAGAAAAGTTTAAGAGGATATTAAAGCAGAAGAGAAAGACTTAAGAGAAGTGCTACAGTTACCTAAATGCCTGCCAAAAGGAGAGCAGTCCATTAATTGGCAGCTATAATTTTATTCTGTGCTATATTTCTAAGATCTTAACCTCATTCCCTAAGTCCCACAGTTCTGAGCTGAAAGTTACAGCTCAGGTCCTGTCTGAGGTGAAGACACATCATCACCCAAACTACTTTAAAAAATCCATAAAGCCTAAAACACCTAAAAAAATGATGTAAACCTCTGCTTAGTGCAGCTGTTTGTTCACAAAACAGGGTAAAGATGCAAAAGGATTTAAGGTACTGCTGGATCTTTGTGTGTCTGTCAGGACCTGTGGAAGAGCTTCGGAGCTGTTCTGGGTGGAAGCTGTTGATGCCACTGTTCTAGGATTTGCAAGCCTAAAAAGTATAACCCCAGTCTAACAAAAACATTAAAGGATGTAAATAATAATAAAGAAAGCCACATTCTGTTTATTTTAAACAGATTTAGCAACACCGATGTGTCTCGGACCCTCCTACATCTGGCTCCTGAAACACTGCTTCCTCTGAAGTCATTCTGCACCAGGCTGTGTATCTGCTGGGCAAGGCAGAGCACAGGGTGTGAGGGCACATTGGGAATTGTAGTTTTTAGTAAGAAATGCAGCCGCTTCTCCCTGGATAGTATTTACAGTAAAGGCAGCTGGCGAGAAGAAAATATGTCGCTCATTCCCACTTCATAGTGACTGTTCCAATGAGTAAACTTTTCTGGTCGTTCCTTTACTTTACAAATCAACAGAACACCAAAAAATTATGTGTAGCTTTCTTTGGTTTCATTTACAGTATATTGTAATTCTTTAATCTCATATGCCAAAAGGGATGAGAAACACTAAAAAAGAAGTTCTCATAACCAAAATAAGGCTATGCCCCTGTGGATAGATTTATCTGCCATCATTTACTATGTTACTATCAGATACAGTGGATCCCTTTATAGCAAGAGGATGAAATCAAAGCAAATTTAGATATCTTTTACACTTCAATAAATAAAGGGCATGACCTGTACGGAGCAGCAGGTACAACCCTAAACAAAGACTTGGAGGGTGTAACTTTCACAGACCAGCAGGTACAACCACTCTAGCCATCTCACTGGGCAGACTGTGTCTGTGCAGCGCTGCATATGTCTTGTAGCGCTATACAAATTCTCAATAGTAGTAGTAGTAGACTAGATGGACCATGCTGGTCTTTATCTGCCATCATATACTATATTACAATCAGGATCTATTTATTACAGTTTTGTTCCATACACACAAAATGGGAGAAAGCCTTTATTAAGAAAGCCCTTTATTGTTTATTGTTTATCAAGCATTTGATATACCGCCCCCCATTACACCGGGGCGGTTTACAATTCAAAAAAAAAGAAAGAGAAAGAAAGAAAGGAAATACAAACAATAGAGACAGGAAAGAGAGAGATCAAGAAGAGGGTAATGAGACTCATAAAGTAGAGGGGAAGGAGAGTCAAGGGTATGGGGGGAGGTTGAAAGCAGTGGAGAAAAGGTGGGTCTTTAGTAGGGAACGAAATTTGGGATAAGACTCTTCCAATCTTAAGGCAATGGGCAGGGAGTTCCACAGGGAGGGGCCGACGTAGAGCTGCTACCATGTTAAGACTTTTATCTAGCTTAACAGAGATATAAGATAGGCCAGGAATCAAAGTGTGACTGAACTACAACTAACTTTGCGTTAGTCCTGCTTAGTTCTGGCTCCTCTCCCCATCTTCTTCCCAAGTGTCACTAAATTTAAAATTCCCAGCAAAATTCTACTCTGGTGGAAGCATATAGATACTTAACAGAAAATGGATGAGGAAAACGTAAGGGCAGCATTTGAAAATTTAGCAGTTCTGTTCTATGGTTTGTGGCCATCTGTTCATCTTAGCCTGTACAATGTTGATCACCCACAGCAAATAAGGCTACCAAATATTTCCAGTTTTCAGAGATTGTCCCTGATTGGAACCTCTATCCCTGGCTTCATTGTCCTCAATGTCTTCTCCCTGATTCTTGCAGAGACTAAAGTGCAGACTTATACTTATACAACTTAACACCAAGACCCGCATTTCTTCCCCTTATCAAATCCATCATATCTTCTATGGAGCTATGCAGACAGAGGTAGAACTTCCTCAGACTACGCAAAATTTATTCATTGAACTTGCTGGAGATGTAGCCTCAAATATCCACATTTCTAACTGTTTCTTCTGTGGCGGAACCAAGAAGGTTCCAGGGTCAACTCCCCTTCCCGCTATACGCAAGCCAAATCTATATCCTGGCTTCCATTGGCTGGGGTTAAACACAAGGAGCTTCATGGGATTACAGGTACCTTTCAGACACTTAAGGGGTGTCAGCAATGACAGTCTCTCTAAAGTAGCTTGGCGATGATCCCCGTCTTGCCCCTGAGGTCCATCAGTCCAGGTGGCATAGTAGACACACTCCCACTTGGGGCAAAAGTAGGCGTCTTCAGATGCTTTGACATAAGTAGTTGGGGCACACGTCCCAGTACATATTCCCCACCTGTAGGCTCCTTCGGGGCATATGTATTTCTCATCATGGTAGTAAATTCGCTCATTGTCAACAGATCCACAGCTATAGTAGCCATTTCTGTTGATGGCCTCACAGGCATCAAAGTAAAGAGGGGCCGGTCTGGTGGGATCTGCGAGCTGTCGTGTAGCATTCAAGAGGGTTCCATCCTCGTTGTTCCATCGCAACTCCAGAACATGGTATGAGGGGTTCTGTCGGGGGTTAAAACAAGTTCTCACGTTGCCTTTGGTACAGATACTTAATTCCGTACCATTATATACACATCGGCTAGTCACGCCAGTGCAGGTGTAAAAGGAGTGATAGAGCAAAGTTTGGGTAACTTTTGTTCCGACTCAGGTAGTGGTTATACAGGCCGCACAGGGAGGTAAAGCAAAAGTCATTTTAAGGGACCCCAGGGCTACCACAAGCACAAGATAAACATATAGAGAAAACATGATTACAATGTCTTAATGAACTCGTCTATGAATTGCAAAGTCTTTACTGTAGTTCTCTGTTTCCACAGCTTCCACCGTACGTAGGCCTGCCAGCTTCCGGATGGTGGCAGGAGTAGGGCTGTAGATTCCTCACAACTGTGGTTGTCGTCGCAGCATGAGTCGCAATGGGGACGCTGGATGGGTGGTTGAAGTCCAGGGACGAAGTTCGGTGGTCGCCGCTGGCTTTACTCGACTGTGATGGATCCAAGGTTCCAGCTCTGCAACTTTGACGGCTGTAGGGGTTGACAAGATGACGACATAGGGTCCTCTCCAATGAGGTGCTAGCGGTGTGTTTCTCCACTCCTTGATCCACACCGAAGTTCCAGGCTGATAGGGATGCAGTGGTTCGGTCAGGTTGATTGGCAGCTGATCTTGTACCCATGCATGGAGACTCTGCAAAACAGAACCTAGAGCCACTAGTTCTTGTCTGGTGATTTCAGACCCAATTTGACTCATATCCCCTTTTATCCCTTGAACAATGGGTGGAGGTCGCCCATATAAGACCTCAAAGGGGGAAACACCTAATGACTTGGTGGGGGCTGAACGTATCCTGAGGAGGGCTATAGGAAGAGCCTGGGGCCACTTCAGGTGCGCTTCCTGACAGAGTTTGGACAGCTGGGCCTTTAGGGTATGATTCATTCGCTCTACTTTTCCTGAACTTTAGGGTCTATAAGCTGTGTGTAACTTCCACTGCACCTGTAGGGCTCGGGCCAGCTGCTGGGTTACTTGGGATACAAATGAGGGCCCATTGTCTGATCCTATAACTAACGGTATACCAAACCGGGGAAGGATTTCATGGAGTAGAACTTTGATAACTTCCCTGGCTTTCTCAGTTCTGGTGGGGAAAGCCTCCACCCATCCAGAGAACGTACAAACCAGGACTAACAGGTAATGGTATCCATTCGCTCGTGGCATTTCTGCAAAGTCCACCTGGATATTTCCCATGGGGGTAACTCCTACTGACTGAACTCTTGGGGGTAGATTAGGACCCTGCCGGGCATTGTTCTTGGCACAGGTTAAACATCTTCGGGCTACTGAGACTGTCAGGGGTCCTAATAGTGAGATGCAAAAGTGAGGTTTGAGCGTTTTTTCCATCGCAGTCTTCCCATAATGTGTGGCTTGGTGGAAAGCTTGGACAAAGGCAGGACCTAACGTCTCAGGGATCACAGATGGGCCAGGAGGAAGACTACCTGTTGGCAGTGGCAGCACTATCCACCCGGTCTCTGATAACAATCCTCCTTCGGTTTGGCAATAATAGTGCAGCTCTTTGGAAGTGTATTGAGGGGTCCATGCATTGAGGGGTACTGGGAATATGGCTGCCTGGACCATAGTACTGGAGATAGGAGCTTGTTGTGTGGTGGCTGCTTCTCGAGCCGCAGTGTCAGCAAATCTATTTCCTCATGAGACTTCTCCTTCTCCTACCTGATGACCTCGGCAGTGCATCACTGCAACTTGTTTGGGGGCCCATACAGCATCTAACAATGTCAATATTTCAGGGCCGTGCTTGATGGACTTGCCTCCCGAAGTAATTAACCCACGTTCCTTGTACAGGGCTCCATGTGCGTGCAATGTTGTGAAAGCATATTTAGAATCTGTGTATACATTTAAGCGCAGCCCTGTCCCTATTATCAGTGCCCTAGTGAGGGCTATCAGTTCAGTTCTCTGTGCTGAAGTTCCCGGGGCCAAAGCTGATGACTCTACTACCATGTCCAGGGTCACCACTGCATAGCCAGCACATCTTCATCTGTTGAGGACAAGACTACTTCCATCCACAAAGAAAGTTCGTTCAGGGTTCTCTATTGGGATATCAGTTAGATCAGGGCGACTGGAGAATACAGTGTCCATTACTTCCAGGCAATCATGATCAGGTGGGCCTGGACCAGTTGGTAACAGTGTGGCAGGGTTCAAAGCTTGACTGACGATCAACTGTAATCGGGGATTTTCACATAACATACTCTGATACTTTAACATCCTGGAATTCGTGAGCCAGTAGTTTCCCTTGTGCTCCATGAGAGTTAGGACAGAGTGTAGTACTGTAACTTGGAGATTCTAACCCAGAGTGAGCTTATCGGCCTCACCTGCCAGGAGAGCTGTGGCTGCAATGGCTCTTAGGCAAGATGGCCATCCTTTTGCGACGGTGTCCAGCTGCTTTGATAGGTAAGCCACAGGTCGCTGCCAAGATCCGAGGGATTGAGTCAATACTCCCAAAGCATTTCCGCTTGACTCATGTACGTAGAGGTGAAATGGTTTTTGTACATCTGGCAGGCCTAAGGCTGGTGATGACATCAAGGCTGCTTTCAATGATCAGAATGCTGTATCCTGTTCTGGGCCCCATTCCAGGGGAGATCACTCCGTGCCTTTGGTGGCCTGGTACAATGGCTTTGCCATCAACGCAAAGTTGGGTATCCATATTCGACAATAGCCTGCAGCTCCCAGGAAGGCCCTCACCTGCTTCCTAGTGGTGGGGGTAGGGATGCGACACACTGCTTCCGTTCTGATCCCAATCTCCGGATCCCTTTGGACAGATGGAATCCCAGATATTTCACCTCGGTCTGGCACAACTGCGCCTTGGCTCTGGAGACCTTGTATCCAGCTTCATTCAGGAGGTGCAAGAGATCACTGGTGGCATGCACGCATTCAATTTTGGAGTTGGTGGCTACTAGTAGGTCATCCACATACTGAAGGAGAACCCTCTCCCCTGGAGTCACAGGATAACTTGACAGATCTTGATTTAGGGCAGCACTGAAGAGAGTAGGTGAGTTCTTGAATCCTTGGGGTAATCGAGTCCAGGTAAGTTGGCCTCATCTTCCTGTGGTTGGGTCCTCCCATTCAAATGCAAACAGGAGTTGACTGGTTGGTGCTAAACGTATGCAGAAAAAGGCATCCTTTAAATCCAAGACGGTGAAGTGAGTGGCCTCAGCGGGAATCATTCCCAGGAGAGTATATGGGTTTGGTACTACTGGATGTATGGTTTCAACTGCATTATTTACTTGTCTCAAGTCCTGCACTGGGTGGTAATCACCTGTCCCAGGCTTCTTAACTGGGAGGAGGGGGGTATTCCAGGGAGATTGGCACTCTCTGAGAAGTCCGTACTTCAGTAATTTCATTAGATGGCAGTGAATTCCTTCAATCGCCGGTCGCGAGAGAGGATATTGTCTCACATGCACTGGTTCCACTCCTGGTTTTAGGGTGACAAGCACAGGAGCTATATTCTTCGCTAGGCCAGGAGGATTATCCTCCGCCCAAACCTCGGGCAGAGCTGAGATTCTGGTGGGGATACAGGAACTGGCTGCCTTGGTCGGAGATGCACTATAGAACCGCCATTCTTCTTCCCGGGGGACAGTCAGCACCATCAGGCCAGCAGATTTCGAGTTCACAGTCATTTCCATCTTCCCTCCTTCAACAAAGGATATCTGCGCTTGGAGCTTGCCAAGCATATCTCGTCCCAAAAGGGGAATTGGGCACTCGGGCATGTATAGGAACTGGTGCGTTATCTTCTGTCCCCCTAGTTCACAAGTGCGGTTCTGCAAGAAAGGCTTTGTGGCCCTAACTCCTGTAGCTCCGACAATAGTAGTAGATCGAGAAGATAGAGGAGCCACTGGTTTTGATACTACTGAATGTTCTGCCCCCGTATCCACCATAAAGTCCATATATTGGTTCCCAATCTTTAAACTGACCATAGGCTCCTGGGGACCTAAGGGAAACTTGGAGCCCGGTCTGACCTAGTCTTCATCCATGCTGTAGCCTTCTTCGGTTGCCATTCCCTCTATAGCTGCTTCTCCTTGTTGGAACTGTGTACGATTCATTCCTCCCCGCTGCTGGAATCTTCCCCCCGCTCTCCGCATACTCCCTCCTCCTCTCCAGGAGGCGGAGTTCAAATTCGGGCAGTCATTCCTCCAATGTCCTTCTTCTTTACAGTAGGCGCACTGATTTGCGCCCAATGGGGACCGGCCGTCTCCTCGGTCCCTTCCATGTCCTCGAGTCCTTCGGTTAGAGATACTTCCTCCGCATCGTTCGACTAAAGCTGCAGCAAGGAACTCAGCTTTCTTCTTCATTTTACGTTCACTTTCCTTCTGACGTTCTTGATCACGATTCACAAACACTTTCTGAGCAACTTCCATTAACTGGGCCGCATTCATGCCCGTGAATCCTTCCAACTTCTGCAGTTTCTGTTTTATGTCTCCCTGGGACTGACTCACAAAGGCTGCATTTACCATGCGTAAATTTTCTTGGGCCGCCGGGTCATTTGGGGTATAAAGTCTGTAAGCTTCAGATAAACGTTCATAAAAGGCTGCTGGGCTCTCATCTGGATGCTGGATGACCTCCGCTACCTTTCCAATATTCATGGCCCTCTGGCCTTCTCTCTTCAGGCCTTGTAGTAGGGCCTGGCGGAACCGAGTAAGGGCCATCGCCCCGGTTGCATTGTTTGGATCTCACTTGGGATCGTCATTTGGAAAATCCGCAGCGGCTGCTTGCCGGGGATCTAGGCCTGGGTCTTCTACGGGATTTTCTTCTAACCATCGGGTGGATGCCTGCACAATCCATGCTCGTTCTTCAGTAGTGAAGAGGGTAGACAGGAGCTAGCGGCAATCAGACCAGATAGGCTGATGGGTTTGCATAATGCTAGACATTAATTCTGTCAATTCTTGGGGCTTCACAGTGTAGAACGCATAATGCGTCTTCCAATTCAATAAATTTGTGGTGGAGAAGGGCACATAGACGAGACTGGTGGGCCCCACCACAACCTGGTCCTGTTCGTTAAGGATAGGTAGCCCCGGGACCTGGCGTAACGGCATAACGTGACTATCTCTCTGACTTGCTGTTGTACTTCTGAGGGCATAATGTAGCCTGGCTTGCTGGAATTTGGCTCCTCTGCTCCAGTCTCTAGCAACAGGTGACCCTGGACTGGCAACTGAATCCCTGCTTGCTGTATCATCGGTGGACTGTGGCTCTTCTGAGTCACTCGGGCCAGAGCTGGGGCTCCCGCTCGGGAGGGGGTGTGTCTCCTCCGGGTGCGGAGGGGGCGGAAGAACTAGAGGCAAGTTGGCAGGAGGGGATCCTCCCGCACCAGGCTCTGCCCGGGGCTGCGGCGGAGCCGAGGGGACGGGCCTGTAAAGGAACTGGGGCGGATGGGTCAGAATATCTGGCGATTCTGGGGCAGAATAAACGGGCAGCTTTTCTCCTTCAGACTTCCGGGCCCCCTTGTGGTCACTACCATTATCCTACACTGTTCCTCGTGGCAGCGTTTCATCCAGGAGGGCTCTCTGTCAAAATATTTAACCAGGAATCTATATATGGGAACTGGTCAGGGTCTTCTCTGCGTACAATCTGATGCACTCGGGATATAATTCTAACATCAAAGGTACCACCAGGGGGCCACTCGGTGACCAGCACCGGCCACTCCCTATCACAAAGTATTCCTAATCGGGACGGAGACATTTTTACTCCATAATCACCATCAAAACCCTTCTTGAAATTCTTGATCATACACTTTAACGGAGTTTGCATGGACTCCGCCCCTCTCATAATGACGTACACAACAGACAGCAGGGGTGGGTGGTTGGGCTGCAGGTAAGGGGTCCGTACAGCCCTAGGAACAAATAGGGAGACAAACACCAAACACTTCCTCCTTTTCGCGACCTGGGCGTGGTCGCCCGGCCAGGAACTGCGCTACTCAGGAGTCCGCTCTCACGTGGTCTGTGTTTCAAGACCTCTCATTCATGCACACACAACCAAACATGCTAGCAATGTTTTCCCAAATTTTCCCAGGCCCTATCTAACTAACCAAGAGCAGCCGGTCTCGCGCATACTCATGCAAGACTTATTCGGACTGCTAACATACCAAGAAAAAGGCAGTAGTTTGGGCCTCGCGCATACTCATGCAAGGCTTACTCGGACATGCCCTGAGAGGTGATCAGGCTCTCGGTACCTTTTACCAAATCAGTCTCGCACATACTCATGCAAGACTTACCCAAACCTAACTGACTAAGGAACAAGAGAATTTCTACTCACCGGATCCAGTACCCGATACAGAACCAGCTCTTGAGATGAATCCTGGACTCCCCTCGGGTTCGGAGTGTTGGCCGGTCGGACCCAGTAATCCGCCGAGGCAAGGCGGAACCCTCTCCGATATAAGAGGACCGGTGGCGCCTGAGGTTTCCCCTGCGGTCGGACAGACACGGTCCCAACCGGGCCAAACCTTGAGGTGGTAATACGTGGTATATTCACTTGAATACCATCCACTACTCGCACAGTCCCGGCCAATGCACCAAGAATATGTAGCAGCGAAGTGCACGCAATGAATAAAACGAGGAGTCAGTTGCAGGTTCCAAGCCAATTTATTGTGCACAGGCTCAGGCAAGGAGTGCATCCAAAAGTGACTGAGCAATGGAGTACAGAAGCAAATTCCTTATATGCAATTTTTACAGTTTGATACAGGCAAACTTTCTATTGGTCCCAATGCCCCTTGCACCTGTCCAATCGGGGACCCTCTCTGGGCCTAGCTCCTTGCTCCCCCTTCTCAAACTGTTCTAACAAAGGCATAGTCTTAGACATAGATACATTTCTACTTCAAGGCCATTTCTAGCTCAGAGAATGCAGGAACATGGATCTCATCAGCATAGAGGAATTATACAGACTTTTCAAAAACAGTTTCAAAAGCAGTCAAAAGCAGTTTAAAACAGTTTCTCAAACTCTGGTTATTTTCAGCACTACTCTCAGGTGGGGGTTAGGATCTAGGCCTAGTTTACAGGCCATAGCCTACCACACTCTAAGGCAGTGGTTTCCAACCCAGTCCCTGGGTGCTCCCAGGCCAGTCAGATTTTCAGGAAATCCATAATTAATATGCATGAGATAGATCTGCATGCACTGCTTCCATTGAATGCAGATCTATCTCCTGCATATTCACTGTGGATACCCTGAAAACCTGACTGACCTGGGGGTACCTGAGGACTTGATTGGGAACCACTGCTCTAAGCAAACAGCATGCAAATAAATTGTGTGCAAAATGCGTGCGCTAAACAAAGAAGGCAAGCCAGATGCATGCATACATGTTCTGTATTAGTACTATCTTTATCTTATGCACAAAAACTGATCTGCACTTAGGTGCTTGTGCTGGAATGCTATCTGCACAGAATAATATTGATGTTTATGTGCCAGATAGCATTCCAGCACATGCACTTAACATTGTTCCAGCACACTTCCCTTTCCGTTTTTTTTTCACCACTCCTTTCAGCAAAGTCGGTAAAATCTTGGGGGTGCTGTACACTCAAGACTGATAAGAAACAGGCATAAATTCCTCACCAGCACTAATCGCAGATCTATGAGCTAAGGACCCGATATTTTTTTGAGACAGCTATGCGCCTCTACGGCACATAGCCATCGCCACTGAACTTTAACTCCGGATACTCAATGCCAGAGTCATATGCAACCCCGGCATTGAATATCTGGGGTCACCGCACAGCCTCCGATGCTGCAGAAGCTAACCAGGCAGCGGCGATATTGAGCTGTTGTCCAGTTAGCTCCTACAGGTAAAGATAGGCCAATTTTTGCTGCACCTATCTTTACCCTCAGGTCACTAACCAGGGAGCGGTGCAATATTACTGTTAGCGACTGGTGCCGCCTCTGCTGCACCCTGGAATGTTCCCAACATGCCTCAATGCTAAGCAGTTAGCATTAAGGCCTGTAGCAGTGTAAATTGGGGATATTCCACACCGGACTTCCAAGCACAGCTTCCAATCGGCATCGGGGATGGAAGCAGGAGACCTAGCCCCTCCTGCTCCCCCTGCCAAGACCAATTAGGCCTCAGAGCAGCAGCCAACCACCGCACTCAAAAGAAAAAGTGCCATTAGGCACACCGGAATTTCAAGCACAGCACCCGATTGGCATCGGGTGTGGAAGCAGGAGACCTAGCCCCTCCGGCTCCCCCAACCAAGGCCAATTGGGCCTCAGAGCATTAGCCAACCATCACACTAAAGCAAAAGGCTCCATTAGGTGCACCCGTGCCTGGTGGGCCAGCACCTGAGGGCCTCACCAGAGGGCCCTTTGGCATGGTCCTTAGAGGGGACCACAAGCAAAGACAACAACAGAGAATGCAACACCTGCCCCAGGCATAACACCACTACCTCTGCTTCCGCAACCACAGCAACACAAGAACACTGAAAGGCCACAGCCCGGACTCACTCACCAAGCTGGAAACAACAGATCTCCAAATCCCCTTATTATACCATCTGGCCAAAAGACTCTGCACCAGTGACCCAGCAAAAACGTGCAGCACTGTACAGACCCTCGCATGTCATACAGTCTCCGGATACAGAGCCTCAACTACAACAACCACCAGAAGGTAATCCCACCAGCACAAAACAACATGGACCCCCAATCACCTTACCCAATACATAACATGCTCACTATTTACCCTCTGCTCTACTTGCTGTTGGCACTCTTGTTGCTCACCACTGCACATAATCCTGCAGCTACCTCAGCAACCCTACTATGGCCCACCAACCAACCACCCTTTCAAACGCTCATACCACTCTAATACAACACTTACCGAACCCCAAGATGCCTAATGTACATAAAAAGCTCCTCTTCTCAAACTAACCCGACCTTACCCAAGTCCCCACATACAAATACATTACACTGTGCCCTAATAAATTCCCGATCAATCCAGAACAAAACCAAGTCATCAGAGACCTCCTGGTGTCCCATAACTTAGACATATTGGGCCTGATTCAGTCCTGGATGTCCTGGCCTTCTGTGTGCCCGGTCGGAACTGGATGCACAGAGTTAGCCAGGATTCTGATCCCACGGGGCACGTCTAGCCCCTCAGGATCAGAATCATGTCCAGGCCTGTATGTGCAGGTTGGGACCCCGATTCAGGTCGGCAAGCATGTACAGGCCTTGCCCAGGTAACTCGGGCAGGACTTTTAAATGGAGTCACGGCTCCATGGCATCCAGTTGCCATGGAACCGCAGCTCCATTCAAAAGCCGCGATCCCCAGCTGCCAGACCAAAAAGGTTCATTCCCCGCAACCCAACCCCCAATCTGGCCTCCAAAGGCCAGGGTCGGGCTGCGGGGAATTTCCTCTGCCCCCTCCTGCCTTTTTGGAGCCCCAGGCCTGCCCGATACACCCAACTAGGGGAACGTATTCCACCTCAAATGTGGAATAAGTTCCCCATTCAGGTTGCTGGCCCCGGACATACAGGGCCAGCATTGGAATCGGCCCTGTATGTCTGGGGCTGCCGACCGTCCACTGTCCACCCTAACTTCTCCCCCGCAATGCCCCTTTCCCTCTCCCATCTAACCTCTCCGTACAATGTGCGGGGAAGTTAGTCGGGGTCAGCAGAGGGGCAGAATAGCAGGGATGGACGTCCCAACAGGACGTCCATCTCCGCTATTCATGCCTCAGAATGACCCTGACGCTGTATAACTGAAACATGGATCACAGAAACAGACAACGTACTACTGAACCAACTCACACCAAATGGATACACCTTATACCAATACCCAAGAACCCAATGCAGAGGCAGCAGCACGATGATTATAGCCAGAAAAAAACTCAACCTTTGCCAAACAAACGACAGCACCAGTGAATCCAACTCCATCACCATCTCCAACAAAATGACCACCATCTGCCTCATATATAGGACACCTACCTCCAACACCAACGACCTATCAATAATACTGAACACAATAATAATGGCATCAAAAAACGGAAAGGACCTACTAGTCCTAGGAGACTTTAACCTCCCCTTGATACACCAAAACTACGCACAGTCCTTCATCCAAGCAATGACGGCACTGGACCTAACACAACTCATTAACACTCCTACACACACAAAAGGCAACACCTTGGGCCTAATTTTCTTCAATGACCATAATGCCTAAGCAAGCATCCCCCACTCTATACAAGCATACCCAGTCCCATAGTTCTCACTCCCACAGAACACCAGCAGGATAAATCACAAGCAGCATTCATCAACCAGAAGGTTTAAACTTTTCAATAAGTAAAATTTCATTCAAGAAACCCTCACACAGCTACCTATAGTCACCACTGACCCAGAGATCCTCATTGAGAACTGGAACAACATTATTAGGAATGCAGCAGTCGCCTCCAATACCTCCAATACCAACACAACTGCAAACCTACATGTGAAGCAACCTAAGACCGACTGGTATACTCCAACCCTCTGAAACCTGAAAAGGCAACTCCGCAAACATGAAAGAAAATGGCATAAAACAAAACTACAATATCTACAATTGATGAAAGAATACCACACCGCAACAGACAAAACCAGACGTGAACACCACACGAAACTACTGAATTCTGCAATCAATCGACCAAGAGAACTTTTCTCCATTGTGAAACACCTGATGAAAACACCATCCACGATAACCAAGAAATCATGATCACCTCTCAACAACTAGCTCAACACTATAAACAACTTCATCCAAAAGCAAACATCCACCTCCCACCCCCTACCGAAGATACCCACCTAGACCCCTGGAGCTCCTTCAACAAAATTACTGAAAGCCAAATCGAAAATACCATAACTTCTCTAAACACAACAACATCCCTCCTAAATCCCTCCTAAATCCCTGCCCTACATCATGGATTAAAGTGACCAAAAAGGAGCTCAGCGGTGAAACTGCCAAGTTCATGCAGTTGATACTTCAACAAGGCACCATGTCCACATGCCTGAAAACCTCCTCTATACAACCAACATTAAAAAAAAACCTCAGACCCAGCATCATACAGACCCATTGCAAGCCTACCTTTTGCAGCAAAAATCTTTGAGAATTTTATTTAGACAGTTTTGTATACCGCCTTATCCTTCAATCAAAGTGGTCACAACACAATTGGGAGATACATTTAACACGTGGGGATATGAGACACATACACTAATACTTAGAGGAAACATGGGCAATGGAGGGTTAAGTGGCTTGCCCAAGACCACAAGGAGCATCTGTGGGACTAGAAACCCCAGTCCTTCTGGCCCAAGGTTGCTGTCCTCTAGTGGGGTTTGAACCCCTGACCTTCCAGCCTGAAGTATCTTGCCCCAACCACTAGGCTACTCCTCCCTAGTGCCTTGGAGTTGGTGCTGTACTGAAAACAGTACAGCACCAACTACAAGACCATATTGACAGACACAATCTTCTAGATCCCCAGCAACACAGGTTTCGACTGCAGCAATAAGGGGAAACATTACTAAATCGGCTTTTGACAGTGTAAACCATCAAATACTACTACAACGTCTCCACACAAATGAAATCCAAGGCACTATACACAAATGGTTCACGTCCTACCTCACCGATAGATACCAACAGATAAAGATCGGAAACAACACCTCCACCCCATGCAAACACAAAGGGTCCCCCAAGGATCCACTCTCTTTGCAATACTCTTCAACCTCTACCTGCAACCACTCTGCACAATCATAAGAACGCATAACGTAAATGTTCACATCTACACCGATGATATTATGATATATGAACCAATCAACATAGACCAACCTACTCTATCTGCCCACCAAGAATGCTTCACCGAAGTAACAAACCAGCTAAGTGACAACAACCTACAAATTAACTACAACAAGACGGAGACCCTCTACATAACGAAGGACACCATATTTGTTCCCCCCTCTACAATAACACTGAACAACACTACAATCAAAACTAAAGCTGAGGTTAGATACCTCAGGATCACTCTCATTCAACACTTAACTTTCAAAATACACATAAACAAAATCACCCGAACAGTTTACTTCAAAACAAAGACACTCCAGTGCCTCCGACCACGCCTCAAACTGGAATATTTCCATACTGTATTACAAGCCTCAATAATACCCCACCTGGACTACTGCAATGCCATCTTCCAAGAACTGCCACAATCCATACTCCTGCCACTCCAAGCAGCTCTCCACTTGATAGCCAGAACCCTACAAGCCACAACAAGAAAAGAACACGTTATCCCAATACTCAAACAGCTCCACTGGCTCCCACTACAGAGCCGTATAACATACAAAACCATCATACTAACTCACAAAGCAATCCACTCAGACCCCCCCCCCACACACACACACACAACTCTGCACACTTCTACAGCCCTCCCGACCATACAGATCTAGATGGTCCTCTACAATGAACACCCTCATAATCCCCCACATCAGAACTAAATCCATCCAGCAAGCATGTAAAAGAGCCTTTCAACTTTACGCACCCTCCATAAGGAATAATCAGACCAGCTCAGGAACATTCCTGACCTCAAGATTTTCCACAAATAGTTAAAGACTCACCTGTTCACTGAACACTTCAACCCAAGCGAATAACCCTTCCCCCACCTAGAACTAAAGAAAAACACAATACCTACCATTACTGTTGTATATAGTCAAAATTGTATATAGTTAAGAGCCCAAAGGTCTCTAATTGCATGTTGCATATAGTTGATACCACTGTTATAATGTAGTTTACATTTTGTTATATGTAAACCGCCTTGACCCAAAGAAAGGCAGTATATAAATACAGCCAAATAAATAAAATATTCAGCAGCACTAACCATGTTAGTGCTGCTGAATATCCCTGTAAGCAGCATATGCACGGTTTACAAGTCTGTAAACCATGTAAATGCCTTTGAATATTGGTCCCTAGCTCTTTATGCCTCCTCAGATCTTCTGTTACAATGCCAGCATGGAGCTCAGCCTTCTAGTCTTATCCACTTCTCTGCATTATAGCTGAATAATTGCTTAATTACCATAACATTTGAAGTGGAGGAGTAGTCTAATGGTTAGTGCACAAGCTTGGTTAGCAAGAGACCAGCATTCGGTTCCCACTAATACTCCTGGCTTTTGGCAAGTCACATAACCTTCCATTGCCTTGGAAGAAAGGCATGGAAATCTACTTCTAGTCACCCAAACAAGAAAACCCAGAAGCTACTGGGCTGCCAGGAATCAGCACTGACTTGAAGACACACATTGCATTTTTTACCATGGATTTAAATGTGCTGTTCACTACTGTCTGCTCTAGGTTTTGCACACAGTTAGCTTATGCGCAAAACTCTTTTCTGCATTGGTCCTGTATAAAAATATGTATAAAAGCTGGGCTATCCTGTGCACAAAACCTAGTGCACTTTACTGCACCTGTCTCTGTATGGGGGGTAAAGGCAAGAGTATGTGCAGGTGAAGTTGAAGATCAAGGGGTAGAAAGATGGATGCTGGGGTTAAGGTGGAGCAAAGGCGGAGTAAATGGATTTTGCAGGAACAAATAGGCACTGGAGAAGGGGAGAGGAAAGTATGGAAAAGAGGCAGGGGGAATGGATGTTGAAGACATGGAAGAAGCAGAACGGATGCTATGGAAGGGGAAGAAAAAGGCACAGTATTATTGAGAAGATGAACAACAAAAGATGGGGATGGGATTTTGAAGAAGTGAGAAAAGGTGGAATGAGGAAGGTAAAGGGGGAAGTGGCAACCTGGATAAGAGGTAAAACATAAGAAATAGACTGGAGGTAGAGAGGGGATGATTGACAGGGAAGGATGAGAGATGGAGAGATGAAAATGGGGGACTAGAAAGTGAATGAAATACATTGACAGGGAAGGCAATGAATACAGATGGTGAAAATGGGGGACTAGAAAGTGAATGAAAGAGAACGGGAATATGAGGCTGGTGAAGGAATGAGAGACACAGTTGGAAATAGGAGAACTAGGGAGATAAATGTAGGACATGGAAACTGGTAAATAGGTGAAAGGTAAAAAGAAGGAGACTGAGGATTGAAGGCGGGAGAAGGAGGAATGAAATCCTTGCTACAGCTAGGTAAAAAGGCAGATGGAGAAAAAAGATGAAACAGAAGGATCAATGTCAAAAATAGACATAATGGAGGAAGGGAGGAAGACAAGGACAGTGAATAAACAGAAAATGTAAATGAGATCCTAGAAAAGAACTTTAGAGAATACCAGCAAAAGAAAGTGGTAAAGCGAGATAAGAACCAGACTAACCGGAAAACAAAATGGTCAGACAACAAAAGGAACAAAAATAGTTACTTTCAATTTTTAGAGAATGAAATATGTCAGCTTTGAAAATGTACATTTCTTGTATTTTGTCCTGTACATGAGGAAATTCCTATTTATTTTTCTTTCATCGGTATTCCACTGTTCGCAGAGTTTGGTTTCTTGGGTTTTTCATTTCATTTTTTTCTGCATATTTGTTTCTAATTTAGAGTCTCTTATTTTTTTACTAGGTGATTGTCTATGTTTTCTATCTGTGACTGCAGTGAGGGATTCTGTTAACATGTAGATGCTGTGTAGGAATTCTTAGCAGTTCAGTTTGTCCTCTTTACCCAAATGGAGATTTACTGGTTTTCTAGACTATCTGCAGTGCACACTTGTCATAGGTTTGGTGCAGTTTGAATTCTTGGGCTTGGTATGGTATGGTAAAAATCTGAAAGTCTGTTTGCAAGACTTTGTGTTACTTCTCACAGTATATAGTAATGTTGCTGTCATTGATGTTACACCAGAATTTGAATAGCGTGTTTTTGTATGCTGAGGTGTAAAGTGAAAGATTTTACTTCTGCTTAACAGCCATTGTTCAGGGGAGCTTTATTGAGTGATTTTGGAATGTCTGAGGTGAATGAATTATTTTCTATATCTTTTACAGAAACAATGTATATAAGAATGACTAAGGGGTATGTTTACTAAACTGCGCTCAAGTGCGCGGCGCACAATAGCATGCGCTAAGGTACCTTAGCACACGCTAATGATGTGTTTTTGTGCCACGCACACGTGCGCGCCGCACTAAAGTGCCCGCTCATGTGCGTGGCGCGCTACTGTGCGATAGAGGCGTGGAAAGGCTCCAGGAGGGCGGAGGAAGGCTCCCCAGGGGCGGAGGGAAGGGGTCAATGGGTGGAGAGTGGGAGGGGAGAGGCTCCCCGCACACGAGCGGGGCTGAAATTCAAGCAAAAAAATACCGCGAGTGAAAACCTCGCGGTAGAGCCGATCTAAAGGGAAGAGAAACCATTTCTGTCAGCAATGTAAAGCAAAACCAGGGAAACCTACAAAAAGTGAGCAGTGTGATACATGTTCATGGTACAAAAGGGCAAATAAACAGTGAAAATGACCTAAAAAAAAGGGAAAAAAACATAACCAAGCTGGCCAATAGTGATATCAATGGGCAACAGTAAAAAACACTCCCAAGAAAGCTCCAAAAAAAAGAAATGTTTTTTTGAAGGGTCTACGCTCCGTCTCCATACAAGGTGAATGAGCCCACAGTGAAATTGTGCAGAGCACGGTTTCTGACTCCTTTGGCCAGGTTGCCTATCTCCAGGGACTGCACTGTCTCTGTGGCCACAGTGTGGTGCAGTGAACACAGACAGTGTGTTCAGAAGCCAAAGATCACCAGTTCAAGTCTCAGCTGGGTCTCCCGCAAACCCAATCCCCATATTTTACCCACCACTAAACGGTGATAGTAAAGACCAACCTTTTTTGAGGAGAACATAAGCATGGTCCAAACACCTCTATTTTACCCTACAGAGCACAGACACCAGAAACATGCTCATTACCTAGACCACAGTCCCCTAAATGCAGTCCTGGAGGGCCACATATCATTCAGCTGTGATGCTGTCTCCAATATAAGGCCATGTCAGCATGGTGGCGGAGGGGTACCATTGGTGGAGGGGGCAGTGGCTGCTGCCCACAACAGACGGTGGCCTAGCCCCCATCACGTGGGTGCAGTGCACTCCAACAGACAGGCCCTGTCTGACAAACAGTCATGGACTCCCCAGGGAATGCACTGTTTTTGTGCCAAGACGGTGGTGCAGCAGACACAGCCAGTGCCTTTAGGACCAGAAGGTCCCAGGTTTAAATCCCAGCTGGGGCTCCTGCCAACCCAGTCCCCTTATTTTACCCATGAAGAAAACATGGTAGTAAAGACTGAACCTGTATTGCTGAGAACATAAGCATGGGTCAAACACCTATATTTTACCCTACAGAGCACAGATACCAGAAACGTGCACATTACCTAGAGCAGATTCCCCCAAATGCAGTCCTGGAGGGCCACAAATCCTTCAGGGTTTATGCTGTCTCCAATCTAAGGATGGAGCGATACTGGTGGTGGAGGTGGCAGCAGCTGGTGGCAACAGCAGACCATGGCCTAGCCCTGTCCAGGTGGGTGCTCTGCACTGCAACAAACAGGCCCTGTTGGATGTACAGTCATGGACTCCCCAGGGCATGCAGAATATCTGTGGCAACATGGTGGTGCAGTGCACACAGACAGTGTGTGTGCAAGAACAGAAGGTCACAGGCTCAAAGCCCAGCTGGGGCTACTGCCAATCCAGTCCCCATATTTTTCCCACAACTAAACCGTGATAGTAAGGACAAACCTTTATTGCAGAGAACATACGCATGGTTAATACGCCTATATTTTACCCCACTGAGCACAGACACCATAAACAGGCGCATTACCTAGAGCAGAGTCTCCCAAATGCAGTTCTGGAGGGCCAAACACCATTCAGGTTCCATGCTGCCTCTAATAAAGATGCCTGTGATGCATATCTATGCACCACCCCCATGGTATGCAGATGTATCTCATGCATATTCATGAGGGACAGCACGAAAACCAGAACAGTGTTTTGCACACCAGGACTGGAGTTGGGAACCTCTGCCGTAAAGCAGCAGCCAACAGGGGCAGACACACCCACACCCACGCCCACAGGCCCCATTGGCCAATGCTTCCTGGAGAGGCAGGACATTGGGCCCTGCGTGCATCTCCCAATACTAGCACTTGCATACCTTAGCAATGCCACCCTACACCTGGGTATACGGTACACAGCTATCAAATGTGTGCTCTGATTACTGGCAGATAGCAATTCCTACGTTAAGCACAGTTTGCAGATTTAAGCTCCATCATAACAACCTTTCTGATGTCTGTGGTGTGTGCTTCAGGTCTGGTCTCTGACTTTGTTTACCACCCTGGGGAGTGACCCCCAACAGTATTGCGTACCATATCCATGCCTGTACTGTGCCCAGGACTGGTGTGGTGGCCAGGGCTGCTTAACTCCTCTATAGTAGCACAATGCTGGCATAGGTGTGGGGTGTCTGTCTGTCTATCCAGTGTGTGGTGGCTGCAAACACCCTCCACAGCCCACACTGTCAGCACTGTTGCCAGTATTGGCCTGCCAATGTGCATAATGAGGAGCAAGGTACCATGGGTATAGCCCAGACAGGGTGGCCTGGCCAGGATGCATCTGCACAGGGCATAGGGCACTGGCTGGGACATTTTAGTGCCCGGCCACCACCTACACAGACAGGGTGGCCGCAGCATGTCCTGCTGGGAGATCACTCTCACCCTGACTATGCAGTGACCACAGCATGGCTAGGCACCCCCATAGTGCTATCTAGCATTTTTTTCATGTGATATTTATGGGTTTCATTTTGGGGCCCAGTCACTTGACTTATCTGTTTGTTGTGTATGCTAACATCCCAGTTCTGGGTGCATGCATTTCCACCAGGAACATGCACTATGGACTAGCTAGCAGACTGTTTGCAGCTGGTATGTGTCTTGATGGAGTGCCTTGCAGGGTGCAGTAGCTGAAGGCTTGCTGCAGGAGAATATCAGATAGTGGTGGGGTGCAGCTTAGCTTATCAAGGCCTAGTGTCTGTCTGCTATTGTGTTATGGATGTGTACAGAGCTGCATTGACTGCGCTGTAGGATGTCTGTTCCCCAGCAGGACTGTGGTTGATGGTCCCCTCTACTGCCACCATTTCAGGGAGGTAGAATGTGCACCTGCTGATGGGAGACCCTGTTTACCACCCTCAGCCCTGGAGGAGGAGGATGGTGGTAATACATCATCCTCCTGGGGGTCCATGGGGGCTACATTTGACTGAGACAGACAGATATATCCAAGGTGTTTCTGCAGAAACTACCTATCTCACACATTAGAACTGCAGCATGGTTTATGTCTGCCATGGAAGGTGCTGTGGACCTGGTGCTGGCCGCCCCACCGCACACTCAGGGTGAGCGCAGTACCCACACAATGTGACGGTGTGTAGCTACTCTGTGCCAGTAACACACACGGTCAGTACCCCCTACCAGGCCGAGGTGCTGTGGGGGTGGACATGGTCAGTTCCCCCTACCAGGCCGAGGTGCTGTGGGGGTGCATACCACATCTTGTGTTCATCTGTGGACAGCTGATTTGCATGTGCAGTGCATCATGGGTACGGGTGGCCTAACCCTATCCTGGTGACCACAGCAGACTGTCTGTGTGGTGACGTGCAGTCCCTCTACAGCCAGCCAGGGGCTTGTTAGCAGCTATAGAGCTGTAGCCCACTGGTTACTTCACTGCCTGTGGAGTCAGAGGTCATGGGTTCAAATCCACAGTGGAGCTATTTGATAGGGCTGCCCAAAGCATTATCTCTTTTTAATGTACATTATTGCTGCCACCAAAAACACTCTCTGCGTACTGTACCCATAAGGTGCCTCAGAGGGCGCTTTATAGGGCGCCCTATAGGGCACCTTATGGTTACCGTCCATATAAGGTGCACTATATGTTATCCTGTGGAGCGACTTATAGGGTGCCCTATAGGGGACATTTTAGGGTGCCATGGCGGACAGTGCACTTTAGAATGTGCCCTATAGAGTGCCTTATAGGGTGCCTTATGCGGCACCTTCCATTACGGCACGTGAGGGCGTGTTTGCTGGCAACAATTAATAAAATACAAATAAAGTGCTGCAGGAAACAATACATACATTACAAAGCTGATGCCTCAGCCAGCCTTACATAGTAGGCACACTGGGGAGCAAACACATGACCCCTTTATCAGCAGTCAGTGCCTTAACCATTGTGCTACACTGCTGTTCCTCCTTGCATGTCAGCGCACCTACTTCAGATTTCCATGCGTTTAAATGCACAGTGCTGCCATCAGACACAGTGCTATGACCTTCCTGTGCCTTATAGGGCACCCTATATGGCGCCCTATAGGCCACCCTTTCAGCAACATTGTAGGGTGCCGTGGCGGACAGTGCACTTTAAAATGTGCCCTCTGGGGTACCCTATGAGGCGCCTTATGCAGCACCTTATGTTACAATACTTTGAGGGTGTGTTTGCTGCCAGCACTATTTACAATAAAAATAAAATGCCCCCTACAGCACTATTACCTATAGCAGGTAATGCCTCAGCCAGCCTTCTTCATTAGACACAGTGGGGGATTGAACCCATGACTCCTGCATTATTGGTTAGTGTCTTCACTACTGTGCTACACTGCTGCTCCTCCTTGCATGTCAGCGCACCTACTTATGATTTTCATTCCTTAAACTGCACAGTGCTGCCATCAAAATCAGTGCTGTGACCTTGCGGTACCTCATACGGCACCCTATAAAGCGCCCTATAAGCAACATTCTAGGGTGCCTTGGCGGACAGTGCACTTTAAAATGTGCCTTATGGGCGCCTTATGTTAACACGCTTTGAGAGTGCGTTTGCTAGTAGAGATAATTAAAATAAAAATAACATGCCTCCTAAAGCAATCTTCCCCATAATAGGCAATGCCTCAGCCAGCCTTCTTCATTGGGCACAGTGGGGGATTGAACCCATGATCCCTGTACCATTTGTCAGTGTCTCACCCATTGTACTGTGGCTCTGTTTTTGTGCTTTTGTTTCTGTGCTTGTACATCAGCGCGCCGCCTTATGCCGCCCAATATTAAAATGCCTCCTAAAGCAATATTACCCCTAACAGGTAATGCCTCAGCCAGCCTTGTTCATTGGGCACTGTGGGGATTGAACACCTGATCACTGCATCATTGGTCAGTGTCTTAACCATTGTACTGTGGCTCTGTTCTCATGCTTGTATATCAGCGTGCCACTTATGCTTTCCACGCAGCTTTCTCATGTGCTAATGTGCGGGGCGCACATGAGCGCAGCGTACATTAGCGCATGATTAATCCCGGTTTTGCTTTTTTCAGACTGAAATGCCCACTCCTTATATGGCATCCGCACACTAGCGCGCCGCGCACATTGCCGGGGTTTTAGTAAACATACCCTAAGTGTAATTCTAAAGTGAGAAATTGGGATGAGAACTATGGGTGGAGTTTGGACCCCACTAAACAAACAG
This sequence comes from Ichthyophis bannanicus, assembly GCA_033557465.1. Taxonomy (NCBI): domain Eukaryota; kingdom Metazoa; phylum Chordata; class Amphibia; order Gymnophiona; family Ichthyophiidae; genus Ichthyophis; species Ichthyophis bannanicus. Next base: position 299,197,562 of record CM066038.1, read on the forward strand.
GTGTTCTGCTGCCCCTCAGTGGCAGTGAATATAAATTAGAAACAGATATGGGACACTGCGGACCAATCCTGCCCTCTCAATCCTTCTCCCTTCTCTTCTTGGCGGCCTATCTTCCCTCCAAACAGGCAGCAGGAGTGGCACTAAGCAACGCTTCAGCTTCCTGTTCTGTGCAGGCCAATCTTGAAAAACTGAACAACACAGGTAGCTGATGCACTGTTCAGGGCCACTCCTGTTTTTTAGCTGGGGTCCCTTCCATATTCGTGAAAGGAGCAGTACTATGAATCTGATTGTGGCAGCAAAAAGATTTCTGCCTCAGCCCTGCTGCACTGCAGTCAGTGAAAACTGGATAACAGGAGCACCCAGGTTTGGAATTTGGCAGCAATTGAAGGTTTCTAGGCCTGCTGGGCTTCACCCTGTCTAAAAGAGGAGCATATACGGGAATATTTCTTTACAGAAAGAGTGGTGGATCCGTGAAATAGTCTCCCAGTGGAAGTGGTAGAGATGAGGACAGTATCTAAATTCAAAAAAGCAAGGGACAAACACAGAGGAAAGAAAGAGGGTGATTAGCGGGGTGCCCAAGGGTTCAGTCCTGGGCCTGGCATGGTTCCGTGTATTTGTGAGTGATATTGCTGAAGGACTGAATGGAAAAGTCTGTCTTTTTGCAGATGACACAAAAATTTGCAGCAGAGTGGACTCCCCTGAGGGGGTGGGTAACATGAGGAAAGATCTACAAAAGCTGGAAGAATGGTCTAAGCTTTGCAGTTAAGATTTAATGCGAAGAAGTGCAGTGTCATGCACTTGGGAAGCAGAACTCCAAGGGAAATGTACACAATAGGAGGCGAGAGGTTGGTGTGCACAGACCAGGAGAAGAACCTTGGTATGATTATTTCTGAGGATCTCAAGGTGGCAAAACAGTGCGACAAGGCAGTGGCAAAAGCCAGGAGGATGTTGGGTTGCATACAAAGAGGAATTACCAGCAGAAAGGAAGAGGTACTAATGCCACTGTATAAGTCACTGGTGAGGCCTCACTTGGAATACTGTGTTCAGTTTTGGAGACCATATCTCACAAAGGATGTAAAAAGACTGGAAACGGTTCAGAGGAAGGAGACCAGAATGATTTGGAGCCTGCGTCAGAAGCCTTATGAGAAGAGACTTGAAGACCTAAATATATACACTCTGGAGGAGAAGAGGGATAGGGGAGATATGATTCAGACCTTTAAATACTTAAAGAGAATTAACGAATGAACAAACCTCTTCCAAAGACAGGGAAGCTGTAAAACTAGAAGGCATAACATGAAGCTGAAAGGGGGTAAATTGAAAGGCAATGTCAGGAAATACTTTTTCACTGAAAGGGTGATGGATGCTTGGAATGCCCTCCCGATGGAAGTGGTGGGGGAAAATACAGTGACAGACTTCAAAATGGCATGGGACAGACACAGTGGATCCCTTTACAGCAACAGAACAAAATCAAAATCAACTTAACTATCTAATTTCTCAACAAACAGGGGTGTCCTACACGGAGCGGTGGGTTCACCCCTAAACAAAAACATGGGGAGGGGTGACCGGCACGGAGAGGCAGGTGCACCTACACTTGCCATCTTACTGGGCAGACTAGATGGATCATACTGGTCTTTATCTGCCGTCATTTACTAAGTGTATGTTACTATGTTACTCTAAAGGAAAAAAGGGGGCTTTTGTAGTTATTGATATGGAAGGACAGACTAGATAGGCCATGTGGTCTTTTTCTGTCATCATTTTTCTATGTTTCTATGTTTTTAGGAGAAGTTAAATGCAGTTGCATGAAGAAAGGCACCCAATGTCAGAAGTAGGGAAAGGAGGTGGGCTCACAGGGCATACCAGAGTTTCAGGATAGCTCCACAGCAGGTTTCTAATTTCCCTTTTCCACAGGAGATACCAGATAAGGCATAAAACTGAGGCACCCTCAAGACACAGTTCAGGGCCATAAGAAGGCAGCAGCCATGGTACCTGCAGTTGCTCAGGAGGGAACGGTAGGAGTGGCAAGGCATGTGGCATGTATGTTGACACAACTGAAGCATCATGTGCAGGAGCCCTATGTGATAAGAGATCTCTGGGATGGGGGGCTGTGCATGACAAGGAGCAGGAGGCTGGTGCAGCAGAGCATGGGAAATTGTGTGCAAGACCTTCACAGACACAGTGAGGACAGCATGTGCAGGATCAGAGTAAGTAGGGATCCTGAGCCAGGTAGCAATTGCTCATCAGCAGGAAAGGGCATTCAAATTACATTAGAAAAGGGGATGATGGATGCATAATGGGAGAGGCATATACTACTGCAGTAGCCCACAGATGGATAGCAGGCCTGGTGGAGGGAATGACAGGAGCACTGTGGAGATGTAAGCAGGATGGGTGCTGCAATTGCCATGTATGGTATCCAGAGATAGGGTAGGGTGTGGTAGCGACGCCAGGGGCACCATATATATGCAGCACATTATCAGTCTGAGAAATGAGCTAGGACAACATAGCACCAGGTCAAAGAGTTCACAGCTGTCAGAAGATGCAAGAGAGGAACAAGTCAGGCTACATGGCTATCAGAATGGGGGGTACAGAACAGCATATGGCCCAGGCTGTTGATCCCCAGTTCCATATGGGTGCAGCACACAGCCAGAGAGGGTGGGTTGGATGGAGCAGTAGATGTGGTGGGGGCAACTGGGAGAGTACATCACTGTAATATAGTGTACTAAATCTAAATATTTTCTCCCATATCCCTCACTCACTCCAGCAGCAGCAGCAGCAGCAACAGCAGCAACCACAGCTGAAACAGAGCCCAATGAAGGAGATGGCAAGAAGGAATAAGGAGGCACAGAAGGGAGTCACGGAGGAGGAGGGGCTACCTGCAACTCACAGCTTCTCCAGCAGCAACAGCAACCGCAGCAGAGGTGGAGGAGGAGGTGAGTTGAAGGAGGAGGTGCTAACCATCTTGGACATGGGCAATGACGTGTTGGTGGGACCCCTCCACCCACTCCTCTTCATAGACATCCCAGTAATGGGAAGCAGTATGAGGAGGATCCACACCACTCATTTGGGGTGACAGAGGACACTGCAGAAGGAGTGAGAGGGAGGGAGGGATGGGACAGGAGGCAGGGAAAGAAGGGGAGCTTGGGGAGGGGGAGGGATGGACTGCAAGGACAGCACAGAGATCCATGCTGCATCATTGCACACTGTATCGATGCAGGTGTCCAGAGATAAGTTCCCCTGGGTCTGAGTGCCATCACTTGAGCTCAGGACTTCATTATGGGCGACCTGAAGGGAATAAGGGTAGAGATGCTTGCCCTGTCACAGCCTGTACAGCAACTTCTGTCATGCATCTCTGCCCTTATTTCCTCAGCACACAAGGGGAGGGCTCTGGCTGGGGGGATGGAGGGGGGGAAGAGCACTGTACATATGTTAGCCCTGTCATTTCTCAATAAATGTGAAAAATATGTTGTGGATACAATTGCTTCAGTGCTAAATTATTTATATACAGCAACTCTGAGGCTTGAAGGGACACAGGGGGCAAATCTGCAGTAGCCACTAGGGATGTGCATTCCCTGGAAACCAGTGATATTTGCTATGTCCTCTCATATCATCAGGAATCACAACCTGACACCGAAACATTCAAGATATGGTGTTAAACCCCTAGTTTGGTCACAGCCTGGGCTCAAATGGGTAACCTTTGGGTTGGAGGGACAGGCAATTTTCAGATGAGCCATCACATCTCTGCAGGGCCTGAAGAGAGCCTAGCTGCTCTTACCTCTGATATTGCTGTTGATCTACCTTCTTAGTTCTTGATAGCCCTAGAGTGGGGGGCTCCCTTGGAGCTCAATGGAAAATGCCACAAGGATTGAATGCAATGCAAATCTGTAGCCATCAGTTGCAAAGTTGTACTCTCTTTGCACTGGTCATGTGCCTGATATTTTGTGCAACCATCTGAAACAAACTATCAGAGATAGCCAACGAAGCCTAATGCAGAGTATGTTTGGGCAGTTTGTGATGAGAAACCAGGATCTGGAATAGACATGGAACAAGTCTCTGACAGTTCATTCATCATGGATTCCCAGACTCTAGACCAGTATTGCATTGCACAAGAAAAATCATAGAGTACATCTCTACAGCAGTAGGCAAGAGATGCACAAGGTACAAAAGCCAATAGACATTTCTCAGGGGTCCAAAACAGCCACACTTTGATCCAATCAGACAGGGCCGGCCCAAGGGTTTCTGCCATCCCAGGCAGAAACCACATCCGTGCTGCCCTCACTCCCTCCCCCCCCCCCCCACCAAGTTGTCCCCACCAGAAATCCTGACTGTGCTGCCCCCTCACACCAAGAGCTCCCCACCAAGCCACAGCAGCGGCAGTATTTTAAGCCACAGATGGTCATGTGCTTCAGCACACATGGCCTGCCGCTTCTGATCCCCTTCCAACAGTAAGTTGCATCAGAGGGGGATCAGAAGTGGCAGGTCATGTGTGCCAAAGCACATGGCCCGCCACAGGCAACAAAGCAGCAGCACAAAGCTGCCCACCCAGGTTGGCCGCCCAGGGCAGCCATCTGGTTTGCCTAATGGACAGGCAGGCTCTGCAATCAGGATATAGGAAGGTAGATCACCTGCAATAGAAGAGGTAATAGCAGCCTGCCTAGAGCCAGCCCCTATGGAGACATAATGGCTCGGCTGCAAGAAACCTGCCTTCCAAACCCAAAGGTCACCAGTTTTTAAGCCAGCCTGTATTTGATGTCTAAAAAAGCTGTATGTTTTTTTTTAAAGCCTGAGAACTCTAGTCACCTTTCAGCTATGTGTCCTCTCTTGGCAGCAGCCACAATACTTCTGTAATAATCCCAATAAACCAGAAATAAATAGTTCTACAAAGTGCACCAAAATGCAAAATGGAAAGAAAATTTCCTTATCACTCCAGTCCAGTCCAGATGCATGGGTTATGTTCCCTCACCAGCAGATGGACACTGAAAACCCCGGATTTTGATGAAGTCATGGTATAAGGGCTCTGTGCCAATCCTCACAGTCCAATATTTCTCAGTCTCCAGCACATGGTGAGAAGCTTCTGTGCAGTCTGGATTTCACTGAGGCGATATAAAAAAAAAATAGAGTCAGGGAGTCAGAATATTTATTTTCTAAAAAGACAGTTGGAAAAGAGGGGCCCAATATTCTTCTGGGAAGACTATGCTCCACGTTGGCATGTAGCCCTATCCGCCAACCCTTAAATCCAGTCCTCCTCCATCAAGCCTACTGTTTGAAGCAGGGCCAGGGGCAGAGTTCTCCTCAAGTGGCCTTGCACAAGAGCAGCAGTCTGGTACTCCTCTTGTCAGTGTTGGAGGAGCTTCGTTCTTTGGCTAAGAGATGAAGAATTGATAAGGATATGTGGGAGGAGCAGGGTTTTGTCCTCAGGTTCATCTGAGGATCTATTAGAGGGACCTTCAGATTTGTGAGCAGATTCTGCCAGGACTGAGTTCGAAGAGGGTGAGATCCCTTCTGGGGAGGATCCTAATATTATTAGAGTCTTCTGAAGGGAAGAACTGGCAGTTATGATTGCGCAGTCCTTGGGAGTGCTTAATATTCCTCATACTGCTCCAAAAAAGGACGACAGTGTGGAGGATCCTCTCTTGCAGGGCATTCACAAGTCTCAAAGTTACTTTCCAGTGCATAAAGCTATCAAGGAAATTATTAAATCAGATTGGGAGATCCTAGAGGCTGACTTGCATGGAGGTAAAAGAAACATGGAAACATGATGGCAGAAAAAGGCCATGTGGTCTATCTAGTCTGCCATTCCATATCAACTACAATAGTCCCCCTTTTTCTTTAAGAGATCTTCTGTGTTTGTCCCATGCTTGTTTGAATTCAGATACTGTCCTCATCTTTACTACCTCCACTGGGAGACTATTCCATGCATCTACCACTCTTTCCGTTAAAAAATATTTCTGCATATTACTCCTTTGTCTATCCCCTTTCATCCTCATCCTATGTCTCCTCGTAGCAGAGGTTGCTTTCAATCGAAAGAGACTCTACTCTTGTGCATTTATGCCACAGTAGTATTTAAACATTTCTATCATATCTCCTCTATCCCACCTTTCTTCTAACGTATACATATTAAGATCTTTAAGTCTGTCCTTATATGCTTTATGACAAAGACCACTTACCATTTTAGTAGCCACCCTCTGCAGTGACTCCATCCTGTTTATATCCTTTTGAAGGTGCGGTCTCCAGAATTGCACACAATACTCCAAATGAGGTCGCACCAGAAACTTATACAGAGGTACTATCACCTCCTTTTTTCTGCTGGCCATTCCTCTCCCTATACACCCAAACATCCTTCTGGTTTTCGCCATAGCTTTTTCTACCTGTTTAGCTGCTCTAAGATCATCAGAAACAATCACACCCAGGTCCCGCTCTTCTTTCATAGGCAAAAGCACTTCACCCTCTTCACTGTACCGCTCTCTTGGACTTTTGCAGCCAAAGCAAATCCTCACTGCTTTTAAATTGTATAACCATATCTCCCCCTCTTACCTCTCCACTATAATAAAATCTCAAACTGACACCAGACACAAGTGAAAGCATGCTCAAAACCCTTATACGCAAAGCTAAACAGCACACAAATATTAGGGCATTCAAATACACAGCCCCTATACTTTGGAACGCCCTCCCTGACCAAATCAGAGCTACCAAAGATCTCCTAACTTTCCGCAAGGAATTGAAAACACACCTTTTCTCACGATATTATAATGCTCACCTAATAAACAATACCTCCAATAACTCCACCCCCCATTCTACCCCAACAGTCTAACACCTCCCATTTCCCTCCCTTATTTCAATGTATATAGCTAAGAAAATCCAGCCATCACTATGCCTCTGTAATTAGTGTGCACTGGTATGTAAATAGTTATTGTTCTAAGTTCCTTGTTTAAATTGAATTGGTTAAATATGTTCCATGCACCACTGTGTTGTAGTTCCATGTAAACCGCCCCTGATCGCTGGATGGAGCGGTATAAAAAAAACGTTCAAATAAATAAAATAAATAAATAAAATAAGTGCATGACCCTGCATTTTTTAGCATTAAATCTCAGCTGCCAAATTCTTGACCATTCTTCAAGCTTTGCTAGATCCCTCCTCATGTTATCTACTCCCTCCTGGGTATCTACTCTATTTCAGATTTTGGTATCATCCGCAAATAGGCAAACTTTACCTGACAGCCCTTCCGCAATATCACTAACAAAGTGTTTATTGTTTATGTTTATTTAAAAACTTGATATAACAAAGATGTTAAAAAGAATCGGACCAGGTCAGATCCTTGCGGCACACCATAGCCTCTGGTAAGGCTATGGCTTGCTTATACCCCATCCCTCCTGAAAAGAAAGATTTGATTAAATTGCCTAAAGTAGACACCCTCGTTATGGCAGTAACTAAGAAAGCAATTATTCCAGTAGAAGGTGGTACTGCGTTGAAGGACGCTCAGGACAGAAAGCTAGAAGTGCTGTTGAAACAGTCTTTCGAGATCAATGCTTTGGTGTTGCAAGCATCCATTAGTGATGCTTACATGGCACGGGTTTGCTTAAGGTGGGCACAGAGTTTACCTGATTCAGACTCAGGTACTCAATGTTCTCTGTCGGAAGCAACTAAGATGGCATTATCTTGTGGATGCTTTCTATGATTTTCTTAGAGCTTACGCTAAGTCTATGGCTTCGGTGGTTTCGGCCAGGAGGCTACTATGGTTGAGAAAGTGGTTGGCAGATGTTTCATCCAAGACAAGACAGTAAGCTGCCTTTCAAGGGGAAACTCCTCTTTGGTGAAGCACTGGACAAACTGGTCAAGGATTTGAGCGAGTCAAAGGTGCCTCGGCTTCCAGAAGATAAGTTTAAAATGGGAAAATTGTCCACATCTTCTCAGGGTCAGTTCAGAGATTTCAAAAGGTATTGCGCAATGCTTTTCACTCCTTTTCAAAGATCTCAGTATGCTTTTAGGGATCATTCATTTCATGGCAGAAGAAGTTGTCTAGAGGTTACTATTCCAGAGTTTCTGGAGTGGCCAAGAAAAAACAATGAGATAAGGTGGACTCAAGAATAGATATGGTTCCATTATGAGGTTGGCTGCAAGCCTTTTACTCTGCTTGGGTCCAAATAACATCAGACCAGTGGGTGCTTGAAGTCGTGCGAGAAGGCTATGCTCTGGAACTAGCCAGACCCCTCTCCGGCGCCTTTATGTTGTTGCCTTGCAATGCTCCAGTCAAGGCTCAGGTGGTAGCAGAAACACTGGAGAGGCTACTTCAGTTGCAGACTGTGGTTCAAGTGCCATATGATCAACTCAAGAAGGGCCGCTACTCCATATATTTAAAACATGTAAATCGAGCTTTGAGGGTACCCATTTTCATATGGAAACATTAAGGTCAGTCAAAGTGGCAGTGAGACAAGGAGAGTTGTTTCCTTCCTTAGATCTAAGAGAAGCATACTTACATATTCCCATTCTGTCAGACCATCAAAAGTACCTTCAATTTGCAGTGCCAGTGAGCCATTTTCATTTCAGGCCCTTGCCCTTCGGCCTGGCCACAGGTCCACAAACCTTTACCGAGGTAATAGTGGTGGTTGCGGCATCTCTTCCTATGCAAGGGATTTTGGTACATCCCTATCTAGATGACTGGTTAATCAGAGCAAAGTCTGTACAGGAAAATCAAAGCGCTACTTCCAGGGTGATAGCCTTTCTTCAAAAGTTGAGATGGGTGATCAACATCAGCAAGAGCAAATTAAGCCCATCTCAAGATCTGTTTTATTTGGGAGCATGTTTTGAGATGAAGGTCGGCCGTGTCTCTCTATTGTTAGAGAGAGCCCAGATCCACAAATTCTCACCCATGCGGTATCTATCAGCTTGGTATTATCTTCAGATATTGGGCACTTTAGCAGCAACCTTAGACATGGTTCCCTAGGCCAGAGCTCACATGAGGCCTCTGCAAAGGGCCTTACTCTCTCTGTGGTCTCCTCAGAAGCATGAGCGAGGAGACTACCAGGTCCACATCCAGCAAAGTGGTGGTGGCTCAATCCATCTACTCTAGCGAGAGGAATTCCCTTGGAGCCATTGAACTGGTTTGTTGTGACCTCCAACACCAGTCTGTCAGGTTGAGGAGCTATTGCCACTCCCAGATGGTGCAAGTACAATGGTCTCAGGAGGAGAACACAGTCCATCAACCAGTTGGAAATGCGAGAGGTCTTTCTGGCGCTCAAGGCCTTTCTTTCCCTAATTTGGTTCAAGGCTGTGACAACGTGACTACGGTAGCATACATCAATCATCAGGGTGGCACAGACAGCATGATTCTAGTGAACGAGATAGCACCTCTGCTTCAGTGGGCAGAGGTGCATCTGCTAATGTTATCAGCGGCTCACAATGCAGGAAAAGAAAATGTAACGGCTGAATTCCTCGGCCATTAGCACCTGGATCCCATGGAATGGGGGCTGGATGAGTCAGTTTTTCGCAGCATAGTGAAGCGCTGGGGTCTTTCTATAATGGATCTGATGGCGACAGCAACCAATGCCAAGGTGCAACGCTTCTTCGGTCACTGAAAATAAAGGATGTCCAAGGCCTAAATGCATTGTCGCAGCAGTGGCTAACGGAACGACTCCTCTACATGATTTCTCCTTGGCCCTTGATCAGTCGAGTAGTGCACAGGATAGAGTCACATCAGGGCCTAGTGGTTCTAATAGCTCCAACTGGCCTTGGAGGCCATGGTATGCAGAACTCATCATAGTAACATAGTATATGATGTCAGATAAAGACCAGTATGGTCCCTCTAGTCTGCCCAGCAAGGTGGCAAGAGTAGGTGCACTTGCCTCTCCGTGCAGGTCACCCCTCCCCATGCCTTTGTTTAGGGGTCTACCCAATGCTCCATGTAGGTCACCCCTATTTGTTGAGATATAAGAGATAGTTAAGTTTATTTTGATTTTACCCTGTTACTATAAAGAGATCCACTGTGTCCTTCCCATGCCATTTTGAATTCTGACACTATATTTGCCCCCACCACTTCCATCGGGAGGGCATTCCAAGCATCTACCCCTTTCAGTGAAAAAGTATTTCCTGACATTGCCTTTCAATTTACCCTCTTGCAGCTTCATGTTATGCCCTCCAGTTTTACAGATTCCCTGTCTTTGGAAGAGATTTGTTTGTTCATTAATACTCTTTAAAAGAAGAGGCTCATCAAGCTCACAGTGGACAGCCTGTGGTGGTTGCCTCTGCGGGACAATCTTCTGATGCAGGGTCTGATTCTAATGCAGGAAGTTGCTTGATTCTCGCTTACAGCCTGGCTCTTGAGAGGGCTAAATTAAGGCAAAAAGGTTATTTGACTTCAGTCATAGCCATGTTGCTACAAGCTAGAAAGCATTCTATGTCGCTGTCCTATTTTCGGGTCTGGCATGGGTTCGAAGACTGGTGCGAAGACAAGGGTCTTCGGGGTCTCTCAACGAATCTACCTGATATTTTGGCTTTCTTATAGCTGGTTTTGGATAAAAGGTTTGCGCTCAATTCCTTGCAGGTGCAGGTTACAGTGTTGTCAGGTTATCACAGTAAAATCCAAGGTCATTCTCTTGCTTGTCATCTGGATGTGACCCATTACCTTTTTTTTTTTTAAATTTTCTCTTATATACTGTGCTATTCTGCATCAGTGTGGTTTACATTGAACATGGCATTATAACTTGGAGATAACTATTTTACAGGGAACATGGGCTATGGAGGGTTAAGTGGCTTGCCCAAGACCACAAGGAGCACATGTGGGACTAGAAACCACAGTCCTTCTGGCCCAATGTTGCTGTCCTCTAGTGGGATTTGAACCCCTGACTTTCTGGCCTGAAGTACCTTGCCCCAACCACTAGGCCACTCCTCCACTATGCTTAGGGCCATTAAACAACTTCGCCCATCTAGGCATCCTGCGGTGCCTGTGAGATCTAAATTTAGTTCTGTTGGCTCTTACAGGGCCTCCTTTTGAGCCCCTAGGGCAGGCTTCTTTAAAGGATCTTACGTTGAAGGTGGTTTTTCTAATAGCCATCTGCTCTGCTCGCTGTATTTTGGAGTTGCAGGCATTGCCTTTCGTTTCCATTTCTAAGGATAAGGTAGTTTTGCGTCCGGTTCCTTCCTTTTTGCCCAAGTTGGTATCTGCGTTCCATGTCAATCAACCTGTGACTCTTCCTATTTTTCGGCATTCTAACAGTTCCACTCCTAACTCACCTGATCTCCTTTGTGTTTCCTTACCATTCCCCCTAGCTGTTTCCCATGTCTACAGCTACTATGTTGTCTGTAGGCTCTGATGAGCAGGGACCATCTTTTACATGTGTCTGTGTAGTGCTGCATACATTTTGTAGTGTTATACAAATGTTCAGTAGTAGTAGTAGTAGTAGTAGTAGCAAAGCGGCGACATGGTTGTTCGTGCGCCACTACCATTTGAATGTTCAAATGAGATCAGACATGCAGTTTGGGGTGCAAGTGCTGCAAGCTGGGTTCGCGGGTCCCACCTAATATTAAGGACTGCTCTGGCACATCCCATGCATCTGGACTGGACTGAACTAATGATAAGGAAGGTGAAATTAGACCTTATCTGCTCATTTTCTTTCCTTGAGTCTCTCCATTCCAGTCCAGAACCCACCCGATTACAGTTCTTCTTTTAAAGGTAAGCCCAGATAGCAAAGATTTCTGGTGTACTGTTCGATTTATCTGGGCCTTACTCTTTCCTCTTCTCATAATTTTATTTATTTTTTTAAATTTATAAATTTTTATTAATTTCACAAACATTCAAGTAAAACAAGAATGACAGAAATAAGATGGTACACTATAATCAAGGAAATACATAAAATAAAATACAGAAAAGAAATCTATCATCATATTTAGACCACGATAAAAGTCAATACCAGGGGCACCAGGTAAAACTTTAACATCATAACAGAATAAAGAAAACTTAAAGCAAGGATGAGACTTATACGTCAGCCGTGTTGAGTGCGGTATTTACCACAATTTCCTCCCTATCTACTGAAAAATCCAGTAATTGACTAGGCTCAAAGAAAAGAAAACCTTTTTCTTTTTAAGTAATTATACAACAAGAGGGAAAACATAAAACAAAACTCCCCCCTAGAGAAAGGATCCTAGGTCTAAGACCAATGAATTCCTTCCTCCTTAGCTGGGTTACCCGTGAAAGATCAGGAAACATATAAACTTTAGAGCCTAAGAAAGTTACATTGAAATTTCTAAAGAAAGCCCGAAGAACTAATGACTTATCCAGCTCTAGAGCCAGGGTTACAAGCAAAGTCGTCCGGTCACCACTTCTAGAGAATCCAGCAGAAATGCAATAAGGTCTCCGGGTCTCTCAAACGGGTTCTCAGAAGCAGAGCTACGAGAGCCGGGGCCCACAGACAAATAATGTGCTCTCACAATGGGAGGCAAATTATCTCCAGGAAGTTTAAGCACCTCCAGGAAATATTTGCGAACCATCTCTGAAGCAGACATAATAGGAGATTTAGGGAAATTCAACAATCTCAAATTATTTTTACGAACTTGGTTCTCCAGCTATTCAGTTTTCCTGGACAGCAGAGTTTTGTCCTTTACTTGGGCCATACACAGTCCTCGAAGACGTTCCAGCTCAGCTTCGACACTGGTCAGACGTACAGCCTGTTCCTCCTGGTTTGTTTTCGCTTCAGAAACATCAGACTTTAAAGAGAGAATATCAGTACATATTGCTCCTACTACTACTTCTGCAGAGAAGTGTTCATGGTTGCAACCGTATCCCACAGTGCTTCTAAGCAGGTTTAATCAAGCCTCCCAAACCTGGAACAGCTCCAAGAACCAGAACCGCAGCTGCTGCAACCCCACCAAGGAGCATCGATCGTACACCACCTCCAACAGCCAATGCAGCCTCAACGGAGGGGGATGGGGCATCTGTTACCAGACAGGAGCCATCTTTGCTCTTCTCACCGGTGAGCTCGTTGGCAAACCGGCAGGGAGCACTCCATCCGGTGGAAAACTACTTCCAGGTCGAGGCGGGGGGGGGGGGGGGCTCGCTTTTCAGGGGATAGCCAGATCCTGGATGCACTCAGAGCCGACAAAATTTCCACCGAAGGCTCTGCCAAAGACGCAGCTCTAACTGCCGCCGGAGAAAACCCACACGCTGCCAAAGTCAACTGCCCAGGGATGTTACACGGCTCTGAGCCTGAGGGTAGGCTGGCCTGTTTTCGCTTCCGTTGTCCCATTGCCTTCAAAGAACAGCAGGAAACACCCAGTAAGAGGAGGCAAGCGTGGAGCGTCTCAGCGACAGAAACACCATGCTGCCAACTTGCCCCAAAAAATCCTTTTCATGGTTTTATTTTTTTCTGATGCATTTGGTTCTCTGTGAAAGGTGATACCTCTACTTTTACCTCTGCTTTACAAACAATTATATAGTTTGATAATGTTCTGACTCAATTTGCTTAATGTTTCTCTTTGTGGAGTCTGCTGTGTTATGAGAATACTGGACTGGGAGGATTGGCACAGAGCCCTTATGCTGTGACATCATCAAAATCCAGAGTTTCTCAGTCTCCATCAGCTGGTGAGAGGGCATAACCCATGTTTCTGGACTGGACTGGAGAGACTCAAGGAAAGAAAATTAGCAGGTAAGGTCTAATTTCACCATACCAGCTAACACCACAGAAAATGACAATACACACAAGTATGTAGCCAGAACACCTCTAGCAGAAACCACAGGGGTACAGGGTGGGTGATACGTGGACAGAATTAAAATGACCAGCACATTAGCTGTCTACTGGAAACCTGGGACACCAGGTGATTCCAACACACATATACCAGACCTAGCCTTGATGGACCATGTGACCCACCCACTAAATAGGCATTCCTCATCCCTATGCCCCAATTCTGAGGGCTGCGTGCCTCAGATCTGAATAGGATTAGAACTTAGATGGGATGAAGAGATGTGTCCCTAGCAGACTTATGAGCTCAGAATGCTTGTTTCTGGTATATACAAACTACTAGGTCTTTTTCTGAACGTGTTCGCTTATATTATGACTGCCAAAAATGCGTTCAAGTTGAACAAAAAAGTAAATTAAAGCAATTCACTCATTTCAATTGCAACACTGCTATCAGGTCTCAGACTTATACCGCACTCTTATTTAGACTTACGTCCAGTGATATGGTGCTATATTTTGCATCAATGACCTCAGTGTTTTAATCAACTCCTGTGATATGCAAGTTATATATACGGTGGACAAAACTTAACTTAAAGTGCACCACCAATGCTTGTCAAGCATTGGTGGTGCACTTTAAGTTAAGTTTTGTCCACCGTATATATAACTTGCATATCACAGGAGTTGATTAAAACACTGAGGTCATTGATGCAAAATATAGCACCATATCACTGGACGTAAGTCTAAATAAGAGTGCGGTATAAGTCTGAGACCTGATAGCAGTGTTGCAATTGAAATGAGTGAATTGCTTTAATTTACTTTTTTGTTCAACTTGAACGCATGTTTCTGGTATATGGCAGACCCTTGGCCTATGCATAGGGTAACCAGAGAAGGGGACCAACATGGACTCTAGCTACTGTTGAGGCATCCAAATGTAACCATGGTGCTTAGCCACTGCTATCGCAGATACATAGCTACAGCTTAAAGGTAATGTGGATTCACATCCATAGCCATTAATAGCCTAGCCACACAACATACAGTGAATGCTACTGCCTGGAAAAGGGAAATGTAGGAGGAATTGTCAGACATTAATAACCAACAGACAGCACGGGATCTGTTTCTGTTTTATTCTGATGACCTATATGCCACCCTAGCTAACATGTAGATCCATCCCCTTATATTGCAAAGTTATGCACCTAGGAAAGAACAACCCAAACTACGATTGCATGATGCAAGTTTCCAGATTAGGAACCACCACCCAGGAAAAAGATTTAGGGGTATGTTTACTAAAACCCCGTTAGGTGCGCGCCGCGCTAGTGTGCGGGATGCCATATAAGGAGTGGGCGTTTCAGTCTGAAAAAGCAAACTGGGATTAATCATGTGCTAATGTGCGCTCATGTGCGCCGCGCACATAAGCGCATGAGAAACTTGCGCGGGAAGCATAAGTGGCGCGCTGATGTGCACACACAGGAACAAAGACACAGTACAATGGTGAAAACACTGACCGATAAGGCAGGGATCATGGGTTCAATCCCCCACTGTGCCCAGTGAAGAAGGCTGGCTGAGGCATTACCTGCTAAAGGTAATCTTGCAGTCTGAGGCATGTTAATTTTATTTTAATTACTGCTACTAGCAAACGCACTCTGAAAGCACTGTAACATAAGGCGCCCCATAAGGTACCCCAGAGGGCACATTTTAGAGTGCACTGTCCGCCAAGGCACCCTAGAATGTTGCTTATAGGGTGCTTTATAGGCTGCCATATGAGGTACCGCAAGGTCACAGCACTGTTTGTGATGGCAGCACTGTGCAGTTTAAGGCATGAAAATCATAAGTAGGTGCGCTGACATGCAAAGAGGAGCAGCAGTGTAGCACAATGGTTAAGACACTAACCAATGATGCAGAAGTCATGGGCTCAATCCCCCCACTGTGCCCAATGAAGAAGGCTGGCTGAGGCATTACCTGTTATAGGTAATATTGCTTTAGGAGACATTTTATTTTTATTTTAATTAGTGCTGCCAGCAAACACACCCTCAAATTATTGTAACATAAGGTGCTGCATAAGGCGCCTCATAGGGTACCCCAGAGGGCACATTTTAAAGTGCACTGTCCGCCACGGCACCCTACAATGTTGCTGAAAGGGTGGCCTATAGGGCGCCATATAGGGTGCCCTATGAGGCACAGCAAGGTCATAGCACTATGTTTGATGGCAGCACTGTGCATTTAAACACATGGAAATCTGAAGTAGGTGCGCTGACATGCAAGAAGGAACTGCAATGTAGCACAATGGTTAAAGCACTGACTGCTGATACAGGGGTCATGAATTTGATCCCCAGTGTGCCTAATGCATAAGGCTGGCTGAGGCATCAGCTTTTACATGTACGTATTGTTTCCTGCAGCACTTTATTTGTATTTTATTAATTGCTGCCAGCAAACACGCCCTCACGTGTCGTAACTGAAGGTGCCGCATAAGGCACCCTATAAGGCACTCCATAGGGCACATTATAAAGTGCACTGTCCGCCACGGCACCCTATAATGTCCCCTATAGGGCACCCTATAAGTCGCTCCACAGGATAACGTGTAGTGCACCTTATATGGACAGTAACCATAAGGTGCCCTATAGGGCGCCCTCTGAGGCACTTTATGGGTACAGTACGCTGAGGGTGTTTTTGCTGGCAGCAATAATGTACATTAAAAATAGATAATGCTTTGGGCAGCCCTATCAAATAATCTCACTGTGGGTTTGAACCCATGACCTCTGGCTCCAAAGGCAGTGAAATAACCAGTGGGCTACAGCTCTATAGCTGCTAGCATGCCCCTGGCTGGCTGCAGAGGGACTGTATGTCACCACATAGACAGTCTGCTGTGGTCACCAGGATAGGGCTAGCCCACCCATACCCATGATGCACTGCACATGCAAATCAGCTGTCTACAGATGAACACAAGATGGGGTATGCACCCCCACAGCACCTCGGCCTGGTAGGGGGAACTGACCATGTGTGTTACTGGCACAGAGTAGCTACACACCGTCACATTGTGCGGGTACTGTGCTCACCCTGAGTGTGCGGTGGGGCGCCCAGCACCAGGTCCCCAGCAGTGCTAATGTGTGAAATAGGTAGTTTCTGCAGAAACATTTTGGATATATCTGTCTGTCTCAGTCAGGTGTAGCCCCTATGGACCCCTAGGAGAATTATGTACCACCACCACCACCCTCTTTCTTCAGGGCTGAGGGTGGCAAACAGGGTCTCCCATCAACAGATCCACATTCTACTTCCCTGCAATGGTGGCAGTAGAGGTGACCATCAACCACAGTCCTGCTGGGGAACAGACACCCTACAGGGCAGTCAATGCAGCTCTGTACACATCCATAACGCAATAGCAGACAGACATTAGGCCTGGATATGCTAAGATGCTCCCCACCACTATCTGATATTCTCCTGCAGCAAGTCTTCAGCCGCTGCACCCTGCAAGGCACTCCATCAAGACACATACCAGCTGCAAACAGTCTGCTAGCTAGTCCATAGTGCATGTTCCTGGTGGAAATGCATGCACCCAGAACTGGGATGTCAGCATACACAACAAGCAGATAAGTCAGTGACTGGGCCCCAAAACGAAACCCATAAATATCACATGAAAAAAATGCTAGATAGCACTATGGGGGTGCCTAGCCATGCTGTGGTCACTGCACAGTCAGGGTGAGAGTGATCTCCCAGCAGGACATGCTGCGGCCACCCTGTCTGTGTAGGTGGTGGCCGGGCACTAAAATGTCCCAGCCAGTGCCCTATGCCCTGTGCAGATGCATCCTGGCCAGGCCACCCTGTCCGGGCTATACCCATGGTACCTTGCTCCTCATTATGCACATTGGCAGGCCAATACTAGCAACAGTGCTGGCAGTGTGGGCTGTGGAGGGTGTTTGCAGCCACCACACACTGGATAGACAGACACACACCCCCACACCTATGCCAGCATTGTGCTACTATAGAGGAGTTTAGCAGCCCTGGCCACCACATCAGTCCTGGGCACAGTACAGGCATGGATATGGTACGCAATACTGTTGGGGGTCACTCCCCAGGGTGGTAAACACTGTCAGAGACCAGACCTGAAGCACACACCACAGACATCAGAAAGATTGTTATGATGGAGCTCAATGAGCAAACTGTGCTTAACGTAGGAATTGCTATCTGCCAGTAATCATAGCAAACGTTTGATAGCTGTGTACTGTATACCCAGGTGTAGGGTGGCATTGCTAAGGTATGCAAGTGCTAGTATTGGGAGATGCACGCAGGGCCCAATGTCCTGCCTCTCCAGGAGTCATTGGCTATTGGGGCCTGTGGGTGTGGGTGTGTCTGCCCCTGTTGGCTGCTGCTTTACGGCAGAGGTTCCCAACTCCAGTCCTGGTGTGCCAAACACTGTTCGGGTTTTCATGCTGTCCCTCATGAATATGCATGAGATACATCTGCATACCATGGGGGTGGTGCATAGATATGCAGCACAGGCATCTTTATTAGAGGCAGCATGGAACCTGAATGGTGTTTGGCCCTCCAGGACTGCATTTGGGAGACTCTGCTCTAGGTAATGCGCCTGTTTATGGTGTCTGTGCTCGGTGGGGTAAAATATAGGCGTATTAACCATGCGTATGTTCTCTGCAATAAAGGTTTGTCCTTACTATCACGGTTTAGTTGTGGGAAAAATATGGGGACTGGATTGGCAGTAGCCCCAGCTGGGCTTTGAACCTGTGACCTTCTGTTCTTACACACACTGTCTGTGTGCACTGCACCACCTTGCTGCCACAGATATGCTGCATTCCCTGGGGAGTCCATGACTGTACATCCGACAGGGCCTGTTTGTTGCAGTGCACGGCACCCACCTGGACAGGGCTTGGCCATGGTCTGCTGTGGCCACCAGCTGCTGCTACCTCCACCACCAGTACCGCTCCATCCTTAGATTGGAGACAGCATAAACCCTAAAGGATTTGTGGCCCTCCAGGACTGCATTTGGGGGAATCTGCTCTAGGTAATGTGCATGTTTCTGGTGTCTGTGCTCTGTAGGGTAAAATAGAGGTGTTTGAGCCATGCTTATGTTCTCTGCAATAAAGGTTCGTCTTTACTATCACTAGTTAGTTGTGGGTAAAACATGGGGACTGGATTGGCAGGAGCCCCAGCTGGGGCTTGAACCTATGACCTTCTGTCTCCAAACACGCTGGTTGTGTGCACTGCATCACCGTGTTGCCACAGAGACAGTGCATTCCCTGATGATACCATGACTGTTTGTCTGGCAGGGCCTGTCTGTTGCAGTGCATTGCACCCACCTACACAGGGCTAGGACATGGTCTGCTCTGGGCAGCTGCCACTGCCCCCCTCCACCTCCAGTACCCCTGTGCCACCCTGCTGACATGCCCTTCTGCTGGTGGTGCTGGTGGTACGCAGTCTCAGGCCATCCTGTGTGCGGGTAGGTGGATGCCTATGGTGCGGGTTCTGGGGTAGGGGTGCCTGCAAATTTGTCCGCACGTCCCCCAATCACCGCCTGCCAATGTTCTGTGCCCTTGGGGGTACCTGCTGGGTACTATCCCCTGTGACACTGTGATAAACACTCTCGTGCCCATGTTGGGCCCTCATCAGTTGCTGTCTGGCTGCTGTTCAGTTTCAGCATTCCTAGGTGCCATCTAGGCATCTGCCTAGTCCGCACTGTGCCCCAGCTGCACCACAGCATGTGCCGCCTGCAGCCCTTTGTATCCCCTTTCCCAGCATCTGTCCAGTTGCCCATTCCGACCTGCCCGCCCTGCTGTTGTGGAACATGTGCATGCCATAGGTAACCTGTCCAATGGAGAGGGAAACCCTGAGGGAAACCCTATTTCATTGTGGGATCATTCACCTTGTATGGGGACGGAGTGTAGACCCTTCTAAAATTCATATTTATTTTTTGGGGCTTTCTTGGGAGTGTTTTTTGATGTTTCCCATTACTATCACTATTGCCCAGCTTGAATATAATTTTATTTTATTTTGTTGGGGTCATTTTCAATGTTTATTTGCACTTTTGTTTCGTGCACATGTATCACACTTATCACTGTTTTGTAGGTTTCCCTGGTTTTGCTGTACATTGCTGACAGAAATGGTTTCTCTTCCCTTTAAATCGGCTCTACCGTGAGGTTTTCACTCGCGGTATTTTTTGCCTTGAATTTCAGCCCCGCTAGTGTGTGGGGAGCCTCTTCCCTCCCACTCTCCACCCATTGACCCCTTCTCTCCGCCCCTGGGGAGCCTTCCTCCGCCCTCCGGGAGCCTTTCCACGCCTTTATCGCACAGTAGCGCGCCGCGCACATGAGCGTGCACTTTAGTGCGCCGCGCACCTGTGCGGGGAACTTTGTGCCCCGTAACGCGATATTACCGTGTGCTAAGGTACCTTAGCGCATGCTAATGTGCGCCGTGCACATTAGCGGAGTTTAGTAAACATACCCTTTAGGCATCATCGTGAATAATATGTTGAAATCTTCCACCCGGCGTGCAGCAGCAACCAAGAAAGCAAATAGAATGCTAGGAATCATAAGGAAAGGAATGGAGAATAAAACAAAGGATATTATAATGCCTCTTTATCATTCCATGGTGCGGCCACACCTTGAATATTGTGTGCAATTCTGGTTGCCATATCTAAAAAAAAGAATATAACAGATTTAGAAAAAGTACAGAGAAGAGCCACCAAAATGGTAAAGGGGATGGAAGGATACCCTTATGAGGAAAGGCTTAAAAGGTTAGGGCTCTTCAACTTGGAAAAGAGATAGCTGAGGGGAGATATGATAGAGGTCTATAAATTAATGAATGGAGTAGAACAGGTAAACATAGATAGGTTATTTACTCCATCAAAAAGTAGAAAGACTAGGGGACACGCAATGAAGGTACAATGTAACCCATTTAAGACAAATAAGAGAAAATATTTTTTCACACAATGCATAATCAATCTCTGGAATTCGTTACCGGAGGATGTAGTAAAAGCTGTTAGTGTAGCTGGGTTTAAAAAAGGTTTGGACAAGTTTCTGGAGGAAAGGTCCATAAGACATTTTTAAAGAGGATCCAGGAAATCCAAACATTGTGGAACCTATGTACCTTTTTGGGAACCTGCCATGTACTTGTGAGCTGGATTTACCACTGTTGGAAACAGGATACTGCTCTTGAAGGACCTTGGTCTGACCCAGTATGGCATTTCTTATGTTCTTATAGTGCACACCACAAATAGTATCTATAGCACTTAGCCCTGTTAAGCTGAATGCAATTTACTTTAGAAACAATATCGAGGGCATGAAGTGTAAATGGAGGCACATGTGATGACCTTCCAAGTACAAAGCAGATGTGGCTGGTGCAAGTGGGCAACATCCATTCCTCTCTGATTTGGAGTAATCTGTCCTGGCCACTGTCATTGAGGAGTCAGTCACAGTGGGGTCAGGACCTCGACAGCTCCAGAGTGTCCCAATGTCTGGTTGAGACATATACTTATTTGCTATGAAATATTCAACAGCACTAACTCTTGCCCCCATGCACAGCCACTGTATATGCAGGCCTTTGGCATTGCCTGCTGTGCATGAATGCCCTTGCACTCCCTCACTGCTATCTGAACTCACTTTGCCACATGGCTCCAGGCCCTCCTGGACTGTCATAGCCAATTCCTAGGAGGCCAGTATTGGGGGTAAAAAGTCAAACTGTAGATCTATGTGGATGTAGAACATGGGAAGGCCTGGACTGTCACAGTGATCATGAAACCATGCATGTTGGCTTCTTCTGAGGGCCCTCAGTAAGATGGTGGGACATTTTAGTGCAAGAAGGTAGCTCTGGAGGGTCTAGAACAACTCAACTTGGCCAACTCAGCATGGCCATCTCAGTGTGCCATGCTGAGTTGTCCTAGACTGGTCACATATATGAGGTGAAATTTGGAAATGTCAAAAAAGTGCAATAGTAAATGCAACAGTAAAACATCCAAAAATATTTTATTAAGCTATCTGATAATTTTGATCTGGAAGTTCATTGATGGCTTCAGAAAGGTTCAGAAGGGCAGAGATGCCTATTATGAACAGCTTGTTTCAGACTACAATCCTCCAGCCAAGTTGAAGAAATACTGCAGAGGGAGGAGTGGTCTAGTGGTTAGGACAAGGTACTTCAGGCCAGAGGGCCAGGGGTTCAAGTCCCACCTGGGGACAGCAATCTCAGGCCAGAAGGACTGGGATTTCTAGTCCTGTAGGCACTCCTTGGGGTCTTGGGCAAGCCACTTAACCCTCCATTGCCCATGTTCCCTGTAAGTATTAGTGTATGTGTCTCATTTCCCCTTGTGTTAAATGTATCCCCCAATTGACTGCTTTGACCCAGTGAAAAGCAGGATATAAATACAGCTAAATAAAAATCAATGTATTTCAAAGACTGTGTCAGATTACGGCACTAGACACCCTATAGAATACTTGCATGCCATAGCTTATAATTATCAGACAGCATAACAAAATCTTTTTTTGATGTTTTCTTATTACACTTTGGATGTTCCAGATTTCATTTGACAAATCTTGGCCCGCACTGGGTTGGCCTGCACTGAGTTGGCCACTCTGAGTTGTCCCATTCTGGGTCTGGGTGTAGCAGACTGGGAAACATAGCTATGGCTGCCATGCAGTGGATTACAAGGCAGCCCCAGTCTCCCCCTTCCCCCCACAACAAATATATAGCTCCAAATGGCACAGGCCCTGTCACCCACACCTCTTGGCTACTTCCTCACACAGCCTCTCAGTGATCCTTTGCCATGCCCTATCCTTCTGATATACGCATGGGTTGTTGATATACCTACAAATGGCTTATAAAGATTAATTATGTATCTGGCATAGCCCCATGACAAGTTTCATTTGTCTAACTATTACTCCATACTCACTGATGGTCAGACTACCGGTAATGCAACTGATGATCCCAGGGTTGATGACAACATGCCAGACAACAGGCGAACACTCAGGCACAGTCAGGCACATCATCTGAGTCCATGATCGCTCATGAGACACTAGAGGAGCAACATCCAGAGATGCCATGGAGAGAGGAATCTGGAGGCAAGAATGTGAATGAATGGGAGGAGATGGAGGGGGAAGAAGACATGCGTGAGAATGCTATGGAATCTGCACTACCACCATCCCCATTCAGCAATAGAGAACCACCTGCTATTGATGCACTTTTGGTGTATGAGGAGGGTAGCCAAGCCACTAGCTGGAGGAGCCCATATCTTTTGCACTGCAGGGAAAAGCTGGTTCAGCAGAATGCAGTGTATCTGCAGATATGTCATGAGCAACTGGACATCATGAGGCAGTCTCTGGAACTGCAAAAAAAAAACAAAAAACATATGGCTATCTCACAGGCCCTCCTGGATGAGATGAGAGGACATCATGAGCTGCATGAGGCTTTCTTCCAGCATCATTCTGCCTCCACCTATGTGCAACCACCACCCAGTGCACTGGACAGCACCTTCTCACTATCAACTTGCTATCCACCAACTGCTCCACCACCCAGCCATAGGGGTCATGGAAAACAGGTCACCTCCCACACCGCCCCCAGTGCTCCCAGCATAACCCTCCTCCTAGCAACATACTGAGAGCTACACCCCATGGCTCCAGGCCTGGCCCATGCTTCCCAGACTTCCATAGTAGTGACCAAAAGGGAGGAGATGAAGAGAGGGAGGATTTCACATTGTCTAGTGACAGCAATCCTATGTCTTCCACAATCCCTGCACAGTCCCTCCAGTGTAGCCAAGGGTCAGGTGCAAGGGTAGGGGCACACAGGGAAAGGGAAGAGGTTGGGGAAAAGTACAATCTAGCTCTGCAGGAACCATGGCAAGTGGCAGGGTGTGTGACATATCCAGACATCATGATAGCTCTTCTGCCACTTACAATATATATATATTCCCCTCCCTTCTCCCAATTGCTGACATTGTTGATTGACAGTCTTCCTACACCTCTGCCATCACTGCATCTGTCCCACTCTACATCAGGGGATAGCCATAGTTTGGCATCTGGGAGTGTACTGTGCCACTGCAACTGGTCTATTCTGCAGTGGCAGCAGTTGCAGTTAACAAGGGAAAGCATTTTTATGGTACTGAGTGTGCAACTGGGAACAATCCCTTTCCATTACCCATACTGTGCCTTTTGCCAGCTTGTGACTCAGACCCCAAAAACTATTGACTAGGCGGATGCCTATGCTCACCTTGTATGGGCCAGGAGGTTATTCTTGGCTAGACTCTTCCCTGCCCTACGGCCATTTGGTCCTGTCTTTTCACTTGGTGCAACTATTTTCACTTGATGCAATTATTTTCTTTTGGGGCTTCTCAGGAATGTGGATGTCTGCAGTAAAAGCTGTTAGTCTTGAAGGACTAGAAAAGGGGACTGTTACTTCTGGAGAGAGATCTGCAATTGTGAGTATATACTTCTGGGAATTTTCTGAAAGGCATTTTTTCTATCAAAGCTAATTAATCTGTGAACTCACTATTTTTTGTTAAATCAGTCAGGGCCTAGTAGCAGCAGTTTAAGTTTAAATTTAAAACATGTATGATTTTCTCCCAGTTGGTGAGAGGTCTTACGTGTGCACTAGGTGCAAGGAGCTCTTTGCTCTCAGGGAACGAGTCCGTTCTCTAGAGGCTAGAGTAGCAGACTTGGAAAACATAAGACAGACAGAGAGGTACATAGACGAGACCTACAGGGATATAGTCCTGAAGTCCCACCTCCAGTCTGGCAGCATCCCTGTTGCCATGGAGAAGAAAGATCACGTGACAGGAGAGCATCACCCTGGTGTGGCAGGAAGCGATCCTGTAACTAGGACCTGTCCTCCAGGTGATGTAAAACTCTCTCGCACCGAGGAAGTTTCTCCAGGGCCATGTGCCCAAGAGGGAAAGGTTAGGACAGCCGTTATAGTTGGTGATTCGATCATTAGGCATGTAGATAACTGGGTGGCTGGTGGACGTGAGGATCGCCTGGTAGCATGCCTGCCTGGTGAAAAGGTAGCGGATCTCATGCGCCACCTAGATAAGGTCTTAGTGCTGGGGAGGAGTCTGCTGTCTTGGTACATGTTGGTACCAATGACATAGGAAAATGTGGTAGGGAGTTTCTGGAGGCTAAATTTAGGGGTATGTTTACTAAACCGTCTAAATGTGCGCTTTGTAACATTAGCGCATGCTAAGGTACCTTAGTGCGTGCTAATGTTGCGTTTGCCGGCGCACAGGTACCTTCTCGCGCGATAATGCGCGCAGCGGCAAAAACGAGCGATGAAGGCGAGCAAAGGCTCCCAGAGGGCAGAGGAAGGCTCCCCAGGGGCGGAGAGAAGGGGTCAATGGGTGGAGAGTGGGAGGGGAGAGGCTTCCCGCACACTAACACTGTTAAATCCGAGGCAAAAAAATAACACCAGTGAAACCCTCGCGTTAGAGCCGATTTAAAGGGAAAAGAAACCATTTCCGTCAGCAATGTAAAGCAAAGCCAGGGAAACCTACAAAAGGTGATAAGTGTGATACATGTACATGGAACAAAAGGGCAAATAAACAGTGAAAATGACTTCAACAAAATATAAAAAAAACATAACCAAGCTGGGAAATAGTGATCTTAATGGGAAACATCAAAACATACTCCACAGAAAGCTCCAAAAAAAAAATATGAATCATGGAAGGGTCGACGCTCCGTCCCCATACAAGGTGAATGATCCCACAGTGAAATAGCACTGATCAGGGTTTCCCTCTCCATTGGACAGGTTTCCTATGGTGTGCACATGTTCCACAACAGCAGGGCGGGCATGTCGGAATGAGCAACTGGACAGATGCTGGGAAAGGGGACACAGAGGGCTGCAGACGGCACATGCTGTATTGCAGCTGGGCCACAGTGCGGATTAGGGTGATGCCTAGGTGGTCCATAGGAATGCTGAAACTGTACAGCAGCCAGACAGCAACTGATGAGGGCTCAACATGGGCAAGAGTGTGTTTCCCACAGTGTCACTGGGGATAGTACCCAGCAGGTACCCCCAAGGGCACGGAACATTGGCAGACGGTGCTGGGGGGATGCATGGACAGCTATGCAGACACCCCCACCCCCACCCCTGAACCCGCACCATAGGCAGCCGCCTACCCGCACACTGGATGGCCCGAGATGGCGCAGCACCAACTCCACCAGCAGAAGGGCATGTCAGCATGGTGGTGGAGCGGTACTGGTGGTGGAGGGGGCAGTGGCTGCTGGCCACAGCAGACAGTGGCCTAGCCCTGTCCAGGTGGGTGCCGTGCACTGCAACAGACAGGCCCTGTCGGATGTACAGTCATGGACTCCCCAGGGAATGCACCATGTCTGTGGCAACACGGTGGTGCAGTGCACACAGTCAGTGTGTCTAAGAGCAGAAGGTCACAGGTTCAAATCCCAGCTGTGGCTCCTGCCAACCCAGTCCCCATAATTTTCCCACTAAGAAAACATGGTAGTAAAGACTCAACCTTTATTGCTGAAAACAGAAGCATGGGTCAAACGTTTATATTTTAGCCTACACAGCACACACACCATAAACATGCGCATTACCTACAGCAGAGTCCCCCAGATGCAGTCCTGGAGGGCCACAAATCCATCAGGTTTTATGCTGTCTCCAATATAAGGACATGTCAGCATGGTGGCGGAGCGGTACTGGTGGTGGAGGGGGCAGTGGCTGCTGGCCACAGCAGACAGTGGCCTAGCCCTGTCCAGGTGGGTGCCGTGCACTGCAACAGACAGGCCCTGTCGGATGTACAGTCATGGACACCCCAGGGAATGCACCATATCTGTGGCAACAAGGTGGCGCAGTGCACACAGACAGCATGTCCAAGAGCAGAAAGTCACAAGTCCAGCAGCTATGGAGATGTAGCACACTGGTGACTTCACTGTCTGTGGAGCCAGAGGTCATGGGTTTGATACCAC
The DNA here is from genome assembly GCA_033557465.1 of Ichthyophis bannanicus. Taxonomy (NCBI): domain Eukaryota; kingdom Metazoa; phylum Chordata; class Amphibia; order Gymnophiona; family Ichthyophiidae; genus Ichthyophis; species Ichthyophis bannanicus. The sequence goes on from CM066038.1 coordinate 299,224,125, forward strand.
AGTGGGGATATTTGACAGGCATGGCTGAGGCTTTTTTCTTTCATAATATAAATGAGTGCTGCCAGCAAAAACACCCTCAGTGCTGTAGCCTGAAGGTGCCTTGAAAGCGCTCTCAAATATGCCCGACAAGGTGCCCTATATGGAACATTATAAGGTGCTGTGGCAGACAATGCACCTCATAATGTGTCCTCTGGAGTGCCTCATAGGGTGCATGATGTGGTACCTTAGATTATGGCACTGTGAGAGTGTGTTTGCTCGCACAACAAATAAAAAAAAAAAAAAAGCCTCACAAACCACTGCTGATATCAAAGAGTAATGTCCCAGGCAGTCATATGCAATAGCCACACTGGGTGAATGAACCCATGACTCCTGTACCATAAGGTGGTCTGTCAACCAATGTGCCTCACCTCTGCCACTATGTCTGTATGTCAGCACACCTACTTACGATCAACGTGCATTAACGTGGCATGCCTACCTCCATCGCCTCATTATGTGGGCTACGCAACCTATTGTGCATGTCCTATGTCTAGATCAGAAGCCCCCCCCCCCCATGGCATCCTGCACATCATTGCTGGGCTCACATTGAGATGAACTACTGAACATACTCCATTGGCACACACAACCCCATATCACCAGGGTGACTGACAGCCCACACTGATGGGCTGTCAGGACCCCTTGTTGTAACTGTCTTGGCAGTCACTGCTATGTGAAAGGCATAGCACACCGCATCATACAATGCCCTAGGAGCCAGTGGGGAAGTGTTGATTTGGTTGGCAACCCAAGTGTGTAAACAAGAGAAAGTCCAAATAATCTAAGTGTTGTTTTTTTAAATGTGAGACACAGTAGTGCAATGTGCGTCTGCAGCAGAGATCCGTAGAAATACTTGGCGACACCATATCCTGTGCTGCAGAAAGATGCGCATGTGCGAGTTGCGGCGCACATGTGCGAGTTGCGGCGCGCATGTGCGCGATTTGCTTCGTGCACCTGCGCGAGTTGCTTCGCGCACCTGTGTGAGTTGCGGCGCGAATTGCAGGGCTCATGTGCGTGAATTGCGGAGCATGCGTGCGTGCGTGTGTTCATCTGGGCAGTCAGCAAAATGGCGAGCAGGTCAAGGAAATCACCAAGCAAAAACAGCATACTGCCACACGGGAAACCAGCAAACAGTACAAAAACGTAGGCAGGTAGAAAACTCTCACCACCACTTTATTGATCCATTCTGTCACTCTCCCCTGCTACTGGCCGAAGGCTTTATAGTAGGGGTGACCGCTGTTTTGCTTCTGAGTGTCCTTTATACTATCTAGCAGCAAGGGTTGCTGGGATATGTAGTTTTTGGTTTCACTCTCACAAAAATGTGTTGTGGCACAAAGGTCTTTTGGAACAGATAAATTTATTATTATTGTTGGGTTTTTCCCCTCACAGAGGTTCTCAGACAAATAAGCAAAGCAATATAATTCTTTTCCAGAATAGACAGAAAAACAAGAGCAAATGAAAAGCATCAAATAAAAGTGGAAAAACTGTTTCTTCCCAGCAGCACAAAACTTCCAAACAACTTTGTAATTCTTCTTACCAAAGCTTGTTTATCTTAGGAGCAGTCTTTCTACATTATACATGGAACAGTCTCTCTTATAGTAATCAGGTGAGTCAGGAATATCAGCTACATCATTAAACATCTCCTTGCTTGCATTCTCACGGCTCTGTTTAGGAGAACTTCTTGGCTGCAATCCTGGGATAGCTATTTGCAGCTGTTCTAAGAAGACTCCACTCTCACTGACCGTGACTTCTTCTAGTTCAGGAAATGGGTTAGAATGTAAGCTCTTCCTTATGGTTGTCACATTATGCTCCGAAATGCTTCCTGTTCCACGCGCAGGACCCAAAAGGCAGACAGAGCTCCGGAGTCTCAATGCGTGGATGAGACAATGGTGCAGAGATGAGGGGTTTGGATTTGTTAGGAACTGGGGAACATTCTGGGGAAAGGAGGGGCTCTTCCGAAGGGATGGGCTTCACCTTAACCGGGATGGAACCAGGCTGCTGGCATAAACCTTTAAAAAGGAGATAGAGCAGCTTTTAAACTAGATATTAGGGGAAAGCCGACAGTCGCCCAAGAGCAGATGGTTCGGAAGAATGTATCTTTGAAGGATACTACCAAAAGCAGAGAGGTTCCACAAAAGAGTAAAGTAGCCCAAATGCCCTCAAGTATGGAGCAGACAGAGCTTAAAGATCCCAAATTACTCATGTCTAACAGACAAATTAATATGGATAAAATACATTCTCTAAAATGCTTGTATACAAATGCTAGAAGTCTAAAAAATAAGATGGGAGAGTTAGAATATATAGCACTAAATGAAAGGTTAGATATGATTGGAATATCAGAGACATGGTGGAAGGACGACAACCAGTGGGACACTGTGATACCTGGGTACAAACTATATCGTAATGATAGAGCTGATCAAATTGGTGGAGGGGTTGCTCTCTATGTTAGAGAGGGCATTGAGTCAGAAAGGATTAAAGTTTTGCAGGAAACAAAATCTGCTGTAGAATCTATATGGATTGAAATTCCATGTAAAAGGGGGAAGGCAATGGCAGTGGGGGTGTACTATCGAGCGCCTGGCCAGAATGACCAAATGGATGATGAAATGCTCAAAGAAATCAAGGAAGCTAACAAAAGTTACAGCACAGTAATAATAATGGGTGATTTCAACTACCCCGGTATCGACTGGGTCAGTGTCATGTCAGGACATGCTAGGGAGATAGAGTTCCTAGATGAAATAAATGACTGCTTCTTGGAGCAGCTGGTTCATGAACCGACCAGAGGGGAAGCCATATTAGACCTAATCCTTAGTGGAACACCAGATCTAGTGCAAGAGATAAGGTTGTTGGGGCCACTTGGCAATAGTGATCATAGCATGATAGCCTTTGATTTAATTAGTGGAGGAGGGATAGTAAGGAAATCCACAGTACTACCTTTTAACTTTCGAAAGGGAGACTATGATAAAATGAGGAAAACAGTCAAGAAAAAACTAAAAGGAGCAGTTGCAAAGGTTAAAGACGTACATCAGGCTTGGCTGTTGTTGAAAAATACTATCTTGGAAGCCCAGACCAGCTGTATTCCATGCTTTAAGAAATGTGGAAAGAAGTCCAAAAAACTGCCAGCATGGTTTAAAGTTGAGGTCAGAGAGGCTGTTGTTGCCAAAAAGCATCTTTCAGGAAATGGAAAAAAGAGCCAAACGACGAAACCTGGAAACAGCACAAGCACTGGCAAGTCAAATGCAAGGCATTGATAAGGCAGGCAAAGGGAGAATTTGAGAAGAAGCTTGCTGCAGAAGCAAAAACGCGAAGTAAAGACCTTTTCAAGTACATTCGTAGCAAAAAACCTGTGAGAGAGTCAGTTGGTCCATTAGATGATAAAGGGGTTAAAGGAGCACTAAGAGGAGACAAGGCGATAGCGGAGAGACTGAACAAATTCTTTGCTTCAGTCTTTACTGAGGAAGATGTAGGGATGTTACCCATGACTGAAGTGGTATTTAAAGGTGCAGAAGAATTGAAGGAAATATCGATACATCGAGAAGATGTATTACAACTATTAGATAAGCTGAAGAGTAGCAAATCACCTGGGCCGGATGGTATACATCCAAGGGTATTGAAAGAACTGAAATATGAGATTGCAGACCTGCTATTAGTAATCTGTGAACTATCATTAAAATCATCTCTAATACCTGAAGATTGGAGGATCGCCAATGTAACACCAATTTTTAAAAAGGGTTCCAGGGGTGATCCGGGAAACTACAGACTGGTGAGCCTGACGTCAATACCGGGAAAAATGATAGAAACCATCATAAAGAATAAAATTACTCAGCATGTAGATAGTCATGAACTAATGAGAGACAGCCAACATGGCTTTAGACAAGGAAGATCTTGTCTTACTAATCTGTTATGTTTTTTTGAAGGAGTGAATAATCAGGTGGACAAAGGTGAGTCAGTTGATATTGTGTATCTGGACTTTCAGAAAGCCTTTGACAAGGTCCCTCATGAGAGACTTTTGGCAAAACTAAAGAGTCATGGGATAGGAGGCAGTGTACTATTGTGGATCAGGAACTGGTTAAAAGATAGAAAGCAGAGGGTAGGGCTAAATGGCCAATTTTCCCAATGGAGAAAGGTGAATAGTGGTGTACCCCAGGGATCTGTGCTGGGTCCGCTGCTTTTTGACATATTCATAAATGACCTGGTAAGTGGAATAACGAGTGAGGTTATCAAATTTGCAGATGACACAAAACTATTTAAAGTTGTTAAAACCCAAGAGGATTGTGGAAAATTGCAAGAGGATCTTGATAAATTGGAAGACTGTGCATCAAAATGGCAGATGAAATTTAATGTGGACAAGTGCAAGGTTATGCACCTAGGGAAGAACAACCCAAACTATGGTTACACGATACAAGGTTCCACATTAGGAACCACCACCCAGGAAAAAGATTTAGGCATCATTGTGGATACCATGTTAAAACCCTCGGCCCAGTGTGCAGCGGCGGCCAAGAGAGCAAATAGAATGCTAGGTATGATAAGGAAAGGAATGGAAAATAAAACAAAGGATATTATAATGCCTCTATATCGTTCCATGGTGAGACCGCACCTTGAATATTGTGTGCAATTCTGGTCGCCGTATCTTAAAAAGGATATAGAGTTATTAGAAAAGGTTCAGAGAAGAGCCACCAAAATGGTAAAGGGGATGGAAGGATACTCCTATGAAGAAAGGCTAAAAAGGTTATGGCTCTTTAACCTGGAAAAGAGACGGCTGAGGGGAGATATGATAGAAGTCTATAAATTAATGAGCGGAGTGGAACGGGTAAACGTAGATCAATTGTTTACCTTATCAGAATATAGAAAGACTAGGGGACATGCAATGAAGCTACAGGGTAAACTATTTAAGACTAATAAAAGAAAATATTTTTTCACTCAACGTGTAATCAAACTCTGGAATTTGTTACCGGAGGATGTAGTAAAGGCTGTTAGTGTAGCTGGGTTTAAAAAAGGTTTGGACAAGTTCCTGGAGGAAAGGTCCATAAGCCATTATTAAGAAGGGACCCAGGATATCAATGCTTGAACCAATACAAGCATTATGGAACCTGTGTCCCTTGGGGAAACTGCTAGGTACATATGACCTAGATTGGCCACTGTTGGAAACAGAATACTGGGCTTGATGGACCTTGGTCTGACCCAGTATGGCATATCTTATGTTCTTATGTAGCTTTAAACCATTTGTCAAAAGAGTATCTGCTAGGTGCTTTCACAGCCGTGCTACCCTGGCACCTATTAGCACTTGCTCTTAACTGTTTCACAACGTCTTCCACAAAACTCTGGCTTGGCAGTAACCCTGACGTACCTTTTCTGCTGACCTTGCTTTGTCTGTGCTCGGAGCTCTCTTCCTCTCTACAGGGAAATGGCTTTGCCCTGTCTTCAGGAAGCTCCCACAACGGCTTAGGTTTAGCTTCAAGGTAACCAGTAATGGACCCACCAGAATCCTTCTTGCCTGGGGCTGGGTTCCAAGACTCCCTCAGTTGCTGCCTTCCTTGCTGAAGTGGAATAGACACTTGTAAAGGCTTTTCCCTGCCTTCTTGTACGTCCTGTTTCCTTCTCTGCTGACAATCCTGTCGGCTGTTCTGGTACTGTGTGCTGTTCTTCAAGACTAGCCCTGAAGCTGGTTTAAAACGGCTTCCTTGTTCAGGCACGCCCTTCTGACTATCCAGGTGCACCTCGTTAGGGCTGCTTCCAGCTCTTACGTCATGAATCTGACTGAGCTGCATTCTCTCTGAAAGCTTCCTGCTGTCATGGAAACCTGGCTTGCTCTGGCTTTTAAAGGTGCAGTGCTCACTATTTTGCCATTCCATCTGCTCAGGCATGCTTTCGGTACCACAATACATATTAAGGAGGCCAAACCCGACACAGGCTGTGTTTCGAAAATCCTTCTTCAGGGGTACAAAAAAACAGAAAAGTCCCGTTCAGAATTCAAACCATATGGTGTAATTGTATTAAGGGCAAAAATATATTTCTGTTCTAACAGTTAGAACAGAAATATATTTTTGCCCTTAATACACTTACACCATATGGTTTGAATTCTGAACGGGACTTTTCTGTTTTTTTGTAATGGCATACCTGTGGCATGGCATGTGTACCTTCTTTAAATGTTTGTAAATTGCACGTTTTTCTGCTTTTCTCCCTCTTTTATAGAGTGGATTTAGTCATTGATTCATTTATCTAATTTATTTATCTATTTATTATTTTATCAAGTTTATAATTCTGTACACATATTTCTTAATTGCAGCGTTTTTAGTCTTTGGATTTAAAAAAAACTCTTAACTATTTGTTTTACTGTTTGTTTGATAGGTCAGTTTCAGCTTGTTTCTATCCAAGTTCTGATTCACGGAGCCGGTACCTTCATTTTTTATGCTGGTTACAATATAAGGATAGCGGTTTTTCTTTTCAACACGTAGTGGTTGTCCACTGCGGTTTTTTACCATGCCTGCTTCAAAATTGAGGGGCCTCAAACGCATGCGGTAGCGTTTTATTTATGATTTGAATATTTCATCTTTTATCGTTTTTGAACTACTTATGTTGGTAATAGCATGCTACATAGTAATACATCCATCTTTTATAATTTATTTATCAAATACATCAGGTTCACCCGCGCATTTTTTTCCCGCGGTCTTTTTGCTCTTATACGCATGCGTTGGTGTCCAGTCAATGAGATGTGTTCATGCCGCTGACATCGTCTGCTGCTCTCTTGGATTTAGGAGTAGCGGCAGTTTGTGAATACGTGAGTTCCTTTGAATGGAGTGCCTTTTTATCAGCCCATCGGATTTATGTCATCTCTGGGTCTCATTTATAGATTCCTTTTATTTCATTTGAGAGACATACATATATAGTTTCACAGCACGGCTATGTTTGAATGCAGCCATAAACCTCGGGTTGAACACCGTAGCGCCTGTGGGTGTAAAGCTTTTTATATTTGACTATATGACGTGTTATTCGTTATATATTAGGTTAATAGTAGTTTAAAGTGTGTTCTCATCCACACATATTTGTTGGTTTAATTTATCTGCTGAGAGTTTTGAGTAATTAAATAGATTAAGGTGGGACAGCGTATGCTAATACCGGCCCGTGGATGACATATTAGTTGAATAAAATGTTTGTTTATCAAGAAAAAGGTGGCCGTTTACCCTATATTTTGGCTTCAATTTAACAATGTGTCCTTTTTGATAAATAACTTTGAATGTATGGTAGTGGATCCTAGTATGATGTATTTATATTGGCTACATGTTGCCTGAGCAATCATGTCTAGTTATAGGCTCCTGGGCGATTTTATCTGACAAAGTTTATTCCTTGTTGTGATTTTAAACAATGGATGATTTTAAGTTTGAACGGGGTAATAATTATAAACATCTTCGTGCTACCTGTTTTTCGATCATTATTTACATCCTGTTTTCTAATATGTATTCCTCTTATTGGATTTACAGTAAGGAAGCATGTTTGACTTCCAGTAAAACATTCATTTTCTTTGGTGCATCCTTGTTATGATCCTAAGGTAACAATACCTCTTCACTACTGCTCCTAAATCATCTTCTTTTACTTAGCCTTTGATCCCCTATGGTCCTCAATCTCTCTTGTTTTTCTCCATGTTAAATAGAATCTCTTTGTTTGCATGTTTGATTTCATTTGTGCTGAGTAATTGTTGTTTATAGCATTGACTTATTTATTTATTTATAGTTTTAATCAAAACATCGTCCTTTGTTAGTATCTGCATGTTATTATGGTTTTTAATATACATAAATATTGTTTATTTATTATTTTTTTAGAGGGAGCTTTGTTTTAATATCTTTATGTTTCACATGTTCATGCTTTTAAATGTTTTAGTATGATATATATCGAAATATGATTTTACATATGAGTCATGCATATCATATAATTTATTTTTTATGGTGTTTTCACAGTTCTTTTATTTATGTAATATGTTTTTCATGATTTTACATTTGTATTTTAACTATTTAATGTGTTTTTAGTACAAGGTGAGCCTACCCCTGAAGAAGGATTTTCGAAACACGGCCTGTGTCGGGTTTGGCCTCCATAATATCTATGGATCAATAAAGTGGTGGTGAGAGTTTTCTACCTGCCTACGTTTTTGTACTGTGAGCAGGTCAAGGAAGCCAGCCTTCAACAGCCGTGAGCTGCACTACCTGGCTCAATTAATTGGAGGGAAGCAGCACAAGCTGTTCCCTGGGGCCTCCAGGCGCCAGGACCTGGGCAAAGTCCACAGGGCCTGGGAAAGGGTCACACACCGCTTCAATCGTGTGGCAGACTACCCACGGGAGGTAAGTGTATGGGGACAGGTCAGTAGATCCATATACACAGCCAGTGTTGATTGCAGCTCTCCATGCTGCTGTGTTTAGGTAGTCTATCTCAGTAATGTGTAGCAGGTGAACCCACATGCCATATTGTCTTTGTATCACATCTGAGTGGTTTGCCCTGTACCCAGGTGGCGAGGGATGTGGTCACAGAGGTCCTGATGCCATCCTGGTGTCATGGCAGCTGCTGCTGTTGATGTGCTACAACACACTGTAACACAGCCAGCCCATAGATCTGTCTAAGGGGCTCTCCGAAACATCATGCGGCTATGGTGGGATCTGCATTTGCAGGGTAACACATCTTGCTCACCACCAGGGGTCGTGAAACGTGGCCCAAATGGTATGTCAGTCACCCTGGTGATATGGGGTTGTGTGCCAATGCTGATCAATACATCCCCCCTATCCCCAGGAGTCCTCACAGCCCATCAGAGTGGGCTGTCAGTCACCCTGGTGATATGGGGTTGTGTGCCAATCCTGTTCAATACATCCCCTCTATCCCCAGGAGTCCTGACAGCCCATCAGAGTGGTCTGTTAGTCACCCTGGTGATATGGTGCTGTGTGTGCCTAGGCTGTTCAATACATTCTCCCTATCCCCAGGAGTCCTGAGAGCCCATCAGAGTGGGCTGTCAGTCACCCTGGTGATATGGGGTTGTGTGCCAATGCTGTTCAATACATCCCCCCTATCCCCAGGAGTCCTGAGAGCCCATCAGAGTGGGCTGTCAGTCACCCTGGTGATATGGGGTTGTGTGTGCCAATGCTGTTCAATACATCCCCCCTATCCCCAGGAGTCCTGAGAGCCCATCAGAGTGGGCTGTCAGTCACCCTGGTGATATGGGGTTGTGTGCCAATGCTGTTCAATACATCCCCCTATCCCCAGGAGTCCTGAGAGCCCATCAGAGTGGGCTGTCAGTCACCCTGGTGATATGGGGTTGTGTGCCAATGCTGTTCAATACATCCCCCCTATCCCCAGGAGTCCTGAGAGCCCATCAGAGTGGGCTGTCAGTCACCCTGGTGATATGGGGTTGTGTGCCATTGCTGTTTAATACATCCCCTTATCCCCAGGAGTTCTGAGATCCCATCAGAGTGGGCTGTCAGTCACCCTGGTGATATGGGGTTGTGTGCCAATGCTGTTCAATACATCCCCCCTATCCCCAGGAGTCCTGAGAGCCCATCAGAGTGGGCTGTCAGTCACCCTGGTGATATGGTGCTGTGTGTGCCAATGCTGTTCAATACATCCCCCCTATCCCCAGGAGTCCTGAGAGCCCATCAGAGTGGGCTGTCAGTCACCCTGGTGATATGGGGTTGTGTGCCAATGCTGTTCAATACATCCCCCCTATCCCCAGGAGTCCTGACAGCCCATCAGAGTGGGCTGTCAGTCACCCTGGTGATATGGGGTTGTGTGTGCCAATGCTGTTCAATACATCCCCCCTATCCCCAGGAGTCCTGAGAGCCCATCAGAGTGGGCTGTCAGTCACCCTGGTGATATGGGGTTGTGTGCCAATGCTGTTCAATACATCCCCCCTATCCCCAGGAGTACTGAGAGCCCATCAGAGTGGGCTGTCAGTCACCCTGGTGATATGGGGTTGTGTGCCAATGCTGTTCAATACATCCCCCCTATCCCCAGGAGTTCTGAGAGCCCATCAGAGTGGGCTGTCACCCTGGTGATATGGTGCTGTGTGTGCCAATACTGTTCAATACATCCCCCCTATCCCCAGGAGTCCTGAGAGCCCATCAGAGTGGGCTGTCAGTCACCCTGGTGATATGGGGTTGTGTGCCAATGCTGTTCAATACATCCCCCTATCCCCAGGAGTCCTGAGAGCCCATCAGAGTGGGCTGTCAGTCACCCTGGTGATATGGTGCTGTGTGTGCCAATGCTGTTCAATACATCCCCCCTATCCCCAGGAGTACTGAGAGCCCATCAGAGTGGGCTGTCAGTCACCCTGGTGATATGGGGTTGTGTGCCAATGCTGTTCAATACATCCCCCCTATCCCCAAGAGTTCTGAGAGCCCATCAGAGTGGGCTGTCAGTCACCCTGGTGATATGGTGCTGTGTGTGCCAATACTGTTCAATACATCCCCCCTATCCCCAGGAGTCCTGAGAGCCCATCAGAGTGGGCTGTCAGTCACCCTGGTGATATGGGGTTGTGTGCCAATGCTGTTCATTACATCCCCCCTATCCCCAGGAGTCCTGAGAGCCCATCACAGTGGGCTGTCAGTCACCCTGGTGATATGGGGTTGTGTGCCAATGCTGGTCAATACATCCCCCCTATCTCCAGGAGTCCTGACAGCCCATCAGAGTGGGCTGTCAGTCACCCTGGTGATATGGTGCTGTGTGTGCCAATACTGTTCAATACATCCCCCCTATCCCCAGGAGTCCTGAGAGCCCATCAGAGTGGGCTGTCAGTCACCCTGGTGATATGGGGTTGTGTGCCAATGCTGTTCAATACATCCCCCCTATCCCCAAGAGTACTGAGAGCCCATCAGAGTGGGCTGTCAGTCACCCTGGTGATATGGGGTTGTGTGCCAATGCTGTTCAATACATCCCCCCTATCCCCAGGAGTCCTGAGAGCCCATCAGAGTGGGCTGTCAGTCACCCTGGTGATATGGTGCTGTGTGTGCCAATGCTGTTCAATACATCCCCCCTATCCCCAGGAGTCCTGACAGCCCATCAGAGTGGGCTGTCAGTCACCCTGGTGATATGGGGTTGTGTGCCAATGCTGTTCATTACATCCCCCCTATCCCCAGGAGTCCTGAGACCAATCAGAGTGGGCTGTCAGTCACCCTGGTGATATGGGGTTGTGTGCCAATGCTGTTCAATACATCCTTCCTATCCCCCAGAGTCCTGACAGCCCAACAGAGTGGGCTTTCAGTCACCCTGGTGATATGGGGTTGTGTGCCAATGCTGTTCAATACACCCCCCCTATCCCCTGGAGTCCTGAGAGCTCATCAGAGTGGGCTGTCAGTCACCCTGGTGATATGGTGCTGTGTGTGCCTATGCTGCTCAATACATTCTCCCTATCCCCAGGAGTCCTGACAGCCCATCAGAGTGGGCTGTCAGTCACCCTGGTGATATGGGGTTGTGTGCCAATGCTGTTCAATACATCCCCCCTATCTCCAGGAGTCCTGACAGCCCATCAAAGTGGGCTGTCAGTCACCCTGGTGATATGGGGTTGTGTGCCAATGCTGTTCATTACATCCCCCCTATCCCCAGGAGTCCTGAGACCAATCACAGTGGGCTGTCAGTCACCCTGGTGATATGGGGTTGTGTGCCAATGCTGTTCAATACATCCCCCTATCCCCAGGAGTTCTAAGAGCCCATCAGAGTGGGCTGTCACCCTGGTGATATGGTGCTGTGTGTGCCAATACTGTTCAATACATCCCCCCCCTATCCCCAGGAGTCCTGAGAGCCCATCAGAGTGGGCTGTCAGTCACCCTGGTGATATGGGGTTGTGTGCCAATGCTGTGCAATACATCCCCCCTATCCTCAGGAGTCCTGACAGCCCATCAGAGTGGGCTTTAATCACCCTGGTGATATGGTGTTGTGTGCCAATGCTGTTCAATACATCCCCCCTATCCCCAGGATTCCTGAGACCAATCAGAGTGGGCTGAGTCACCCTGTTGATATGGGGTTGTGTGCCAATGCTGTTCAATACAACCCCCCTATCCCCAGGAGTCCTGACAGCCCATCAGAGTGGGCTGTCAGTCACCCTTGTGATATGGTGCTGTGTGTGCCTATGCTGTTCAATACATTCTCCATATCCCCAGGAGTCCTGACAGCCCATCAGAGTGGGCTGTCAGTCACCCTGGTGATATGGGGTTGTGTGCTAATGCTGTTCAATACATCCCCCTATCCCCAGGAGTCCTGATGCCCATCAGAGTGGGCTGTCAGTCAACCTGGTGATATGGGGTTGTGTGCCAATGCTGTTCATTACATCCCCCCTATCCCCAGGATTCCTGAGACCAATCAGAGTGGGCTGAGTCACCCTGTTGATATGGGGTTGTGTGCCAATGCTGTTCAATACATCCCCCCTATCCCCCGGAGTCCTGACAGCCCAACAGAGTGGGCTGTCAGTCACCTTGGTGATTTGGGGTTGTGTGCCAATGCTGTTCAATACACCCCCCCTATCCCCAGGAGTCCTGACAGCCCATCAGAGTAGGCTGTCAGTCACCCTGTTGATATGGTGCTGTGTGTGTCAATGCTGTTCAATACATTCCCCCTATCCCCAGGAGTACTTCGAGCCCATCAGGGTGGGCTGTCAGTCACCCTGGTGCTATGGGGTTGTGTGCCAATGCTGGTCAATACATCCCCCCTATCTCCAGGAGTCCTGACAGCCCATCAGAGTGGGCTGTCAGTCACCCTGGTGATATGGGGTTGTGTACCAATGCTGTGCAATACATCCCCCCTATCCTCAGGAGTCCTGACAGCCCATCAGAGTGGGCTTTAATCACCCTGGTGATATGGTGTTGTGTGCCAATGCTGTTCAATACATCCCCCCTATACCCAGGAGTCCTGACAGCCCATCAGAATGGGCTGTCAGTCACCCTTGTGATATGGTGCTGTGTGTGCCTATGCTGTTCAATACATTCTCCATATCCCCAGGAGTCCTGACAGCCCATCAGAGTGGGCTGTCAGTCACCCTGGTGATATGGGGTTGTGTGCCAATGCTGTTCAATACATACCCCTATCCCCAGGAGTCCTGAGAGCCCATCAGAGTGGGCTGTTAGTTACCCTGGTGATATGGGGTTGTGTGCCAATGCTGTTCAATACATCCCCCCTATCCCCAGGAGTCCTGAGAGCCCATCAGAGTGGGCTGTCAGTCACCCTGATGATATGGGGTTGTGTGCCAATGCTGTTCATTACATCCCCCCTATCTCCCAGGAGTCCTGAGAGCCCATCAGAGTGGGCTGTCAGTCACCCTGGTGATATGGGGTTGTGTGCCAATGCTGTTCATTACATCCCCCCTATCCCCAGGAGTCCTGAGACCAATCAGAGTGGGCTGTCATTCACCCTGGTGATATGGGGTTGTGTGCCAATGCTGTTCAATACATCCCCACTATCCCCAGGAGTTCTGAGAGCCCATCAGAGTGGGCTGTCACCCTGGTGATATGGTGCTGTGTGTGCCAATACTGTTCAATACATCCCCCCTATCCCCAGGAGTCCTGAGAGCCCATCAGAGAGGGCTGTCAGTCACCCTGGTGATATGGGGTTGTGTGCCAATGCTGTGCAATACATCCCCCCTATCCTCAGGAGTCCTGACAGCCCATCAGAGTGGGCTTTAATCACCCTGGTGATATGGTGTTGTGTGCCAATGCTGTTCAATACATCCCCCCTATCCCCAGGAGTCCTGAGAGCCCATCAGAGTGGGCTTTAATCACCCTGGTGATATGGTCTTGTGTGCCAATGCTGTTCAATACATCCCCCCTATCCCCAGGAGTTCTGACAGCCCATCAGAGTGGGCTGTCAGTCACCCTTGTGATATGGTGCTGTGTGTGCCTATGCTGTTCAATACATTCTCCCTATCCCCAGGAGTCCTGACAGCCCATCAGAGTGGGCTGTCAGTCACCCTGGTGATATGGGGTTGTGTGCCAATGCTCTTCAATACATCCCCCCTATCCTCAGGAGTACTGAGAGCCCATCAGGGTGAGCTGTCAGTCACCCTGGTGATATGGGGTTGTGTGCCAATGCTGTTCAATACATCCCCCCTATCCCCAAGAGTACTGAGAGCCCATCAGAGTGGGCTGTCAATCACCCTGGTGATGTGGGGTTGTGTGCCAATGCTGTTCAATACATCCCCCCTATCCCCAAGAGTTCTGAGAGCCCATCAGAGTGGGCTGTCACCCTGGTGATATGGTGCTGTGTGTGCCAATACTGTTCAATACATCCCCCCTATCCCCAGGAGTCCTGAGAGCCCATCGGAGTGGGCTGTCAGTCACCCTGGTGATATGGGGTTGTGTGCCAATGCTGTTCATTACATCCCCCCTATCCCCAGGAGTCCTGAGACCAATCAGAGTGGGCTGTCAGTCACCCTGGTGATATGGGGTTGTGTGCCAATGCTGTTCAATACATCCCCCCTATCCCCAGGAGTTCTGAGAGCCCATCAGAGTGGGCTGTCACCCTGGTGATATGGTGCTGTGTGTGCCAATACTGTTCAATACATCCCCCCTATCCCCAGGAGTCCTGAGAGCCCATCAGAGAGGGCTGTCAGTCACCCTGGTGATATGGGGTTGTGTGCCAATGCTGTGCAATACATCCCCCCTATCCTCAGGAGTCCTGACAGCCCATCAGAGTGGGCTTTAATCACCCTGGTGATATGGTCTTGTGTGCCAATGCTGTTCAATACATCCCCCCTATCCCCAGGAGTTCTGACAGCCCATCAGAGTGGGCTGTCAGTCACCCTGGTGATATGGGGTTGTGTGCCAATGCTGTTCGATACATCCCCCTATCCCCAGGAGTCCTGAGAGCCCATCAGAGTGGGCTGTCAGTCAACCTGGTGATATGGGGTTGTGCGCCAATGCTGTTCAATACATCCTTCCTATCCCCCGGAGTCCTGAGAGCCCAACAGAGTGGGCTGTCAGTCACCCTGGTGATATGGGGTTGTGTGCCAATGCTGTTCAATACACCCCCCCTATCCCCACGAGTCCTGACAGCCCATCAGAGTGGGCTGTCAGTCACCCTGCTGATATGGTGCTGTGTGTGTCAATGCTGTTCAATACATCCCCCCTATCCTCAGGAGTACTGAGATCCCATCAGGGTGAGCTGTCAGTCACCCTGGTGATATGGGGTTGTGTGCCAATGCTGTTCAATACATCCCCCCTATCCCCAAGAGTACTGAGAGCCCATCAGAGTGGGCTGTCACCCTGGTGATATGGTGCTGTGTGTGCCAATACTGTTCAATACATCCCCCCTATCCCCAGGAGTCCTGAGAGCCCATCGGAGTGGGCTGTCAGTCACCCTGGTGATATGGGGTTGTGTGCCAATGCTCTTCAATACATCCCCCTATCCCCAGGAGTCCTGATAGCCCATCAGAGAGGGCTGTCAGTCACCCTGGTGATATGGGGTTGTGTGCCAATGCTGTTCATTACATCCCCCCTATCCCCAGGAGTCCTGAGACCAATCAGAGTGGGCTGTCAGTCACCCTGGTGATATGGGTTGTGTGCCAATGCTGTTCAATACATCCTTCCTATCCCCCAGAGTCCTGACAGCCCAACAGAGTGGGCTTTCAGTCACCCTGGTGATATGGGGTTGTGTGCCAATGCTGTTCAATACACCCCCCCTATCCCCTGGAGTCCTGAGAGCTCATCAGAGTGGGCTGTCAGTCACCCTGGTGATATGGTGCTGTGTGTGCCTATGCTGCTCAATACATTCTCCCTATCCCCAGGAGTCCTGACAGCCCATCAGAGTGGGCTGTCAGTCACCCTGGTGATATGGGGTTGTGTGCCAATGCTGTTCAATACATCCCCCCTATCTCCAGGAGTCCTGACAGCCCATCAGAGTGGGCTGTCAGTCACCCTGGTGATATGGGGTTGTGTGCCAATGCTGTTCATTACATCCCCCCTATCCCCAGGAGTCCTGAGACCAATCAGAGTGGGCTGTCAGTCACCCTGGTGATATGGGGTTGTGTGCCAATGCTGTTCAATACATCCCCCAGATCCCCAGGAGTTCTGAGAGCCCATCAGAGTGGGCTGTCACCCTGGTGATATGGTGCTGTGTGTGCCAATACTGTTCAATACATCCCCCCTATCCCCAGGAGTCCTGAGAGCCCATCAGAGTGGGCTGTCAGTCACCCTGGTGATATGGGGTTGTGTGCCAATGCTGTGCAATACATCCCCCCTATCCCCAGGAGTCCTGACAGCCCATCAGAGTGGGCTTTAGTCACCCTGGTGATATGGTGTTGTGTGCCAATGCTGTTCAATACATCCCCCCTATCCCCAGGATTCCTGAGACCAATCAGAGTGGGCTGAGTCACCCTGTTGATATGGGGTTGTGTGCCAATGCTGTTCAATACAACCCCCCTATCCCCAGGAGTCCTGACAGCCCATCAGAGTGGGCTGTCAGTCACCCTTGTGATATGGTGCTGTGTGTGCCTATGCTGTTCAATACATTCTCCCTATCCCCAGGAGTCCTGACAGCCCATCAGAGTGGGCTGTCAGTCACCCTGGTGATATGGGGTTGTGTGCCAATGCTGTTCAATACATCCCCCTATCCCCAGGAGTCCTGATGCCCATCAGAGTGGGCTGTCAGTCAACCTGGTGATATGGGGTTGTGTGCCAATGCTGTTCATTACATCCCCCCTATCCCCAGGAGTCCTGCGACCATCAGAGTGGGCTGAGTCACCCTGGTGATAAGGAGTTGTGTGCCAATGCTGTTCAATACATCCCCCCTATCCCCCGGAGTCCTGACAGCCCAACAGAGTGGGCTGTCAGTCACCCTGGTGATTTGGGGTTGTGTGCCAATGCTGTTCAATACACCCCCCCTATCCCCAGGAGTCCTGACAGCCCATCAGAGTAGGCTGTCAGTCACCCTGGTGATATGGTGCTGTGTGTGTCAATGCTGTTCAATACATTCCCCCTATCCCCAGGAGTACTTCGAGCCCATCAGGGTGGGCTGTCAGTCACCCTGGTGATATGGGGTTGTGTGCCAATGCTGTTCAATACATCCCCCCTATCCCCAGGAGTCCTGAGAGCCCATCAGAGTGGGCTGTCAGTCACCCTGGTGATATGGGGTTGTGTGCCAATGCTGTTCAATACATCCCCCCTATCCCCAGGAGTCCTGACAGCCCATCAGAGTGGGCTGTCAGTCACCCTGGTGATATGGGGTTGTGTGCCAATGCTGTTCAATACATCCCCCCTATCCCCAGGAGTGCTGAGAGCCCATCAGAGTGGGCTGTCAGTCACCCTGGTGATATGGTGCTGTGTGTGCCAATGCTGTTCAATACATCCCCCCTATCCCCAGGAGTCCTGAGAGCCCATCAGAGTGGGCTGTCAGTCACCCTGGTGATATGGGGTTGTGTGCCAATGCTGTTCAATACATCCCCCTATCCCCAGGAGTCCTGAGAGCCCATCAGAGTGGGCTGTCAGTCACCCTGGTGATATGGGGTTGTGTGCCAATGCTGTTCATTACATCCCCCCTATCCCCAGGAGTCCTGAGACCAATCAGAGTGGGCTGTCAGTCACCCTGGTGATATGGGGTTGTGTGCCAATGCTGTTCAATACATCCCCCCTATCCCCAGGAGTCCTGACAGCCCATCAGAGTGGGCTGTCAGTCACCCTGGTGATATGGGGTTGTGTGCCAATGCTGTTCAATACATCCCCCCTATCCCCAGGAGTCCTGACAGCCCATCAGAGTGGGCTGTCAGTCACCCTGGTGATATGGGGTTGTGTGCCAATGCTGTTCAATACATACCCCCTATCCCCAGGAGTCCTGAGAGCCCATCAGAGTGGGCTGTCAGTCACCCTGGTGATATGGGGTTGTGTGCCAATGCTGTTCAATACATCCCCCCTATCCCCAGGAGTCCTGAGAGCCCATCAGAGTGGGCTGTCAGTCACCCTGGTGATATGGGGTTGTGTGCCAATGCTGTTCAATACATCCCCCCTATCCCCAGGAGTCCTGAGAGCCCATCAGAGTGGGCTGTCAGTCACCCTGGTGATATGGGGTTGTGTGCCAATGCTGTTCAATACATCCCCCCTATCCCCAGGAGTTCTGACAGCCAATCAGAGTGGGCTGTCCGTCACCCTGGTGATATGGTGCTGTGTGTGCCTAGCTG